>JAWNLB010000123.1:5932500-6582500 GCA_035041595.1 Drosophila basisetae | reverse complement strand
AATTTCTGGATCCGGATAAGCCGTACTGGCAGCGTGCTTTGGCCTTGGAGGTGATACACAAGCTGGTCACACGCTCCTCGCTGATTGCGTTCTTCTGCAAGTCGTACGATCTGAAGAATCATGCGACGCACATTGTGCATGATATGATTGCTGCCATGGGCAGCTATGTGCGTTATGCATTGATCAATGCCTCGGCGGTTCTCAACTCAAATGGTGGACAACAGACAATTGGCGGCGCTGGACAACAGACAACGAGCACGCTGACAGCACTGGCCAGTGGTGGCAATAATCAGTGTGGTTTTATGTTCCGCGGCGCCTATTTGCCACTGTTGGCCTCCTTTTCGCCGGGCCTGTCGAAGGCTGTTTAGTAAGCAAATCATATCCTTTTTTCGCATTTGAAATGCATACTTAAATTTGTCTCGATTTTAGCTTGGAATTGCTGGACAAACTGGATGCACCAAATATACCCGATAGCTATGGCATTTCACTGGCTTATGCCATTTTGTTGGAAATGACTTGCTCGATTGGCGACGTCATACAGCGTATACCGGAATTGCATCCTTCACACAATACGGCTGTGATTAGCGAGGAGGAGCACAAGCCGTTATGCCTGCAACTGATCAATTCCAGCTGGTCTGGCCTGCTCAGCGCATTCATTCCGCTTGTGGAAACGTCCATCGATGAGACAACCACCGAGAACATACTGAAGGCCATGCAAAACTATGCAGCACTCTGTGGCAAACTGGATCAATTGCAGCCGCGTGATGCCTTCATTATGGCCATGTGTCGCGCTTCGTTCCCACCACACTATGCCATGTCCATATTTGCCAACAATGCCCAATCCGATCCAGATCTCAGATGTGAGCATTATCACTCGATTATATAACCCATACATATTAATAATAAAATTGTATTTACTTTCGCACAGGTCACACTCGCAGCGGCAGTCAGGATCTGAGCAATCAGTTCATCAACAGTTGCAATGCCGATGGCGGCGATTTTCGGCCACAGATTGTGGCAGTTGGAACACCGCTGCCGAGTGCCTCGTTGCCCCATAGCGTTATGCAGGCACCCGTGATGCTGACCAACAAGAATTTGCAGTGTATGCGTGCGATTCTGCAGTTGGCGCACAACAATGGCAGCATACTGGGCACCTCGTGGCACATGGTGTTGCAAACGTTGCAGCATTTAGTCTGGATACTGGGCCTCAAACCCTCCACTGGTGGCAGTCTACAGGCGATGCCGAAGCCTGTCGTCGACTTTAATGTGGGCATACAGACAGCAGTTATGGTCGATCTGCCGGTGTTGTCACAGATGATTGGTCAACTCTTCGAATCGAGTCAGTATTTGGATGATGTGGCACTGCATCACCTAATCGATGCACTCTGCAAACTCTCCCACGAGGCCATGGAACTGGCCTATGCCAATCGTGAGCCGTCGCTCTTTGCTGTCGCCAAACTCATGGAAACGGGCCTGGTGAATATGCCACGCATCGAGGTGCTCTGGCGTCCACTCACCAATCATCTGCTCGAGGTCTGTCAGCATCGGCACATACGCATGCGCGAATGGGGCGTCGAGGCCATCACTTACCTGGTCAAGTCGGCGCTGCAATTCAAGCACAAGCAGCCCCTCAAAGAAAATCTGGTAAGTGAAGTGTACGAGGTGTGTTCAAAAAGTATCGCGAATTTTGAATTTTCGCGGGTTACGTATAATCGAATTTCGATTTTTTTGTAGCGTTATGTTGGTACTCATGTCTCTCACTTATGCCGACAAGCTCGGCCATTTTGAATGTTCACTTAATTGTTGACAGCTGCTTTGCTTGCACGTGTTTTGGATCGTCTTCGATTTTTACCTATTCAAAAAAATGGATCAAAGAACCTGTATCAAATTTTGTGTGAAAAACGAAATTAAGTGCGCGGATGCATTCCGAATGTTGATTGTGGCATACGGAGAAGCTACCTTGGACCGAAGCAACGTTTATCGGTGGTACAAAATGTTCTCAGAAGGCCGAGAAGATGTGAACGACGAAGAGCGTGCCGGACGCCCGAGCACTTCAACAACAGACGAAAAAATTAATGGAGTGGAGAAAATGGTATTGGCCAATCGTTGGCTCATGCCATTCGATTTTTATCAATGATTTCGGCATGAGACGGGTCGGCGCGAAATTCGTACCAAAATTGCTCAATTGCGACCAAAAACAGCATCGCATGAACATTGCTAATGAGATGTTGGACTCTGTCCGCGACGACCCAAATTTGCTCCAGAGGGTCATAACTGGTGACGAATCGTGGGTTTATGGTTACGATGTGGAAACCAAAGCTCAATCATCTCAATGGAAGCTGCCGCACGAACCAAGACCGAAAAAAGCGCGCCAAGTTCGGTCGAATGTAAAAGTTTTGCTGACAGTTTTCTTCGATTGCATCAAGAGTTCTTGCCACAGGGTAGAACGGTCAATAAGGAATATTACCTGCAAGTTATGCGCAATTTGCGCGAAGCAATCCGCCAGAAACGCCCGGATTTGTGGAAGAACAAAAATTGGCTTTTGCACCACGATAACGCCCCTGCTCACACATCGTTGTTTGTGCGCGACTTTTTCCGTATTCCCCAGATCTGGCCCCCTGTGACTTTTTCTTGTTCCCTAAACTGAAGAGGCCCATGAAAGGACGACGTTACGCTACGCTTGACGAGATAAAGACGGGATCGAAGGAGGAGCTGAACAAGATAAAAAAAAAGATTTTTTGAAGTGCTTCGAAGATTGGAAAAACCGTTGGCACAAGTGTATAATATCTCGTGGGGATTACTTTGAAGGGGACAAAATAGATATTCATGAATAAATAAATAATATCTGAAAAAACACAAAATTCGCGATACTTTTTGAACACACCTCGTATATTTCTTTAAAAGGAATATTAACATTTTGTATACATTTTACAGGAATTGCAAACGATGCTGCTGAGTCCACTGTCCGAGTTGTCAAGCGTATTGCATGCGGATGTGCGTCAGCGTCAATTGGATTGTGTGCTGCAGATCCTCAATACGGCTGGTGAGATTCTCTCGTTTGGCTGGCCCGCCATCATTGAGATCATTGGCGCCGTAAATGATCATCGTGGTGAGCCGCTGATACGCACCGCATTCCAGTGCCTGCAGCTTGTCATCACCGATTTTCTCACCGTCATGCCCTGGCGCTGTCTGCCCTTGTGCATCAGCACAGCGGCCAAGTTTGGCTCCCAAACCCAAGAGTTGAATATCTCACTAACAGCGATTGGACTTATGGTAAGCAAGCAGTAGTAGAATCATCCGACAATCAAGCCTAAAATACACTATTTACTTTGCAGTGGAACATCTCGGACTTTTTCAATCAAAATCAAGAGAAACTAATGTCCACACAGCTGGAGGATGTGGCCATCTTGCCGGACTTTCCGGGCACAGTCAAAATGCCACAATTCGACAAGCTGTGGATGTGTCTGTATGCCAAACTGGGTGAATTGTGCGTCGACTTGCGACCCGCTGTACGCAAATCGGCTGGCCAAACACTCTTCTCCACAATTGCCGCACATGGCAGCCTACTAAATCCACCCACATGGCAGGCGCTCGTCTGGCAGGTGCTCTTCCCCCTGCTCGACAATGTGCGCGCGCTGAGCAGCTCGGCCAGCAATGAGAAGGTGGATGCCAGTGGCAATATTCTAATTCATCATTCACGCAACACAGCCCAGAAGCAATGGGCCGAGACGCAGGTGTTAACCCTCTCGGGTGTTTGCCGGGTGTTCAACACAAAGCGTGAGCTGCTCCAAATGCTGGGTGATTTTGAGCGTGCCTGGTCCTTGATACTCGAATTCATACAGAATGCGGCGCTCAGCAAAAATGGCGAAGTGTCCTTGGCGGCACTCAAATCACTGCAGGAGATCATGTATCACAATAGCACGGAGCGTGGACTTAAGGACGGGCAGACGGCACAGCAGCAGGAGGATGAAATCTGGACGGTAAGTGCTCAACTCAATGATGACTGTTGAAAATGTTAAACACTTGTTAATTTCCCATCGATTGTTTAATCTTTGCTCAGATTGCCTGGAACATTTGGCTAAGCATTGGCATGGAGAGCACCAAAATGTCGGCGAGCACACGGCAATTGTTGCCCGGCGGCAATGATGGTCAAGAGGATTTCTACATTCCAAGTCAGGCATTTCTCACGGCACTCATACAGATATTTCCCGCCATTTTCCAGCACATTCAAGACAGGTAAAAACTAATATTCCTAATTTGTATTTAGAATTAATTTATACAAAACTGTTAAACATCTTTGCACACAGATTCAGTGCAGCGGACTTTGACAAGTTCTGCACGGTGTTGACGAATGCGGTTTGTATACCGGTGCAAACGGATGCCGTTCCTTACATAATGTCAACAGTGTCGGATACGCTGCTGACGCCACTGCACGATGGCATACTCGAGTGCATGGAGCTGATACAGAAGGAGGCGACCAGACCAGAGACGCACACGAGTACGAGTATACGCCAACTGATACCCGCCATCTTTCGCCAGTTGTTGATCTTTAGCAAGTTTGCGTGTGCACCGCCCACATTCCAACAGAGCGTCGTCGAGCATAACAAATATGGCAAGACGAGCAATCATTATGGCAACAATGCATCCATCGAGGTGGTCAGCATGAACTACATACCGTTTGGCGAGAAATCGATTAGCATTTGCGTGAAGCTATACCAAAGCACGGCCACCGAGGAGCCGGTGGTGCAGGAGCAGATACTGCACGATATTATCAAGGCGCTGCGCACCCCGCTGGCCATGAAATACAAGTGTCTCTCGTCCAGCACCTGGAAGCTGGCCATCTCCAGTTTGATCAGCGTGCTGCATACGGGTTTGAAGGTGGCACGTGCCAAACCGCAACATTTTGCCAGTCTCTGGGATGATTTGGCCGATACACTGGACAAGTTTCTGTTTCCCGTCAGCGTGTGCACCATCGAGGATCGTGGTCTCGAGGAGATCGTTTTGGATGAGACCATCGATTGTCAAGTGATTGAGCTGCTGCGTGATGAGGTGCTCCCGTTTGCCCATGAGATGCCACACCAGTTCATCATGCAGATTGTGGTGCTGCTGAACAAGGGTTCCATACACTCCGCCTCCGATAGCAACATCTGCTACGAGTCGGATTGGAAGCTGCGCGAAATCTTTGCCAAAACATGTTTTGAAACGTTGTTGCAGTTCTCGCTGCTCGAGGATCAGGCAACGGCCACCGCCTCCAATAATAATCGCCTCAATGCCAACTTGCTGCCCACGGGCACCGCTGGCATTGTTAACAAGGACTTTGCTGGCCGATTGGCAGTCACGGCGCTCCTGCATCGCTTCCAGGAGGTTCTCAAGCGGTTTAACGATGATGAGCGCCAAAGTGGCAAGTGCCCGTTGCCCAGGTTAGTGTCTGATCCGCAAGAAGACTCAATTTTAAACTACTTTCATCTTTATGCTAACAATAATACCAATATTTCAGATTCCGCCTCTCGGAAATCTCGTTTGTGCTCAAGGCCATTGCCACACTCGTGGTCTCCATGAAGAAAGCACCAGCATCCAAAGGTAAACTTTGGCTAATCAACTCAATACATTGAAAATTCAATCTTATCTTTGTCTTACCGTAGTCAATAAGCCAGCGTGGGATTTGCTGATTGGTCTGTATCCGTATTTGGTGGACTGCACCACAACCACATCGCCGGAGGTGTCTCGTTCGCTTCGCGAGGCACTGCTGCAATACACGGATCTTCTGCAGGCGCCACGCACCTTCAATGACAGTGCGATACAATCGAATGGGCAGCAGTGAATTGAAGGGTAATCGCGTGTGTGGTATTCGTTTTTAAGTTGTTTAAGCCAACGTCCTTTTGAATATATATATATCTATATATATATATATATATATACATATATGAACGTACATATTTATTTTGTTCTGTGCATAAGTTTACACAAAAAAAACAAGGAAATCTAAAACAATGTTATGTATGATCTATCTGCTTTAGCCACTTTCCCCTCCCCGAGTCCCTTATATACATTTATGTTTGTAAAAGTATTGTAGTATGGCTAATAAGAAATAAGTATATTATTATCTATCAAGAGTTTACAATTAAAGCTGTCAAGAGCTGCACGGCTTGATAAGATAAGATGGCACCATGCAAAAAAAAAACAAAAACAAGCAAACAAATCTTGTAACCCGCTATGCAGCTTTATCTGGCAGAAAACGACAGAAACAAATATTTCTTTAGTACCTTTGTGAGACGCTGTTTACTGATATGATATGATAACAACACATTGAGCTATGCGTGTAGCGCATTTTAAACAACCTAAATAGAAATGAAATAGACTTGCGTGTTATCTAAAACAAATATTAACACTTATTCATGATGCAACAACTTTGTAGTGACGTTTTTAAATAAAGCAAAAATGATTATTATTAAGTAATCGCTGTTTTATTTAAAGTGTGTCTGCGATTGTGTTTTTGACCTTCCATGCACAATGTTTGCTATCGCCACTGCAATTAATCAAATTCTTTAACCGGAACGTGCAAATAATTAATATTCGATTGTGGATTTAATCGAGGGGTGCAAATTGCATTTAACATAAAAATACTTCAGAATACTTACATCTTGGGGCGGGCTGTCTGCCTGTAAAATGTGTTTATAAATTGGAGGAGAGTGCAAAAGATTTTAATCTAAATAAAATTTTTATTTTAATTTGTTTTGTTTTCATTTTAATCGGTATAATAAGTATAATAACATTTTTTGTTTGTTCTTATTTGTTTTTCCTTCATTATTATTTTACCAGTTAATTTTAATG
This sequence comes from Drosophila basisetae, assembly GCA_035041595.1. NCBI lineage: Eukaryota > Metazoa > Arthropoda > Insecta > Diptera > Drosophilidae > Drosophila > Drosophila basisetae. Next base: position 6,575,669 of record JAWNLB010000123.1, on the reverse strand, counting down.
TTTTTTTAATATAGTTTTTTTTCCCATTTTTGGTTTTTGTGTTTTTTTGTTTTTAATATTAGAATTAGGCAATCGAGTTAATACTACCTTCGTTTTAAATATTATGCAACGAATTGGGTTTTCTTTTGTTTTTTTTTTGTTTTTTAAATTTATTTTTTATAATTATGAATTTTTAAATGTATATTTAATAAACTCATTTCCGTTCTGGCTAAGCAACATTTTCATTTGGACTCTTGTAGCGAGCCAAATGTTGCTTCTGGTTTTTGTTTACTTTTTTTTAAATTTATTTATTTTTATATTTATTTTGCTGTGCCTTTCAACTCATTTGTTTTTTGTAGTTTTTTTTTTGTTTTGTTTTTAGTTTTTATGCCGTGGGCGCTAAATGTACAGTTGCCTTGTAAAAATGTACAATTCAAGCGCTTGCTTTTAAAATATTTTTTGGTTTTTTGTTGTTTCCGTTTTTATTAAATGTTACAATTACTAATTTAGTTTTAGCTGAAAGTCGCAATCACCTTAATAAATAGCCGCATTTATATATAGATATATATATAAACATATATATATATATGTATATATATATATATATTAATTTATATATATATCTTTAGCGTTAATTAACCTTGTGTTCTTATTATGTTTAGGTTTTCTTTTGAGGGGAAGGGTCTTAGATATAATACAATTGTTTTTATTACTCGTGTGGATTGCAATTTGATTTTATATACTTAGTTTTTAACTGGGATTCGTTTTTTGTTATATGTTTTGTTGTTTCTGCTAATATACGGTAAGTTGTGTGTGTGTTTGTTTAACAATTTAGTTAGTTACTAGTTACTAGCATCATGAGAGTGACGACATTTTGCGTGTATTTTAGTTTGGGCTACACTTGAAAAAAAACCTCTGCACATATGCATAAAATATACATATGCACATCTTTAATAATTTATGTTATAACTTTGTTAAACAAGATGAACGCAAATGTTTTCAGTGCTAAAAACAAGTGTATATTTTGTTGTGTTTCACTTTATTTATATATATAAATACATATATATATGTATGTGTGTATGTATATGTATATATGTAGTATATATAGAGAAATCGGTAGATTAGGCGTTAAGAGCGCAGTTTTCATGAAATTCGTTAGATTTTTTTGGTTGATGAAATTTTTTATGTTGTATTTATGTACGTATGTAATTTTATTATTATTAATTTTATTATTTTATTTTTAGTGTAGCTTTTGTGTTAAATTTATTAAACTCTTTACAATACATTACTTAGCTAAATTGTTGCTGGTTTTATTTTTGGTTTTAATGCCATAGCCATACAAAATGTCGTGTTTGAATTACATACATACTCTATATATATATATGCATGTATGTATATATATATATATATGTAATCGTTTTTGTTGTTGTATCTTTTTTAGTTTAATGAACACTTTGTTGGGTTCAATTCAATATTAGTTTAAAAAGTTGCATTTCTTTTTCTCATTTCGTCCATATTTAGTTTTATAGTTAGAGTTTAATGTTTAATTTAAGTTTAGCGTTGGTTTTAAAAAAGTTGCTCATCGAAATGAATATATGTGCATATATATATATATATATATATATATATGTATATATATAGTTAAGAAGCGCTGTGCCCTGTTGACTTGTGATTTTGCTATTATATATATATATGTATATATATATGTATATGTATGTTGAAGTACTATTTCCTATATAAATTGCTAAAAATCATAGTTTTTTTCCATAGCAATCAAACACAGTATTTTAGTATTTTGCCTAGTTGCAGACGCCTGTATTTCACATTGCCAGAATAAATATATATAATATATGTATATATATATATATATATATATATGTATATTTTATATATATCGGACTGTTAAAAATAAATCAAAACTTTCGCCAAATATGTGTGCTGTGTGTGTGTGAGTGTGTGTGTGTGTATGTTTTAAGGCTATCTATGGTTAGTATGTGTGTGTGTGTATTTATTTTTTAAGTTTTTTTTTGTGGGCACTTAATAATTTCTTCTCTCTTGATATAACTTCAGGCAGCATCCTTGTTAAGATTCTAGCAAAAGATTTTCTACATTTTTGGCTGACCGTCGGGATTTCCATAATTTTGCTGATTTTTAATGGTTTTCTTGTTGTAGTTGTTGCTGTTGTTTTTTGCTGTGTTGTTGTAACGATTTACCCGTATTCAATAACTGAATTATGTGGAATATCTCATACAAATTGATTATACGCCTATGTCTGGAGAGGAAGTCACACGTTTCAAATATGTAAGTAAGAAATCGAAATTTGATAACGAGAGTTTTCTCTAAGTAAATTGTTCGTCTTCTCTTTAATCTACTGAAACCCTAAGTCATTTTAATTTACTCTTTACACTACTTACAACGGGGACAACGGCAAGAGTTGAGAATAAGACAAAAATCAGACTAAGACTACGACTAAGAACTGGACACATTAAAGATCTATTCAGATGATTCCTTGGCACAGGCATTCGAATTGCCCGGTTGGTTGTGGAGGGGGACCGAGGGGGTTCAGTTGTTTCCAATTGTTCGATAATTTTAGCGAAACGTGTGACTTGCAATCGATATGCGATCTTTGATCTTATCGATCTTTCGTTAATTATCGAGCCTACAATTGTTGTAACTAGTTTTCTTATTTGTGTGTATAAATTGTATTGCCTATTTGATGTTAGCTTCTTGAATGTTCAAACTGAAATTATCAAAAATGAGACGCTTAATTTATCTAGTTAGTATATGCTTTTTGTTGTTGTTGTTGTTTGTGTGGCTGTTGCTGTAATTCTTGAATTGTTGAATTGGGTTCTTGGTTTCGTCAATGGTTCCAAATTGTAATAACGTGGCTTATAGCTAATTAAAAATACCTGCTATCATTAATATTATTTATGTATATATTGTATATATATATATATATATATATATATATATATATCCATATATGTATAAGTTTTACCTAGTTTAAATTGTTTATTTTGTTGTTTTTTTTTGTTATTATTATTTGTATGAAGCGCTTAACGCGGGGAGTAAAATTGTGTGCCAGTTGTTCTTGTTGTTGATTTGTTATCGATAACAATCGTAATACATATCATAATGTAAATAATCGAAAAGAAGGCGTAAATAAATCGTTTCAAATATACTGAGGAGTTTTTAGGATACACGATTTGTTTTTGTTCAGGCTTTGTTCTTGTTTTCACTGTACATAAAAAAAACATACAATACAGCGTATGTACTTTTTGTATATAAGTGTATATGTATATATATATTATGTATAGTTTCTAGTATATAGCAATAGTTGACGAGTGTTTCAAAGTTGTTGTTGTTCTTGTTCTTGTATTATTTGTTGTAGTATGTTGTTCATCATCTTCATGATCTTGTTGTTGTTGTTGTTGTTTATTGTGGGTAACATTACGTCATACATTATAGCAGTAAATAGGTATCGTAGCTGTTTATGTTTATGTTTATGTTGTTTCTCGTGTTGTTGTTGTATGTATAAGCAACGTGGGTTCACTTTATCAGTTCAAGAGGTTATGTGTCATATACACATGTGTGTGTGTCACAGAGTGTGTGGATTGGAATAGTATGTGTGTGTGTGTGTGTGTGTTGTGTGTGTGTGGTAAGAAAGGAGTGTTAATAAACCAAAGATGTTGACTTTTAGCGGATTTTGTCAGTTGTATACGGGTTTCGTATACATAAATAAGTACATATACATATACATATATCATATATATATACATATATATATATGTATATATATATATATTTATATATATAACTTAGTCACAAATAGTCGTTACACAAATAAGCCACAAACTGTACACAATTGTACATGTACATTAAAAATAAAAAACTTATACACAAAACCCTAAAAATTTCATCATTTTCGACATCGATATTATCGATATCGTTTGCTCAATCGAGAGTGTTACGATTACGACGGTTTCCAAAAGTGTTGCCAGGTTATTTAGTTGTTCCTATATATATATATGTATATATATATATCGAATATCGAACATACACACACGATGTTTCAGTTTTTTTAGCATTCTTTTTGTTTTCTTATTTTGTCGTATATAACAAGAACGGATATTATTATTATTATTATTTATTAGTTTATTATTTTACTATACAAATATCTCATGTTTCTCATTATAATTTATTAATTTATGTTTATTTTCATTTACTGAGAACACAGTTTATACTATATAAATATTTAAAGCTTTGGTGGCGGCAAAGAAAATGTGAGAGAATTAAACAAACGTACGTATAAAAAATGAAATCAAGGATTTATAGTTTTAGTTTTAGATGAAAATTGAAGACCGCTTTAGTATTTAACTTGGTTTCCTTTTATACACATACATACATATACAACCAAAAATGTTAACACTTACACAAATCAAAAATAATTTAACAGTGATTTCCTTTTTGATTTTGCTTTTGGGTTTCTTCTTATAGTTGTTTTTTTCATTTTTCTCTTTTTTTTGCTTTTGTTTACCAAAAATGAGGCAAATTCGTCATAATCATAATTATAATCATAATCATAATCATAATCATATTTGATACAATACAATATAGTTTAAGCAATTAGTACTGAACTTTACAAGTTTTTGGCAGTACGCATTTGTTGTATTTTCTTTTATTTTTAAATAGTTTAAAATTATGCAAATATACAATGTAGTTGTTGTTGTTTTGTTATATATATATTTTTATGAATATATATATATATATATATATATATATATATATATATAATATATATATATGTATATCTCATATATATTAATTTTTATTTTATTTTGTTTATTAAAATATACTCATAACGCGCTACTTAATTGTTTAAAAAGTTCATTATTATGTTAACTAATATTAGTAAACAAATTTTAACATTTCTCGTTCAACAGATTTTGTTTTTTAATTTTTTGTTTTGGTATCTTTTGTTAAGTTTTGTTTTTTTTTTTGTTGCATTTTTGCTTTTGGTTTTTTTTTTGTTCTCCTCCAATTTGAAGAATTTCGGCTTACGCACCCAAAACTGAAACACCCCGGAAAAAACTAGCTACAAATGATAAGCATATGTATATATAGTAAATAAATACGCGAGACTGCAGACGGAACCCTCGGCGTCATATTTTTTTGTAGGTTATGTACAACATTTTTGCGACTCCTTTGCTTTTTAGTTCTGCAAGATGGCGAATATTCCTACGTATGTATGTATGTGTGTTAATTTTTTTCCTTGTTGAAAGAGTGGGGCGTGTGTGTGTGTGTGTGTATGTGTGTGAGACATCTTTAATAGTTGTATTAGTAGTAGTAGTTGTAGTCGTAGTATTATATTATTATTATTATTATTATTATGTGGTAGTAGTTGTAGTACTGCGGGTTCGGTGTTGAGGGGGGAGGGAGGAGGGGTTTCTGGACCGTCATCATTAATCCACCTCATCATTGGATGCTGCTGTTGATCGCTTTAGTTTAATTACTAGAGTTCCGATTTAGTGTTCATTTAACTGCTATCACTTTTCGTTTGTTAATGTTAATTTTCTTTCGCTTTCATTTTAATATTAACTTTTTTGTTTTCCTTCTCATTTTTTTAATATTAAAATACAATTTGACTAAACAAAGTTCTTTCATACAATATTTTAAGATGTTGAATGGGTATAAAAGGAAATGAGGGACGGGGGGCAAGGATTTGGACTGATGGTTTAAGGGGGAGAAGGAAAGGGGTAGAGAGAAGGTGGGGGTGGGTTCTGTGACAACACTCATTTCGCTAATTGTATGTATATTATGTATATAATATAATGCTTTCTTCTCAATTTGTATTTATATGCGCAATATTTCGTTTCTTGAGGCTGTCTTTAGGAATTTTAATCATAATTTCTCCTTTTCTTTTTCCTGCAATAGAAACAAATTGCAAAATCGCATATGAGTCAAGAGAATCGAGTCAAGTGGCAACTAGAAAACGCATTCGACTTAAGATCAAGGATTTAAAACAAAAAACCAAAAAACTTAAAGCATATTAAGGGTTCGGTAATCAATCAATCCACTTAGTTAAATCTCAATCAATACATATAAGAAAAATTTTACTGACGGCAATCAAAATCATAATATTGTATACTTCAAAATAAAATCCAAAATTTATACTTTTTTTTTTTGGTTTGTTGCTTGTTTTTTTTTTTTTGGTTGTTGCTGGTACAAACATTATGCTACTTGTTGTTGTTAATATTATTATTGTTATAGTAGTTGTTGATGTTTTACATTTATACGGTTGATTTCGTTTATAGGTAGGTAGGTGGAATTGAATTGATGTTTATTTTTTGCATTTAGTAGTCAGCTGTAATTTATAATGGGTGGCAACCATAGCGAGCGAAAACGATAGCGACAACAATCGATTAAACCAATCGATCAATCAAGCTGCAGGCGTTGTTGCATTTTTACCTATTTACTTATGCATTAAATTTTTTATTTACTTATTGCGAATTTTATCAACTACAGTTTGTTAGTTATACGGATTGTGATGTTTTTTTTTTTGTTTTAGTTTTTGGTAGGGGGAGGAAATAAGAAAAGAATGAAATACAATTTGATTAGCTTCACATGATTATTTAGCTACACAATTTTCTTGGCACTACGAATTTCGACGAATTTTTGTACGTGAAAAGCTCAATTAACTGAAAAAAAGGAAGCGCTTAGCACATGGACACATAGAGATGGTTCCAATCCCAAATATATATTTTTGTGTATATATGTACATATATATATATATATATATAGTTTTTGAAATCTTGGGCAGATCTGTAGTTGCGAAATAATACTGTTGCGCATACATGTTGCACACATATGGCTATGTGTGTGTGTGTGTGTCAGTGTGTGTGTGTGTGCTGGGGGCAGGAAGATCTCTATATGAGGTATACATAGCTACTACATAAGCAAATTAAACATAATAGTAAATATATATATATACATAGATATATATTTGTTCATACAGCACTACAATACACAGATAGGAGTCATTAAAAATGCGTGTTTCATTTGGTTTTTAATTTACATTTGTTGTTTTTTTTGTTGTTTTTTTTTTATTTTGTAGAAATCAATCTCAAAACGCACAAAATCATAAGCGAAAAATAGCACAAAAGTTCTTGTTGGATTTTCTTTTCTTCTTTTTTTTTTTTTTGTTTAATGTAAATGTTATAATTATAATAGTAATCATTTAATTATAATAAGACGCAAAAATCATAAAAATTGTAATAATAATAGACTGTAATAATAATAGCGGTAGACATAATAAAATTACTTTCGTCATAGAATTATTCACAAAATGTACAAGAGCAAAAACAAAACAAGATTAAGAAGAGAAAAAAAAATAACTGCAACTGCAATAGAAAACGAGAAACTGAGAACTGAAAGAGAAACTAAAAAGTGCGCAAGAAAACAAATACTTTTTGTGTGTTTGTGTGTGAGGTGTATGTGTGTGTGTGTGTGTGTATGTGCGTACAGACTAATTAGATTTAAGGGGAAGAGGGGGTGGCGCAAACTACATACAAATATATCTGATACCGATCAAGAAAACAGAGAATGATAAAAAAGATATAAAAGAGAACGGCAAGAAATTTATTTGTATCGTTTTCTTTTTGTAGTTTGTTGTAGCCGTGTTTGTTTGTTGTTGTTTTGTTGTTGTTGTTTGTTTCGTTTGTGTTATTGTAATTAACAAGAATTTATTGCCAACTTTTAAGCTTAGATAGTCGTAATACAATATACATAAGTAACGATAGAAAATTGTGAGTGTGTTTGTGTGTGTGAGTGTGTGTGTGTGTGTGTGTGTGTAGTTCACTTTCATTCAAGGCGTTGCTAACCATTTTTAAAGTAGAATTAAACAATAAGTACTTAATAACAAAGTTTATAACATGTTTTTCTCTTTTTCGTTTCTACGTTCCAATCTTAATAATGCACTCGATATAAATCATAAAGGACAATTTTCATATAGATGTGTTTAAGTGTGTGTGTGTAGGTGTGTAGATGTGTGTGTGTGTGTGTTTAAAAGTTTAAGCAACAGAAAACAAGCGCAGCAAACAAAATGTTTGTAACTTTTTTCGATATGAAATCATAAGGCATACGTTGTTTTTCTTTTTTTTAAATACATATATAATGATTATATATACATATATTGTATATTTATATGGCTAGATAACTACGCTCAGTGTATACGTGTGTGTCTGTGTGTTTATGTGTATGTGTATGTGTGTGTGTGTGTAGTGTGTGTTTGAATGTTTTGTGTGTTGTGTCAGTTTTAAACCAAAAATTGATTTTTTTTTCGTAAAGCACACATCGAATTTTGAGTTTGTTTTTTTTCAATAAATTTATATATTAAATTTGGTATTTTGTGGCACGCAAAACAAAAGCATATTCAATGTGTTTACAACATAAAACAAAAAGCAAAATAAAGGCGCTAAATGTAAAAAATGTATTGTTAACTTTTCGTCTCGTTTTTTGGGCATATTTCGTTAATTTTTTCATTTGCTTTGCGCGCCACACAACAAACAACAAAATAAATATTTTATTTATAATTTTTTTTTCTCTTTTTTGTTGTGTAATTATATAAATTGTTAACTAGGGAAATTTTGCTAAATTTATTTTACGGCTGCTGTTGCTGTTTCTGTCTCTGTCTATATATATATATGTGTGTGTGTGTGTGTGTGTATAAGTACGTCGCATGTGTCTGTATGTGTGTGTGTGTATGTATATGTGTGTGTGCGTGTTTGTCTGTTGCGCATTGCGAGAATGCAGCTTCAAACGTCTTTAATTTGCAGTTTATTAACTAAAATGTAAATTTTCTGCTGCGTTGTTATACAAATTATTAATTTTTGTTTGTTTTGGTGTTGTTTACTGTTGTGGACTGCTTGTTGTTGTTGTTTGATGATTTCTAGTATTGTGGCTGTTGTTGTTGTTGATTGTTTGTTGGTTGATTGGTTGGTTGTTGTTGTTGGTTTGTTGTTGGTTTGTTGTTGGTTTGTTGATTGGTTGGTTGTTGTTGTTGTTGGCAACTTACTGTTCTTGGGGATCAGTATCACTCTCCTCCAGTTCGCTCTTGTTGCGTCGCTTCTCATAGATGAGAATGATCAAACAGAGAATCAGCACCTCAGCACAGATGCCCAGGAAAGGCCACAAGGCGGCGAATTTACCTAAAAAAAAAAGTAGAAATTATTATGAGTTAAAAATCATCAGATTCCCTTCTCGCTCTTCCGTTCCCTTCCCAGCCAGAGGCGGCACTCACCCTTAACACGAACGGTTGTAAAATCGGTGGCAACGGTGCTATTGTCGCCATAATCATTGGCCTCGTTGCGTCCGTGGCACTTGTACTCGCCTCTATCGTCCAATGTTACATTCTCAACCATTAGAATGGCATTCTCCACTTTGCTCTCCTCGTCCGGTTTCAGTATATAACGACCTGTGCTATTTGTTAGTTGTGAGTAATTGCCTGAATGTAAAACTGAGAATATTAAAAATTTTTTTCATTAGGTATACCCTTAAACTAGTATGCCGGAATGAGAAAAGGAGTATCATGAAGTTGGGCGAATCGTATGTAACAGGCGGAAACTAGCATATAAAGGTAGAGTATAAATAATATATGTATATAAGTAGTTATATTCTTGTTCAGCATCAGCAGTCGAAGCGATCTACATATTTCCTAAGATCCATTATAAGAAACTTAAAATTTGGCATTTAAATTCTCTTCCGCAGTTAAACTTTATTGCATTTTATCGATAACTTCCACAGCAAATTGCGAGCATGGATATAAATCGATTTCCGCTAGCAATAAAAGCCGTTTTATCGATAACATCTGTTTTGCTCATTTCGATAGAAGAATGCACTATTGCACTGGTACATCCATATGTAGAATAATACTACTGAACAACTATAAAAATGGTAAGTAACTTCGATTACTTTAGCCTTAATGTATTTTTATATTAAATAAAGTACTATCAGCAAATCTGCAACTTATTTAAAAGCTGGGCTTAGGCTATCTACAAGCAGAGAGCTCAAATTTATATTTTAGAAATGAGTTAGTTAGAAATGAGTTAGTTAGAAATGAGTTAGCTGAAATACATTTAAAACATATACAAAACTATTTCCTTATTCACAAAACTACTGTCAGAAATTCTAATCTCTTCTCCGCTCTTCTAATCCAGCTCTGTCGACTGGAGAATTCTCACTTGCTTTGGATGATATTATATTACACATTTAACATATATTTATCTCGGAGACAACACTCACCAAAGCTCCATGACAATTTGGGATTGCTGCCAGCAACCGCGCAGGTGATCATCATTTTCTCACCCTCGACAACACCCGTATTTGAAGGCACTCGTACAACAATGCGAGCTATTTGGCAAGTTTAATATTGTTTATAATTGGAGAGTTGTAGTTGTTTTATTTAGTTGTGGCACTTACCAATCACATGTATATCTTTGGACTCGCCTTTGAACTCACAGCTATAGAGGCCATGATCCCTAGCTTCCGCCCTATCGATGATGAACTTTCTCTCAGCACTGATCAGCCGGAAGCGACCTCTCAGATCTGCATCATCCGTCACATTGACGCCATCCTTTTTCCTATTGGAACGATATATATATATAGTCAGATTAGCACAAATAATACAGTATTTTCAAGTGCTATACAATGTGAGTCATAGAAAAAACCCACTCTTCATTTATATTTGTGTGTACTTCAAATAGTTGACAGGTGAGACTCGTTTTATATATATATGCAAATATTTCAAGCCATTAACGGGTAATATACAAGTTTGTTGAACTTGATACACACTGCGGGGCTGTGGGGCTAGGTGGGTCTTAGCACTCCCTACTTTGTCTTCTTACCCAAATTGACCTATTGCCTTTATACACTTGCGATAGAACAAAACCGATCGGAGCCGATTACTATATCAACAAGTACTTACACATTTTTTCTTAAATGGCGGTTGATTTAAACATTTTTCAACCACTTTTATCTAAACATTCGTTTATACGTTCTATTAAAAGTAAATTAAAATATACACAAGTTTTTGGAAAAACTTATCTTAAGTTAAGTCAAATTTATGACTTCTAATTTCTAATAGGAACAACCTTTTGGTTTATCAAGTTATCCCGATTAAACTCAGCAGTGATGCGTATTATCAACATCGGACAACTATATGGCATATCTAGCATAGGAACAATCGTTCCGTTTCTTTTTAAATATCTGCAAGTGTATCAAAATCTTCGTCGTGTCTCAAATGGCCGTTATTTTTCGTGTTTTCTTTGTTTGCTATTTTGTTGCAAGAACTTTGGTGCCAATTATTCAGGACTAATTCAACATGAGGCACGCAAAGTTGCGGCCCTGGCCCGACCAGCAGACCGATAGAGTGTCATTACACACACAGCTAGATATATATGCATACAAGCCAGAGTCGGAAGAGGCCCACTCCCTGCTAATATGCACACCACCCACCCCCTCCCCCCGCTAACCTAAAACTGACTTTGCTCTCTCCAGGTTACGTCAGTCAAGTGGTTGGTTAATAGGGGGGAGAGGCGGTGTACCGGGGGGTGGATGGGCGCAACATAATTAAGCAAAAGTGCTTAGCTGTGCCGTATTAAAATGATTGCTCTTATAACTGCCAGCTACTTGTATATGAATGTGTCTCTCTATGTGTGTGTGTGTATGCTGAGCCGGGGGAACAACTGAGTCCGCTTACAACATATTGGACTGTATTAGAAGGGTAAGGTTGAAATACAACGACAAATTAGAAAAAGGTATTTTTGGAGCCAAGTTTAGTTTGCCAATCATAATTATAATTTTAGTGACGCAAAAAATATGGGCAAACGTTAGCAAATATATATATATTTATATTTCTGATAAGGATCAAAAGTCGAGTCAATCAAGATTATAAGTTCTCCTATGCCCACTTTACAGATTTATGTGGAACATAAAAACAAAAAGGTCTGCTGAGATGCAAAAATGTAATCTATTAGTTTTCTCTTCCTTATGGCGATTATAAGTACGCTTTTTCTTGAAGATTTAAATCATTTTTCATTCAAAATATATCAAAGTTCAATATTTGGCACCGTTGAACAGCTGTTCACGGAATCCACACAGGTCAACAGTGAGTTAACAGTCGATAACTTTTTTTGATCTGTAAAGTGAGCTTTACCTAAAGGACTGTTGACGTACTAGGTATCGATTACTGTTGCAATATCGATACTTACCATATGAGCGGATCAGTGGAATCCACATTTTTCACATTGCAGCTGAGTACCAGTGGCGATCGAATATCGTAGAATTTCATTTGACGCTCCACATGGTCATAATTTGGCACCAAGGAATCTGGCCCTGAATGATTCCAAAAAGAGAGAGTGACGAAAAGAATTGCGTTAGTTTACATATTTACAAAAAAAAAAACAAATAAAAAACTAGTACACATTTATATATAAGAAAAGAGGAGCAGGAGAGAAAGAATAAGAAACAACGCTTACATAAAAAAATATTTTGCTTAAACAAATTTATTACTAAGGTTTGTATGCATATAAGAAAACAAAAAAAAATATATATTTTATATAGTATAGTATATTAAGAGTATATTTTGTAGATAAAAGTTGAGAGGCGAGCGCTTAATATATAATGAGAGGTGGGTTGTGTGGGGTGTTGCAGAGCGTAATCTTTAAACTGGGGGAGAGGGGCGGGGGTGTACTGAGAACGAACAAGTAGAATGAGCTGAGAGATGTAATTTATTTTTTCTATTTCGTATAGTTGCATTTTCTGTTAATGGATGGCGCTGTGTATTGTTGGCCAGTTTAAAAACTTTCTAGTCGGCTAAAGAGTACTTTTCAACTAAAACGAAAACTGAAAGTAAATAGTAAAGTAAGTAATAAAAAAACCAAGAAAAAATAAAAGGAACAACTGCAACTCAAAGAGGACAACAACAAATGATACACGCACACACACACAAAGTTTAAACACACTTGAAGTAATCAGCTAAATAAATGGCAATAAAGTATAATAATAATTTCAGAGATGGTCCACCCAAAACATATAAAACTAGAAATAAAATAAATTATAAATTAAAAGAAAACAGCATACAATAAGTTCGTTGGTGAATTTTGAATTTTTATTTTCTCCTATTTCATACAGAGATATGTTGTAGTTATATAATTTGTTTAATGATATTTATTTTTGTTTTTTTTTTAACTTGGACTGAAATCAAATAAATTTGATTTACGCGGCGCATATATATACATAAATATGTATATATATGTGTGTATATGTGTATGTATTGTATATAGATATAAAATTGATTACAATAATTTACTGTTATTGATAGATCTTGTTGTTAAAGTTAGCGCTGCAATCGAAATAGAGCAATAATCGTTGTTGTTTTGATAGTAGTAAAAATATGTTTATGTATTTAATATATGTCATCAATATTCAGCAAAGCAAAGCAAATGCAAATGTAAAGCAAAAGCAATACAGCTAAATAAGTCGACAGATTAACAATGATAACCGATAATCGATAAACAGTTGTAGGCCACACAAAAAAAAAAAACAATAACAAAATATACAAAATGCATATATGTATGTGTGACAAATACATATGTTTGTATTTGCTTTGTCCTTATCGCCAACAGGAATAGAGAAAAACATAAACGAGAAACAAAACGACGACGAAAGCAAAAATCAAACGCAATAAACATAAAGTCGGTGTCACAGTCACAATGGGGGGTGGGGGGACAAAACAACAACGGGGGCTTATCAAGCAGCTCAGCGCCAATTGTAAATTACACATGATTTTTTATATATACGCGTCACCAAAATGGCGGCTGTCCAATCAATCAAATCGACGAGAGCGAGACAGAGGCAGCGATAGAGTGAGAGGTAAGTGGAAGGGTGTGGGGGGTTTCTGTGCACCTGACAGCAGTGTAATTCAAAAACTAAGGTAAACAACAAAATTATATAGAAACACAACAAAGTTATGTAATAACACAGCATTGATGACAGACAAATGAACCAACAACCACACACAACAAATCAAATCATAAATACACAAGTCGCAAGCAACAACTATAAAAACAAAAGCTCAACTTGAAGTTTGCCTCTTTGTATGTGTGTGTGTGTGTGTGCGTAGAGGATGATGACATGTGGGCGAAAGAACTGACGAAGGCTTGGTAGCGATTAGAGAACGAGCGACAGCGATTAACATTTTACAACACCAAATTAGACTTTCGATGAGGGAATTTTTTGAGTAATGAAGTGACGTGCTGATATCGATGGAAGAGCGAGGGTGAGAAAGGGAAAGAGGGGCGAGCGAAAGTTACGAGCAAAAACAGCGAGCGGCTTTGACAAAAATTGAGTTTGATGCGAGCTTAATGTGTGAAAACTTGTTGCTGTTATAGTTGTTGTTCTTCTTGTTGAGGGGTGGGGCCATTTATGAAATGCAAATGTACGTTTGTATGTGTATATGTACGTATGTATCTAGAGATGAGAGAGAACTGCACGAGTGATTTCTGCATTCCGTTTTCTATTCTTTCTTTTCGTTCTTTCTTCTAATCACTCGAGCGGCTTTTCGATGTGTGTGTATGTGTGTGTGGGTTTGCATTAGGGGTGTTCAAGTAAGTAATACATATTTTATAAATGCCATAAGCGCTAGATTTTATTTAATTTTTGTCGGTCAAAACTAAGCAAAAGTTTTGCATTTGGCATTTGATTTAAAGAAAGTTAATAAAATAAAGAGCAGTTTATTGATGAAATGCGCACAAATAGCATGCCCAAAAATGATCAATCATTAATAATTCAAAAACAAGTTTCTAAAAAACAACCAAAAAATGTATCAGTATAAATTTCCAAGACGCATTTATATATGTAAAGCTTAATTGATCACCCTTTATGTGAGTATGTGTGTGAATATGATTCTCGTGAGCTTTATTTTTTTTACTGCTCTTTTTTTTTGGATGTGTGAGTGTGCTCACCCTTTTTAATAGGCAAGAACGTCTTTGGCTGCTGCTGCATTAACCCGAAGTTGTTGTTGTTGCTGTAAACAGCTGTTGGCGCTGCTGCTGTAACGGTACCTAACGATGGCGGTATAAATTGCGGCGCATACGTCTGATATTTGTCATTATTGTTGTGATGATGATGTGGATGGGGCTGTTGTGGCTGCGGCTGCTGCGGCGACGGCAATTGAAAAGCATTTAACATGTGCTGCTGATGCTGCTGCTGCAGATGATGATGCGGCGATATGCTGCTGCTTATTGTGGCAGTGTCAATGGGCAGTGACTGATTGTACAGTTGGATGGTGGGCGGCTCAGGAGGCGCCAGCGTATGCGGCTCCAACAGGCTCAAGCGTGGTGGCGGAAAATCTGGCGGTGTTGCCGAATAAATGCGATGAATGCCGCCGGCATTGGCACCTGAGGCACCCTGTGCAGTGGTGGAGGTGGTTATTGCTGTTGTATGATGCCAAGGCAACGTGGTGAGTTCGTTGTTAATGTTGTTGTTATATTTTCTAGTTGGTGTTGGCAACTCATAGCCGAAATCGTGGCCATAAACCGTTGCATTACCATAGCCAAAAATTGTCGATGTTGGCTGATTGTGCTGCTTGTGCGGTGGTTGTTGCTGCTGTTGTTGTTGTTGCTCTTGCCACGTGCGTGTAAAAATCTCATCGGGTGAACTTGGCGTCAGTTCATCAATGGTCTGATAGCCACTCTCAGTGGGAAATTGCTGCTGCTGCTGCTTGCTGCGCACGTGTAGAATGTGATAGCCGCTATTACGGCGATAGTTGTTATTGTTGTTACACTGATAGCGTCCCTCGTGCACCTTCAGAGCATGCCGCACCTTCAGATGTGCCTCAATCTTGTGCTTCTCGCCTGCAGCCGATAATCGATAGACGATAGATCGATCGATAGTTGTAGTCGTGTGGTGAATTTCAGCTTCATCTTCTTCATAAAATATACTCACCCTCAATGGCGCTCTCCGAGAGTGTATAAGAGTGCTCGTCGTGGCCGTGTCGCAAATTGTGACGAGTTATCGACTCGCCATTCTTCAGCCAATGGATCTTCTCGGTGATCGGTATAACGCAAGTAATAGCAAACGGTTCCCCGATGTTCACATTCGAATCGCCGTAGTAGACCACAGGTGATGCGGCGAGTGCAAATTCAGCTGACGACTCGTCACTCTCATTATTATTCGCTATAGATTATTGCACGCGTGGCGAGGGGTGTTTGTTGTTGTTTGTTGGATGGAAGGGCGGCAAATGGGTCACAAGTTATATATATATTTATATATATTCGTATTTTTATAAACACAACACACACTCACAGCAAAAAAGGTTGCAACAAATTTTATTGCACAACATATAGCGAGAGAGAGAGAGAGAGACAGAGATGGACAGAGAGAGCGAGAGAGAGATGGGGAGATCTATCGGTAGGTAAACTTTTGTAAACAGTAATTTGTAAAACAAACTATAATCATTGGAAATCAAGAAAACATTCAAGTACAAAACAATTAAACAACATAAATTGACTCTTTGTGGCTCTTTTCAATTGGTCTTTAACACTCCATATAATATTTATATATGGTTAGGTTAGTATAGCATCCGATCCGATCCGATCCGATCCATTCCGATCGAATGTGTGTGTGTTTGTGTTGTGTTTTTGTTGTTGTTAACGATTAGTTTATTTGATTTTCTTTCGATTCGTTTTAACATCGATTTTCAGATTATTTGATTTCAGCGCCAAGTTGTAAAAAAAAATATATATATATATATATTGTATGTATAATCAATTTATTTCTTCGAGTGTTTTGTTGTAAATCTTACATGTATAAATAAATACACAAAAAAAAAATATTACAAAGAAGAACAACATAATTTTAAATTGAATAAACAAAATTGAAATTAAAGCTGAAAGTCGAAATAAATATAAAAATAGTCACTTTGTGAATGTGACTCGTTGTTATCTGTGCTCTTTTTTATATATGTATATAGAAAAGTGCAGTTTGTAAATATAATTTATTATTATTAAATATATATCACGTAATAGGTATTGCTGCATACGTATTTTCATTACGTGATTTTGACGCATGAGGCGTTACACAACACTGCTCGACACGACAATTAACAAATTGCTCACAGAGAGCGAAGGAGAGACAGAGAGAGAGAGAGAGAGAGAGAGAGAGAGAAAGAAAGAACGAGAGAGAGAGAAAGAGAGACAGTGAGAGAGCGAGAGAAACGATAGCGGACGGCAGACGCAAAGTGCTTTTATTTTTAACAATCAAGTTGATTACATCCTCAACTCTCCAGACATCAACATCTATGCAAAAATATTTACAAGATATGTGTGTATGTATACGTGCATATTTCTGTGTATGACATTGGATAATATGACGCAGAACAATGACGTCAACACACAACACACTGTCCAGTTTCGACTGGCTGCATTATTTGTAAGCCAAGGCCATAAGCACAGCACATACACACAAATACACATATATATTTGGATTATACATCTGACCATGTGCCGGTTTCTTTTTCTTCTTATCAGCCGCATTATTTGGCTTATCAGCGGCGGTAAAACAAGCAATTTTGCGATAGCAACTAAAATACGCAATAAGACTAATATATGACAATAAATTTATGAGCAAATACACACACACATATTCAAACAAACAGTCATGTATTGTTGAGGAGATGATAAAACCGTAATCTTATCAGCTGTTTTAACGAGCTGGCGGACATAGTCCCTTTCCTTTTTATATTCTTGTCAACACTACACAACACTCGTTGTTGTTGATTAGGCGCGGCTGGGTACAAAGAACACATTGCTACACACACATACACACACCCGTACTCGCACACACACAGACATACAAATACACGCATATACATTTGTATAGCTAGCAAAAAAGAAAATATATTCAGCCGCCAGGCATTGTATAGAAAATTAAGCGCAAAAAGATTGCAGACAGCAATTTCATTTACAAGCCACAAAAGCTCAGCTCCTACATACTACCTTCACCACCTCCCTTTGTCTACGCTTGTCACTCACACACACACACACTCGCATGCACACATTAACATTTGTATGTCCTACAAACATGGAGCATATTGCAGGCAAAGGGGACAGCCGAAAAAGTATTATAAATTTATACAGCACTAGCACACACACGCACACACAGACAACAAGATACACGTGCGCGCAACACACCTTAACATTTTTGCAGCGCACCTCTCTCTTCTTACCACTCTCTCTCGCATTTCCGTATTCGAACTCATACACTTACACACTCTTCCTCTCCCACTCGCTCTCTCTCTCTCTCTCTCTCTCTCTCTGTCTTACGTCTCGTTATACACTTGCAAGCCCTAAACGTTTAACCGCTATGACTGTTGCTCTTCTTTTTCGCCTTGCTGTTCTTTTTGTTGTTGTTTGTGACAAGAAATTTATGGTTTATTGCTTGTTCATCTGGCATGGTTTTTGTCGCATTCCTTGTGCCAAATAGTAGTGTGCAATTGTGTACAAAAAAATAGAAAGAGCACACACACACACGCACAAAGCAAGCGCCAACTAAACTTTATTTAATCAAATTTATGGCTGCACTAGCTAGCAGCACACACTGCTTTTACCTCCCACCGCCACCTCCTTCTTCGCACAGACTCGCAATCTCTTGAGACACAGTGTTATTGGAATTCGTTTGAGTGCGTATGTGTGTGTGTCTGTGAACTACTATTCATTCCTTTTAAAAGTTCCGTTTTGGTTTTATTATGCATAATGCCTTCCCCACTCCCATTCCTTGAAATCATTATTGTTGTAATTTCGATGTTATAGCCAAAGGCAATTAAATTATTTACACAGAGAATTTGCGCAAAAAAAATGAAACAGATGAAATAATAGATTGTGCATCAGCGAACACAGCAATAAGAAATTAAAAACAAGACAAAAAAAAAAACAAAGCAAAACTAATTAACACGAAACAAAATTGATTGCGACCATATTAAATTGTGATGAGTTGATGTGCATGTGCATGTGTGTGTGTGGCTCAGAGCTTTTATTATTGGCAGTCGTTGTGCACGTGAAATCACACAAAATAAAATAAAAATTAGTTTGAGAGTCACGCTGTAAATTGATTTTGACAGGCATTGGTGTGACGAATTTGGGGTTTTTTTTTAAGGTTAAAATACCAAACGACTTTGGATAATTCAAGTGGATCAGAATGCAATAACACACTCACACACACATACACATACAGATACTGCGGTCAATCATGAGAAGCTTTAATCAAGTTTCGATAGGTCAGTGAACGTAGAATTCATTAAAAATTAAATAAATTGCACAAGAAACACGTCAATTAAATGCGTAAAAAATCACAGCAATTGGCGACAAGCGCAAGGCGTACAAAACAAAGCAATAAACTATAACAACAACAAAAACACAAGAAAAGCAACTGAGTACGTGACAGAGCGAGTAGGCAACAACTGCAGTGACAACAGTGTGCGAGGGTGACAGACGCAATACTGCTCGCTGCTCTTTGCACTTGACAGAGAACATCGTCGTTTAATGTTAATGGGGCAGAACACTTAGAAAAAAAAATGAACAAATGAGTGCCAACTAAGCATTATCATTAGCATGCTTATCATAATCAGACAGAGATTTATAAAAATACGTATGCATATATAAATATTTAAACACGCAACCCCGAGTTTTACTCGCTAAAAACAAACAAAAGTTCTTCTCTAACAGAGGCAGCGGCAAACGAAGAAGAAGCAGATAAATAACAGCAACAGCTACGACGACGACGTCGACAGCAACTGCGAAGCCGACTGCGACGTCGAGTCATGTGTCTGAGAGCAGCCACGGGGCTTGTGTGTTTTTGTGTTTGTGTGTGCTTCTTTTCGACTAGTTGCTTGGCTGGCTGCTGTAAATTGAAATAAAAAATTGTTTGTCTATTTTAAAATTAGCAAAAGCAACCAAAATGAAAATGACTAGGCGTCCACATATAATCCACACACACACACCCTCTCTCTCTTCTCTCTCGCACTCTTACACACACATTTCTCATCAGTGCTGAAAAAGTTTTTGCAGTGCAGCAAACAGTACAAAAAAAAAATGTAAAAGTATTAAAAGCGAAGGAACTTGAAAAATGTATTTAATTTGATTTTGGTTTTGTTTTTTTTTTTGGCAAATGCACATAAAAGATTTGAGCAAACAAACATTAACAAAACACTTGTTTAACGTTTTCAAGTATGCTGAAAGCACAGCACAAATAATTATAATTGTTGCATTAGTTGTGCGTCAGTTGCTGTGCGTGAGTGTGTGCGTGTGGGTGTGGGTACATAATAAATATTCTATTTGCCTTACAGTTTTGTCTAAACATAGGCTAATTTCATTCTACCCATCTTTTTTCTACCTCAAGAAACAGTTTTAAGGCAATTGAAACGATGTACGATTAATGCGCACAGTTTGAATAGAAATGAGGAAGAGTAGGAGGGATGAGGGGGTGGTGTAGAGTTTGCAACATTTCAGAACCAATAAATAGTGCATAGAAAACATGTCAGATAATTTTTGAATATTTCTGGGGCCTTCTCTTTATGTCTTGGGCCGTGGCAGACATCTATGTCAATTATTATTTGCTTGCGCGGCACAATTGAAAAACCAGCGCAAATTGATTCGAGGAAAACTAAATGGACACAACACACACACACACACACACACACACAAATGTGCTGATGTATATATGTACGTGTGTGTGTGTGTGTGTGTGTGTGCATATAAACATTTATTACACCCGCTCTTGTCCCGCTTTATATATCTTTCATACATACATTTACAGTTACTTTTGAACTTTGGAGCCAAGCAATTTCAAATTGTCAAAGTCAATGAAGCGATAAAGCTTTGAGAGCGTCACCATTTGTTCTCTTCCTATGACTGCTTGCCCCCTGCCACTGTCACTCTACCTCCCTCTCGCTATCTCTCTCTGTCTTTTATGAGAAGGGCAAGGCGCACATCAAATTGTAAAATGGAAACAAGAAAAGAGAAATGGCAACAAAAATTGATCGCACATTTTGGCAACTCTCTCTCTCCATCCCACTTCAGCTCCATTTCGCTTGCGCGACGTCGTCATAATGGAAAAATTTAGCTGGCAACCTTCTTAGCGGAGCAAGTAAAATATATTTCTAAAAAAAAAAAAAAGAAAATCGGCCAAACCAAATTGACTGTGCGACTTGACTTGGCCCTGGCCGCCAACCCCCATAGGACGGGCTGATTGATGCGCCAATAAGGTGTGGGGGGGAGTAGGAAGGCAATTGGGCGGCAACCGTTAGTGACGTTGGAGACGACGACTTTTGGTTTAGTAACTCTGCTTTGTTTTTGTTGTTGTTGTAGTTCTGCGTACTTGGCGTCGACAAAACACAAAAAAAAACAACAAATTGCGCTGCCAGACAGTCAGACGAACGTTTCGCACACATTAATACACAGACACACACATACACATACATACACACATGTATATGTTTATAGTCCGAATATCTGCATGCACAGTGGGCCAAACGCAACATGCTTCAAGTGCAAAAAATAAAAGCAACACCAAATTTATAAATTTTTTTTCGTGCACAAATGCTTTTAATACGTTTTGTTGACACTCACACACATAAAGAGAGACGTCTACCCATATATATATATATGTATATACATAAATATATATACACATATATATGTGTATATGCAAAAAAAATACTTTAATTGTTCTCACGAAAAAATGTATTTTGTATTTATTTATAAATATGTGAAATGTATATAGTACATATACAACAATAACTTGAACAAAAGCATATGTGTGCTCGTGTATGTGTGTGTGTGTGTGTGCATGTGTATGTGTATAATAAGTGCCTGTCTGCCGTCTGGCGCTAAATAGGCGATGTGTGAACTTTTAGCTTTTGTCAGGTGCCTGCTAATGAAAAAGAGCTGGAGAGAGCGGGGGAGAGCACAGTGAAACCAGGGCCACAATAGATAAGAGTGCACATACAACAACAAAAAAGTTCATTTCCCCAACAAACTCCTTGCAAAAAAAAGAAAGAAAACAATTCCATGCCGTGTTATAAATTAGCATGAAACGCAGCAGAGCCCCATGTAAAAGGTGCAATTCACTGATATGCCAAGTATATATACGCTATATATATATATATATATACACATATATATGTGTATGTGTGCTCTGTTTAAGCAGTCATTATCTGACACGAGCGGAAACACAGAGGCAACCTCTGTGAATGGGTTGCCACCCATTGCAAGTCGAAAGTTGCAAGGTAGTGAAAACAATATGGCCACGCCCTCTCCCACAGAAAGGGGCGTTTGGGTGACATTTCTTTCACAACGACGCTGCAACGACGACGTGAACGACGCCGACATTGAAAGGGAAATTACATTTCATGTTTATTGTCTTTATAAAAATAGTAAATGTTTTCGCCACATACACACAGATTTTTTAATATATATATATATATATATATATATATATATATATATATATACGTATATACATATTTACTCTAGATCAATGGGATTGTTGTGTGTTAAATTAATGTCAGTCATCATGCAAACAATAGGTTATTTCTTTGTGTTCATTGTGACAAAGTAAATTTAATTATACTTCTGGATATTATTTATCAACAAAGGTAATTGACGACGTTGTTGTTATCACAACATTTTTACTTCATTTTATATATATGTCATAACATGATTAACAAAAGATTTTTTAATATTAGCACACATTTTGCTCCATTGTGCTGGGATATTCTTTGCCTATCGACCAGCGGAATTTTGGGGGAATCGGCGGCCGAGTCGAAATTTAAATATTTGACATTTATTAATGTAATGAAAATGTCATTAAATAAACATGGCTAACATAACAGGTAAGTCGCCCCTTGGGTACGCAAACACACATGTGTAGAAAAATGTCCTTTTCCTATTGTTGTTTTTTGTTGTTTATACAATTGTGTTGTGGAGAGTTCAAAAAACCTGCGCTGCACGCAAAAAAAGACCTCGTCAAATGAATGAAATAAAATGAAAGAAAGGGAGAACAAAGAAAAGGAAAAAAATACCTTTGCGAAAGCCAAAATAAACACACCTGGACAACACGTGGTTTTCGCTTTTTTTTTTGTTTTTTTTTTTGTTCACGCAATTTACTTTGAAGTAACAGCGAGCAATAGCAGACAGAAGAAAAAGAACAAGAACAGAATTAAAAAGAAAACAAGCTAAAATTACAATACGAATGCAAAACAGTGGACACTCGTAAAGTGCCACATTCGGGCAGATGATTCCAATTAGAAATGGAAATTTGAATGCAGTTTGTAGTTTTTTTTTCATTTTTTTATTTCTTAAAATTCAATTTAACAAGAGTTCACCATCATTTTAATATAACCGAATCAAATTTGTTGTATTTTCAATTTAAGAATTGATAACTGTAGTCCTTCTTCTGGGTCACCTACTCAAAAAACTGTGCAAAATGTACCGTTTGTAAATATAAAAAGTTTTGCCCCAACGCTTAGCTCTATTATTTTACGTACAATTTCGTATATTTACGTAAGCATTGAAATTATTGTACATAATGGCACCAAAGAGGAAAACATAAAACATGTGCAACATAAAATTGATAATCACATGGATTAAATGTGAAACACACCTCTGGAAAATAATTTAATTCAAAAAATTTAACATTTTGTGCCGAGTAAAATGTGAAAAAATTTCGACACTTTTTCTTAATCGAATGTACTGAAACATGTTTTAAAATAACCGAAAATAACCCATACATAAACAGAGATAGAAATACGAGAGATATATATAATTCCAGAGGAAAATGTTTATTCTGAAAATAATTTTTAATTGGCATTTATCGAATTTTGATGCGAATCTGTTATGAATTGGGGGAACTCATTCGACGCTGAGTATGAATTTTTGATCAGTCCACTAATTTATGGTCGATAGAAATGTTTCTTCTTTTTTTATTGAGCAAAGTCAAATCAATTATGCAATAAACAATTAAGTTCCCCAGTCCTTAAATTACAAATTTCAGCTGATTGATCAATAAAAAGATATACAGATTAAATAGTTTGGCATTATAAACAGGTTTTAATTTCAAATTAATTGAAATGAAAAAATATATTGTATAAAATCTTGAATAAAATACCTTGAATAGTGCAAGGGGGAGGAGGGGGGGGGGGGGGGGGGATGATACTGATTGACACACAAACAAATCTAAATACCCACACACTAATGGATGGGGGGGAATTGGCGGTCAAGACAGATAGATGGTCTGGCTAAATGCTAAATGCGATCGTATGCTTAGAATAATAAATAGATGAGAAGGTGCAACGGGGAAAGGGGTACATGGGGAGGAAGGGGGTACATGTAGCATGTGTGTAGATAAAAACAAGCCAAGGCAAGGCAAAGGCTATACAACTTTCGACGGCCAAACGATTTGCCAATTGTAAACAATATGCACAGCCGGTATCGAGTACCGAGTACCCGAATACTGAGTACCAAGTATCGACTGACTAACGAGTACCGAATCGATGAGTTAATATAAACAAGACAGACAGTCAAACAGACGGAGGCGGACCCGGCTACTATATCTATATCTACTTCTATATATGTACCTGGCTAAACAAAAAGAAAAATTGAAAGAGAGCGAAAAGAAAATAGAAATAGGATAGCAAAAAATTCATAAGACTTAAACTAAAATACTAAAAATTAACTTAATTCTAGACATTGTTGTGTGTTGTGTGTCTTATGGGTAATTTCTGTTGCCATTTTGCAATTGTGTGGAAAATTGAAAATCAAATGAGTAGAAAAGACAAACAGTGGAATATCAAGAAGAAGAACAGAATAGAACTAAACACACAGAATGTCGACCAGTCCCGTTGCCCGTTCCCAATACCCCCAACCCACACCTCCTCTCCCAATCCGACAATACAAACTATAAAAAGCAACACAAAAATATCGAAGCACAAGTACACTTAACTAAAGGCCAAAAAGATAGACACACAAGTGGAATATATAGAGATAGAAAGAGAGAGAGCGAGAGAGAGATATAGTTAGAGAATACCTGGCCTGGGGGGCGCGAGGGAGAGGGAGAGGTGCGCGCGCTTTACATTGTAAAAGAGAAAACAGAAAAAATAAAAAAACAAAGACCAAAAAAAAAACCCAATCGAAAGGAAAGTGTTCGCTCAATATGTGTGAGTGTGTGTAAGTCTCTATACGGGTGTTGGTGTGTGTGCTGAAACCCAGCAGAACTTTTGGTCAAGTATAAAAAAAAAATTGAATTGAAAAAATATCCTCGCTATGATTAATTTAACCGGAAAAGCACACAAACCTGAAAGTTTATAAAACTCTAAAATCATATTTTAAATGAGCGATAATCATTTTTTTAACGCTCATAATGGCTAGTTTCAGATTATTTTGAACAGCTTACACAGAAAAAAAACTGACTGGGAACTGGAAGGTTTTCCAAACTAATGACAACAATATCGTTTAATAGTTTTTAAAAATTTATATTTATATTTTACATATTCGAGAAAACACAAGTTCTTTCACAAGAAATATGGGCAACAAATTCCATTCGATATCAACTAACAATACTCCAAACTTTAATTCGCCATGTGTCCTTTTGGAGACTCCCCCCAAAATATAGTGAAAAGGCATGTGTTTGCTACACAAAAAAAAAATTCTGCTGGGCGTTAGAGAAGACAAAGCAGAGTAGTGAAAATTGGCAAAGGCGAAAAAGAAAATTGTTGGCTTTGCAACGGGGCAGCAATTAGGGCGTATTGATAGACGGGGGGGGGGGGGGGGGGGGGGGGTGTATTGGCGGTGGTCTTGGGTCATTGTAAACCACAAACTATCAGTTTTGTTTTTATTTTCTTTTTTCTGTTTTTTTTTTTTGTTATTGTTTGCAATTTGTGTTGCACACATCAATATTAAATACATACACAGACATATATAAAGAGAGCTTAAATACATATGCATAATATACATAAGGGGTTTTTATTGTTTTTATTGTTATTTTTAATTAAGTTGTTGTATTTGTAGTTGTAGTGGTTGTTGTACTTACCAACTGATTGAGCATAAATCGCTAAAAATATCGAGAGGAATGAAAGAGCGCTAACCAAGAATTTCGCCTCCATCTTTGGTATTGATCCGTGTTGTTGTTGTTGCTGTTGTTTTGTGGTTGTTGCTTGTGTTCAATTGTTGATGTTGTAGTTGTGGTAATTATTATGTTGTTGTTGTCGTCGTTTCAAATTGCTTGCATGTACATATTAAATTTGCGTTAACTATTAGCTGATTGATTATTATATTTTTTATTTATTTTTTGTTGGTTGTTGATTTTCTTGTTGTTGGTGTTTTTTTGTTGTATTTATTTATTGATTTTTGTACTTTATGATTAACTTACTAGATCATTATTAATATTTATTTATGTATACGATTTTCTTCCTTTTTTAATTAATTAAGCTTAACATTAAAATTTGATAATAGTTGTTGATGTTGTTGGTTGGTTGGTTTTTTTTTTGTGTTTTGTTATAACGATTCTTCTTCTCTTTCTCTTTTGTTAACCAGCTCCAGCTATTGTTCTTATTTCTTGTCGCTAAAAATTTAAATGTATTTTTTTTATTTGTGATTTGCAATAAAAGAAAAGTGGAGAAAAATTATTTTAACAAACAATTTCCTTTGTTTCTTCTTTGTCATAATTTTGTCTTATACATTTTTTTGCCCGGAATTCTTTTCGCGATTCGAACGAGAATGCTTTGAATTTTATGATTTTTGCACAAGATTTAAAAATACATAAATTCAAAATAAAACCAAAAGCACCAATGAAGAAGAAGATGAACGACTGCCCGCGGTGTCTTCAAGTGCGTAAGAGAGGGAGAGGGAGAGCAAGGTAACTCAAGGATATAAAGAAGCAGCAGCAAAAGCAACAACAACCATTTATATATATATATTTTTTTTTTAATTTTCAGTCTCTCTCTCTCTCAGTTCGATCGCCTGCGTCAGCGTTGTATGCTGCACACGTGCGTCGCGCCGTTAACAGCACAACGGCTGTGAGCTGTTGCACCTTATGCTAATTTCCTATGTTTGTCGCGCTGAATAACTTTTGACGTTATTTTACATGAGTTTGACAAAAAGCTCTCTCTCTCTCTCACACGCACACACATGAACTCACAGGCACACACACACACACAGTACGCAGCGAGACTGGGAATTGAGGAATTTTTGGCTAGCAAACCCAAAGAAGAAGAATTATGCCACATTGACGTCTACAAAATGTGAGTGAGTTAAAATATTCAGCTAATGTTGCGAGGTATTTATTTTTTTTACATTTAATTAGAAAAACTACTAAACACTACTAACCGAAAAAATGGCAAACGGACACGGAACACAACAGAGAGAAAAACGGAAAGCAAACGTAAGCGGCGCCTAAACGTAACGCAACGAAATCAGCGAGCAGACTGAACAAGCCACTGTGCAGCAGGCAAGTGAGTAGGCAGCAGCAGCGAAAGAGCAGAGCGAAAAAAAATAACAGACTGACGTTGACTCGGCCAGCGGTCGGCTGCGGCAACGGCAGCGACGTCGTCATGGCTGACTGATAAAAGTCGTACGGATTTGTTATTAGCTCATTGTTTTTTTGCTGCTGCGTTTTTTTCTCGTTTGTGCTGACAAGCAGCAGAGCAGCAGCAGTGTTATCAGCAGCAGTAACGTGAGTTTGTTTACCCCTCCGCGACGTGCCAGCGGCGAACGTTTCCGTCACAAGTCGCAGTGTTGCCAATTGATAATTTTTTTTTAGTGCGTCAAACATAACTTTTTTGAATGTCTTAAGTTTGGCTTTTCTTTTTTTTTATGCTTATTACTGGATATACATTATATGCGGCATTTGAGATAATGCCACAGTAAGATTTTGGTATCTAATCAAATCAAGCATCTCCTTTTTGTTTTTAATCCAGTTCCATCTAAAATTAGCTTCTTTTTTTTTGCTTTTGGTTGGCAACAGTATACGCATATTCATACACTCCATATATAAACACATGCAATGCACACACGACACATACCCATACGGAAATATGCAAGTATGTATGTAAGTGTGTACATGGCATCAAGATAAAGACCTCATTGCAGTATTTTATACAAACATAAGAAACACGGCGCGACAAACGAGAGAATGTGAATCGTTCACGAATCGACCAATGGGCAGCGGTAGAAGGAGAGAGGGAGGTATACGCTAACGGCACTGATGAGCTGCCTGAAAGCGGTTGGCAGTGGTTTCAAAAATGATTTTCAGCTGGGTTGTTGCTGCTGCTGGCTAGGCTAATTTCGTTGTGTTGAAACAAAAGGCGGGCGGACGCACACACACACACGCACACAAACAATAAGCTGTCAATGCGTCATGTAATTTAATTTTTATTTATTTTCTAATTGCTGACAACAAATTAGCACCCACAAAATAAATATTCGCGCTAAACAGTGATGCTCGATAATTGTTTTCGATTATCGTTTGCCGAACTCGATATTATCTGTCTTGCCACAGTACGTGCAATACAAAGCAAAACAAACCATTTTATTTTATTTTATCGTATTTTTTTTTATACAGTTTTGTGATTTTTTATTGGAAAAGTTTGGGGGCACTCTTTTGAGACAAATTGCCCTTTAGCGCAGCATAACGTCATCGGCTAGCCATGACTCAGTGTCCCGGTCATAGTTTATTTACCGTACTCACACACACACAGCAGCACACACACATCTAATGAGTGTCATGCGAAAATGAGAAGAAAACCAGAACTGATGCGAGCGATGCTGAGCCGCATTTATTAATTAGTGGCAATCATAAATATCAATGTATATATATTTATTATGATATCAACGCTAATTAAATTGATTAAGCTTTAAACGAAAAGAGCACAAGAAAAAAAAAAAAAGAAAAGAAATAAAGCCAGCAATAACAATAGAATTCACGCGCCGCCCACACACACAAAATTGACTCAAGCTCTAAAGTTAACAGTTAAAGTATGTGTGTGTGCGTGACAGGCTGGATGACGTGATTGTCTCTCTCTTACGGAGCCCGCATATGATTAAAACGGAAAACAAGATAAAACTCGTTGGGAGCAAAAGGAGCAGCTTGCTGCTGCTTCTTCTTATTGCTGTTGTTGTTGAGGCGAGCAGTGGAGAAGAGGCAAAATACGCATGACACTCCTTGCCGCTACACACATACACATACAGGCGTAAGCACGCGACACACAGACACGAGGTCACTCACACAAACACACACACACAGAGCAATGGCAATTGTTAGTTGATTTTCAACAAGCACAAAAAATATTAATTTGTGCGAACAGAAGTCAATATACTCAACAATTTCAAGTCACGAGATGGAAACATACACACACACTCAAACAATGAGTATATTGAGTGGAAATATAGTAACGGGATTTTCTTCATTCTTTCTTTTTTAGCTAGCTGCTCCCTCTTTTCTCCTTTTTTTGCTTTGTGTTAACCGCGATGACGACAGCGCGAGCAGCGACGTCGGCAGCGGCTGCGACATCGGCTCCTTCGCCTTGCGCTTTGCTTTTCAATAACATTTACATTTACACTTTGTACTATTTATGTAATAGTTTTTCAAAAAACCGCTGGCAAGTTTCATTCAGCTGGCGGCGGCCAATTGCATTTATTTTTTTTTTTTTGCACCTGCACAAATTATGTATATTTTTCACATTTTTTTTCGTTCTTTTTGTTTTACTACTAAGAACTCTAGCAACACACACACATGCAAAGCACGCACGCACAAAACATACTCGACTCACATACACAAACACGCACACAGGCACGAAAATACGCGACACACTCAATGACGAAATTCCTCGGAGAGCGTTGACAACTCTATGTTCTAGCTCAAGCTCCTCCGCTTTCAAGTAGATATGTGTGTATGTGTGTGTGTGCGCCTGTGTGTGTTCGTGCGTGCGTTCGCTTTAGTGTGTGTGTGAGTGCTCTGCTGCTGCTGCTTTTTGTCATAAATTTTTTTGCGTTGGCGTAGATTTTCAACTCTTGCACGTGTTCACAGCGCTTGAGTGTGCACACATTGATGATTATTGTATTCGCACTTGATTCAGCTGCATTATTTTTCACTCTTTGACAATTTACCTAGCACACAAAACACAAAAATTCGATTTTTTCCTCGCTGATATTTTCACGCGAATGACCTTACATCACACGCATACAATACACACACACACACTCGCCTCAGTTCTTGGGCATTTATTGCCTCTCCGTATTTGGTCTCACACTTTGACCGCTAAAAATACTAAAATCCCGGCCAGCGCAACACAACTATCGTTCACCAGCACTTAATGGTGGCTAGACTCTGATTGGCAGTCACTAACTTATGACATCGCACTGTGGCCTGTTGCCAAATTCAAATGTGACAAATGGTCGTTATCATTTTAGTGATTACAGTTCGATTGTAAGTTGCTCTATTGTTAAAAGCTATGAAATCGTATTCGACCGCCTGAAAATGGGTTGTCAATTGAAAACAGAATTCTAATTTGATGATATCGATAATATGGCGTTAAATTTGTTAAAATAAATGTAAAGTAGTTTTAGTACTTTTCTAAGTTAACATTATTTAATTGCATAGTATTCATTTAATTTATTTTTACAAATCGATATATCGAGTACATTGTCGATGTAAATGCAAAGCGATAAGTTGAACAGGGGTGTGGTGCGATAACACTGCTCAGTGTCTGATTGCCCGTCACTAGAATAAGTCATCGCGTTGCGGGATCGTGTGTGCGTGTGAGAGTGTTGCTGAGAAGTTTTGTGTTTCATTCATTTAATTTATTTAAGTTACAAGTTCCGTTATTTCTGTGTTGATTTTGCTTCTTACAAATAATGTGCACAACGCCAGCGCACACAGCAGCAGCATTTCGTTAAACAGGTGAGTGCCGACTTACTTTCAACATTTTTCGACCCGCCCAAAAAAATTTGTTTGCTCAAAATACCTGCGTTGTTTTTATGCTTGTTGTTGCTGCCTCTTCTGCTGCTGCTGCCTTCACATGGGCGTTGACCGAAAAACAAAAAAGGCATTTTGAGCGCAAATTATTACTAAAAGTTATTCAGTTAATTTACTATTTGCATTTTGAAATTATATTCCTTGCTTGTGTAAAATGGTCGCAAGGCTTCTTCCTGCGAGAGAGAAAAAAATTATGAATGCTTGCCGTCTGTCTGCCACCTGCTGCCCAATTGGAAATTTGTTGTGCGCTCAAATTTCACACTGGCCTTTTTTTTTGCATATTGGTGTGTGCCCAGTTGTCCTGCAGGCATTTATCAATTGCACTTTTGCCCTCCCTTTTCCGAAATGTTCTTACACTAATTAATGCCACTTTACATGCATGTGAGTGCGCGTGTGTGTGTGTGAGACTATGTGTGCAACAGTGTTGGCAACTTTTGGTTA
The DNA here is from genome assembly GCA_035041595.1 of Drosophila basisetae. Lineage (NCBI taxonomy): Eukaryota > Metazoa > Arthropoda > Insecta > Diptera > Drosophilidae > Drosophila > Drosophila basisetae. The sequence goes on along the minus strand of JAWNLB010000123.1, from coordinate 6,544,169 downwards.
AAAAATGCTAGTTAAAGGCAGAAATTGTACAGTTAGATTTCAAGCTAGATTTAAAAGCTGTAAAATTGTTCAAGAGATTTCGTGGCATTAGCTATTTATTAATACTTAATAATAATATATTTATTAATAATAAGTATAGTCTCCGATAATTTTATCATTCAAATCGCTTTATTATTTATATGTGCAATACTTTTTTTTTAAATTGATATTTATTATTTTTAAAAACGGTAAAGCTTTCAAATAAAGCAAAAATAAGTGGCTTATGTTATTGTCAAATTTCTTACACAAGCACACCTTAAAAACTGGCTACATTTTAGCCAGAAAAAGGCTTAATTTGCCAGCACTGTTATGTAGCAGCAGCGCCAAAAGGGTGGATTACACTCTCCGTGTTGCTCTTGCCGTCGCAGCAGCAGCAGCGTTCAGCTGAATTATTACCGAGTTTAATTTTCTTCTTCTCTTCACGCTTAGTTTTGTATTTGTTTTTACTACGTCCAGTGACTTCTGCTGCTTCACTGCACAAACAACACACATGCACTCACACATATATGCAAACACACAAAAATGCATAGGTAACCGACACTATCTTCCGTGTGTGTTGCGTGTTTTGGTCTCTTTCGTGGTTTTGTACGTTACCGGCAACTGCCTTTCAAATGTTATTCTCTCTTCCCCTTCTTATTTTCGTTGAGCTGGCCACATTGGCCGAGGGTCAAGTGCGATTGTCTGCTGCTGCTGGGGTACCTAATTGTGTCCTTGTCCTGTCACCTCACCTTCCCTTCTTTCTATATCTCCACCTGGTTTTTTTTTGTATGGTTGCCTTTCTACCTGTCAATGTCCTTTTGTTCTGTTCGTTCTTTGTGATCATGATAAGCTGCTTGCTTTTTCTTATTATATGAGATGTGAATGCGTCAATGTGTCAAAAATTAAGTGTTGTGAAATTCGCAGCTTTCTTTTGCGCCGCTATTTGTCAAAGTTGATAGTTGAATAGAATTATCTATGTAAGCGATAAAAAATGTCACTTGTCAGTTTTATGGTTACATTTTATTAAATGACAAATATGTTAATTCGATTAAAACTCAAATTTTTGGCTATAAATTTGTAAAACATTTTAAATGAGTTCGATGTTTTCTATGTTTCCCTTAACATTAAGAATGTTTGATTGCAGGCAATACATGTCTACTTAGTAGTCTGATGAAGAGAAGAACTTTAGAGGGAGAATTTCAGCAGTGTGTTGCTGCAACAAGATGCATCAGCAAATGATTGTTGAAAAATACAGGCAAGGATTATTTTCGTGTGTGTATTTAATAGTTTTGTTATTTATGTATTACAGTAAAACATTTTGTAATTTCCATTGTCAAGTTGAAAATCAGATTTAATTTGTTTATTTAACATTAGATAGTTAAATACACTAAAGACAGAATAACAGTTTTAACTTTAAAAAAAGATGCGAAATTCAATTAATGGCCTTGGAGCGACTTGTAAATAAAGCTTAAATGTTTTTCTAAGCGCTCAGATGAAATATTTTACAGAATTATATGGGAATAACAATTTAGTTTAACAAACGTTTTGCATATTAAACAAATTATGTTCGTTAAGCAACTCTACCTTGCTGATAGCACTCAATCGACCAGAAGAAAGAGCGTAAATTGAAACCACATTGTCTGTCAACCACCCAATCACATTACTTAACAACCACTGCGACAGTGTTAAATATAAACAGTGTGTTTTTAAACATTTAATTGCCCGAGTTAATCGAACACACAATTTTTCTACTCTCTGTTTAAAATAAAGCGTACAATATTTAAAGATTATTATAATGAATTTAGTGGCAACGGGTCATTTGCTCAACCAATTAATTTTCTATAGCTGAGGACAGGAACATCGCGGATGGGTTCAAAGGTACTTGACCCGAAAATCACAGATTTTTGTGTGTCGTGACAATGATACACTGTGTTAGTAGTTATAAAATTGGTCAACAGTTAAATCACCCCACTTTACGACGAAGTGTTACACATCAGGTCCGATAACTAACTCCTTTCGCACACATTTATAACCAATTAGAGCCTATTAGAAAAGTTACGGTAAATTTACTACCAGAGTGCTGCCACTTTATTTATAATTGCTATATAGTACTGTAAATTGGGCTGTGAACTTGAAAATTCGGCAGTTTTATTTATTAATTTGCAATTAAAAAAATCATAAATTTCTTTGCTTCTGTTTTTATGGCTATTGAGTTGTTTAAAATGATTCATTTCTAAGGCTTTTTGCCAAGAAGCAATGTGAGCTAAGTGGGTCAGTCCCTAGGTATGTGTCGTAAATTAGAAAGGCTTTTATAAAAGCCGCCTAACAACAACAACAACAAGAGAAGCAAAAACCTATGTTTGGCGTTGTCCAATTGCTTTGGCACATGTCCCATATCCCCTATCCCATTTCAAAGACTAATTGCGCGCCAACTTTGAATGACATTTAACTTAAAATTTGACATCATTTAAATGCCGCAAAGTCGGCCTGTAGTGTGGTGTATATGTGTGTGTTTGTTTTGCTGTCGTCCAAATCCATACCGTCTATAAATATGTTTATATATATAAGGGGCACGTACATTGCTCCTGCCACTGCTGCTATTAATATCGTTGCAGCGCCCTCATTTTATGCTCTTCGGAGTGTTTAGAAAGCGGCCTCAAATGATTAGTGTATTGTTTTAAAAACGTGAAAAAGTTTATTTATGATAACAAATTCAATTTGCCACTCTTGTTTGACATAACATAACAGTTGCAAAAGCCACATGTTGTTGCATTATCATAATACTGTTAGTACTTCTTGCCTTAAGCCCTGTTTTCAGATCTAAAAACTCAAAGAGTTTTTGCTGAGAGCCAACAAATTTAAATTAATTTTCTCGCACTTTTTTCTTGACGAATGAAATAATTTTCTTCTATTTTCTCTCTCTTTTAGTTAAAATTGAGTTAACACTGTGAAAAAATAAATTAACAAAGCAGTTTTAAACGATTTTTTTAAAAATAATTTTTAATTGGGGTTTTCACTATAGTGAAAGAGTGCTGCAACTCCATGTCATTCATATGTAGAGTATTTGCAAGTCGTTGTTGCTCATTTTGCCCCTTTGCTGTTTGATGTTTTCTCTGCTTGCTGCGCAGCACGCGGAAAGTATTCGAGCAGACAAAACAGAAGCAGAACAGCAGAAACCAGCACAAGAAGCATTGAACTAGCTATATATAGTAATCGTCTATATAATCAGGATAGACACGCACACACACAAACACATGCACAGCACATGTGCTAATTGATTGAATACACTTAACAAATCACTGATTGATTAACTTGATTTTTCCCCCAAATTTATTCCATTTGCAGCAAAACTTTGACTCTCGATGATGCAGCCCATGTGGCACTTGCTGCATGCACTGCTGCTGCTTAGCGCATGCCAAGCTCAAAACGATGGCAGCTATTACAATGTGCAACAGCAGCAACAACAACAACAACTATCACAGCAGCAGCAGCAACAGCAACAGCAACAACAACAACAGACGCCGCTATCAACATCTGCATACGACAACATCAACAACGACAATCAACAACAATATGGCACGAATCTCAATCCCAATCTAAATCCAAATAATCCAAATTATAACTATAATGGCCTGGGAGGCAATCAGGATGACTACAATAAGCGACTGGGTGGCGGAGGTGGCTTTGATGACGATGAGCCCAGCTTGCAACGTGGCAAGAGCGCTTACAATTCGAAGGCCTTCTTTCTGGAGACGTTGCACAATCGAGAGCCAACCTATTTTATAGTCGCGTCACGCATGGTGCGTCCGGGTCTGATTTATCAGGTCTCCGTCTCGATACTCCAGGCCAAATATCCCATCACAGTGCATGCGAGCATCTCGTGCGATGGCGTCCAGATCAGTGGCGATTCCAAGGATGTCAAGGAGGGCATACCAGAAACTCTGCTCATGCGCATACCACCGACGAGCGTCACAGGAGATTACAAGTTGCGTGTGGAGGGTTTCTATGAGGATGTCCTTGGCGGTGTCGCTTTTCTCAATGAGACCCGTTTGGATTTCTCCCAACGTTCGATGACCATATTTGTACAGACCGATAAACCCCTCTATATGCAGGGTGAAACTGTGCGTTTTCGTACAATACCGATTACAACCGAACTGAAGGGTTTCGATAATGCCATCGATGTCTATATGCTAGATCCAAATCGGCATATACTCAAGCGTTGGCTTTCGAGGTGAGCTCAACAAGGGGAAATGGGTTGTGGTATAGTTCTTGGCTGAACAGTTAAATATAGTAGACATTAACTTAAATTATTAAATTCTCATTAGTTCATGTCGCCACTTAAAATAGTTACACCATAGTTTCATCCTTGTCGATTGGAAGATGAAATAGGAGAAGTCGCGATTGCAGATAGCTCAGATTGTATTGTAGATAATGCTTAGCACCAGCTGAAGCCCTGTTTACAAATTGAAAAACATATCGCTTACAAAATTGCAATATATTTCGTTTGCGACAGGCGAAAGCAAAATGGTTTGCTGAAAGCTATACAAGGTAATGACTTAGTTTTCGCGGGTCGTCGGCTTTTATAAGTGCGCTTTTATCTTGACAATTAAAATAATTTCACCTAGTTTTTGGGAATTGCCCTTAATCACCGTCAGAGTATATAAATTGCTGTTCAAAATATCCACACAGGTTAACAGTGAGTTAATATTGAGTTAACAGCTGGAATTTCATTTTAATTGTACCTATCTCTGCATATTCCATTGACCGATCTTTACTAACATCTCCCTTTCGATTCGCTTTTTAGACAATCGAATCTGGGTTCTGTTTCGCTGGAATACAAGCTGTCTGATCAGCCGTCATTTGGTGAGTGGACGATCCGTGTGGTTGCTCAGGGCCAGCAGGAGGAGAGTCACTTCAGCGTTGAGGAATACTATCAGACACGTTTCGAGGTGAATGTCACAATGCCGGCGTATTTCTTCACCACCGATCCCTATATCTATGGTCGGGTGATGGCCAATTTCACCAGTGGTCTGCCCGTGCGTGGCAATTTAACGCTGAAGGCCACAATTCGACCCATTGGCTACTTTAGCAATCAGGTGCTGAATGAGAAGTTCCGTTTGGGTCGCTCGCCGCTAGAGCAATCGAGTTTGTATAACGAACGCTGGCGCTACAACAATCCCAGTCAGCACTGGGATCAGCAGCAGCAGCAGCCGTACAATGTGCCGCCCCAGCTGCAACAGGATGGCAGTGATCTCTCCCAGGATCTGCTCTATCGCAATCAGTATGTCGTCGAGCGTAACTATCAATTCGAGGAGGAATGGCCGTTTTGGGTGCGCAAACCCGAATATGTGGATAGCTATGATTCGTGGACGAGTAGCTATCGCAATTCCCTGCCCTATTTACGCTACTTTAATGGGACCTTTGATTTCAAATGGCCGTTGCGAGAGCTGGAGCTACTTGTGCCCAATATGGCCAACATGGAGGTGCTCATCACGGCGACGGTTGGCGAGAAATTCTATGATGAGATCATCAGTGGCTATGCCGTCGCTCGCGTCTACAACTCCAGTTTGCGTGTCGCGTTCCTCGGTGAATCGCCGCAGGTCTTTAAGCCAGCCATGCCATTTACCACCTATTTGGTTGTCGAATATCACGATAGTTCACCCATCAATCCACATCTGTTGCGCCAGGGTCTGATGGAGGTCAGCGGTTTTGTGGAGAGTCGAAATGGTGGTCGACGCGACTGGCCCGCTCAACGTTTGCACATGTCCCAGCAGAGCGATGGCATCTGGGAGTTGAAAATCGATATACGCAACGATTTGAATCTGGATGAGCGTCCACAATCGAGGGATTTCCTCAATGGCATACAGAATATGCGGCTGCAGGCGAATTTTGTGGATCCACGCGGTGAACGCATCCAAACCGAACTGTTGCTCGTCTCGCATTACTCGCCACGGAACCAGCATATTAAGATCACGACGAGCACAGAGCAACCTGTGGTTGGCGAATACATCATCTTTCACATACGGACCAATTTCTATTTGGAGGAATTCAATTACCTGATCATGTCCAAGGGCGTCATCTTGGTCAATGACCGGGAGACCATTGTCGAGGGCATACGCACCATTGCCGTCGTTTTGAGCGCTGAAATGGCACCGATGGCCACTTTGGTTGTCTGGAAGATCACCCAACAGGGTCAGGTTGTGGCCGATTCGCTAACGTTCCCAGTGAATGGCATTTCACGGAATAATTTTACGGTTTACATCAATAATCGCAAGGCGCGTACGGGTGAAAAAGTTGAAGTGGCCATCTTTGGGGAGCCCGGCTCGTATGTGGGTCTCTCCGGCATCGATAGCGCCTTCTACACCATGCAGGCGGGCAATGAGTTGACCTATGCCAAGATCATCACTAAAATGTCCAACTTCGATGAGCAAACCAATGGCACCTACAAGCACATTTGGTACTCGCACGAGGGTAATCCCGATGAGTTGGTCTATTTCCCAGCCTCCTCCTTTGGCATCGATGCGAATCGCACTTTCGAATACAGCGGATTGATTGTGTTTACGGATGGTTATGTGCCGCGGCGACAAGATGCCTGCAATCGCTCCCTGGGCTATGGCGAGTGTTTGAGTGGACGCTGCTATCGACTGGAGAAGCGTTGCGATGGTCTCTTCGACTGCGACGATGGCACCGATGAGATCGACTGCCATGTGCGCAACGACACTGAATTGCTCAATTATCGCAAGTATCGCTTTAATCGCGTGCTGCGGCATTACGAGAACGTTTGGCTGTGGAAGGATGTGAATATTGGCCCGCATGGTCGTTATATATTCAATGTGGAGGTCCCCGATCGTCCCGCCTATTGGATGGTCAGCGCTTTTAGCGTCAGTCCCTCCAAAGGATTTGGCATGTTGAATCGCGCATTGGAATATATTGGTGTGCAGCCGTTCTTCATCAATGTGGAAATGCCGTCGGTTTGTCGCCAGGGTGAACAGGTGGGCATCCGTGTCACCGTCTTCAATTATATGACGACTGCGATTGAGGCCACTGTTGTGCTGCACGGCAGTCCCAACTACAAGTTTGTCCACGTCGAGGAAGATGGCATTGTTCGCTCGTATAATCCACGCACCAGCTTCGGTGAGCATCAGTTCTTCATCTATTTGGAGGCACAGGGCACCACTGTGGTTTATGTGCCGGTGGTGCCACAGCGATTGGGCGACATTGAGGTCACTTTGCATGTGGCAACGCTGCTCGGCACGGACACCATAACCCGTACACTGCACGTCGAATCGGATGGTCTGCCTCAGTATCGTCACCAGGCCGTCCTCTTGGATCTCTCGAATCGTGCCTACGTCCTGGAGTATATGCATGTGAATGTCACCCAGACGCCAGAGATACCCTATCAGGTGGATCGTTATTTTGTCTACGGCTCGAATCGTGCACGCATCTCAGTGGTGGGTGATGTGGTGGGTCCGATCTTTCCAACGATGCCAGTGAATGCTACCTCGCTGCTGTATCTGCCCATGGAGTCGGCCGAGCAGAATGCCTTCAGTTTCGCTGCGAATCTTTATACGATTATGTATATGCGTTTGATTAATCAACGGAATAAGACGCTGGAGAAGAATGCCTTCTATCACATGAACATTGGCTATCAACGCCAGTTGAGCTTTATGCGTTCCGATGGCAGCTTTTCACTTTTCCGCTCCGATTGGAACAACTCGGCATCATCCGTCTGGTTGACCAGCTACTGTTTGCGCGTCTTCCAGGAGGCCTCGTTCTACGAGTGGGAGAACTTTATTTGGATCGATGCAACGATCATTGAAAAGAATATGCGTTGGCTGTTGCAACATCAGACGCCGGAGGGTGCCTTCTATGAGGTCACCTGGCTGCCGGATCGTAAAATGAATCGCACCAATTCGGCCAGTTATACGAATCTCCGTAATCGTAATATTACGTTAACCTCGCATGTGCTGATCACATTGGCCACCGTTAAGGATTTGTCGGGCTCGTTGGGCGCACGTGTTGCGTTGGCGACGCAACGTGCCGTTGCCTGGATTGAGCGGAATATGCAGTTCCTCAAGGATACGCCAGAGCCGTATGATGTCGCCATTACGGCGTATGCTTTGCAACTCTGCAATTCCCCGATTGCCGAGCATGTTTTTAGCATACTACGTGAGCATGCACGGACGATTGGTGATTTCATGTATTGGGGCAATCAGGAGTTGCCGCAACCGCCACGCAAACTGGAGAATCAAAAATGGTTCGCCTTGCCACGTCTGCCCTACGAATACGATTCGCTCAACATTGAGACGACAGCCTACGCCTTGTTGGTTTATGTGGCGCGGCGGGAGTTCTTTGTGGATCCCATTGTGCGCTGGTTGAACGCACAGCGTTTGAATGAGGGCGGCTGGGCATCCACACAGGATACGAGTGCCGCATTGCGTGCTCTAGTTGAGTATACGGTGCGTTCGCGCATCCGTGAAGTGTCCTCGCTGAGCGTCGAGATCGAGGCATCCTCGCAGGGCGGCAAGACCCAAGCGCTCCACATCGATGACACCAATTTGGCGAGACTACAAAGCATTGAGGTGAGAGAGAGTTGTTGAAAGTGTTGCTAGCTGTTTATTAATCGGAATTTGCCGCCTTTGCAGATACCCGATGCCTGGGGCACGATCAAGGTGCAGGCCAAAGGAGCCGGCTATGCCATACTCCAGATGCATGTCCAGTACAACGTGGACATTGAGAAGTTCCAAACGAAGCCGCCGGTGCCAGCCTTCGGACTGCACACCAAGGCCATCTTCCACGGCAGAAATCAGTCGCACATCTCCTATGTGGCATGCCAAAAGTAAGCAATAAACTCCCGACTCCTTGAAGTGTTGAAACTACAATTTGTGAATCTTTATTTTGTAGCTGGGTGAACACCCAAGAATCGGAACGTTCGGGCATGGCTGTGCTGGATGTGGCGATACCCACCGGCTACTGGATACAGCAGCAGAAACTGGATAGCTACGTGCTCAGCAATCGAGTGCGCAATCTGAAGCGTGCTCGCTATCTGGAACGCAAGATTGTCTTCTACTTTGATTTTGTAAGTGCAACGAGATTGTACAAATATTATGTTATAGATATAGATATATTATATAGTCATCTTTTTATGCCAACTGGTCTTGATGTTGATATCTGAATTATCAGATAACTTTAGAATTCAGGTGCTGTGAGAATAATCAGTCAAACTGAGTTCTTGCTTAAGAAATTTGCTTCAATTTGTCGATATCTGAATTATCAGATTATTTAACTAACAATTTATATAATTTTTCTAATCTTTTCATCTCACACACAGCTGGATCAGGAAGACATCTGCGTTAACTTTACCATAGAGCGCTGGTATCCAGTGGCGAATATGTCCCGCTATCTGCCCGTGCGCATCTACGACTACTATGCGCCTGGTAAGTGATTAATTGAATTGAACTTATATTTCTGATTTATTCATATTTTCTCTTTCCCCTGCCTCGCAGAGCGCTTCAACGAATCCATATTTGATGCGCTGCCCACATATTTGCTGAATATCTGCGAGGTGTGCGGCAGTTCCCAGTGCCCGTATTGTTCTATCTATAATATGGGCTGGCGTGCTTCAATGTCGCTCTCGCTACTCTTCTTCAGTGTGTTCATTTACCTGTTGCGGAGTCGTACGCATTTAGTGCTCAATACGCTATATCTGTTCACCTAGAAGGTCAGCAGGAGAAGACCTTCACTAGCAGTCCAAAACAGTCCACAAAACATGTTTAGCTTATTACCATTTGAATTGGAATATGTGTTGAGTTTTATAGTTGGTTTTTCTTTTTCTATATCTATATCTAAATCTATATCTTTCGATTTTTAGTTTCTTCTACGAAATTGCATTCCGTCCAATAATGCTACTGACGAAGTTTTATTTTATTGTTTTTTATAATTTGTAATAACCGATTCGAATCGTGTCTCGAAATGTACAAAACAGCATATTTATAATAATCAACCAATTGAATGGAAATCTTAGTTTTTGCCACACACTATAAAGAATTCAAATTTGATTTAGTGTTTAGCATTCAGTTATATTATAAGCTTTATATTTTATCACATTCAGAACTGGATCGAAATCTTTGGCTTAACTTTAGCTGGACGCTTCAAGTGCTGCTTTAAATGAAAAGTGAAAACGAATCGAAATAATGTAACAAGAAGAGTGTCTTTTAAAATCACAAATTGCCTTTATTAGATTTAAAAAATCAATATTAAATATATTTACAAAGCATGCATATCAATTGAACATTTTTCTACACATTTTATATAAGCTGAATGTTTTTTTGTCAAAGATATTGAGTCATAATGAAAACGTTGAAAGCGACCGTCCATTACATATTTATGTTTAAATAATGCAACAAATGAATCTAATTAGTATTTAAGTATTTTGTATTTTCACAAAAACATTTTAGATATTGCTTTTGTATATTATACGAATCCATGTAGCCATAATCAAAGTGTAGCTAACGACTCTCAAGATCAAGTACTCCGTCCCTACTTTATGCTAAGAGTAATGAAAATACGAAATGAAATGAATCTGTCAAGTGAAATATTTTATCGTACGTTTTTTTTTAAATGTAACGAACTAAACGAAAAATAAATTTTATTTCACAAATTAAAATAACGCAATTTAGCGCCATAAACTAAAGTGGGGCAACACTGTTTATTGTTTATGTATAAAAAACCACAATTTCAGAATCCATTCGTTTTATAAAAAAACGAGTTTAAACGTGTGGTAACGCTGTTATTTGTGTATATGAAAAGGAAACTTCAAAATCAATTTATTTATTGGTTTTATAAAAAAGTGGTATAAATAGGTAAATATTATTGTTTCGCAGTGAAATTGTTCGATAAATGCTACACAAAGTATAATGCTATATTACATAAAACTAATAAAAAGATAACATGCATATATATATATATATATATATATATATATAATTCTATGTTTTGCGAAAGCTAAGCAATATGGGCGAAATGGCCTCTAAACAGTCCATGATATCCTTGCGCGATTTGGCACCGGTAAACACAACTTTGCCATTCACAAAGATGAGCAGGACGAGACGCGGTTTCACCATTCGATAAATCAAACCGGGAAACATTTCTGGTTCATATGAACTGAACTGGCCGTGCACCTGATTCAGGTTCTCCAGCCGAATTGGGAAACGCAGATCGACAGTCGCGACAATATTTTGCAGTTTGTAGTCGACGAACTTGACGGGAAAGCCCAGTTTCTGTAGGATGCGTGCAAACTTCCGAGATCCCATGTTCGCCTCCATTTCGTTGCGGGCGCCGGTGCAGATCACTTTGCCGGTGCGAAAGATGAGCGCCGTGCAGCGTGGCGAATGCATTCGCATGATGACGCCCCGGAAGCGCTTTGGCGTATATTCCGAATTGCGGGTGCGTGAATTGATCGTCTTCAGATCCAGTTCACAGTCCACAGAAAACGTGGCAACGATATTTCTACCATAAAAACTCTATTTATCTAATTACAAAGCGGATTTAACGTTTCCTTACTGTAATTTGATTTCATGCTGTGCATCTTTGGGCTCGGTGAGGATTGCCGGTTGTTGCGGCTGTAGAGAGCTATGTGGATTATGGGTGGCTGTTAGTGCCGATGCATTCGGATCGGGTTCAGCAATTTTGAAATGAAATTGCATTTTTTTTAATTCAATCTAAGAAAATTAATTAAAAATCAGTTCTTAGTTGCAACCAGGAACTAAACAAAACACGCGATGCAAAAACAGTGTTGCTCTATTAATGAAATAATGAAAGGTGTCGGCACACAGCTGTGCTCAAATTTCCTCAAATAACAAAGTAAGCATAGCCTATTTATAGTAATACATATTTAAAAATTTATAATATTTTTTAAGGAATTGTGATTTCTTATCTTGCCAATATTTGTAATTAAATATGTGGAAATTGTACAAATAAATTAACCAGCACTAACAGCTGTGCACGAATGGTGCGTCACACAACACTCAATTACTAAGTGTTTTCCTTTTTACGTGCAACATACGTAAACAGAGAAAACGCCACAACAAAAGTGACGCTAAATTACGCACCAAAGCAAGCGGACCGTTGACAGTCGAAAAGCAATCGAAGTTGAAGAAGCAGACAAGAAAAAGGGACGTCAGAGTTAAAAAAATGTCGGCGCACAGCGGAGGTACGGATTGGAACTCGGTTGTAAAACCACTTTTATCCAATCGCACAAGCGCTTTAAACAAAAATGAAATATCAAATTTACTAAAAGCGATTACCAGATGGTGAGTGCACACATTTATATCCGCAATATTCCCATTCTCTTGCCAAATGGCGCAGTTGAAAATTTTGCCTGCAAGGTGACTTGCAAAATTAAATATGGCGACCCCCATGACGAAACCTAAAAATGTTGAAAACTTTTCCACAAATATTACCAAAATGATTTTTTTTTGCAGTGAACATGAATTTTTTGATGATGAAAGCAATTATACACCATTTTATACCGCATTTGCGGCTCTGGCTGCCGATAAGCTCATGCAAATCAAGTCAAGTAAGTGTAACCAACCACACCCCTCCCCCGCCACACCCCCTTCTTTGTGTCATAATGATTTTTTTCAGAGCGAAACAAAAGCCACATAAATTTGCTAGCAAAATGCAATTTATTTGGTTCTCTTTTGTGACCCATTGCGTGTGTTGCTTTTATTTTTAAACATTTTGCTTTGTCTCAATATTAGTTTTATCTTGTATATCTTTTAGTCTGTCAGACGCAAATTTCACAATTGCACGATGCGAGCGCGGTGCTCATACGCTTCATACTCTTCCGTTTGCCGAAAGTCTCAGTGTATGACATCAAATGGCTGCTGGTCGCACTCAAAATGTTGTGCGAGGGTCGCGAGAGTGTCGCCAATGGTACGGGCTGCACCCAATTCGATTACAATACCGTTGCAGCGGTGCTGAAGAGTGCCAAGCATCCCGAATCGAGCAGCAAGAGCCTGAGTAGCAGCAGCAGCAGTGCCGGCAGCAGTGGCGTCGGCACCGACAAAGACTCACCCAAATCGGAGATAAAACGTTCGCGTTCCGATCTATCGACGGTCATATTGCAGCAGTTACTGGCGCACCTAGAGCCAGGCAAAATGACATGGGTGTCATTGAGCGAGGAGATTACCGATTGCACCGTAAGTGAAATCCATCAAAACCAAATTTATATTGATTATTACATATTATAAATATCTCGTCAACAGGAGCAACTGCTTGCGGCCAATGTGGAGTACTTTCAGGATCAGAACGGCGTCGATACGCTGCTCGATGTGGGCGTTGGTTTGCCCATACTCAATCGTTATCGCTCCAAATATCTGGAGGCAATTGTGGGTGGCAAGGCGTTGTATTTGCCACTCACTCAAGTAGAGGCTAGCACTGTTAAATCGGCAATGGCACACATGCTAACCGATTTGTCCATTTTGGGGCAGGCACACTCACTGATTGCCCTGCAACCCTTGACACCGAGTCGCATCGAGAAGCTATCAATGTGCGGCATTTCGGCACTCTACAATGCGGTGCTGACTTCCATAGCGGCCAGTGTGCTGAGCATGTGCCAGGTCAGCAGTGGCTCGCAGAAGCAGCAACAACAGCAGCCGTCAGGTGTGGCATCAACTAGTCAGGGCACAGGCAGCGTCACCGGCGGCATCAGTAATGTGCCAGCAAGCAGCAAAGATCATGATGATTTCGAGGAGCAAGCGTGCACCATTGTGAATAAGGCGTTGGAGATATATACGAGCATTGGGGATATGTTTAAGGCCTCTGCACGTATGCATGTCTATCAGAATCATTTGTGCTACGGCTCCTGGCTACTCATCAGTGGCATACAGGGAGCCATGGGTGCCTCTGGCAGCAGTGCAGCAACTGCTAAGCCAACGTCAACTGCAACAACAACATCGACGACGAATGCAAATGAGGCAACAGCCGCCCCCAGCACACCGATAGCGCGTGTTAATCTCTTCAAGGTACAACAGGGATTCGGGGAGTTGAATGCAGCAATTGCTAATCACAGTATTAAGTTGCTGTCGGAGCTCATCGATGATCTGAAAATTGAAACAGCCTGCAACAACAGCTGTACAAGTGGCAATAATAATTGCCTGGACGTCGAACCGGCTCAGTTTGATATACTGGAGAATTATAGTGCATTGCAGCGGATTGTTCGTGTCCTGAATACGGCGACACTACATCAATTGTTCACGTTCCTGGCAACTGTGGCCTATCGCAAGGCATGCACTCTGAAACGTGCCAATACCAAAGATCGCACCGAATGCGAACCGATTAGTTACTCGGATTCGACAACCTATTTCAATGATTCACTCTCCTGCTCCGACAATTCCGAGGAGGATGACAGTGAAAGCTATTTGGGTCACTGGTTCAAGGAGACCCTCTCCCCCGAGACGCACGATGATAATGCCAACACATGCACCCAGGAGCGCAATGGTGATCAGAAATCGGCACTTGTCCCGAAATTGGATGAACCGCATGAATATTTGGATTTGGCAGCGGATATATTTTGTTTCCTCGATCAATTCTTGGCCAATCGTCATGCGTATATGCAGCGCTATGTGAAAGCGGGTGTCAGTGATCAGCAGATGCTGCTCATGGCCAACATAATCAAGGATTTTGATCGTGATGTGATGCGACAGGAAGGTGGTAACGCCGGCTCTGCTTCTAGTGGTGGCTCCGGTGATTGCAGCTGCTCCAATTGGCAATCGGCAATGATACGCTTCTCCGGTGCTGCTGGTCGTTATATACACAACTTGATCTCGACATCGTTGCTCTCGGAACAGCTACAATCGAATCTGTTGCAGCATTTGTCAATCTCCCCCTGGTCAACCGATACGAACAGTTGGCCGCTGCAGGTTTACCCGAGCACATTATCGGTGCTCGTCCAAATACTGTTGTTGAAGCCCACACAGGAAAAGGAGGCAGCCTGCCTGTCCGTTTGGCATCGTCTCATTAATACGCTCGTCGAGGGCGTCTGCTCATCATCGACTGCCAGCGACGCGGACTTTGAGGATCTAAACATTGAGCATGCCCAATTGCTGCTGTTCCTCTTCCACTCGTTGAATCTGATGCAAAAGAAATCGATACTGCTGCTCACGGCTGGCGGTGTCATTCGCTGTGCGGATGTCTGTCGCGGCATCAGTGCTGATCGCACTGTCCGCAACAGCCAAATGATGCTGCTGTCGCGTCTCCTCCTCTTCTTGGAGTATCTAATGAAGCATTTGTATAATGCACCGCCCGAGCTGCTCGATCAGGTGCGCTGGAATCTGTTCAGTGTCAGCAGCATGCCCGATACGCAAAAGATTACAGATCTATTGAACAGTCGCACCAAACTCGGCTGCTTCTGTCGCCAGGATATTGAGCTTAAGTTTCGCAATTCCCCAGTGGGGGACTTGAACTCGAGTAAGTAATTATATCTGTATATTATAGAGATATATATTAATGATATTTTATGTGTTGCAGGCATTCGACCCACTTTCTATTCGCTGGTCACTGCGGATCCGATGAAGCCGCAATGGGCTCAGGATTTCAAATTGGATGGTTTGGCATGGAATTTCATATTGTGCACGCCGGACAAGCTCAAGTATCCGTTGCTAGTGGATGCACTCATCGATATATTGGCCATTACTGATATGTCGGCTCTGTGCCGCGACAAGGACAATCTGCACAATTTGTGCGCCATGCAATATTGTTTTAGCATTACGTGGAAGCTGTTGCTTGGGTTGCCGCCATCCACATCACATGTGGAGTCCTTGAAGGTGGATCGTGCACCCAATCTGCACTCGCTGCTGTGGAGCATTCGCTGTCCATTGGCCAGTTCGCATTATCTGGTCGTTAATAGTCTCATCAAGCAGGGCATGTACACCCAATACGCGGAGACGCTGTGGGCTCAGGTCGGCGATCGTACGGCCGATGTGCGCTACAGTCTCAAACAGGCAATACTAGGCGTCGAGGCGTTCAACAAGCAACTGAACAAAGGTAAGCAAAGTCTAACACATATATATTATAAATATAAATATTTCCTGTTTAGCTTCACCAAATCCACGTCTGTCCGATCTAATACTATTCGATGCGCTGGTTGCTCACATGCAGGCCGTGGCCTGGGCCGATAAGGAGGGCTACAAGCTGCTGCGCAAGGAGAGCGACACGGACAGCATCACTTCCGAGAGTCGTGAGCGTGAGAACTCCAGTGCAGCCACAGATCCCGAGGTGTATTCCTCCAGCGAATCGATTGATGATCAGCAAACTAAACAATCGGAGGACAGCACATTGACGCCGGGGGAGTTGCTCGAGCGCACACAGCTTAGCAATGAGCTGCTGCTCAAACTCATGGATTCGTACAGTCTCATCTCGAACATTGTGCGCGCTCAGATGCTGAAGCAGTTGTCCAGTTCGACGCCGGAACAGGCGCTCAACCTGATTGTGCCTGTGGTGAGCGATAAGCCGGCAATCATGGTTGAGTTGCATGCGGCTTTCCTCAAACTGCTGCCCAACGAGGATAAGCAGTTGATTGCGAACGAGTGGCCCAAATGTCTGCTGGTCAACGATGATGCATTCAACGGGAAACAACATCCCGTGGAGCCGTACACGCTGAGCGTTATCGATGCCCATATCACCGAATTGACCAAATCAACGACATATTCAACGCTACACACGCTGAAGCATTGCCTGAAATCCATATTAAATCTCCTGGAACTATTGCTGCCATTCTGCACTTCCATATCGGATGTGGAGTTGCAGCTGAAGCCGCTGCTTATCGCCTCCATGATGGACATGCGCACCGATTATCTGCAGAGCCAGAGTGAGCAGTGCCTCCGTGAAATACTCCACGGCTTGACGAACGAGGCCCACAAGCAGCTGCTCTTTGAGCACATGATTGAGCATTGTTATCACATGCTGATTGATTTCGCTGGCGAGTTAAAACAAACCACAACAACAACAACATCAACTGGCATTGCTACTGTTCCTGTTGCACCCGATCAAGAGCAACGTGCTCTTTTCAATGAATCCATGTTGTTTGCTGTGCTCAAAACAATGATTAAAATGTTGGATGTGCCAACAGCTGTGCAGGCGATGCGACAATTCTTCAAGGAGCAACGTGCGGGCAGCTTAACAACCTTGTTGCTTTCGTTTACGGGCACAACGCTGCCGCTGAGCTATGCACGTAAAATGTTGCAATTTGTGGAGCGTCTGTTCGAGCAATCTGCCCAGCCCGATGCACAGTTTCAGCATGAGGAGCTGGTCGATTGTTTTTCGGAGCTGGCCATCGTGGATGTGGCACGTTTAAAACTTTGGCTGGCGCACATTATCTACGGTCCGAATGTGGTTGCCACAAATAATAGTAGCTGTGAGGCTTCGTGCAAACTGCTCACCAGCATTATGCAGCCGTCGAGCAGCTCCAGCAGCAATGCACAGACGCCAACGAACATGGCCACTGTTTCGGCGATGCCGAGTATATCGGATCAATTGGATGCCATGGATATTGATTACGATTGTGCGGGCGCTGGTGCTGGCAATGCCAATGCAACGAATGCAGCCGCCAAATGTTTGAGCCTGTGGCAGGGCAACAATCAGGCCAACAATCAATCGGAGGATTCCTCGCAGGCTTGCGATCAGCCCAGCGCCAGTTCGCATCCACGCAATGGCGCCTTGTTGCTCAGCTTTGTCAAGTCGCTGGTGCGTGAGCAGCCGGCAGCGGCACAGCTGGCACCGCCACTCTTCCAGGCCCTGTTGCAGCTGGGCCAGACGCTGATAACGCCGCCACAGGATGGCTGTGATTTTGCAGATGTTTTGCAGATAATGATAACGCTGGCGGATGCGGCGCCTGCACGTGGTCATGTGGCGTTGTTCAACACAACACTGCTGTGGCTGGAGCTGGCCAAGCTGCAGTTGCCGTACAAGCAGCTGCGACACGCCGAAAATGTGAGCGCCCTGCTCAGGTATCTCAGCGAGCTGCTGCAGGCCATCGGTTATCGGGGCAGTCGACAACATATGCCGCCCTGGGATGATGAGCTGCAGTCGGACATCGACGAGCTGTACGATGAGCTACAGGATGAGCAGCAGCAGGAGCAGGACTCATTGCTCGATGACTCCGATGAGGATACGCTGAACAACAAGCTGTGTACCTTCTCGCAGACCCAAAAGGAGTTCATGAATCAGCATTGGTATCACTGTCACACCTGCAACATGATCAACACCGTCGGCGTTTGTTCCGTCTGCGCCCGCGTCTGTCACAAGGGACACGACGTCAGCTATGCCAAGTACGGCAATTTCTTTTGCGATTGCGGCGCCAAAGAGGATGGCTCCTGCCAAGCGCTGAGCCGTCGTCTGCCCACCAACGGTTGCGATTCACGGGATGGCTATGTCTCGGCTCATATGAGTCTGTTAGCCGCTGGCAGCAAGAAGCGTCAGTCGCCGCCAAACACACAGCTGCGCAAGGATTCACTGAGCAATGAACGTATTGCGCTGCTCGGCAAACTGCTCGAGCCGCATCGTGAGGCACTGCAGCATGCCGACCAATGGCAGCTCGTCGTTCGCTGCATTCTCGAGTATTTCGATGTGTTGTTGCCGTCGATACGCGAGAACTGCACCCTCTACTCGATTGTGGGCTGTCACAAGCGTGCCACCGTCGCGCTCGAGCGACTGCATCAACTGGATCAGAGCTTTGAGGTGCGTATTTTGGCATTGCTTTTTATACTCTGATACCGAAGGCACACGCTTGTATTAGTTTTGTCACATATACTTGTCTGTGTCCGAATTAAAGTGTTAAACTTGAAATGAGACGTCCACTAGGAAGCAAGGAAACCTATAAAACCACAAATCTCCTACAATTGTAAAGCTAGAGTCACCCAACTTGGAAGTTAGCTTGCTGATAAGCTCATTTCAGGATCGGCTTATACATTATTTGACTACGTTCTATATTTGTCTATTAGTCCCCCAATTTAAGAGCTAAGTTTACCAAACTTGAAACTTAATTTACCATTACCACCTAATTCCAAGATTGATAATCAAGAAAATCCTGTTGTTTGCTGCCTATTATCAACTGACATTACTTACTAGTATTTTGATGTTGGTTACGCTCGATTCTCTACAAAAATTGATTGTGCTTTAGGTGACGGACCAGCTGATGTTTGCCACGCTTGGCTCCCAGGAGGGCGCCTTTGAGAATGTGCGCATGAACTACTCGGGCGATCAGGGCCAGACAATCAAGCATCTGATCTCGTCGGGCGTGGTGCGTCGCGTCGCCTTCTGTTGCCTGTCATCGCCGCATGGCAGGCGCCAGCAACTGGCCGTGTCCCATGAGAAGGGCAAGGTGACCATACTGCAGCTGTCGGCGCTGCTCAAACAGGCGGATGCCTCCAAGCGCAAACTGACGCTGACCCAGTTGAGTTCAGTGCCAATTGCATACACTGTGCTCTCGCTAGCCGCGAATCCCTGCAATGAGGATTGCTTGGCAGTCTGTGGTTTGAAGGAGTGCCATGTGCTGACCTTCTCCAGCAGTGGCAGCACAAATGAACACATTGTCGTCACTCCCCAGCTGGACAATGGCAATTACATCAAGAAGGCTGTGTGGCTTCCAGGTTCGCAGACGTTGCTCGCCTTGGTCACCTCGGATTATGTGAAGATCTATGATCTCGCCGTGGATACGTATAGTCCAAAATATTATTATCTGGTGGCCGTGGGCAAGATACGTGATTGCACATTTATGTATCAGGAGGATGCATATTATATGCTCACCTTTGCCAGCAGTGGCTATATATATTATCAGACGCTCGACGAACAAAGTCTGGCGATACACGGTGACTTTTATGTGACGAATACGCTCGAGCTGAGCCATCATCATATCAAGGATGTGAATGGTCAGGTGGGCGGCGGTGGTGTCTCGATTTACTACTCCCATGCACTGCAGCTGCTGTTCTACAGTTATGCATCGGGTCGCAGTTTCTTCTCGTCGCTGACCAATGTGAATCAGGGTGTGAAAGGCATTTATCATCTGGACACCAGTTCGGCGGTGAGCAAATCCAAGGAGGGACCACTCCAGCCACTAGTACAATGGACCGAAGTCGCTGGCCATCCGGGTCTAATCTATGCCAATATGCAGACGTCAAATAATCCCATAATATTGATGCTGACACCGGAATTGATTTTCATGCAGGAGATCAAGGCACAGTCGGCCAAGTCACGCATCATGGACGTGGTGGGCATACGACATTCAGTTGCCGGCACCGAGAAGACAACGCTGCTGCTACTCTGCGAGGATGGCAGTTTGCGTATATTTTCCGCCCAGCCGGAACACACCAGTTTTTGGCTATCGCCACGCGTTCAACCGCTGGGCAATCAATTGTACTCGGCCACATTGCTAGCGAAGAGTGGCAGCAGTGCCTCCGTCAGTCCCAAGTCGTTGAGTAAGCCCAACAAGCTGCCACGCAAAGCGGCCGCATTGCAAAAACAACTGACATCCAATGGTCTGCCAGTGTTTCCCATTGATTTCTTCGAGCATTGCAATGTGCTGGCGGATGTGGAATTCGGTGGCAATGATCTGCTCCAGATTTATAATAAACAAAAGCTGAAGACACGTCTCTTCTCCACGGGCATGTTTGTGGCGAGCACACGCGCCAATGGCTTCACCCTGGAGGTGCTCAACAATGATCCGAATGTCGTCATGGTTGGCATACGCGTGCTCCTTGGCACACAGGATACGCAGCGTGCTCCCCAATCCGTTAGCATATTGGGACGCACAATTCCGACGCCAGTGCGACGTGCACGCTGGTTCGATATACCCCTAACCCGTGACGAGATGCTCCAGTCGGATAAGTTACTCAAAGTGTGCTTTGCCAAATCACAGGATCCGGAGAATGTAACGCTGCTCGACTGCATCGAAGTGTATGGCAAGTCGAAGGAGCTTGTCGGTTGGCCCGATGACAGCGAGGAGTTGCCCACGTCAGCAAACGTGGCCAATGCAGCCACAGCGACTGTTTCCCCGGCAAGTGCAGCGAATTTCGGTGAAGGTTTCAATAGCATTACCCAGCTGGATCGCATGTGCACCCACCTGCTGGAGGTGCTCGATTGTGCACTGAATTTACTTGGCAATGGTGGCGCTGTCGCCGCTGCCATGCGTCAGAAGGCAGTGAAGACGGCCAGCGCTCTGCTCCTGCTGCCCACACCCAATCCCGTGCAGACGCAGGCACGTTACGTGTTGGCCACAATGTATGGCAGTCGTGGCGCCTATCATAGCTACAAGGATAGCGTTCTGCTGCAATTTGTACATGGTGAATTGCAGGCGATGCAACCGAAACTTACCCAGCTGGACACACTGCAGGACATCGATCCGGAAGCGTTTTACCGTCTCATTTTACTTGTGCGTGGCATTGCCAATGCACGTCCACAGTCGCTGGCCAAGATTTGTGCCGAATGCAATTATGATATTGTGCCGGCGCTCATGGCCATGGTGCTGGAGCTGCACAAGGTGACGCCCGCGTTGGATGAGCCCACAAATATTGTGCGTCGCGGCCTGTGCCAGACCGAAACGATTGTCCATTGTCTGGTGGAGATTATGTATGGCTTTGCCTTGTCCGATGTCAGCCAAGTGGGCCGCATGACCAAATACTTTATTGAGCTGCTCAAGCATGATGCCAGCGTGATTAGTCATAGCGCCAAGGAGGCGCTCATCCTCCTGCTCAGTCCGCGCATCAAGCGACACAAGGTGGCCATTGTGACCACACCGCCCGCATGCTCCACGCCCACCCCATCCACATCGGCCATTAGCACGAGCAATTTGAGTGCACTCCAGGGTGCTGCTTCACAGGCCGCCAGCGATATTATTGAGGAGGCTGCTGCAGCAGCGGTTGATGCAGCCGCCGCTGGTGGTGGTGGTGGTGTTGGTATTGGTGCCGGTGGCGCTGACGCACTGCTCGAAGCGGAGGCAGGCGTGAATCAGGCACAGCAGCAATTGCTGAATCTGGAAGCGTTCATGGGTGGCGGCTTTCCACGGCTGCTCGGTCTGCCCGAGGATGCAGATGATGAGGCCATCATGGATATAGCCATTGCGCTCAGCCTGCAGCAGCATGGTGGAGATGCAAATGCACTGCAATCCCTGCAACAAGGATTGGCCAATTTACAGGGTATACGTATGGCTGCAGCAGCCACTGCTAATAATGCGGCTGTAAGTGGCGGCGATGCGACCGGCTCCGATGATGATGAGGGCTCCAATGTGGCCACAGATGGCTCAACACTGCGCACTTCACCCGCTGAACAGGCGGGCAGCGGTGGCTCCGAGAGCGGTGGCAGCGGTGTCGAGAGTATTGGTGGCACCTCCGCCCGCAGCAGCAATTTCGGTGATCATGCGAATGCCTCACCGCCCCGTCAGAGCAAGGATCAGGAACAGGAACAAGAGCAGC
This sequence comes from Drosophila basisetae, assembly GCA_035041595.1. Taxonomy (NCBI): domain Eukaryota; kingdom Metazoa; phylum Arthropoda; class Insecta; order Diptera; family Drosophilidae; genus Drosophila; species Drosophila basisetae. The sequence continues at coordinate 6,521,685 of JAWNLB010000123.1, read as the reverse complement.
CGGGCACGAGCAGCAGCTGTGTCGCTGCACTCAGCGCCATGAGTAGCACCGAGGACATTGAGATCAATGAGGATGAGAAGCTGAGCAAACTGCACGATCTGAGGTAAGAAATACTACAAAGTTCAACAATATATCCAAACTAATCTGTCTCTGTCACCATTTGCAGAATTGCCGTGCTGGAGAGCATCATAGCGCATCTGGATACATTTGATCTGTGCAACGGCTTGCAGGCTATACCACTGATTCAGGTCATACTAATGCTGACCACCGATCTGAATGGCAACAATGAACGGGATCAGGAAGTGCTCCAAGAGCTGCTCGCAGCTCTAGTCGAATATGTGGAGATTGGCCAACGTGGCGCAGCTGCCAGGGTAAACAGCAAATCATCTTCGGATCACTTGCAATTTGTCCATATTTCCAATCATATACATATTTTTCAGATGGAAAACAAGTGCCCCATCAATGAGGTGCGCCTGGCACTGCTCTCCCTGTTTGGCGTTATGATGGGCAAGACCAAGTCAAAGCAGACTGGCACCACATCGCCACCGCATCAGTTCAAGGACAACAGCTCGTTTGTGGCCAGCACCACGGCGAACGTGCTGAGCAAGTGTGGCGCCTTTGTCTATGCATTGGAGTCGCTCAACATGTTGCTCGTCCACTGGAAGCAAGTGCTTGGCGATCCCTACGCTGCTGGCGGCACTGGCGGAGTTGTCCAGCCAGCAAATTTGGCCGGCAACGGAACAGCAGATCAACTCCTGAAGCCCATCAAGCATGGCCCTAAACCGGATATATCGATACTGATACCGCATAACTATTTGAAAAACTATCCAGATATTTTTGAATCGTATGACGGCCTGCTCACTGAGATCATTGTGCGTCTACCGTATCAGATTTTGCGACTGAGCAGCGCCCATCCGGACAACTATGACAGTGGCTTCTGTGAGGCGATGACCTTTACCCTGTGCGAGTACATGATGCTCAATCTGAATGCGCTACTACGGCGACAGGTGCGCAAGCTGCTCATGTACATCTGCGGCAGCAAGGAGAAGTTCCGCATGTATCGCGACGGGCATTCACTGGACGCACACTTCCGTGTCGTCAAGCGTGTCTGCAGCATTGTCAGCACCAAGGTCAGCAATGAGCAATCCAACTCTTATTAATTATTTATTATTATAAATATGATTCGTCATTAATTACGTTTTAGAGCGGCGCTCCTTACAATTCAAATCCGCCAATGCTGAGCTACGATGCGCTCGTTGAGCTCACTGAGCATCTGCGCACCTGCCAGGAGATCAGCCAGATGCGCACGGGCAATTGGCAAAAGTTCTGTGTGGTGCACGAGGATGCGTTGGCCATGCTCATGGAGATTGCCTGCTATCAGCTGGACGATGGTGTTTCACCCATCATCATACAGCTGCTGCAGGCGGCTGTCTGCAATTTGCCACAGCCCATTTCGGGGGGTCTCAAGCAGCAACAGCAGCAACTGCAGCAAGCCTCGTCGAGCAGCAAAATGCGCAGCGAGCGCGAGAAAAGCGAGGATACGGATACCGCATACTACTCCAAATTTGATCCGGCACAGTGCAGCACATTTGTGCATCAGATCTTTCGGTATGCGAGCGATGCGCTCATCATACGCTTCGTGCGCATCTTTCTGCTGGAGAACAATGCCAGTCAGCTGCGCTGGCAGGCGCACTCATTCATGACCGGTCTCTTCGAGCACGCCAATGAGCGGCAGCGCGAGAAGCTGTTGAGCATCTTCTGGAATCTGTGGCCATTGGTGCCCAGCTATGGTCGTCGCACCGCCCAATTTGTTGATCTGCTCGGTTATCTGACGCTGAGCACACGCAGCACCACCGATCGTCTGCCCGAGTTTGTCTCTCGGGCCGTTGAAGTGCTGCGCCAGCAGAACGAGCTACTCTGCAAGCATCCCAATGCACCCATCTATACCACACTGGAGTCCATACTGCAGGTAAATGAATTGGGTTTACAATAATATGCACATACCACTTATATATATATATATATATATATATATATCAATCTGCAGGTTAATGGCTATTATCTGGAATCGGAACCGTGTCTGGTGTGCAACAATCCGGAGGTGCCGATGGCAAACATAAAGCTGCCTTCGGTCAAGTCCGACTCAAAGTATACGACAACCACAATGATCTACAAGCTGGTGCAGTGTCACACCATCTCCAAGCTAATCGTACGCATTGCGGATCTCAAGCGCTCCAAAATGGTGCGCACCATCAATGTTTACTACAACAATCGCAGCGTGCAAGCAGTCGTCGAACTGAAGAATCGTCCGGCACTGTGGCATAAGGCACGCACCGTCTCCCTGCAGTCGGGACAGACTGAGCTGAAGATTGACTTCCCGCTTCCGATTACTGCATGCAATCTGATGATTGAGTTCGCTGACTTCTACGAGACGGTCAGCGGCAGCAGTGAGAATTTACAGTGTCCACGCTGCAGTGCAGCGGTGCCCGCATATCCGGGCGTTTGTGGCAATTGTGGCGAGAATGTGTTCCAATGCCACAAGTGTCGGGCCATCAACTACGATGAGAAGGATCCGTTCCTGTGCCACTCGTGCGGCTTCTGCAAATATGCCAAATTTGATTTTAGCATGTATGCACGCATTTGTTGCGCCGTCGATCCCATCGAGTCTGCCGAGGATCGAGCCAAGACTGTCCAGCTGATACACAGCTCGCTGGAGCGTGCCGATCGCATCTACCGCCAGCTGTTGACCAATAAGCAAATGCTTGAACTGCTCATCCAAAAGGTGGCCGAGCATCGCAGCAGCGATCGCCTCGTCGAGGATAACATGGGCAGTGTGCACAGCACCTCGCAGGTCAACAAGATCATCCAGCTGCTCGCACAGAAGTACTGCGTCGAATCGCGCACCAGCTTCGAGGAACTTAGCAAGATCGTGCAAAAAGTCAAGGCATGCCGCAGGTGAGTTTCTTAAGTATAATTAATATACGAGTATATCAAATATTTAACTATTCTCATTTGTATTTACAGTGAACTGGTTGCCTACGATCGTCAGCAGCAGGATCAGCCGGCAGTTTCGAGCTCAGCTTCGGGCGCTGAGCCAAGTCTGACCACAAATCGTTGCTATGGCTGCGCCTTGGCCTCCACCGAACAGTGTCTGACGCTGTTGCGTGCCATGGCCTATAACTATGATTGTCGCGTTGGCCTCTACAGTCAGGGCCTGGTCAGCGAGCTGGCCGAGCACAATTTGCGACGTGGCACACCCCAAATTCAGGAGGAGGTGCGCAATCTGCTGGTGGTGCTGACCAAGGACAATGCTGAGGCCTGCATGCATCTGCTGCAGCTGGTGACGACCCGTGTCAAGAATGCGCTAATGGGCGCCATACCCCTGATCAGCCTGGAGGCGGCTGTGCATCAGGAGATGATGCTGCTCGAAGTGTTGCTCGGTCAGGATGATGTCTGTTGGGAGTTCAAGCTGAAGGTCATCTTTGAACTGTTTATCAGCAATTGTCGGTAAGTGGTTCAACAAATTAGAACTATCATTAACAACAAAAATAATAGCATCATTAGTTTATAGATAAATCGTAATAGGAACATTTGTTTTAACTAATTACTGAAGAGAATAGATTAGTTTGCAAAAGGTCCTGAAAAAAGAGACAGATAATACAAAAATAAATGTATTTTATGATGAAGGAAACAGAAACGGTTCGGGCTCACTTAAGAAAGCCTAAACTCTGTAAAAAGACCCAAGCAAATATCTTAGATAGTTGCACAAATATTTTATGATCAGTCTAAAGTAAAGAATAATAAGAATAAAAGCTAAAAGAATATTTAGGCTTATAAGAAAGACTGCTGTCTTCTAATCCCCTTCTCAACTTCACTTTTATTAACAGTTTGCCCCGTGGTCCGGTTACATCGGTGCTGCATCCTTGTCTGCGCATCATGCAGAATCTCATGAGTCCTTCGCTGCCAGCTAACAAAAATAACAATCTACAACAGCAGCAGCAGCCGCAGTCGCAGCAGCAGCAGCAGCAGCAACAATCGCAACCACAATCAGCGCAGCAGCAGCAACAGCAGCAGCAGCAGCAGCCATTGGGTCCGACGGAATTGTACAGCGTGAAGCTGGTCGAGGGGAATACCATCGACTATCGCGCCTGGCTCAACTCGGATCGCAATCACGAGTACAGCGCTTGGAGCAGTCGCATGCCCACCAATAAATATCAGCGTCAGGATGGCGGCAAACAACGCAACAACAACAGCAGTGGCAAGCAACAGCAATCTGCCGATGTGCCCGCCAAGGGTGGATGGAGTGGCGATGTGCACTCCACCTATTTGGCCGAGAAGTATGGTCTGCGCTGGCGTCATCTGGTGTTGGACAAGGAGAGGGTGATTAAGCCGCTAGTGTTCAATGCCAAATGGATACAGCCCTTGCTGTTCAATGCCAACTCGAGATTTGGACGCCAATTGGCGTGCTCGCTGCTCAGTGGCCTGTGCCGCACCAGCGAAAGGAAGCAACAAGCGCTCAACATGCTCACCGACTTCCTGCGCCATGTGGGCGAGGCGGGTGAGGCGAGTGCCGAGTTCTTGACCCTCTACAGGAGTGTGGCCACAGAGACGCCTTGGCTGCAGTATCTGGTGTTGCGTGGTGTACTCGGCGAGATCTCGCAACTGTTGGCTGTGGAAATTGGTAAAATTCATCGCATGGAGGAGCATTCATTGTCCTCGGATCTATCGCTCGGCTATGCGTTGCGTCAATATGTGGAATTGCTGTGGCTATTCCTCGAGTGCCCCAACATACGACGCACGTACAAGACACGTCTCCTGGGACCCGTGCTGCAGAGCTATCTGGCGTTGCGTAGCCTGGTCGTGCAGCGCACCCGTCTCATCGACGATGCACAGGAGAAGCTGCTCGAAATGCTCGAGGAGATGACCAGCGGCACCGAGGAGGAGACGCGTGCCTTTATGGAGATTCTCATCGATACCGTGGAGAAGACCCGCATGAATGACATTAAGACACCTGTCTTCATATTTGAGCGCCTGTACTCCATCATTCATCCGGAGGAGCATGATGAGAGCGAGTTCTATATGACGCTGGAGAAGGATCCGCAGCAGGAAGACTTCTTGCAGGGTCGCATGCTCGGCAATCCGTATCCCTCCAGCGAGGTGGGACTCGGTCCCCTAATGCGCGATGTGAAGAACAAAATCTGCACAGACTGTGAACTGATTGCACTGCTCGAGGATGACAATGGCATGGAACTGCTGGTGAACAATAAGATCATCAGTCTGGATCTGCCCGTCAAGGATGTGTACAAGAAGGTGTGGCTAGCCGAAGGTGGCGATCGGGATGCCATGCGAATTGTTTATCGCATGCGCGGTTTGCTCGGCGATGCCACCGAGGAGTTTGTGGAGACGCTGAACAACAAGAGCCAGGAGCAGGTCGATACGGAGCAACTGTATCGCATGGCCAATGTCCTGGCCGATTGCAATGGACTGCGGGTGATGCTCGAACGGATTGGCAGCCTGCAGCGCATTTCGCGACAGCGTGAACTCATTCAAGTGCTGCTCAAGCTGTTCCTCATCTGTGTGAAGGTGCGTCGCTGCCAAGAGGTGCTCTGCCGCCCCGAAATTGGCGCCATCAATACGCTGCTCAAGGTGCTGCAGATGTGCCTGCAATCCGAGAACGATTCCATACAATCGGCCGTCACTGAGCAGCTGCTTGAGATTATGGAGACCATACTCTCGAAGGCGGCCAGCGACACCCTCGACTCGTTCTTGCAGTTCTCGTTGACCTTCGGTGGTCCCGAATATGTCAGCGCTCTGATCTCGTGCACCGATTGCCCCAATGTGCGCAACAATCCATCTGTGCTGCGTCATCTCATTCGTGTCCTTGCCGCGCTCGTCTACGGCAACGAAGTCAAAATGGCGCTGCTCTGTGAACACTTTAAGGTGAGTCCACCCACGCCAAAAATATCCTATTGCTTCTGTTTAATAATTGCTTACTCTCTCCTTTACAGCACACCCTGGACTTCGATCGGTTTGACAATGAGCGCACCACCGAGGAGGAATTCAAGCTGGAACTGTTCTGTGTGCTAACCAATCAAATTGAGCACAATTGCATTGGTGGCACACTCAAGGATTACATTGTCAGCCTGGGCATTGTGGAGCGCGCACTTACCTATATAACGGAGCATGCGCCGTGCGTGAAGCCGACACTCCTCCGCACCGACTCCGATGAGCTGAAGGAGTTCATTTCGCGACCGAGCTTGAAGTACATTTTGCGCTTCCTCACCGGCTTGGCCAATTATCATGAGGCGACCCAGCTGGCCATTAGTAAGGATATAATACCGATTATACACAGGCTGGAGCAGGTATCCAGCGATGAGCATGTCGGCAGTCTGGCCGAGAATCTGCTCGAGGCACTCAGCACAGATGCGGCGACAGCATCTCGGGTCCAGCAGGTACGCGACTTTACACGCGCCGAAAAGAAACGCCTGGCGATGGCGACGCGTGAGAAGCAACTGGACGCACTGGGCATGCGCACCAACGAGAAGGGACAGGTGACGGCCAAGGGCTCCATACTGCAAAAGATTGAGAAACTGCGCGACGAGACGGGCCTCACCTGTTTCATTTGCCGTGAGGGCTACGCCTGCCAACCGGAGAAGGTGCTCGGCATCTATACGTTCACCAAGCGCTGCAATGTCGAGGAATTTGAGTTGAAGTCACGCAAAACGATTGGCTACACCACCGTCACCCATTTTAATGTGGTGCACGTCGATTGTCACACATCCGCCATACGCTTGACGCGTGGCCGCGACGAATGGGAACGCGCCAGCCTGCAGAACGCGAACACCCGTTGCAATGGTCTCTTACCCCTCTGGGGTCCCGCTGTTGGTGAGGCTGCCTTCTCCGGCTGCATGACCCGACACAGCAGCTACATGCAGGAGAGCACTCAGCGCTGCGACATTTCGTACACGAGCAGTGTGCATGATCTGAAACTGTTGCTGGTGCGTTTCGCGTGGGAGCGTAGCTTCCACGATGATGCCGGCGGCGGTGGTCCACAATCCAATATGCACTTCGTGCCCTACCTGCTCTTCTATGCGGTCTATTTGCTGCTCTCGTCACGCTCCGCCGCACGGGATAGCAAAACGCTGCTCAACTATCTGACGGCAGCGCCGTCGGACAAATGGCTCGAATGTGGGTACGAGGTGGATGGACCACTGTACATGCTAACCATATCGCTGTCGCTGCACAGTCGCGAGCTGTGGAACAAGCATAAGTTGGCGCATTTGAAGCGTCTGCTGGCGGTGGCACAGGCGCGTCACGTCTCCCCCTCGGTGCTGTGCAAGGCGCTGCTGTCTCCGGCGGATCGTCAGACCAAGGAGTATGCCGTTTATAAGCCGTTCCTTATGATGTGGTCACTGGTCGATTTGATCTACAATTCGCTGTTCAAGACGGTCAACACGCCCAAGGAGGAGGATTGGCCAGCTTCACTATTTGAATTTATACGCAAGAATGATGAGGTGATGCTCAAGTCGACGGATAACATCCTGCAAACGTTGACCGATGAGTTTTTGCCCTGCACCTCATTTGCCGAGTTCTGCGATGTGGCTGGTGAGTTTAGTCTTTCTTTTCGATCTATTTTCTGTGATATTAATAATCTTTCCAACAGGCTTGCTAAATCAGATCGAGCAACCGGATAGCTTCATTGACGAGGTACTCGCCGCGTTGCCCAGCACCACATCAAGCACTAGTTAATTTCAAGGCAGATGATTTTATCATATTTAACAATGGAATACACAGACACACACGTAACTAAACATTAACCAGCGATCGCTGTAGTCCGCTTATAAGCGTATTAATATACTATATACATATATATATATATATTTATCACCGTAACTGTTTAATCAATAAAATTATTCGTTTGCACAATGATGGCATTGTCATTATGATTCTGTTGAAATTTTATCTGATCTGCCAGGTGAACACCATTTGCAGCTGCACTCAGCGTGCTAATCCAACGCACTCAAATTAACCAAACTTTGAGTGGAATGTTTGAGCTCGATTTGACTGCAAGCTCAACTCTTAACTCAACTTGAAAGTCGGTTCTCAATTGTGGAATGTTTGAGTTTGACTCAGCTGCGAGTTCAGCTTTGAGCATGTTTCGGAATTGATCTCAAATATGATCTTCACTCAGCACCCTTGTGAGGAATAGATTGAGTAAAAATCTGAGAGTTACCATTTTTATTAACACCAGCTATTTTATTTATATGAGTTATCATTTATTGAAACACGAAATTTGAAAAATTATCAAATAAATACAAAATAATAAACATAATAATTGTACATATATATTGCAAAATTGGGGGACGTACATAAGTTGAAAAAATATCATCAGTATATAATTACAAATTTCAGTTCTAGTATAAATTTTGCTAATTTTATTAATTCACAAAGAAGTATACCTAATAACATAATAAATACAGAGAATGTACAAAAAATTAAAGGAAAAAAAAAACATTTGTTACAACCTTTTATTTGTTATTTTTTGAGGGATTTTTGTGAGTATGTTTAGTGTAGTGTAGAACGTGAAATAAAAGAATCACTGAGATTTATGTTTTTGTTCAATATTTGCTTATTGTTGTTGTTCTTGTTGTGTGTGCGTGTTATTGTGTAAGTGTAAAAATAACAAGTGTATAGATAGTGTACAGTAGAGAGCGTATATGGATAGTAAGTAAATACATAGTTTGCGCTTTGTTCCTTTTTCATCTTAAATTAGTAGGTACATAGGTGCAGAGACTGCGAGAGCTTTCATAGTATTAACTAAATTGAGCAAATGCTAACCATTAACCAAGAGAGAGAGAGAGAGAGAAAGAGAGAGACGAATACATAAACAATTATCATCATAAAACTCTTGTGTACAGAAAATCAGATTCGTTAATAATAATACCTTAAACCATACACAAAAAAATATGTATAAATATAATAATATATTGAGAGATTCGATTTCGATTTCGTATTCGCTATTTGTTTGTTTCACCAAAATGGAAAATGGGCGGGGCACAATGACACATTTAGTAGTAGTAAATACATGCACATATAATACGTATTTGTTGCTGCTGCTATTTCTATAAATGTAAATATAAATTTATATTTATATTTATATATATTGTAGTTAGCTTTGTTTGCTATGGCTTCTAAAAATTTGATGTGCGCTCATCCCAAAATGCACCACAAAAGTTTTCCTGTAAAATTGACAATACACATAGTATTACTTATATCTTAAGCTTAACACATAGATCAAATTCCATTTAGTTGTTCATTTTTTTTATTATTATTTTTTTGTTTTTTGTATACTCTATTACCAAAGGGTTAATAGAGTATATTTTCTTTTTGTTTTTATGTTCCTTCGTTTTGAATAGTTGTGCGAAAGTTAACTTTCAGTATTCTTTGCCAGCTGCACACAAAATATGTCTTTTTAGTTTTCAGATCTTCTCTTTATAGATAGCATTATAAAGTATTATGTTTCGTTAACTAAAAGTTATATACAAAAATTGCCTAAATTATGTATACCTGCCACGTGCGTACGTATATATGTGTGTATATATAGAGTAGTCGCTCGAAAATTGGGTCTATCAGAGATAAGAAATGCTCAATAATTGGAATTTCATCTAAACTTGCTACACATTTTAAGAACAAAATTGATCTAATAAAATTATTCAGCTTTAAATACAATATATTACAATCATGAAAACTCCTATTTTTTTGTATAAGGAAAGAAAACAATTTGAAAGAATCAAAATCGTGTGAATACTATAAACTGGAATCGAATCGAAAAAGTCTTTAAAAGCAGAGGTTTATATCTGAGAAATGGATTCAATCTAAAATTGTTATTGTTTCCTATTTTGAACATTTTTAAGACTTTCAACAAATTGGTCTTAAGAAGCACTAACTTTAAAATAAAGTATATATATCTCAATTTAAGTGTATATATCTATTACAACCATATAATTTTTGTATCTAGAATCGATCACGATTCAATGGAATCAACTCATTTCAATTTAGCAAGCGACAACTTTACGCAACCTGTCTATATACACAAATACATAGTACAACACTATATAAATCTATAATTTACTAGTTTGCTGCACATCATATTGCTAAGAGAGAGCGCGGGGAATGGGGGCGGGGGCGGGGGTGGGTTGGGGGCTAACACTTACAGCTTTTGCTTTTTGTTCTAGTTGCTTGTTTTACGGCGCTGGCTGAATGGCCTGATTGGCCGGATTGGGCGGATTGGGATGATGATGGTTCCGCTGCTGACGCATATAGTGTCGCGAGTTGATCGGATATTGACGCGGATACGATATCAATGTGGAGCCGAGCGCAATGCTTGTCGGCGCCTTCGAGCGCCCGGGCAGGCTGACAAATACGGTGGCCACAGCTGCCAGATTATCGCTAGTTGGCTCAATGGCCACCAGCATGATCTCCGTGGATTGGCCATGACGAGGCCGACTATGACTGTGGCTCCTGTGCCGTGTCCTTGTGTTGCCTTGTGTGGCATGCCCCGAACGAGTGTTGTTGCTGCTGCCGGCTGCGGCTGCGCCTGTTCCTGCACTGTTGCTGATGTGGCGAGCCGAGGTTTGTGTGTGTGTCGAGTTGTGTGTGGATGTGTAGGTGGAGACATGTGTCACGGACGAGGATGGGGCAGACGAGGCCGCCAACTGTATGGGTTGGCTGTGCACCTGCGTCTCAACCTGGATCTGATGATTGGATTGTTGCTGTTGCTGTTGCTGCTGCTGTTGGAGGAGCAGCGCTTGACGGGCACGATGACGCACTGCTCGGGTTGAGGAGGATACCGAAGTCGCTGGCGGACTGTTGTCCGCATCGAGACTGTTCGAGGCGAGAAAGATTTGAGCAAATGGACGCTTGGCCAGATGCAACATTTCGACGACATGCTGGCGACGAGCTCGTCGCAAGTCGGATGCCTGCTTCACCTTCCAAACGATAACGCACAGGGCGAGGAACAGAAAGAAGCACGAGAAGAACACCGAGAAGAAGACAAACAGATCGATGTGCAGCTGATCCTGACGAAACACAACCGAGCCGTAGCTCGACTCCGGGCCAGAACTGGCGCGCAGTGCAATAAAGAAACGCGTGGCGCTCAAATTGTGGGCATGCTGCGGCAGCGTGAGAACCAAACGATTCTTCAGCCCAAAGAGACGGAGCAGCGTGTTGCACTGATTGAGCGTCACATGGGTGCTCAGATCCTTGGCATACTGATCCTGGACGACGAAACTATGCCCGCCATGACTCCGGCAATCGTGCAACTGTGGCACATAGAAACTGTTGCTACCCGCCCCGCTGCCGTGCGGCAATGTGCCCGTGCGTCGATCCGGCTGAAAGAGCTTCTGCAGCGTAACATTGTCGTGGCGAGGCAAGGCAACATTTAGCGGATGCTCTCGCTTCATTTTGGGTCCCCAATTGTACCGATTGTCGAGGAAGATCTCGTGGTAGCCCGTCGTCTGATTCGGTTCCACAATAAACGAGTCATCCTGCGGCGACATAAACACATCCAACTCCCCCTTGGTCACATCGATAATGATGCGGATGTCCACATTCATGAATCTCGGCTGGATGACAAAGAATACAGTCTGACCCGGCTTCAGCGCCGCCGGTTTCGATTTGCATTCCTCTGAAAGCGAAAGAAACAGAGACATCTATTAGAGATTGTGCCTCTGGAGAAGGAGGTGGATGCTGAACTCACCAATGGGTTTGGCATCGAAGCACATGCGCGACTCGACGGTGATTTGCTTGTAGCACTGATGTCCATCGGTGGGATTGCCCGCATACGAGTCGCGACACTTGGAGCACTGAACGCTCCAGCAGAGCTGTGCCGAATTCTTGCCACCGCCCGCTGTGCAGGTGGCATCGCTCTCCGTGTTATTGGCACAATTGCACTTCTCGCCGGTGACGGCATCGCAGATATTGCCATGGCCATGACACTGACACGGCCGGCACTGGCGCTGCAGATCCTCGCTGCCCCTAAAATAGCCCAACAGGCAGCTATCGCAACGATCGCCAGCCGTGTGATTTGCACAGCGCAAACAGGTCGCATTATGCGACGGACCCTCGGGGAGAATGCGCTCCAAATCCGAACGGGTCATATTGAAGACAGCCGGATCTGCATCGTAGTCCACACAGGCATCCGAATGGCCATGACAATACTCGAGACACGGCTGGCAGGCATGTCCCTCACGGGGATTACCCACAAAGAGCGGTTGACACTTCTCGCACTGTTCGCCCATCGTATTGTTGTGGCACTCCAGACAGATGTCCAGGCGATGGCTCGACTCGCAATTGGAGTGACCGTTGCAAAGGCACTGAATGCTACAGTTCTCGCCGACATAGCCAAAGTCACATTTGCACTCATTGGGTCGGGTACAGCTGCCACGGACGCAGCCCTGCTGGCAGACGGGAACACAGCCATGGGCATCTCCACGATAGCCCAAAGCACAGACGCATTTGTAGCCGGGAGTGTTGGTGTCCAGATCGATGCACTGCTCGGAGATGGCATCACAATTGTGATGACCGTTCTCGCACTCATTCTCCGCCGGACACTGGACATAGTGCCAGCTGACAACGTCCGCATGGGTCAGCTGGGAATCGTTGCGCCAACTGCTGTAGATGAGATCACAGGTCGAGCCCGACGGATGCTCCTGTCGATGCTCCAGAGCGCCCTCCGTACAAATACCATCGCCATTGAAGCCCTCACGAGCACACCAACCACAATGGGCATGCTCCAAGCAGCTCGAACACTGTGTATACACATGACACGGCTCCGGGCAACGTTTCAGCTCACTGGAGATGAGCACCAGACCACAAACGCCGCCGGCACAAAGCAAGGGTTGGGCGCTGGGCGACACGCATTCGTTCAACATGGTCGACCACTTGCAATCCGTTGAGATGTCATACTGCCCGGACAGCAGACAACTACTACAATTGGTGTGCGTGTGACACGCAGCCGGACATTGCTCGACCACACGATAGCCATTCTTCATCACAAGATCCCTCGCAATGCACTCCACATGCCCCAAATCGTTGTGTGCCCAATAGCATTGATCTTTACGCAGCATGCAAGCCTCGCAGCGCAAACCGTGACAACCCGGCAGCGGGCAATTATTGAGCCCGCCAACGTTCAGCTCTCTGGGGCAGTACCATGTAGTGCTGCGTACACAATCGACACCAGCTGGCTCACATTTCTTAAGAATGCCGCACTCATCGCACCACCGGCAAGCCGGTGTCGCCTCTGGGTGGATGGGCCATGAGGCCAGACATTCGCTGCAGGTCGCAAATCTGTTGCAATCGCGTTTCGCCAGCCACTGATCATTGCAAGCGGGTCCATTATTGATGATTAGGGTGCCATTCTGATTGAGACACGGCGTCCGACCCTGGGTGTAGCAAGTGGAGATGTTCTTGTTCGTCGATTGCACGGTGCAATAGCTGCAACCCATGTAATGCCTGCAAATGGACTTGCCACCACTCCACAGACGACAAATGTCATCGGGCAGATTAATGCGCGTCACATGCGATTGTGTTGCGCTGCCATCCCAGCCACCAATGACATAGATGGCACCCGTATCCGGATCGATGGTCATGTCCTCGGCATAACTAGCCACTGGCACTCGGCCAATCAGTGTCACATCGTCCGTTAGACGCACCCACTGATTGCAGGCGTAGACATAGGCAATGAGCAAATCGGTGGCATTAAACGGACTCGTCCGTCCACCGTAGACAACCATATAGGATTCCGTGGTGACCGCAGAGTGAAAGTAACGGGCACGTGGCATCTTTGATGACAGTGCATTGAGCTCATCAAATGTGGGCAAGTGGTTCCAGCTGAGTTTGTTCAGATCCAAGGCGTAGAGTATGTTTTGTGCATTGCCCGCATAGCCGCCAAAGACATAAACGCTATGAGTTTCCATATGATAGACGGCACTGTGACCGTACAGCACCGGTAGACGGGCACCCATTGCGGCCAATTGTTGCCAACGGCCGGTGTCCAGATTGAATTCCCACAGTTCCAGCGAACGGGACTTGTTCAATGTCAGACCACCGACGAGGAGCAGCGAGTCACGTTCCTGATAGCGCACGTGCGTCAATGTGTGTCCGGCCAGTGCTGGTGGGGATTCCTGCACTTGCTGTTGCTCCCGCTCCCGTTTCTGCTCCGGCTGCTTCTGTTCCTGTTCCTGTTCCTGCTCCTGTTCCTCTTCCGGCTGCTCCTGCTGCTCTTCCTGCTCCTTCTGCTTGCCTTCGTCCACTTCGATCAGACTCCAGCGCTGGTTTTGTATGGAGAACTGCCAAAAGTCCTGGAGCAGACGTGAGCCGGCGCCAATGCCGCCATAGATATAAATAATCTGTCGCTTCACATGAATCTCGGCCGCATGAAAGTAGCGACCCAATGGCATGCGATCCTCCGGCGTGGACGATTCTACCGTCACCTGCAGCCAGGTGGCATTCTTCGTATCGAATTGCCGGAAATCGTTCAAGGGTCCATGACTCGGCGAATAGCCGCCAAACATCCACAAGGAGCCGCGTCGATCCGCATTCACCGAGTGCCCAAAGCGCGGTATAGTCTTCCGCAGATGCTCCATGGACTCGCTGAGCAATTGGGTGTTGAACAGCTCCGTCATGACCAAATGATGTGGTTCCACCAATGTGCCGCAATCGGCGCCGGCAAAGTTGGGACTACTGCAAATGCAACGACCGTATTCCGTATCGCAATATCCCTGGGCATTTTTGGCATTGCAATTGCTGGGACAGATCTCCATCTCGCAGCGAGCACCCACATAGCCTGCGGGGCAGACGCAACGCTGCAGTGCATCACAGACGTGCGGATGCAGACAGCTGCCGGCCACACAATTCTTCACCGAGTACAGCGCATTGAAGCCAAAGTTGCGTCGTTCGCTGCCCTGTTTATAGTACACAGTCACATGGCTGGAACGTGCCTCGATTATCCTCGCCGAGCTATACGGCTTACAGACGACGGCCAGTAACTGGTTCTGTTGTGCAGCGCCCGTCAGATCAGGCAGACTGTCATAGATATACACGGCGTTCTCATCACAATCCATGGTCAGGTTATTCCATTGGAATTCCAGCTGGAGCAGAGATTTATCCGCTTGCAGCGTCTTCGGCTGCAGGATCCACAAGCATTCACGCACCTTGAGACTGGCGCCCCAAGGCGAACGATACGATTGATACGAGCCAATGGCACTGCGTCCAATGCTGGTGAGGATGCCACGAGATTCACACTGATAATAGCACTGACCGCCATCGCGGGGATCGCCATAGAAGCCCGGCTCACACAAATCGCACTTGGATCCCTCCGTATTGTCCTTGCAAAAGCATTCGCCGTGATGCACATTGCAAATGCCCTGCGCGAGGCGTAGGAAAGAAAGCAGTGCAGTAGTTAAACTAGTAAATTATTATTATTATTAATATTATTATTGGGATTGATGATTGATCGATGCCACCTACCAGATCTATTGTGCCCCCTTTCTATCTATGATTTTATCTATATATTGTGAGGAGCCATATATCCATGCACTGGTGAGCATGCAAAATGCCCATGAGCAAGTTATATGCGCCCCCACAACAACTGACATTCAGACCGAAATCCGGCCCTGATGCAGTTGCGGCGAATTCGCTCTCTTTCGCCGTCTCCCTTTCTAACGCAGGTGGTCAGCCATTTGAACGTGTCTGACACACATGTCCATCAGGACATGTGCCGTTAGTGTGTGAGGAGTATTGCGTGGGCAATACTGTTGTCCATACTCACACCGACGGCAGACAATGGCTGGCGCCAGCAAAAGGGCAGTGGAAAAGTACCCGAAAATCACGCCACCAGAAGATCACGCCACCGGGGTACAGTCCCGACAAAAGGTGGCCAGCCGGCCTATAAAAGGAGCGCCGCCGCACAAGGCGGGCAGTTGAGATACGCGGCTACGAAAGTCAACACGCTGTGAAAAGTAAACAAGAGAGGCTGCGCGTACACAGTGCGAACATAGGTCCGAGGGAAAGCCGAAATTAACAGTGAAAGTACAAGGACACGAAGTGTCCAACTCAATAAACACAAGGATCACAGGACATCGAGGTCCTGAAACTAGGCGCGACTCGTATATCCTTGCCACGCGTGAATTGTGGCGATGTGAAAACAGGCGATATCCGCAAGAAACCAAGCGAAGCGAGCAAGGCTTGGTCTGTGATTAGCCAGAGAGTGAGACACGCGAATCCTGACTCACAAAAGGACGAGGCGTAATCCTTGGGAATCAAGGAAGCCGTTGATCCTGGTGGGTGTCAGGAGTGCTGTACAGAATCTCTGGCGGGCAGACTGAGATCCTGGGCTTGCGTAGCTGGCGGGCGGAGTGTCGGGGCAAATTCTACCGCACAGGAGCTCGAAGCAAACCTAATCAAGGACACCGAGGTGCAGCGAGGCGCCACGGAACGAATAGCCATTAAGCGATCCGTAAAAACCAACAGTGGAATGTGTAATTACAAACAAAACAGTGAAATAAAATAAAGCTATTTTTAATCTATGGACATTGTGTTATTAATTATTGCAAACGCAATATAAATTTGTTGCACGGACCCACAGCTCGATTGGGTTTAGCCTAGCGAAAACTCAACCTAGTAAATAGGTACGTTACAATATCAATTGAAAATTGTCATTGCTTACCAGATCCTGATTGCCGTGACCGTTGCACTCGCAGGGATGACAGCCAATGGTGGCCGTCGCATTGCCATAGCTGCCCTGGCGACATTTCTCGCAACGTTCGCCCTCCGTCCACGATTGGCACTGGTCGCACTTGCCCAGCCGCTCGATGCAGGTGGAATGATTGTTGCAGCCGCAGCTGATGCCACAATCGCTGCCCGTCCAACCCAGATCACATTTGCAGCTGTAGCTCGGAGCGCCAGAGCAATAGCCATGCTGACAGAACTCATAGCAGGTGCGGAAGCAACTGGAACGTCCATCGCCAACATAGCCACGACGACAATGACAATTGTAACTGCCCTGGGTATTTGTGCACTTGGCCTCCTTGTGGCAGTCATGCAGTCCCAGGCCGCACTCATCGACATCGGGACACTGGGCATAGGCCCATTCGGCATCGTGTTGCGAGCTGCTATTCAAGGCCAGCGAACAGTTGCCAGCACTGTAGCTGAAATCGCCCTGCATGCAAATGCCCTCGATGGGATTGTCGCGATCGAAGCACCAGCCACAGCTCAAGGTGCGCAGGCAGGCGGTGCAGTTGCGCAGACGTTCACACGATTTGCACTGCTGCAGCGAACGCAGCGGCGCAGGATGCATCGTTAATGTGGTTGTTGACGGAGAGGAGGATCCTGGCGTTGTTGTCGCTGTTGCAATTACTGGCGTTGCGACCTTGTCGATCCATTCGCGGCACATGCCAAACTGATACTCGCTGGTGTACACAGCGAAACTGAAGCATTGAGCACTCGCCTCGCACCACACACAGCGTCCCCGTTCGCCCAAGCACTGATCACAGCCACGCCGTTCGCGACATGGTCGCGGACACTGGGCAATTGAGCGTACACTGCTATTGGATTTGCCAATGCGACCGCAGCGTGCATCGTCCAGCCACCATTCGCAATCACCATCGCCAGGTGTGGAGACGCAGGCTCGACATGTCACATAGTTAGAACAGTTGGAGCACTGTGTGGGCTGATTGATCAGATATGCCCAATGGAAGCCATCCTCCGGATTGTTGGTCGAGCAGACTGCAGTCTCATTCACAGATCGCAAATGACATTTGTTGGTCAATGGGCACCAGGAGCAGGAAGCATCAGTCAAGCAGTGCAAACAGTTGTTGTACTGGCTGCACATTCCCGAGTAATACGGCTCCAAGTACTCAAAAGTCAGTGCATTCAACTGGCCATGATGCAAGTGCTGCAACTCCATTTTCGTCTTCTGATACGTGTTGTAAATGTTGTTCTGGCCAAGGCGACGACGGGCCTGGAAGATTGTTAGAAGAAAACGGAAAATCAGTTGAGTAAGAGATGAATTCTAACACCCAGTCAATCAATGAGTCAGCTAGTCTGTCAAGCAGTCAGTCACTCCATCACCAATTCAATCGCTTGGTCAACACTAATTCATTCAATCAGTCAATCAAACAATGACCAGTTATTCAAGTAATCAACAAGTCTACGCATTCAATCAAACAGTCTCACATCACTCATTCAGTATTTTATTTAGCAATTAGTTAGTCAATCACTCAATCACATATCAATCTCACCTGAAAATCGATGAGGAACGGCATATCCGTGTTATTCAGTTGTACGGTGCTGCAGTAGGATTGATTTGAGCTTTGAGTGGTCACCTCCTCGAGCTTGTCGAGATCGAAGCCTGGTCCGGCTCGCAGCACGGCCGAGGAATAGCTGCTACAGACCTGTATAGCGGAGTAATTGTCACTTTTCCATTGTTTCTCCGGCCGGACATAGCCGATGAGACGAGCCAGCATCTCGCCCTGCTGCTGCTGCTCAAAGAACGCAGCTGCTGGGGGTGAGGCAAAGTCCACCATGGTGGCATTCACAATGCCCACATAGTCGGGCATCGTAAAGTTGACCGGATAGTTGTATCTAATGTAGGTCAATCCCGGCCGTCGATCCGTGCGGGTGCACATGATGGGCTCCCGGATCTCTGTGCCCTTCTTGCCCCACCAGCCGTTGCTGTCGCCGCAATTGCTGTAGGTGTCATCGCGATGATGACAACGCGCATTCTGAACACACCACGTGCACTCGTTGAGTCCCAGCTTGCTGGCCACGGAGGAGGCACCAGTTCGTCCACGCCCCCATCTGGTGCCATGCACCAGACACGCATGACAATCGCCGAGGGACGGACAAATGCCCGGACACCGGGTTGTCTGTAGATTTGTGGTGCAATTGGCGCCAATGGTGCGACCATAACAGCTGCTATCTGCCGAACACCAGCCGCACTCCGGATTCGACAAGCAGGCCGTGTGCGAGGGATGCAAACGACACGACATTTCCGGATTGTGATTATGCTGGGTGTTCTCCTCACGGAGCACTTTTGGCAACTCATAAGCAAAGAGATCCGCATTCACATTGCCATGATAGCCACCCACAATGAGCACTGTATGATTGCGACGCAGTGCAGCCGCATGGGCAAAAACACCCTGATGCTTTGGGTACAGCGAATCATCGGCGGAGACAACCTGATTGATCCAGATGTGACAGCTGAGATGATACCAATACATCTGATTATCGTAGCAGATCTCATCCTTATTATGCCGATGCGTATATCCACCAAATACAATCATATAATTTCCCGATATTGTGGCCGAATGAAATGCACGTTCTCTCGGAATATTTGTATCCCGCAGCGCAGTGCGTGGATAGAGGATCTCCGTCCAAAATTGCTGATCCAGTTGAAAGGCAAAAATGCGATCCGATAGCTTGGAGAAACGTGCCAAACTGGTCATGATGCCGCCGAAAACAATCAGCGAATTCGTTGCCGCATAGTAGACGGTGGAATGTGCCGCAAGGCGTACATCCAAAGGTTTACCACCTCGGGGACGCACCAGCTGCCACTGAGATTCCTCGCTCAGGGGCAGACGTATGCGATAAACGCTAGAGGAGAATTCACCGGACTCCACACTGCCGCCAAACAAATATAGATAATCCGCAGCCGTTGTCAGCGTGTGGCGGGCCAGCGCCGGTGGTTGAAATTTCGATTTGATGGCCATCTGTTTCCATTTGCCGCCACTTTCAGTGTTATTGTATTGCCAGAGATCGTTATAGAAGCTACCATTGGCATGCTTGCCGCCATATAGTACAAATCCACCCGGCACACGATCCGCTGCATGTCCGTAACGACCATGTGGCTTATGATCCGTCACCTCTTCAAGTATATCCTCCAGATATTCGGTTAGTTCCTCATCCGTCGAATTGGCATTGACAGTGGTCAGCGGGAGTGAGGAGCGTGTGCGTCGCTGATGCAAATTCGATTCGGCCAGCGTGTAGAGTATGTTGCGAAAGAAGCTCACATCGCTGGTCAGACCCCAAAGCTTGGCTTCATCCTCGTTCTTGTGCTGCAGCACTGCCTTCAGCAGTGTATGATCGATTTTTTGCGGATGATAAAAGTGACGACGACTCTGCAACGGAATGCCCCACTCATCCTCCCATTGACTGGTGCTAAAGCGATATATCTGCATAAAATAAATAAAATTCAGGTAATCAAAATTTCAAATAATAATTGAGCTATTACCTGCAATGTGCTGATGACATTGTTTAGATCATAGCCGCCGAATACGTAGAGCGCGTCCTCATCCTCCATGTAGATGGCGGTGTGTGCAGCCCGGGGTGTCATACCCTCGGCATCTGTGGCCAGCCAACGCCAACTGCTGCCCGGTGGATTATCGCTCAGATCGCACAATCTGCCGCTATAGCCTTTGGAGCAATGACAAATGCTCTTCTGGCACTTGCCGCGTCCCTGGTGTTCGCCACATTTCTGAGGGCAAGCCTCGTCCTCACAATCGGGCCCCACCCATTCACCATGGCAGACGCACTGGTGGCCCACACACTTGCCATGATTGTGGCAATTGTTCAGGCAATTTGATATGTAGTACGAAGCACGAAAACCATCCAGCACATAGTTTGTATCGCTGTACATCAGTATGAGCATCTGTGTAAGAAGAGAAATTTAATTAAAACAGTGCAGAAAAAAATTAATTCAAATTTAACTAATGTAAAAATAACCCATTTTCAATATAGCTTTGGCTGGCAGTTTGGAATCGTCTGTAAAGATTTGACAATGGCTTAATCTCAATCTGCGTCAATCAGCACTCCATTGGAACATCAATTCAGCCAGTACCAATTTGAAGCCACTACTGTTCATTTGGGTGCCAAACCACAGCCAGCACGATACGTTTCCTAGCCGTCTCCTTATAGACAAATGTAAAACCCATTTTAGGCCTAGCTTTTGCCGGTCTGTGGAAATGTCCAGCATTTGGAATATAAGTAAAAATTAGGTATTACTTACAGAGCCGCTGCGTGCAACGAGTTTCTGTGGTTGGGTGCGTCCGCTAAAGCTGCCAAGCAGCGTTGAATTAAATGAGTCGCCATCGTATACATAGATATAGTCATAGGAGCACTCGGTGCCCATGCTATGGAATGTTAATGTTATGAATTGACTGTCATTTTTCGCTTTGATCAGCCATTCGCAGTGCGAGTCCTGCGTGTAATTATAGCCGGAGGGTCCGTCGCTAATTTCGCCGTAGGGCTCCGTGAATACTTTGCGACTGCGATCGCATGGTACCGTTATTTGAGCGGTTGGCACCGCCTGCTCGGATTGTGACGGCAATTGTATGATGTTAATCAAAAATGTCAAGGTTGCCAACAGTGCGTACATTCTTTGCATTTTAATTCCAGTCTCGCTTTTGCAGTCCAATCTCATTTTTATGCTAATTATGCGATATCACACAACTGCGACGGTCAGTGCCGTTAGTATTTATTGGGTATTATCCGGTTAAAATTCGGGTTGTGCATGTCTTCCAGCCTTCGTTCATTGCACACCAATCAGTGGCGCAAGGCCGTTGTACACCAGGATCCACGACTGCCACTGAAAATTCAGAATTTTTCAGCGTTTCTGACGTGCGTATCTTCTTTTTTTTTTAATTTTGCTAACTAGTGGTGGGAAACTTAAACTGATTGGCAATACATCGCCCAGTGACTTGCAGATATCGATTACAAAATATGATAGCAAATGGCAGCACTGACATTCTGTCATTCACATCGATACGTTACAATTGCACATCGCTAATTCCGTCTTTTTGGGTCGTCTTTCCTATTCAAGATGGTAGGTGTTTTGTCGAGCGATAATGAAAATCGTGAAACATCCGCGTCAAATACTTTTAAAATGTAAAACAAATTTTTAAATTGCACACCCTACAACGTTGTCTGTCATGCGATGGCAATATTGAGCAAATGTGCCAGGCTTAAATGCATTTTCTTCGCATTGCAATTTTGCGAGTCTGCTAAGGCGGCAAATGGAAATTAATGTGATTTGTGCAATTTATTTTTACAGGTGAATGTACCAAAACAACGTCGCACTTTCTGCAAAAAGTGCAAGGTTCACAAGCTGCACAAGGTGACCCAGTACAAGAAGTCCAAGGAGCGCAAGGGTGCTCAGGGCCGTAGGCGTTACGACAGGAAACAGCAGGGTTTCGGTGGTCAAACCAAGCCCATCTTCAGGAAGAAGGTGAGTTCGCCAATCTCTTTTCAAGTGGTAGCTGGCACCCGAGTAGAACCGAACGCTGCTGAATCAAACAGCTTTATGTCGGTGGGATTGGCGTGCAATAGAAATGATTATTTTGAAGCTGCTTTTGGTGCGGCCTCAAAGGCAGCGGTGCTGTCCCGATTTCTGGGCCCACTCAGCCTCACCGGCCCTTCACACAAACTAATTTTAAGTGAAAAAAAATATGTAATATTATTGCACTTCCAGTAGAACCGAATTGTTGAGCTTTCCAATTTTTTGATGGGATAAAAAGTGCAAAAGTAAATTTATTTGTTGCTGCTTTATGGTGGTAGCGATTTGAGACGCATTTTATTTAGCGCTTAACTCTTCACCGAGCAACTCAAACAACTGCCCCGAGTTGTAACCTATATACTTTTTACTAATCATTTATTTTCCTTCCCATTTCCAGGCTAAGACCACTAAGAAAATTGTGCTGCGTATGGAGTGCACCGAATGCAAGTACCGCAAGCAAACGCCCCTCAAGCGTTGCAAGCACTTCGAGCTGGGTGGAGACAAGAAGCGCAAGGGACAAATGATTCAGTTCTAAGCCAACCGCCGCCTCCATTTTTATAACTGAAGAAGTGTTTTTAAGTTGTTTTCATCGACTGCTATTGTGTTTTACAAGACCAGCCCAGCCAATAACGCTTTGTAAGTGTTTATTAAGGCGGGTTGTGTGTCTGTGCAACAAGTGGAAAATAAAACAAATTGTAGACGTAAATCTAAGCAAAATGTTTTCATTTATACAAAATTAGAGTATATCACAATTATTGACTGTACAACACGATGCAGGCTACTCGAGCACGCCGTCCTCCAGTATCAAATCGGGTTGGCTGCAATGTAAAGTGGATATTTAATATAGTTGTTGTTTGGGCTGCAGTGATAGCAATTTCCACATCGAATTTATTTTGTGAAAATTGACAACTCTACTTGGCAGGAAGTGCTCCTACTCACTCTAGCAGCTGTGGTTCCAGCCCCTCCGATCGCATTTTTATTTTAACAGCGGGCGCTGGCACGCCCACTTGCAGCATTTTGAAGAATTTCCTGTAGCGAATGTCCTGCGAAACTTGGACGCCTTTCACCACCTCTTCTATAATTTCTGGCGTGTCAGCTTCTTCTTCAGCTGTGGTTGCAACAACAATTGTACTCGATTCGGCCGTGTCTGTTTCGTTATCTATTGGAATTGATGCGAGCTTCGCTTCCAGTATGATTAATGCGGCTTCTGTTCGCTGCAACTGGCGCTCCATTTGCATAAATCTCGTTTCGCAGTTGAGCGCGAATTCATTGAGAAAAGTGCAGGTGCTGATTAGAAAATGGTTAACAAAAGCGAGTATGCGCTTTTGATTCAGCGGAGGTATTTGCGTTTTATCCACATCTCCCGTAAACTTTGCGCTGGGCTCCATTCTAATTATTATTATTACTACACTTAATGCGATAACAAGCCCATAGAAATTCGATAACACTACATAACAATATCGAAGAGTAACCGTTTTCAGTGTTGCAAAGAGCGCTGCCAAAAAAGCCCTTGACATTTAACGAACTTTTTGTTTTTAAATATTTTATTTATTCATTTTTAATTTTATATCTTAACATGAATTGTGTGGATTTCTTTATGATTTTTTTTTTTGCTTTCTTTTGTTAAAGTATTATGTACGTTTTTCGTTTTATTTATAAAATTATTTATATATTTGGTTTTCTTTCAGTTAATATGCATGAATTTTCTTATTGGTTTTTCTTCTTTTTAAATTTCTATATGTATAAACTTATGTGCTGGAAATTGGGGGTCTTTTCTATATGCTGAAATCTACAATGAACGTTGTACGACTTAAATTTTAACTTGTTCGTTTTTATATCCTCAGCTTTGTCATTTCCCGACTCACATTTGAATATTTTGCGCTTCTACTTCTATATATGAAACAAACAAAATACAAAAGAAAAACAAAATAAAAACAATGAAAAATAATTTCTTTTGGAAACGCATGCGTTATTTTGTTTTTGTTGGAAAAATATGGCAGTGGATTTTGTAAACGGTACAAAAATAAAAACCAATTTGTGCGCGTTATTTTTCATAATTTTTGTTCTTTCTTTTCATTAGACCCTTTATATTAAAATAAATGAATGTGCTGCCAGCAGCAAAATTTATTCAAATGAATAGGCAAAAAAAGAAGGTGTTCGATGTGGTTTTGCTTGTTTCCGATTCTATTCCGATGAACTGCATCGTTGCAAACCAGAACCCGCTGGTCTACAACGATTGTTTTTTTTTTTTTAACTTTGGTGTCTGTTTTTTAATATTTCAAAATCCGCAAGGCTGTTATAATTTTTTTAAACTTTATTTAAAATAAAAATACAAGGTAATAAAAAATCAAAAATGTACAATTAAAATTAAAAATCAATAGATTTGTGTATTGTTTTTTTGTTTTTTTTTTTCTTGTGTGTATGTATAATATGCGCAACACACTGCTATCAGAGTGTGTGTGTGTATATATAATTGCCATCATATTAGTAATACATATATCATAATCGCCATTGTCGTATAGATCTACATGTGAGTGTGTGTATGTATGTGTGTGTGTGTTGATGTATATTTATATATGATATCGCATTTTCATTTGTAACAACTAAAAGTACAAATTAAAATACACATAATTTATGTATATAGATAGTAGAGAATTTTTTTTATTTTCATACGAATCGCTATCATTTTTTGTTTTGTTTTGTGGGTTTTTTATCCAATCAATTTTTGCTTTTGTTATCGAATATCAAGTTAGGTTCTCTTTTCTTCTCCCTTTTTAGCTGCGTTCGTTTCGTTTTTGATTTTGTTTTTAACGCATTTTTATAATTTGTAATCCTAGAACTAATATTGAGTTGCTCGGCATTCACTTCCACTTTTAACGTTTATTTGATTACAATTTACGAATCGTTAAGCGATCCTAAACATATACATATATAAGAATATATATATATATATATATATATATATATATCTATATTTTCAACTACAAGTGTACGAAATCCATTGGATCAGCGATTGGCGCTGCTGGCTTTTCTTTTGTTTGTTGTTTAATGTTTAATACTAGGCATAAATTAAATAAATAGCTTAGCATACAGTTATCAGCTCAACGGCATTATTATTTATATCATCTTGATCTGTAGAATCGGCTCAAAGCATTGCGTACACATTTTGTTTGAAAAATTATAGAAATAGAAGCATTTACGTTTGTTATTCTCATTTGATTTTTTTTTTTCACTTAGTGTTTAATAAAGTTATTTTTTTCTTGTGAATTTTGCTTTTATTTTATTATTATTATTTTTTTTTTGCTAATTATGTATGTATGTGTGTTATGTATGTATGTATGTTGCACACGTCTCACTTCCTACTACATTCAATAAATAAACATCATTATCAATATCGTCAATATTAATTTACAACTTGTTGCACGCTTTTCTATTTTTGTGGATAAGTTGTTTTGGGGAGGGCTGTGGAGGCAGGCAAATGTGGATTTATGCATATATAATAATAATTATGCCACTTAAGACTACAAATTTGATCGTCTATATGTATTTAAATATATATATATATATATATAAATATATATATATATTTATATATATATTACGTAAACGTTAGCTAGATGAGTAAATCTTTTCGGATGTAAAACGTTTTTCTTTCCATTTCTTTTTTTTGTCTTTTGGCAACTTGCACAGCGAGCGGCCAATAAAACAAAGGTACGCACATCCATCAGCATCAATCATCAATCAATCATCGTTACATCATTCAAGTGTATTATATAAAATGTACAGGAAAAATATCAGCCACTAATTGGCACAATCGCTGTACAGTTTTTTCTTTATCGGGCCAAAAATTTGTAAATCTAACGCTGGCTAAATGGTTGAAAAAGCCTTTCGAGCTTGTGGCCAAAAAGGTCACAGGATCAAGAGCTTTAACGCTATATATGTGTGTGTGTGTGGGGGGTGTTGTTGTTGCACTTATGTATATGTGGTTAATAATGCGGTATGCTTTTTTTCTTTTACTTGTCGATTACAAATTTTGTCGAAAAAATGCCATAATTATTGTGTGAATTTTTATTATTTTATGATGAGGGGGGAGGATGATTAGGGGGCGACGGGGGAGGGGGGATTTTTTGTTATTCCACCCACTTATAGCAATTTTTGTTGTTGTTCATCTCTTGTGTATAATGTATAATTAGATTTAAATGTATATAGTATATGTATTATGTATATATATATATATATAAGTGTATTTTATATGTATAATTATTTAACTCGAACTCGGTAATCATCGCATTTGCTCTGAGAGACAGAGAGAGAGAGAGAGAGCCGCTGAGGCAGCAGCAGCGGGTGAAGGTGACGAATCCTATTGAAAAAAAAACCAAACCAAAACACCTAGACAAAGACCTTGGCCAGTCCATCGGCACCGGCACTGGCTATGTAGGGCTTGGTGGCATGGAACGCCACATCGAATATGCTCTCATCAAACTTTTTGCGATGTGCGGTGATCTCCTGAACGCACGTCTTATTGTCCAAATTCCAGAGGCGGATGGAGCAATCATGCGAACCGGACAACAAATACAGACCATGTGCATCGACGGCCAACGATGTGACCGGCTCCAAATGGGCAACCATCGAATGGACCAATGTGCCCGATGTATTATCCCAGAAGCGTATGTGACGATCCTCGTGCGCGGTTATTGTTATGGGCAGTGTCGGATGTGAGACGACCTTATTGATGAACTTCCCCGTATTGCCGGACATCTCTTGTGAGGCTTCCAGCTTAATCACCTGCTTGCCCGTCTCCGTATCATAAATGATGCAATGGGCACTGTTGTAGGCGACAACAATATGATCGACCTCGTTACGCACAAAATCCACGGATGAGGGCCCGCCCTCGGCCTCCGCGGCCGTATAGGTGCGCAGCAGCGGCTCCTTGGTGTACGGTGACCACAATTTAACACTACCATCCGCCGAGCATGATACAATATTATTTTGCATTGTTGTCAAACCCCAAACGGCGTCCGTATGCCCCTCGAGGGTGCCCGAATGGACATTCGGATCATAGCAGTCGTATGGATCAATATTTGGGGATGGCAATTGCCAGCATTCGATATTGCCATCGAGTCCACCCGAATAGCATGTTTCGCCACTGGACGACATGCCCAGGCAGAGTACAGCGCCGGTATGGGCACGGAACGTGTAAAGTGGCTCGACATCGAGACTAGCTGATTTTTTGGCTTGCACCGTCTTCTGTAGATTCCACAGCTTGAGCGTATTATCCTCGGAGGCAGTTATTAGCACCGGCTCCTCCGGATGGAAGATAAGCGAGCGTACACCATCAAAATGTGAGCGTAGCGTATACTTGGCATTCCATGTCTTGCGATAGCCAGCGCCACCAGCACTGCCACCGGTGCCATCCTTGGCATTTGCATCGTACGCTCCATCCGACTCATTGTTGACGGTCAGCTGCGCCAGCTCACCCAATCCCAGCGAACCGTCCACTTCTGCGAAGAGAGAAATTGGGGCAAAATGCGTTAGTTCAACTGCTAGAAAGAATGAGTGAAAAATCAATGGAAACAACGATTGTTTCGAATCGTGCATCTAGTTGTGTAATATATAATTGTATTATATATATATATATATATATATATATACATATATATGTATATATATACTATTGAGTTTAACTGATGCTTTTGAACTAGATGCTTTTGAAAGCGCCTCATTCTTATATTATCTAGTGCACTCATAGCTATTACTATACAGATATACTATACTACACAGTAATTTGTTTTAATTTGATCGAAACAATCGATTTCCATCGATAAGTTTGCAGCGCTACAATTTGTGGTTTATCTTTGGTTATCTGTGGTTATAGTTATAGCACCTTCGGTCATAAGATTCATATCGTTCAAGAGCTGCTCTCCCACCTCGGCCTCAAGATCTACGACGCAAACATGGATCGCATCACAACAAGCAGAAGACGTAAGAAGACGAGAGAAAAGAGAGAAGCGAAAGGAAACAGAAAACAAAAAGCATAAGACAACAAATACAGCGCACTTGAATTCTTGTGGATTGTGGACTAAATGTTAATGGTGGATACAAATCGGGCTAGATGGGAATGTTTTTGTTTTCCTTTTTTGTTTTGCAAATAAATATGTATAATAAAATATGCAAACTAGAGAAAAAGAGTAAAATGTGAGGCGTCGGGGCGGGAGGGCTAATAATCAATCAAGATGTTGTTGTTGTTGTACGGGTTATTGGATGAGCTTTACAAAAAGGGGAGTAGATCAAGTCAAGCAAGATCATATTGACATACCTTCGGTAAGCATATCCTTGCCAGATTTGGGCCGTTTGGCCATTTTAACATCCGAGTCCTCATTGTCGGTTGCAACCATTTCCAGATCATCGGATATCTCATCGTCGTCGGACATCTCTGTCGTTCCAAGGAACTCAAAATTGGCCATGACCGCCGCCTCGGTGTCCGTTATGATGGCATCATTCGATTGTTGCACTTTTTTAGCGGGAGTATGACGGCCTAATGTGAGCAAATTATTCAAATCTTCAACAGGGGGGAAGGGGGTGAGGGTTCGAGGGGTTTACAATGACCTACCTTCCGATTCCGAGGCACGTTTATTACTCTCATTGCCATTAATATTGGGACTGAGATTCTCACCACCGCCGCCGACGCCACCGCTGCCAATTCCACCTGCGCCGCCAATGCCACCGATGCCACTTCCGCCGCCACCATCGTGATCCGCATTGTTATTGAGACCAAGTATGGACCGTACCCGATTCGAGCGCACATCAATAATGTTGTCTGTGTAACCAATTTCGGCAAGATATTGACGCAACATTTGCCTGCCCTGTCGCCACGTGGTATTCGATACCGAGCTGTAGGGCACTTCCGAATCGGTTGCCACATCGCTGCCGAGACCCCCGTCGTCATTCGACGACGGCTTTAGTTCGTTCAGTTGCGGCGGATCGGTGCCGTATTTTAATCGATAAAATTTCGCTCGTTCCTGCCGCAACGCATACTCCAGCATTTTGATGCGACGCGTCAGATCTGATTTGAGGCTCTCCAAGCATTTGCGCTCGCCCAGCAGCATTGCGATGCGCGCCTGCAAATATAAATGATGAAAATTAATTGACTGGATAAATAGGCTAAGCTAAAAATATCTATAATTATCGATAACATATTCCATAGGGGGTTCTCTTCTATGTTTCTAGTCAAATTCATTATTTTGACACAGTCGAACAGCTATTAACTAAATCCACACAGCTTAGCAGTGAGTTAACTGCGAATTAACATGCACATAATGCACATACCTCATACGCCCCTCTGTCAGCAAATATAGCTACAGGGTATAGTTAATTTTCATTAATGCTACAATTAAAAGCGTTGCCAACAAATTTGTGCTGCGTATTTAGTGTGTATATATATATATTTTGTGTATCTGTGATGAATGTGTGCGTTTCTCGTTGCATTCCAATTGCTGCGTTTGGCGCGACGATACCGCATCGCTGCGAACTCATAATTGCCGCTCCGTTGCGCCAGACCAGCGGCGAATGAAAAACAATTAAATTCAATTAATAGTAATATAAAATTACAGGCTTGTTCAATTAGTTGTTGAAAAGGAAAGGCGGCAACCAGGCAAGAGTCTGGCCACATTTACCGTTAGCGCAATCTGCGTAACACAAATAAATGCAACGCTGTCGACTTTCCATAAATTAATAGTCCCATACTTAACTCTTTGCTCTCCCTCTCTCTACACTCCCTGCGTCAGCAACTGAAACAATATAAGCTTATCTAGCTCATCGCCCAATAAATGATAAAGGAGAAAAGGAACAGTAACAGAACAGAAAGGTGCATAGCGATGGACGCATAAAAGTTTTGCTTGCATTCCGCTGTTCCGTTAGCTCACAGAACCCAGGCGGAAAACACACACTTACAATTGGTCTGCTGCTCTCTTAATGATTTCGCGCCTTGCAAATCACAATTCCAACATAAGCTAATAACAGGGCAGACGTGTATAAGAAGAGAGCAATAGAATACGTCGCTGGAAGTAAACGTCAGAGGCGATGAGCATCCAACAACAGTGCGTAGTCATTAGATACACGCTGCTGCTGCTGTTGCTGTCTCTGTTAATGGGAACATGTTCTGCATTTGAATTACCGTTCAATGGCATTTCATTTGACGCAATTGCTAATTAAAGAGCACGCATTAACCTCTCTCAAATGTTAGAATGCTGTTAGCGTATACTGTTACTGTTAAAGAGCTCTTGGAAAAAAAAGGTATTCAGCGCAAAAAGGGCACACTTCAACGGCAACAATCGCAATGAGTTTGTGCTTGTGTTTATGTCTGCATGTGTGTGCGTTTGTTTACGCCAAGCAAAAATTTCAAATTACTCAGAGACATGCAATAATAACGATGACGACGACGACTGGGGAGACAACAGCAGACTTGGAGGATGGAATGTGTAGGCGGCAGGTGCAGCTGCATTATATTTATTAATTTTTCTTCATTAAAATATGCAGTCATTTTGTTGGTACAAAATGTGAATAATGAATTTGTTTATAGCAATTTGTAATTAATGTGGAAGAGGAGATAGAGAAAGAAAAAAATTAATGTAAATAAATTATATATAGGAAATGACAGATGCAATTTTTTTATTTCTTCTAATCGCTGTCATCATCATCAGCACAAAATGAGCAGTAAGTCGAATGCAAAACAAATTGACTAATTAACGACTGGCAGTCAGAGAAGATTAGAAAAGGAACTAAAGAGTTGGAAGATAATGTACAATGAACCAGCAGTAGCGGCAGCAGCGCAGCAGTAGCACCGGCACAAACACAAGGACGTTTCATGTGCAGCAGCAGCAGACAGCGGGCAGCACTGACACTGACACACAAGCAGGTCGAAGGCCAGAAATAGACGCAAGCAGCAGCGCCCGGCACACGACATGTATACACACATATACACACACAAACACATATGTGCATAGCTTTGTATGCAAAAGCGCTAAAATGGCTTCCAGCGGCGCTGCTGACGTCGTCGTTGTCTACTATCGCTGCTGCCCACTCTCAACTTCGATTTCATATTCTTTTTTTTTGGTAAAACAAACAAGGCGAACAGGTTCATATAATTTTGCGACAAATATACACACATAGATAGATAGGTGCATATATACATGTGTATGTGCAGAATAAAAACAGCGGTAGCGTCAGCGCCGCCAACTTGTTTCCAACTGCAGGCAAAGTGACGTTTTGAATGTCACTTGATTTTCAGAGCGTAACGGTATGTTCACATTGATACACACACTGGCGAGTGCAGCGATGCGGCGTAGTATCGATAACGATAGCACGTTTTCAACACAGTGTGAACGGTGCATAATTTTTGGTGAAAGCGCCGCCAAACTTGACCATTCCGATGTTCAACTAATGTGCACAGATTTGAGTTGAGTTTATCAAGATATGAAAAACAATGTCTTAACACAGAGTTGCTAATTTAATTTTTTAACTGTTTAAATTGTATTTAATATTAAAAAAAGCAAGTATCGAAAATGTATGTTTTTTGGGCTTGCAAACAAAAGAACCAGGTTTATTTATAAAATATATATATATTTATTATTATATATATATTATATTAATATATAAATATTATATTATATTATAGCAGCAGCAGAAATGGCAATTGTTGCATAATTGTACGCACAAAAAAAAACTGGCTCAATACACAAAATGTGAAAATTTACGCTAATAATAATAAAACTAACGCAATTCCAGTACTGATAACATTTTCCAAGCCGTTGCTGTCGAATTAAGCAGACCATAAAACGACGTTGATATGATTACAAAACAAATAAATATTTTTGAAATGCAGCTGGCTGGAAGCTAACGTAACGAATGTAGCGTAACGTAAGCGATCCATTGAAATGAAAAGGATACCCAGTAGGAACAATTTTCATTACTCACCTGCAGCTCTGCCCTGTCCACATCCCATTGTGAACGTTCCAGTTCGAAGCGCGACCATTCGTGCTGTATGAAATGCAAGATGCCCGGAATTGTGTATTGGGGCGTGGTAGCCTGCTGATTATTGGGTCCACCGCCGCCGCCGCCACCACCAGGTCCGCCCATGCCATCATCGCTGCCCATGTTGCTACCACCGCCGCCACCTGGTCCACCCATGCCGGCCATAATGCCACCTACATTGGCGTTTTGTCCACCGCCGCCACTCAGGCCGCTAATGCTGAGTCCGCCGCCACTGCCGCCACCAATTCCGCCGGAGACGCCCAGACTATTGGAGAGCACACCACCGCCACCACCGCCGACAGCTGAGTTGGCAACGCCGACGCCGAGGACGGCTGCACCACCGACCGGCTTATTATTGATGCCAGCGGTGGCTCCCGAATTAGTTCCCATTTGTTGTTGGTGTTGTTGTTGTTGCTGCTTGTCGCTGTTTGCTTTGGTATTGTTGTTCTTCCTCTTCTTTATCTAGTTCCGTTTTGCAAGCCGTGACTGTGTTGTTTATTTTATTTTTTGCTGGTTCCTTTTTTTTTTTTACTTTTTCTATTGCTTTGGGTTCGATAAATTTCACTCGATAATTGATCGTTTTCTTACAGCTCGCCGTCGAGTGATATTTTGTTGTTGCTGGCTGTTGTTGCTGCTATTGGTCCTGTTTAGTTTTGGGAGAAAAAAGACAGAAATGGACAGAAATATTATGTCCATACGTGAGACAAATGAGGTCATTGAATTTTTCGAGCAGCAGCAAAAGGATACGGAGCACACAAAATAAATGCCTGCCTGCCTGTGTCTCCCAACTGCGCTCGCACTGTTACGCTGTCTCTCTCTCGCTCTCTCTCTGTTTTAGCAGCACTTCACCGGAACCGTTAACGCCCCCGCGCTCTGCACCGCGCGTGTTCTCTTTCTCTTTTTACGACGATACGTCACACACTAAACACACACACAGACACACATGCATACGCACACGCATACAGTTAAACGCACTCACCCAATCACACTGATTTGAATGACAACGACAACGACGACGAAGTTTACAACTATTTAGGAACACATACTGGAGGGCATAGTTGTTGTTGTTGTTAAAGCATTTACGATTTGCCCGAATCTCTTTTCTTTCTTTTTTTTGTTGTTGGTATTTACTCACATTTACTTGAAAATTTTGTTGTTTACTATTTACAAATTTGTTTTTTCCAAGGAAACGTTGTTGCTACCGTTTTTCCGACTATGATTTTGGTTAGAGACGTTTACGCAAAAAAAAAAATACGAACACACACACGCACGAACACACACACACACGTATAATTTTTTTATGCGTCGCGAAGGGGCAATCTGTAAATGCAGACGAATTGAGATTTTCGCTCGCAATAAAATTGCGCTTATTAGTGTTGTTATAAATTGCGCTATTTACGAATTGTAAGTAAATATAATTAATGTGCTAACGTTGTGCACATTGCACACACAAAAAAGTCGATTTAGCCGTTCGTCGCACAGAATGTTTGGCCTGGAACTCTGAAACAACAGAGTTGTGCTGCACAAGCAATATGGTTGGCTTGCTTCCACACGTTGTCTTAACGTTGCGTTGCGACTTTATATAGATATCTCTGTCTACGAATCTATATACAAAGAAAAACATACACACGAACATGAACATACAAGCGCATGCATGCCAAAGCCGTACTATTTTCACTTTTTGTGTTTTTTTCACTTTTGTAATTGAAATTATTATTATTATGTGGCGTATTGCGTTTTACCAATGTGGAGCAAAGCGCCAGTTACGCTTTTGCCTTGATTTGCACTTTATTGCACTGTTTGCTTATTTGTTAAGAAATGTTTGTTCAATTTTAACGCAGCTGCTTTCATTCCATTCACCTTTGTTTTTTAAAGTCCGGCAACCATCACAAATTTATCGCTTCACAACTACAGCCCGTTATCGATTACTAGATCTCTACACCAAACGAATATCTATCGGATAAATATTGTATATTTCTATGATGTATATTTGAAGTATATGTAGTTTTTAATGAACAACTAAAATGTTGGCCTTATTAATAAACGTTTATTAAATTAGAGAAGACGCTACACATTTAATTGAGACTTAACGTTACTGTGGACAATCTATTTATGTATGCATCGAATATTATAGCGTGGAGAATGTTGTTTTTGTTTTTACTTTCATTGTCCAGAGATTTTTATGCAGAAGGCCGCAGATCAATTACAAGAATTCCTCGCACCAATCGTTGAGGCAATTATAGCAATCGGATGCCTGCTTTGAGCTCGCATTACAAACATCCTTCATCCAATCCTTGAAGAGTTCCTCGTCCTTTTTCAGCACCAAATACTGGCCAAGCACGGTGTAAGCCTAAATGATGTCATTTATGATATTATTAACTAATCTCATCTCCCAGCTCTTCTTTTTTTTACCTTATCAAAGCCCGCCTCGGATAAACGACCGCCAAGCGCTTCACCAATTCCGGCTAATTCTGTCACCGATTTCTGTCCCATAGGCTCCGCTATGAAATTTCTGTATTTCTGTGTAGTTCCCGACATATTCTTGTTTTGTTTGATTAGCTTTCCTTTTGTTTATATTGTTGGTGGGTTTGTTGCGATCGATATACGTTTATAAGAACGTGAAGTATCAAAACTTCCAGGCTCTTCTCAAAAAAAAGTGACGCATTTAAAGAATACGACAGTATACGGGAAGTACTAAAATATCAAAAAAAAAAATATATAAATATCGATAGATGTGTTTATAAATATCGACGAGTGAACTCTTGCCCATCGCTATACTATTTTTAAATATTGTTTTAAAAATAATGAGCAATGTGCAATTACATTAAAATATATAAATAATTAAAAAAAAAAAATATATATATATATATATATATATATATATGCTCTCGTGTTTAATTAAAAAATATGGCATACATTTTTCGTTATTTTGTTAAACAATATATTCCATATGTTAAGGGGCATATAAATTGTTTGCCATTGCCCTGTCGAAACAAAAACCAATTATTTTGATTTCCATGGCAAAATATTGTTTGGCTAAAAGAGACCAGATCTTCCACACTTAGGAGATACATTTAAAATGATATACTTTTGTTGTTTCTCTTCCGTTTAACGAAAATAGACTTACCAAAAATAAATATGTCTTTATTTGTAAGTGAAATACAATTTTATATTTAACTACTTTATCAAG
Organism: Drosophila basisetae; assembly: GCA_035041595.1. Classification (NCBI taxonomy): domain Eukaryota; kingdom Metazoa; phylum Arthropoda; class Insecta; order Diptera; family Drosophilidae; genus Drosophila; species Drosophila basisetae. Next base: position 6,486,136 of record JAWNLB010000123.1, on the reverse strand, counting down.
TAAATCTGGTTTTTGTTGCACCCCACTAAATTGCATCAGTGAATTTAATTTAAATTTAACCCAATTATCACCCGTCGTGCAGATAAGTTTGTCGTTGAGTTACCTTCAATGTTTCGAGTTGGTTGACAGAATTTTGGAAGCGACAGTCATGATTGACACCTGGCCCTATTCGCAATTTACTATAAAAATCACCGGAACATTGCGTCGCACTCTGAGTTCAACTTTAACGGGAAATTCAGAATAGAAATACAAGTACGCAAAAAAAATGTGGCTGCGTTTTCTCTGTTTGACAGTTGCCTGGCAAGGTGAGTGTATTCCAAGTCTGACCGACTTTTTTTTTGAATTTCATTAATTTTTAAGTGCTGGAGGCAGCGAATTAATTACTCATTGAACCGGTTTTCAATAAACTGAACCTATTACAAAATGGGCATGAGAAAAGAGTATGATGAAGTATGAAAGAGTTGGTTAGGATATCCGGTATACAATAGGGGAACCTTTTGATACAGAGTATCTGTGAGTCGGGTACTCTCGACAAAGTCGATCTTTGTTGTTGTTTTTCAAGAACAAAAGGATTACAGAATGCGTCGGACTTGTCACACGGAGAGAGATGCTGAGATCTAACCAATAAGTTGCCAATTTGATGGCACGCTCAGTTGAATTGTGGCCAGCAAGTGGTTAAGATGCCTTCGTCCAATGCTTTGGCCTGCATTTGCAATGTGATCAATCCTTGTCGCAACGAGGTCTCGAACACCTTTGTCATTGTCCAATGGCTATTCACAGGATTCGCTGCACTCGCCCAGGTCGTGCGACCCCTGCTCTTACTCTGTAAAATATACATTTCTCATTAAGTGAGTATTTTAATTGTTAATTGTTGCCTTGCAGTTGGCATACGGGGCGAGGTGGCGCTGAATCAGGAGGATTACAACAAGACCTGGATCTACATGCCCAATGGCGATGGCAAGGCAGAGGTTGCCTATTTGGTCGAGCCACCACCGGAGAAACGCATAAGTTTGCCACAGTTGATACAATTTGAGTTATACGCCAGGTAAGATTTGAGTACATTTCTGATTTCCTTGTTTGCGCTTTATTTTCAAATAATAACACCTAGTTATCGTACATTTAGTTTTCTAGAAAGAATCGAAAATCGATAAGATCGAAAATGAGTGCGTGACACGAATGAATGTTTGGCTGCAGCAGCCGGCAGATCAGCGAGAGAGAGAGAGAAAGAGAGCGCTGTTAAAGCTGGCTGCTGCATGTTAAGTGCACTTAACAGAGCCTGCAAATGTAATTGCATTTCAATCAACTAACATTACGCCATTTTGCGAATGTAATTACAATTTAATCGCGGAGCTGCGCGCTAAATTCAAACAAAGCAAACAATTCGCTGTTGCAGTTAACATTCATCTATGGAAAATGATTGATAATTTAATAATTAATTTCATTGAAATTTGAATTATTTTCACGGTGCTAGTGATGCTGTGCATAGTTCGAGTTTCTGGATCGATGACAATGATTTTCAGCGTGTGCGTCACAAGCGCGACACTTGGCAGGAGTTGGCCGAGAAATTCGATGCCAAACTGGACACCAAGATACTTGTGCATGGCTGGAAATCGAGTACGATGAGCAATTCGATACAGTCGATAAGGGGTGCGTATATCGAACGGGGTCAGGTGAATGTGTTCGCCATTAACTGGCAGGATCAGGCAGATAATATCTATTATCTGACGCCGGCACGTTATACGGTTCAAGTGGGTCGAGCAGTGGCCAAACTGATTGATCTGCTTGTCGAGGAGAAGGATGCGGATTCGCAGCGTATCCATCTAATTGGTCATAGTCTCGGCGCCCATATAATGGGCTATGCTGGCTCCTATACAAAATATCGTGTGGGTCGCATAACTGGCTTGGATCCGGCACGACCTGCATTCGAGAATTGCATTGGGCCTGAGAATCATTTGGATGAGACGGATGCCAATTTCGTGGATGTCATTCACAGCTGTGCCGGCTATTTGGGTTTCAAGAAGCCCATCGGCATGGTCGATTTTTATCCCAATGGCGGTGGTCCCCCACAGCCGGGTTGCAATGAACTCTCCCAGATATTCAGTGAGTACAAAACTAATAAATAAATAAAATACAAATAATACCTATATATATATATATTAATATCTTCCAGCCGGTTGCAGTCATGGTCGCTCCTATGAGTACTATGCAGAGTCCATAAACAGCGCGAAGGGTTTCTATGGCATGCCATGTGGCACATTGGAGGAGCTGCGTGGCAAGAACTGCACCGGTGGCAAGATTCTGATGGGCGATCCGGTGCCGCAAGAATCACGCGGCATTTATCTGGTGAAGACGGCCAAGAAGCCCAGTTTTGCACTCGGCATGGACGATATTCTGCCCAAGGATACGGATTATTAAACCAGCAACTGCACTCAGAAAAAATAAGTATATTACCCTAAAAATTAAAGAGTTTTTCTTGTTTTCAGCAATTATTTCTAAATATATGAAAACATTTTTCTAAAAATGTAATGTTTTTTATATATATATATATATTTTTTTTTAAATATTTTAGATTATAATAAATGCAGATCTATAAAGTAGATTCTCTGATTATTTGAAAAGAATCCTTTCTAAGATTCAGAAAATATACACTTTCGACTGCTATATTAGGAGAAGTCGCTCTACTTGGGAACGATGGATCTCGTATTTGAATCCCCATAAATTCGGAAGTATTTTCAGATTTTAAGTTAAAATGTGTCTGTGAATTCCTAAAATAATAATGAGTGACACAAAGCTAATATGAGTCTGAAAACTTGACATATTTTCCCTAAATTTTAGAAAAAACCACGCGGAAATTCTTCTGATTTTTTTGTGGCTGAGTGAGTTACTTCATTTCATCTTTTTATACTGTTTAGTACTTAAATTTAAACTCAAAACGTACTTAAAACAAAATGTACATAAAAAACATATAGAAAATGGGAACAAGTTGGGGTTCAGGGAATGACATCGGTGCGTCGTCGTATGATATTGCTGCTCCTGTGACTCCCGTTCGGTTGGAGTATATCGGAGGGACGGGGCTCAATCTCGTAGTGCCGATAGCCATCCACATCGTCCAGCTCCTTGGCACTGAACTTGGCCAACATTGTGCCACGACCAGCATACGGTGGCACATACTTAAAGGTCGCCGCTGCCGTGCCGCCCACAGGAATTTCAAATATCTGCAAGGGATTAGGAGATTAAGGATTAGGTTTGATATACAGTTGCGAAAATAATAATAGCACCTCTCACAAGAAATGTAATATTTATAACAAACAAGACTCTTAAAAAAAAGTGCGAAAAAATACCATAATTTCATTCACAGTTTTTAACTTATTTGAGTTTAGTTCAAATAAAAATAAAAGATGGAATTTTATGAAAAATATTGAAAATGAGCCCAGAAAGAAATAAAGAAAGAAATTAATGAAGAATACAATTTTTATAATTATAAAAATTAGAAATGGATAAGCGAATTCTATAAAGCGAAGTGAAAAACATTAATTATATATATGTATTGAACAGCGTTAATTTCTAGGGGAAATACTAAACAATATATAAAAAAACGCTATTGAAAAAATGTGCAAAACGAATGTGATTGAATATGCATTCATAAAAAATCGTCATATATATATACAGTCCTGGCCATGCTCACCTTAAACTTGAGCGGCTGCTCAATGCCGGGACCCTCGACGGTGAAGACGCCACGATGCAGTGGTATGGGCAGTGGATTGGCCAGTCGCAGGATCACATCGATCTCCTGTTGGGCGACAATCGGTGCATCGCCCAGCTGGAACTTGATGTCCGGTTTGCGAACACGGAAATCATCCTGAGCGTAATAGTCGTAGTCGGTATCCTTGACACGACACGCAGCCGAGATTTGGAATGCGCCCTGCGATGATAGCTTCTCAAAGTATTCGTCGAATGTGACCTCCATGCGTACATATTCGGTGCTCTTGGGCTTCAGATCCAGCTCGAAGCCCATGATCTTCACCTCCTCCGCACCGACGCCCGTATAGAGGACGGCATCACAATTGAGCTGTCCTGTGGCCTGATGGATCCGCTCGTCGCTCTTGTTGCTCACCTTAAGCACAACGGCAAAGTTCTCACCCACCTTGATGTCATCCTTTAGCTCCATGCTGAACTCGACCTCATTGAAATTGTCATTGAGGTAGTAGCGACTGAACGCATGACGGGATTGCTTCAATGCCTTCAGCATTGTGCTCCTTTCCTCCTCGGTGCGTTCCTCAAACTTGTAGCTAGCGGTGATATCCTCTCGCTCCCACTTCAGCACCGCCTTGGTGCTAATCAGATGACCAATTGCCAGCGTATCCTTGCGCAACAGTTTCAGAGGCTGTGCGGGACCATTGTAGCGCCAATATAACTTATCCGCATTCACCTCCGAGTAGACGAAGCCACAGTCGAAGGGACGCAGGATTTCGCCATGCTTAACAGCCAGCACGGATGCGGGACCCACTCGATACATATTATCGGACGATTCCTGCGGCGTCGCATCCACCACCTGCCATCCATCATAGGCACCGAATTGGCCCACACCCAAATCAGGTCGCTGCATCCACACCTCGTTCCACACATGATAATTCCAAATGGAATCGGTTGTCTCTGCCTCCAATTTCTTGTTGTTCGCATCGATGAACACATCCACCGTTAGGGATGCCTGTGTATCGTGGGCGGAGGAGTAGCAAGTGATGACACGTGACGGTATACCCAGAGCACGGGCTATCGTTGCCAGCACTCCACTGAAATTCCAACACTGGGCAAATTTCACCGACTTTTGGGTCTTGTGGAACTGTTGCAAAATCTCCGCTGAGCCCGTCCATTTGGTCGGCGCTGTACCGCCCGAGAAATCCTCCGTCCAATTGCCTAACAGCACACCATCATCATCCACCGAATTGACCAGGGCGGACAGTGCCCGGGCCACCCGCACCGGATCACCTCGATAGGCAGGCGGTATGCGACCCACGGTGCCCAGCAGTTTGATGCTGCACTCGAGCACATGTCGCTCGAACTGGCCAATCTTCCAGACTGAGGGACGCAGTCGATTGTAGGAGCCACGCCATATCAAAGTCGTGTCGTGCATCACATACTCCTTGCGCTCCTCTCGACTCTCCATGTAGACCTGATCCTCGGGACACCAGGGATTAAAGAGCACATAAATGGGCAGGGGCAGTTGATAGCTACGCGAACCATCACCCAGCAGCTTCGTATCGATATCCAGTCGCCATTCGGTCACGGAGCATGTAGTTGGTGGCTTCACTAGCACTGTTAGAACCTGACCCTCATGGGCCTCAATGCCGGCACCCCATTCGAGGGCATCACCCAAATAATCGATGCCATCGTGCGGCACGAGAGCCATTAGTGTGCCATGTCCCGGATTCGGTTTGGGATCATCTGTCACACTGAATATGAAACTAATCGCATCCTTGCTGGGACTATAGTCTCGGGTGAAATAGATGCGCAGCCGGAATGGTTCGCCACGTCGTACAATCAGCGCCTCCTTGGCTGCCGCAGCATAGAAATGACTTGTGTGGTGCTCCTCATGATTGTCCTCCAGGCAAAGATCCACCCGCTGCACGCCCAGCACCGCCGAGCTGCCAGAATCTGTGTACGAGCATCAAAATCACTGTCAACAATTCGATTTAATATCTGACTTAAAAATAATTAAAGGTCAACGAGTGGATTACAGATCTCGATGATGATCTCATTATGAAAAGCTGGGCGGGCAGCTCTACTGTTTGTGGCACGCTGTCCAAAAAGTTCAATGCCAACACAATTAATTTTCTGAGTGGACAATCGGGCGTATGAGCGATTTTCTATAGACTAACATCGCCCACAATAACAGCTACAACAAGAGAACTGGTCGAAGGTTAAGTACCCTGGCAGACATATGATTATCTTTTGAATCTATAAAAACATCTTTGCCAGAACATTTTTTTATAAATTAATTTTTAATCTCCGTTTATAGTTGACTTACTTCCTTTCAGGCGTTACAAGTTTCACGACCAAACTATTATACCACAAGCAAGGGTATTGCGGCATAAAGTTAGACAAGACGGAATTCACTGCAATAGCATTCAACACTTGTTGATGGACAGTTTTCTATTCGCAAAAAAAATACGTATACTTAACTTTTGATCAAGTTCTATAAAAAAAAACGAACATATTAATCCATCAAATATATTTTATGCTAGCTGGAACTCTATTGAGTTAGCTGTTTGACGGACGACTATGCGATAAAATCTTCATGTCAACGTATTTTCCTACTATATTTTTAAATATCTATTTAGTGGGTCCTAACAATAATGGCAAGAGATTTCATATGGCTGGCATGTTGATATATTTAAATGTGTTTTTTTCCACAGCTTTAAAAATGAACTATTTTTTATGTTTACTTTCAAGAGCTAGATAAATATTTTCAGTAAATTGGATCAACTTTATAAATGAACTATTTGTATGCTCACTTGGCGTTCTTATTTGGTGAAGAGCGCAAAATGTATTTAGTAAATTGGATCACGAAATGGTTTTATTGTTAATATAGCCAGTATAGATAAAGCTTCTGTCTATGGTCTCTAAAAGAATTTCAAATGAATCTGAGGTAGAAAATTATAAAGTACATCGATAAACGTCCATTTAAAATAATGTATCATTTATGCTTTTAACTTTTCAATAAATCCCGACCCCAAACAGATGCTTTTGCTAATTCTATTTCAATTTCCACATGGCTGCACACGGAGACCTCGATTTCAATTGATGTTTTTGGAGATGCGATATTTGACAGCTGTAAGATGGCAGACTTGAGAGCCCTACATTTCGCTATAAAGTGAATCATTGTAATACATTTTTGGACACATGAGTTACCCTCTCGAGCAGGAAATAAATACGAGTATCAAACCAAAATAAAAGTATTCTAAAACGCATAAATAAAGTGCCGAAAATATGCAAAACACAAAACGTGTCAAACAACTAAAAAAAAAAAACACAAATACAAAATAAAACAACAACAACAAAAAACAGCGAGTGAAGTCATAGGCGAAAAAATAAATAAGTGGACTTAACAATTATTAATTTGTTAGCTGCAGAGTGCCACAAATGCCATATATAGGGCCAGAAATAAATAAATCAAATAATAAATGCCGTGGCTTGGTTAATAATTGTTATAAAAAAGTTACTTTTCACTTGAATCAAGAATTTATATCCTTGTTTTTTACATGTTGTTTTCACACTTTAATTGTAATTAATTACTTTCAATATCGGGATCGGGGCGTATGCTGCGAAATGGATCTATGCGCCTGTCTGAAGATGGTGGAGGTATCAAGCGTTGTAGCCAACTTGGCGCATAGTTACGATACCAATTACTCATTGTCTGTCTGCCTGTCTGAGACCACAATACAAAACACGCACAAACACCGAAAAGCGTAACGGATAACTTTCTCTAGAAACTAGCGCTATTTTTTAAAACAAGAATATTACCGAAACCGAAAACGAAATACAAACAGAAAAACCAAAACCGAAACTGAACCTGAATCTGAATCTGAATCTGAACGCAACGACGCCTTAACTCACACTGATCAGTTTTGGAATCGAAATTGAGATAGCTTCTAGATGGCTGGCTGGCTGGCAAAAGCAAACGCTCTCTAATTCTTCTGCTCTCTGTGTGTATACCCCTTACGCAGCAGAAGTAGCCAAATAGGCTAGATTATTCATAATATTTCGCTGCATGTTAGAAATTCGCCATATTTTGTTGGAGGTATATTTCTAATATTAGCTTTTTTGTTGCTTATATCATAAATATTAGTAGTTTAAGATTTCAGTTTTTTAGTTTATAAATTCACATAATCTAATTTGAAAAATAAATGGTTTGCATTCCTACTTTCTAGAAGAAGAAGAAGAATGAACACCATATTTTAGAGTTTGTCGATTTATAGCCAGCCTCTCTAATTTTTATATAATTGCTGTCTAACATTGAGCTTGAACTTTGCCGAGTGTATTTATGATAGCTAAACACTTGTCTACAGAGTATCTGCTCGTCTAGCTCTCCCGTCTAGAGCGTTCTTGTTGCAGCTGTCCGTTAGCTAGTCTCCCCCTCTCTCTCTCTCTCTCTCTCTCTCTTTCTCTATCAATCTCTGCGTCTCCGTCTGTCTGTCTCTCTGTTTTTATTAATTATGAACGGGAAGCGATTTGTGTCCGTCCGTTGGCGTTAGCTCTTGGCTCTTGGTAGTAGAAGCTAAATGTAACCAACATCTGGGCGGCTACGTCATCGCTTGATCATTTCGTGCTCCAAGTCGAGTCTTGATTCACAGCCGCAACGAATGATGCAAATTTAATTGATTTATCTTCGAGCAAATATGCCTGGAGCGGCTTCAATTTGATCATTATCATCAGCATCATCATCATAAATATCATCACTGATTTTGCGTGCACTGCAATTGTTTTAATTTGAATGTGCACAAATGTAATACTATATTTAAATAGACTACATTACTCATTTGAATAATATGTACAAATGACAAATGGAACCAGTTAACATTCCAACGCCAATTTAAAATTGTCCAATAAAAGTGCTAAACAGATTTGGTGACTTTGCTTTTTAACCCAATTTTGGCTGCTCTTTAACAAATATTGGCGCTATAAACCAGTTCTTATCTAAAACACAAAATTTATATATGAACTAACGAAAAGTTATATAGCAAAAACTAATACTCTGTTGCCATTTTAATAAAGTAAAGACTTTACCGTCTTTGGCATTTAATTGTAGGCCTTAGTAATCTTATAATATAATAGAAACTAATAATTTGTTATAATATTTATTTATTTATATTTATAATATAATAGAAAATAATCATTTTTTTAACACACTGATCTTAGTATTAATTCAAAAATATAATAATCAGCTACTTTACACACCTGAAAAAATAGCTAAATAAAAATAAGCGACTTTTAAAGTTCGAAAACCACCAAAAATTCCCAATTTTTTTGCACACACACTTGAAATGATTCAAATCATTGGGACAGCATCGAAATGTTAAATTTCAAGCTATTTTCGCATGAAATAATTGTATCTGAACACTTGTTCGAATTTTGAGACTGCTGTTTAAGGTATTTGACAGCATTCCAGGTGTTTTCTTATTTATTCAACAGCAATTTTAAGAATTATTGATGAATAAGTCTTAGCAGCAAAATGGAATTGAGTGTTTGTATGTATTAAATAATTTATACATAATATATATATAAATGTAAGTACTGTGAGTGTATCTATCTCAGATTGTGGGCAGATTGATTTGAATTTTACACGTACGCCTTCTGTGATCATAAATTCGCTAGCAAAAAACGCAATTTCATTATTAGGTAATATTTGCATGCATTCGCATTGTCAAGAACACGTACAAAACAAACAAAATGTGTCAATTACAGTGAATGTTCGATTATTGAAATTTGTAGATATTTGAAATTAAAATTATTCTTTTCTATATTGACCATAGAGAACACCTTTCAAAATTGATTTACAAACTGAGAAAAATTATATTATTATTGCTACAAAAGAAATGCTTTACAATACAGAAACACAAAAATCAATTTTAAATTATAATCGATTTATACATTTTTCTACGACCTTAAAAAGTTTGCAAATATAGCTAAATTTCCTACGAAACATCTAAGCGCTTTAAACAAGTTTGCACAAAGCCAAACAAAATATGTCAAATACAGTGAATGCTCAAATATTGTAATTTTTACAAATTATAGTGGTCTATATTATTTTAATTTAATTCCCTTCTATTTTGACAACGAAGAAAATGTAAAAACAAATTACCCATAAGCTGAGCAAAAATAAGATGTTTATTTCTTACAATTGCTGTGTTTCTACAACAATAAATTTAGAATTATGAGTTAAAAAGTCTGAAAAAATACCTAAATTTCCTATGAATATTAAATGTGAATCAAACTACCTTCAAAAAATAAGCAGATTTATTATTGAGAGACCACTGTATCTATATCAACTATACGCACAAATACTCACCCGGAGTCGTCAATAGATTTGCATTGACATTACGCTTGCACACCGTTGTCGCGTCTGTCTCACTTTTGGGAGATTCGTCACAATTTGTACACACTTTCAGGCAAGAGAATTTCTGTCCCATTGTGGATTTTATGTGTATAATATTGGTAAGCTATCAGACGCGGGCGTGCCTAAAGCTCAAGGCGTTTCTAAACCGGTTAACACCCAAATGATAAGCGAAGCGCGACCAAATTGTTTTGCTGTATTTAAAGTTGTGTGTTTTTAACTTGACGAGACTCAATCATAAACTAACAATATATTTACAGTTAAGCAAATGCAAAGGGAATTGCCATTAAAGCTGTTCAAATTGTAACAGAATTGCGTTTAAATTACATCATCAGCAGCAACACCAAAATAAACGACTGTCGCACTGCATAGACCAATTTCGACTAGAGCTTCTTAAAAATGATTTAATTTTCCATATGAAAATGTGCTTGACCCCAGCTAGCAGCAAGCGGCAAGGTGGCTGGCCTTGTCTGTCCAAACGAGCTGGACAAGCATGCGTAAATTGATCGTCTTTAATAGAACAGAACAGAACAGATCTCATTTGACTCGTTTCTTGTTTTTACTATTTTTTTTCGATTGTTGATTAAATTGATTAGAGTGCCTGATATTTGTAATTAGTTAACTAGTTGCATTTGGCCGGCGTCATTGCTCAAGTGTTTAGCGGATGCAGCACAGGATTAGCGGCTGCTGCTGCCGCTGCAATTTCCATGGCGACTGCTGCATCCTCTTTGCTGCCCGTCTGCGATAAATGCTTTACGATATCCACCCAATCATGGCCACGTGCCCGTTCGCCTTTGTGATCAGTTCGCTCCCATTGTCGACGCTTCTGTGACTTGGTCAGCTGTTCCTTTTTCGGCTCCTTTTGCTTGCCATCCGCAGTGGCATCGGATATTTTGAGTGCACCAACACCATCGTCCACAACGGCCACAGTTGGTGCACATTCCGGCTGGCCGGCAGTCAATTGCTCAATGTTATCCTTGATGCACTCGAAGAGTGTATAAGTCATGCCGCAACCCAGCCATTGGGAGGCCTCTGTGCTGAGCGCCGTTTGTATCTCCTCTTTGACGGCGGGCAGGCTGGAAATGGAAATTTATATTTATATATTGCTAATATTGAGACCAATTTTAGCTCACAGATTGCGATTATAGAAAGTGTTCATGTTAATCGTGGGCGCATCATCTGGATAGTTATCGCCCCATTGCAGCTCCACCAGAAATGACTTGTAATTATCCTCTTCGCCATACTAATAACATTTCACACATTAATAACAATAATTTTAAGTTTTTGTTGCACATGTGGCTTTTTACTTTATATTGAAAAGTCGTCAAGTTGATTTCTTTGAAATTGTCATCGCCTTCGTAGATGGATTGCAGGGCTTCGCGCTCATCTGTCTGCTGTTCAAGTGGTGTTGACATTCTGTATATCAGTATGCTTAAGCATACATTTCACGCAAAAGCAAAAACACAAAATATTAAAAATAAAATTAATTTGATGCTGCAACACACAACAAAGCAACAGCTGAGTGCTGTTGCTGCCGGCAGTGCAAAAAGAAGGAGACGCATTGCCATTCTCACATCTCAAATTGTTGACTATCGTAATTAAAGTATCGATACTTGTGAGAAGTAAAGAAGTATATTCTAGTTAGCATAAAACGGTCATACTGCATAGCGTATATAAACAAATAGAAACATTGCGTAAAAAAAGATAGATATGCTTAAGCTGGTGAATCATCGTTATTACTAATTAAGCCACATGTCCCAATAACAATAGACAAGCCAGCTGATTGCAAAATATGTCGACCGATGCGGACGCCGCAACGAAATGTGCCCGCTTACTGAAATTCAAGGAATTCCTAGCCAGGAGCAACAGCAACAACAAAAGTGGTGAACAAAACGCGGCCAACGAATTATTGTTGGCTCGCAACGGAAGTTGTGTAACGCGCAGCAGCAACGACACCTATAAAGTCACCGGCGACGAGCGACGTGCCGAAATTGTTGCCGCCATTTGGAAACAGCTCAACACACGCGGCTGTCCGCGGGGCTTTCAGTTGAAGCTGCTACATTCGGCGCTTGAGCAAGTGGAGCACGAGATACGCCATGCAAAGGAGTTTGAGACGAATTTGGACGTTGCGGAGCCACAATATGATCTGCTGAAATTGCAAAAGTATGTCGCAACACAGCTGGATAAGCTGCTACTCATGCTGACGGATAATGCTGCGCTGGAGAAGCTTCAACTCTATGCAGATGATGGGATTCTCTGCACGGATCCTGGCAGCTGTCAGTGCGGATCATTGGATTCCCAACCGCCGACTTGTAGTGCGTCAGCGATTAAGAATAAGCCGCGTAAAATGGAGGATCGTCATGTATGCCTGGAGCGCTTCGGTGCCATCTATCAGCTAAAAAATCACCCGGATTGCCGCTTCTTTGGCGTCTTCGATGGGCATTCGGGGGCCCTGTCCGCCAGCTATGTGACCAGTCAGTTGCCCCAGCTGCTGGCTGAGCAGCTGCGACGCGCACCGGAGTCCATGGAGAGCAATGTGGATTTCTATCGCACAGCTTTTGAGACGGCATTTCTGCAGGCAGACGAACGGTTTGCGAGAAAACGCATCACCAGCGGCACCACAGCCGTCTGTGGTCTGATCATCGACGATCGTCAGTTGTACATTGCCTGGGTGGGTGACTCGAAGGCGCTGCTGGTGGGTGAACGTACGCAGTTGCAGCTGGTGAAGCCACACAAACCGGAAGCTGTGGATGAGCGGCGACGTATTGAGTTGTGCGGCGGCAGCGTTATCCATGCCCAGGGTCAGTGGCGTGTCAATGGCATATTGAATGTAGGTCGTTCCATTGGCGACTATTGTCTTGAGGCAGTGATTGCTGAGCCGGATTTCGTTGATGTGCCACTGAGTGAGGCACATGATTTTTTGGTCCTTGGCTCGGATGGATTGTGGGATCATGTGCCCGAGGCTTTTATCGTGGATACGGTCTATGAGTGCCTTGCTGATCCGCAAACGAAGCTCGATGACATTCCCAAACTGCTGGTGGAGGCTGCCAAGGAGCGTGATTCCCAGGATAATATCACATGCATTCTGGTGCTGCTCAAGCCACGTCTGCAAATTGGCCCGCGTTTACCCAACTGAGTTTTTTCTTTATATTTTTCTTGGGTTGAATTTGTTAACTGCATATTGTTGTCTGTTTTAATTTTTTTTGTTTATATAAATGTAAATAGTTTTAAGTACGCATTTCTAGAATGATGCCACAAATCATCATCATTCTCATATGTGCCTGTGGCGCCGCTTTGGTTGCCTCTCGAATAAGCTCAATCACAATCTATATATATTTTTTGCATGCCACCCTTATCAGATACATATATAAATATTATATATATATATATATATATATATATATATATGCACATCTATTTACAGACAAAAACACACACACAAAATTAACAATTGCTTATTAGCAGCTTTTTAAATGACTCACAGTGCTTCCGCCAAAAAGTTTTACTTGCTGTATTATATACTAAAGCAAACATATATATATATAGTATATACACCTATATATTCCTATAATCTGCCCAGTTGACAAACAAACGGAACTCCAAACAACGAGTGCTTTATTTTATGAGCAATAGTAATATATATATATATATATATATATATATATAACAATATAACAACAATTGAAATTCAACTAAACCTCGAAAAGTTAAGTTAAGCTAAATAATTTCTATTGACCAATTTCATAAGCATTTCTTAAGTGCAGTATTAGAAAACAGAATACTTAAGCAACAAGAAAATTAAGATGGTTTTCCCATACCATATCCAAAGTTTAGTGATGTATATATATATATATATATATATGAAAATCGAAAATAACTTTCGCTTATTAAATGTCATACCTAAATCAATTCTAATTTTAGAAATACTTTAACTTGAAATACCTAAATATGCTAAAAAATCTATCAAACGAATTCTAGTAATTTGACGTAAGTTTAACCATACTATACAACAACAAAATACTAGAATCCATCTTATAAGATCAAACAATTTTATCCTTAAACGGTTCGAGTTATTCTTTCTTTGCCTTAGAGTGTTTGTCAATTGGGTATTGCCCCTACATTTTTACCTAAACATATTTACAAGGCGCACACACAAATCACACCTGCAATCAGCGTTATTGTTGAGATCCCACACAGATTAAGTACCTTTTTATACAAAACAAAACAAAAACAAATATTTGAACCATTTTAACGAGAACATTTTTAAAAACAACACAAAAGCAAATTGTTTACGAATTTTTTATTGGAATAAAGAAAATCGCATTAGAAAAATTAACTGAGTGATAAGTTATTGATTAGTGTTGAACGAAGAACTTGTGGCTTCAAGCAAATTATTTGAAATCAAATAAGGGTGAAATTTATATTTAAAAAGCGTTTTAAAATATTAAATGTGCCCATTTATAAGAAGCATAGAGAGTATTCCAAGGAACCAATATACTCCTTATATCAATTGCTAATAGGGCCAATATACGCTTTATACGCTTTGGTAACAATACATTGAAATATGAAATATAAAAAATAACAAACATTTTCATATTTTTTGTATAAGTTTTTTTTTAATCTTAAGTCATGTTCTATAGGTAGAAATTATAATCATGTCTGTTAACGTATCTCTAGTCTTAATCTAATTGCCTGAATTGGGCGGCTGTTGATGCTGGTTGTAGGATGGCTGCTGAGGCGGCGCATGTGGATGATACATATGGGGTGGTGGCATTGCCATGGCCATCGCATGCGGTGGCGGCATTCCATAGGAATGTGGCGATGGCTGCATATAACCATAGCCATGTTGTGGCATGGGAAACGCCATGCCAGGCATCATATTAAAGTTGGCCGCCGGCGGATGATAGTTGTGATAGTAGTTGGAGTGCCAGCTACCAGGATTATAGCTGGGATGATAGTTGTACTGTGTATCCCGAGCTGAACTCTGCTGCTGTTGCCGTTGCTGCTGTTGCTGTTGAGGCTGGATGCCATTTTGGAAATTGCCCGAATGTCGACTGTCCCGTTGGCCGCGACGTCCACGTTGGCGGGGCGCCAACTCCGTTGACTCCGTGTTGTTGGTGGCCACCGTTTCCACAGAGTCTGTGGAATTGGTGCGTTCACGTTGACGCTTTTTGCGTTGCTCCCAGCGCGCTTCGCGCTCCTCCTCATCATCGGAGTAGTCAATGAAACGAGCCGGCGGCTCCACATCATGCTCCCACGATGCATCTGAGCCGCGCACCTGCATCAGCTTCGATAATATAACGAACTGGGTGTGCTCCGTTTGCGGGGCACAATAGACAATGTCGCCAATGTTAATGCCTCGATCCTTGATTTGTTGATTAGTGTTAAAGCGTACACAGTAGAGCGGATCGGCCACCTGGCCGAGCACATCGAACACCTGGCCAAGCACTTTCCGTCCTTTCTCCAGAAAAAGAACAGTGTCCAGATCGAACAACATCGAATTGGGCAGCACGCTGACCAACACCAGTTGATCAACGATCGATTGCACCTTGCCCAGCTCAATGCACTCATCCTCTGGCACCGTAATCTCTAGTTGATCAATTGGTGGCAACTCATCCAACGTCATTTCACCACGCACCTTGGGCGGCTGACGGCGATGTGTGGGACGTGTGCCATCCTCATCGTCATCGTCATCTTCCTCGTCGATTTCCTCCGTATTGATGCGTTTATCGATCTTCTTGCGCAGCACAGTGAGATACTCACCCTCCGAATCCGAGTCGCTGCTGCTTTCAGAGCTGCCAGAGCTCAAAGCAACAACCTGTCGCAAACCGGTAGAAGTATTTGCTGGGACAGACACTTCGACCACATCGTCCTCATTGTCGCTATCGTCTATTTTGTGTACAGTTTCCGTATCTGTTTCCCCATCAGAGCTATACGTAGCCAACAAACTGAGTCCATTTGATGTGGTCTCTTTTTCTGGCATTTTTGTCACACTTTCCACACTTGACTCTGTTATTTCGCATTCCATTTCTGTTTCACCTTCGACTTGAGGCGTAGGATTAATTCCATGCACAGCAATTTGCTCAATTGGCACGGTTGTGGGCTCCTTGGCTAGTTCCAGTTCTTCTCTGGCAGCTTGGGCAATACTTGCAGATTCTGTTACGAATAGCATAGAAGAACCAACAATTAACATTTGAATTTAAAGTTTAGGTGTTTCAGTTTGGCTTCAGTTCCATTCCAGAAAGCATAATACAAAGAGCTAGTTTATCCGTCAACTTCAATTTCCTAGTTTTTTACCTGCTTGCGAAATTGTATTTGTCTCTACAATTAATGCCTCTTGTTCGCTATTTACTTCTGCCATAGTTTTATTGGTGTCATCAATTTCAGGCGTGGTCTTTGTCTTTTCTACTGGGTCAACAATTTTAATTGAGCTATTTGGTGGCACTGTTTCTGGTACAACTATTTCAGTTGTAGCTGCCTGTGTAAGAATTGCTTCTTTTTCCATTTCGGCTGGCACCGCTCCCATTGCCGGCACAGCTGCCATTGTTGAATAGTGCGTTTAAAATTTTCTTTTTCTTGTTACAAACAGCGGCACGTTGAGTGGGCGCACGTGTTTTGATTGAAAGCAATAACTAATCGCTAGTGTTATCGATAGACAGTATCGGTAAGCATCGATAACAACAAACCTTGTGCAGACATCCCTGTTTTGTTAAAACATAAGTATTTTGAATAAAATGTAAAAAATAATATATTGAGCATTAAAAATTCATATATACAAATATATATATATATATATTAAATTACTGCATAAAATTGCGAAGAACTTTATTCATTCCTCTATTAAAATCAATTGCGGCTGTTGCGTATTTTACTACTAATACACATTATATAAAAGCATTTTCAAGATAGTTATTTAGTGCTAAGCTAACGGACTTGCTAATCGCCAAAAATATATACATATATATATATATATATATATATATATATATATATATAGTATATATATGTATATATATACATATATATATATATAATCCTAAATCAATAAATTCAAAGCTTACAATAAACATGTTTTTTAAAAAATTAAGCTTAAAAACTTTGTACAATTATTTGTGGAATGCATTTGAAGCTGCACGTTCGTTGCGTAGTTTTCGGTTTTTTTTTTTATGTTTTGATATTTTTCACTTTGGTAAAAAGTACCCTCTCGAAATATACAAGTGGTAAGTTATTACAAAATAGAGATATTATATGTCTGCTGAGTTTTTTATGATTTTTTTCAAGTTTCTAGTCCAAAATAAGCACATTTTATTCTTTAATTTAAAAATGTTTTAGACGGCTAAGCTATATACTTATATACTTGAGAAATGTTCAGACGGCCCTCTGAATATCTTATAAGAATATCGGGTTACTAACGTTACTTTGTGCTAAGGCAGAGTTACATAGTTGGAAGATGTTCACGTTATGTATATTCGAATTTATGTTTGTTTTTTTGTTTTCAACATATTTTTAAGATGAGATTCGTGAGACTAAATCTAAATGTGTGTGTAAATAAATGTGTATTATCGCAATAGTTTCTTGATTTTTATCCTTTTGCTAGTATCAACGTTTTGCCTTATGGTTTTAGGGTATGTGTATTACCATGTGAGATATGTGAGAAATGTCTTTTTTTAAAACAAAAAAAAACTCAAAATAATATCGTTCAAAGCAAGCATCTCAGCGATGTATCTGAATGTTTGGTCCAGTTATTGAGCATTAGCTTAGACCCTAAGCCTTCCAATCCAAACGATACTCATCAACCAGCAGCAAATGTTGATGGATTAGCCAACCTATATGGTTAATATACGAAGATTGTTTATAATTGTATTTATTTGTTAATTTCACTTTGACTTACCCTCCTTTTGTGCCAGATTGAGAAACTCCTGCCATTTGCCTTGAATGTCCCAATACTGTTCCTTGATTTGATTTCGATCCTGCAGATAAGAGACAGCAAAAAAGTATGCCTTCAACACATCTTGCGGACGGGTATCAAAGTGCAGATAGACACCCAAATGTTTCTTGCTCTCCGCAATGATGAAGCGCTCATGGGGATCAAATGAGGAAACAATGTTCTCAATGACACTGCTGCTTTTATACTCATCAATTAGATGCTTTACACTCAAGCCCAGACGTATATTGAGTGAAACGGATACCGTTTGGCCAACAGTCACTCGTTCCATTTTATTGACCTACCCAGATAGAAGAGATATGAGATAAAATGATTTAAGCGACATGACTATATATAATATAAATACGTGTCCATAATTAATATAATATAATATATAATATATAATGCATAATAATACTACTTATTGCTAACTTTAAGTAGTATATACGAGGTGTGTTCAAAAAGTATCGCGAATTTTGAATTTTCGCGTGTTACGTATAATCGAATTTCGATTTTTTTGTAGCGTTATGTTGGTACTCATGTCTCTCACTTATGCCGACAAGCTCGGCCATTTTGAATGTTCACTTAATTGTTGACAGCTGCTTTGCTTGCACGTGTTTTGGATCGTCTTCGATTTTTACCTATTCAAAAAAATGGATCAAAGAACCTGTATCAAATTTTGTGTGAAAAACGAAATTAAGTGCGCGGATGCATTCCGAATGTTGATTGTGGCATACGGAGAAGCTACCTTGGACCGAAGCAACGTTTATCGGTGGTACAAAATGTTCTCAGAAGGCCGAGAAGATGTGAACGACGAAGAGCGTGCCGGACGCCCGAGCACTTCAACAACAGACGAAAAAATTAATGGAGTGGAGAAAATGGTATTGGCCAATCGTCGAATCACCGTTAGAGAAGTTGCTGAGGAGCTAGACATATCGATTGGCTCATGCCATTCGATTTTTATCAATGATTTGAAACCAAAGCTCAATCATCTCAATGGAAGCTGCCGCACGAACCAAGATCGAAAAAATCGCGCCAAGTTCGGTCGAATGTGAAAGTTTTGCTGACAGTTTTCTTCGATTGCAGGGGCGTGGTGCATCATGAGTTCTTGCCACAGGGTAGAACGGTCAATAAGGAATATTACCTGCAAGTTATGCGCAATTTGCGCGAAGCAATCCGCCAGAAACGCCCGTAAACACCGTATTCCCCAGATCTGGCCCCCTGTGACTTTTTCTTGTTCCCTAAACTGAAGAGGCCCATGAAAGGACGACGTAACGCTACGCTTGACGAGATAAAGAAGATTATTTTTTGAAGTGCTTCGAAGATTGGAAAAACCGTTGGCTCAAGTGTATAATATCTCATGGGGATTACTTTGAAGGGGACAAAATAGATATTCATGAATAAATAAATAATATCTGAAAAAACACTAAATTCGCGATACTTTTTGAACACACCTCGTATTGTATTATAATTGATAAGGTTTCAAGAAGATGATAATACCTAATTAAACTATCTTAAAAAACAATAAAATTACGGTCTATAGAAATCGTTAAAGCTAAAACTTGGAGTATATACTACTATTTTCAACCAATTTTCATATATTTTGCAAAGTGATAAGTGTTGGCAACAGCAGCAAGGAACATTTAATTGATATTTGAATTTAGCGCCTTGCGAGGTATAATGTAATATATATTTATATACATACTATGATAAGGCTTCAACAAGCTGTCGATAACTTATTAAACTATCTATAAATAACAAAAAAAATCTATAGAAATAGTTAAATAGTCAAGTTATAGTATACGAGTATACAGAGTTATCAAGTTATCAGGTATATAAAGCAGTTATGAATATCAAATAAACAAGATTTGTGTAGACTTTCACCTGTTGTGGTGTCAGCATGTGGGATGAACGAAAGAATTCCTCCAGAGCAATTAAGTAGCGGGACTCGTTGAAGGTGCGCAGGCAGATGGAACGCACCGCTTTAAGATTCGCGTACAGATGCAGCGTGACAACAATATAGAAAATGGTATATAACATGGCCTGGCTCTTGATCATCGTGAGCAGATAGAGCCCAACAAACGAGGCAACCAAATTGACGCATGTCTCCTGCGAACTGTCCTTGGAGGCAACATCCGCCAAATTGCCACGGACCGCATGATGTTGCGTTAACGCCGAACGTGTTGCGCCACCGGCCACGCCTACAATCGCTTTCAGCATCGTGGAACCACACAGGATTTGTGTACTAAAATGTGGATATTTGGGAAGCACATAGATTTCAATGCCCATGGCGAGATCATTTAGAAAGTCGGCACGCAAACGCCACTTTTTCGAATCGACATCCAGCTGACTGCCCTGCCACCAGGCAAACAATATCCGTCCCACATGGCCACTGCCCTCCTTCAGTATCCAGGTGACCGTGGCGGAATATGCATTGATATTCTCACTCCCGACTCCGATGCCCTTCAGTATGGCGTGGGTGCAGAGTGTGCCGCAAATGGTACTGCAGAAGGCCTGCAGTGTGTCCCAGATTTGATAGACGACATAATCATCGGACACCGAGTCCGGATAGCCCTTGGGCAGAAATATATTCTGCAGCACACGAAACAACAAGAATTTTTCCTGTATGACCAGCTTATCGCCACGTAAAGGCACGCGAACAATATTACTTTGATCTATTTAAATGTATGTTTGCATAATTCGAATTGTTAGCAAATTAGAACCGTAGTACACAATTTGGATCTCACCTGCCGGCGTCACATAGAGTATTTCCTCGCCTTTGGTGCCATATTGTTCCCGAAAATGTATTTTCATTATTGGACATTAAATCAAGACGATTGCTGAATTTCCAAACACAAATCCGCAAAGCGACAACCAATCCCCACGTACACTCCCTGCGCACCAACCGTATACTAAATCATAACAGACGCACAGCAGCACCACAGACGTATATGCAAATTTAACATTTCATGTAATGTTAATTTGGCGGCTGTTCAAAATACCATTTTAAAAATTTTAAATCGCTTAGGATGAAAATGTATAAGTAAAAAATTTCAAAAGCACGTATTAATTTAAAGCGTTGAAGGCATTCCATTAAATTAATTTCTCATTCTAGTTTTACATCCAATTTCAAAGCACCCACAGATTAATTATAGTTTTTCTTGAATTCATGCGCACTATAGAAAATTTATCGCCCGATTAACGCTGCTCCGATTATAAGTGTATACCAATTAGCCAAAGTTTACAACACCGTTCGACTATACACAAGAGAATATTCAGAAATTTAAATGAATTAAATTCGAAGAATCAAAACGAGATAATTATTTAACCAGACATTTATAACGACCCCATTAACGAATAGTAAATCGAGTTGGCAGCACTCGACTCACTCTCGGCAGATAGTCTGGCAGCCCTCACGACTACGAAAAAGAGATAAAAGAGACGAACCAAAACAAATCAGCCATTCAACAACTTGAAGCACAACACAGAAGTTCGAAACAAAGAAAAAAAAACATTAAATCCCCAAAGGGGTAGCACAATTATTAATTAATACAATACGATAAAAGTTAATAATACAGTTTGAATAATTTTCAAAAAGTGTCGAAAGTGATCACTTCGAAGTCTGAAGCATATAATAATCTAAAGTTAAAGTGTGATATTTTTGTGACAACAACAAAATCAAAAAATAACAAAGTAAACTTTTGGCAACTATTTGACAAATTTTACTAGTGGGCGCTGCCAAGCTACACACAACAGAAATACAGCAGGCAATGTCATTAGAGGATATCAAAGCAAATATACGGCGTTTTCCAAAGCTCATTGGTGGTCTTGGCATTTTGACCACGTAAGTACGAAAATAATATTAACAGCAGCAGCTGTAGTAACAGCACCAATAGCAACAGCTGTTACTGGTTACACCTAAAGACTGTAATTAAAATGGGGGCTCGTCATTACAAATTCAAGCAATTTTACTATTAATGGCGCCACTTGGCCCTGAAACACTAAACTAAAAATATTTCGAGTGCGAGTGCACCTACAGCAACAACAAAAATAATAATAAACAATGATTCAACAGCCTTCCGCATTCAAGTCAAACAACAGCCGATTGCATCTGTGACGTCATTTGTTTACAGCAACTATAAAATTATTCATTCTGCGCATTCTGACCAACTGCCAACTGTTGTTGTTGCTGTTTCGGTTATTTGCTCATGTCAACACATCACGATCCAAAGAAACGTACGATTTTGAGAAAATGAGATAGCACGATAGTTGTTGTTATTGTTGCGAATTTGTCGCCTTTCGCTTGCTTTACTGCTTAACAGCTGTTCAAGGCCCCCTCTGGCTCACAAACTAACACGCACACTCACACGCACACAAGCAAGCAAACCGGTAGCCAAAATAGTGCGCAGTAGTTTTCGCACATGTCCCCCGCGAATTTAGTTTTTCTTATCATGGTTGTTGTTATTCTTTTTTGAAATTCGCGCGTCTATGTTGCCCTTTCCTCGGCATCAGTGTTGCCAAATTTTGAAAAACAATAATAAAGCCATTATAAGAAAGTCAGCAAAGGTATTTTCAATAAGTGAAATAAATAGTTAAGTTAATTATGTTTTAAGTAAGAACATTAATTGCAAATTGCATGAGGTATCTTTATTTGAAAGATAAGCATATTTCACTTTTATTTCGCTTGCCAAAATTCCCGCTACACTCAAGGAAGTGCCTTGTACAAAAAAAGCCAAATTAGCAGCACTGCTTGAGACGGTTGACGCGCCCACTTTTTAAAAATAACAACAGTTGTTATTGTTATTGTTGTTTATCGCACACGTTTGGCACAAACAACAACAACAAAACAAATATTTGGCAGCGTAACCATTGATATTTAGGTCAACAACAACTACAAAAACAACAACAATTAATAATAGAATAGAATAACAACTATTAATTGCTGCACTTTTTTAGCGCCGGCATCATTTTCTACGAGTCACCGCAAATCCGTAAATATTTCGCACAATATGTGGACAAAAAGCAACAGGAGCCGGACAAGCGCCGCACCGAATATATCTACATTAAATATCACATTTATCGCGAATCGATGCGGAAGCTGCAGCAGAAGCAGGAGGACGAAAAGAAATGGATCAGTGTCATCATCAATCCGATTGGTAAATGGTGGAAGGCTGCCAAGCATTCAGTTGCCTGGCGCCTGCTAAATATCGCCCAAAATGGCAGTCAGGCGGAACGGTTGAAAGCAGTGCAACAACTGATCTGTATGGATCATCTCAAGGATTGGGATTTCCGTCATCTCGCCCAGATCTGTGATGCTCGGACTTCGGTTTCGCTGGCACGCTGTGGCGCCGATATGCGCTGGTTTATGCCGGTGCCGAGGCGCGGCTGCATCAAAAATCCCAAAATGCTGCTCTCCGAACTCCATGATATGTTAGCCCATCTCCGTCCATCGCCCTGTGTCGATCACTTCTTCAGCAAATACTTTCCAGATCAAAATCATCTCGTAAGCATCGAATCTAATTTGAATCTACAACTAATCTCTAATCGAATCGAATCTATTCCCTGGCAGGACAATCCCAATGAGTTTTTCACACAGGAACAAAACATAACGCTATCCGTACAGGACTCGGACTTGCTGAAAGAGATCATCTCGTTTCTGCATCACATAACCAAGGATCCGAAAATTGCGGCCAAGATCACACACGATGGCGGACTGATGCATTTAATGGAGATGCGCAAAATATTCGCCGATGACAATGAGACACTATCGACGCTATGCAAAGTCCTGGCCAATCTATCCTTGGTGCCCGATGCCGTGGAGCATTTCTTTGCCTCCGGCTGGGTAGGGGCTCTGGCAGAATGGCAACAATGTCCGGACTTGCGACTGCAAGTAATCTCAGCCAAGGCAATGGCCAATCTAGATCACGATGACCCCAATCAGTTCACCTATCCGCCCAATGTATATCCATTGCATCCACGTGTCCGCACCCGACGCAAACCCAAAGCAGACATTGTCTTCATCCATGGTCTGCTCGGTGGCGTTTTCATTACGTGGCGTCAGCGGGATCGCAAACCCACCGAACTCGGACTCTATGGCAAAAATGCATTCTACACCAGCGAAACGGATGACGTCTTCCTCGTTGGCGAGCAGAAGCGGAATGGAAACAGACAACAATATAAGCAACAGCAATCCAAACAATTGATTCCCGCACAAACACAACCAGCGGCGACAGAAGCAGCCAAAACAAATGCCACCAAACCAACGGAATCAAAAGGTATTCTAAAAACGAATCGGACTTAATTTAATTATTAATAATTATTCCATATTCTAAGCAGAGTCTCTGTTAAAGACCAGCAAAAAGGTGGAGGAGAAACGTCTGAATATAAGCGATGCGGCAACCAAAGAGTTTGTCGAGACACTGTACAACGAGGCCGAGCTGGATTCGGATTGGGAGGTGGTGCATCCGGATATACCGCTCGAGGCGAATGAGAATTGCTGTGGCAAGTTCAGTGTGTCTGGTAATGAATGGAACAACCAGGATACTAGCGAGGAGTACACAAACTGCTGGCCCATGGAATGGCTACCCGATGACTATCCGGACTCACGGTAAATCTTGAACATTACTCACAGCCACACCAGAGAATATACCGATTATATATTTGCAGCATAATTGGAATTGATTACACGTCAGCGGTTACGGAATGGTCGGCCCACTTCACCAAGTACTGTCCCTGTGAAAAGGGTCAGGGACATATCGATGTGCGTGCGAGCACGTTGCTCGAACGGATTGCCACCTCGGATGTGGGCAATGGTCGTCCAATTGTATGGATTGGTCATTCCATGGGTGGTCTACTCACCAAGCTGATACTACTCAAATCGGTGGACTCCGTCGAGCCGCAAGTTCAGCAGCTGGCCAAGAATACAAAGGGTATTGTATTTTTGGGTACTCCGCATCGGGGTTCATCGATTGCCAAATGGAAGCAGCATATGCAAATGATATTATCGCCATCGATTGAAGTGAAGGAAATGGAGGAGAATTCACCGAAACTGTTGGAGATGCATCGTCGTTTCATGGGCTGTCTGCACACATGCCTGCGGCACGTGAATGTTCTCAGCGTGGCTGAGGGTTCACCCACCATGCTGACCACATTCAAGTTTCCGTTGCGCATTGTGACCGCCGAATCGTCGCGCATCGATTTCGGCGATTTCTTTCTGCTCAAAGACGATCATCTCAGCCTCTCCAAGCCTATATATCGCCAGTCTTTCCTCTATCAGCGCCTCCTCCACGTCATTCGCGAAGCGGTTAAACAGGACGAAGATGGGCCCACCACTACCGATGGTTCGTTGTCAGCATCGAACACGGAATTGTGTGCCATGAACATATTTGCCATGGCACTTAAGGGTGCCAAGGGCCTCGCTGAAATCCTGCCACGCGTTGCAATGCGCTTTACCACCTAAAAAGAATTGATTATTATTTAGATAGCAGCACAACACGCCTGTACCTTGAGATTATGCTTAATGGACTCAATCCAGCCAATGAAACCAGTTGCTATAATTTATGAAATTAACCCGAAAGTATCTATATGAAGCTCTCGATTGTGTTCATAAATGGATATATATCTATTATTTCTAAGAATCTTAATTTATGACAACAATAAATTAGTATTAACTATGCAACTATTTAACTGGCAATGCGTCCATTTGCTTGGCCCGCAAACGTTCCTGGGCCAGTCGACGATTCTCCGCAATGCGCGCCATTTGCTCTGTTGATAATTTTGGCGTCGCTGGCAATGGTTCACCATAATCGCATATATTATCGTTGGGAGTCGGCTGACCGGGTGGAGCTGTAGAATATGGCGTGGACACAATGGCATTGCGTGAGAATGAAGGTGTCACCAGAAAGCTGCTCGTCGTGGATGTATTATTGTGTCGATTAACTGCTGCCGGTGTTCGCGGTGCCAGTTTTGACATGGCAATCTGTTCGCCCAGCAGTGCATCGAACTCGTCGAAGGGCTCCGCGTCGATATTATTATCATTATCCTCATCATTGGTATTGTCGTGGAGCTCGCTTGCTTGCTTCTGCTGCTCGAGAAGATCGTCCAATTGTCCCATGCGATAGCGTGCCATGTGCACTTGCAACGGTTTCTTTTTGCCCAGTCGCTCGATGTTGTTCAGCACATCGTCGAACGTATAATTGGGATACATGCGATGGCCCCAGTGTTGCAATCGCCTTAAAATCTCCTCCAGATCGGCTTTTTCGTGTCCCTTGCCTTTGTATTTGATATCCTTGAAATAGTGCTCGATTGTGTGCAATCCACGCGGACCGCGCAGTGTGTCAACGGTGAGACGGGGACGTGGATTACGCACCGCTCGCTTCTTAGGCTCTACTTTGACAGCTTCACCGCCTTCTTCGCCGGCACCATCTGCATTAGGAGCATCTTCATCATCTCCGAATAGCTTTTCGCCGGCATTTGCTTCGCCATCGCTGGGTAGCTCATCTTCATTGTCGTTGGCAATGTTATCGTTGAACAGGTCGTCAACCCCATCATCACCAAAAATGGATGCCATTACGGATTATAAGATATTTAGCACACAAAATAACACTGTACTGTGGAATATCAAGCTGATTTGGCGCCATTTTTCTGCTTTTTGCCAGTGCCATTCACACGTTTACGTGCACACTTTTCGTAGAGCTGCCAACCTGTACCGCGCAAGCCGTCTCTTTGTTACATAATTTTTGTGCGTGATCGCTGTAAAATTACAATTAAATTACATTATACACACTAAATATGAATATTTAAAGAATATGTTGTTAAAAGATAAAATTTTTAAGGTGTTACATGTTGTGAAAACTAGCAGCGTTGGCAGCGTGGCACTATTTAGCAACCCTGCCTTTGTGTGGCCTGGCAACACCAGTCTAACGCCATACTTCTGAAATGCTTTTTTTCGGGCCAGTTTATTAAATCCGCATAATTCACAAAAACAGCGAAAACAAATGAAACAAGTATTTTAAAATCAATTTCATGGTAAACTGACCAACTATTGTTGCCACTTAACATAATGTCAATGCGGTAAACTCGCTAAAACATTGCAAAAACGAAAATTCTGCGAAAAATTGATATCAAGAAAAAAAAATTGAGTGTGGTGAATTTGAGCGCATTTACGCATTTTTAGTGCCCATCAGCTGCGGCTGTCCAAAAAACGGTTTTTGTTGCAGTTCGCGTTTCGTGGTGAATATTGAGACTCAGAAACAGATCAACAAATCAAAATAAAATTATGAGCAACGTTTTGTGAACAAAACAAACGAAATGGATCCGCGCTATAAATGGTCGGCATACTATCAGCAGCTGAAACAGCAACAGAGAGGGGGAGGAGGCGGTGGCGGCAACGATGGCTACATGGATGTCCCGCCATACGCCCAACATATGCCCCGCTCCAGCTACAAGCAGCCGTACAAAAAATACAATTACAGCAGCTACGGCAATCACAATAATAATGCTAGCATTGGTGGCACCCCCAATTACTATAAGCACGCAAAGCCACCGTGGCGTAGCCTCTGGCAGCATCAACCAGCCGCACAACTCGCACCACCAGCACAGGCGCCAGAAACGGCAAAGAGTAGCAATAATACAGATGTCGTCACTTTGATTGTGGACAATAACAATCTGAAGCGTATGATTGTGTTGCATGTGAATCTGTTGCAGGAGCAAACGGACAAGCTGGAGAAGAAGGACCAGTTGCTGTATGCGAAGAATTTACACATCGAAACGTTACTCGCCCAAAAACAGGAACTACTGCAACAGATTGCTAGGCTGGGGCAGACAGTGGAGGAGCTGTGCAATCAGCGGCGTCGCGGCAGTAAACGTTCCGCAAATGAAGATGAGGCGTCCAAGTCGAAACTGCCCTGCTTTGTGGAGACACAAACGCAGACGGAGGCGGAACAGCAGCAGGTGTTGCTGGAGCAGCTGCAGGTACAACAGGTGCAGGTACAGCAGCAACAGGTGCAGGTACAGCAGGATGTGTTGGTCATGGAGCCAATGCATCATCGCTATAACCCACCACAGGCACATGTAGCAGCAGCAGCGGCGACACCTCCGCCGCTGCCACGAAAGCAGCCAAACGTGATTGTCACATCGGTCACAGAATTGCCACCGACGACGCCAGCATTGGGTCACATCAAAGCGCGTGGTTTCAATGGTGGCAAAAAGATTAGCACCATTATACTGCATCGCGTCCATCAGGAATCATCCAGTCTACAGCTGCAAGAGGAACAGGAGAAACAGGAACATGAAGAACAGGATGAGGAAACGGAAGAAACTGAGCTGCAAATTGATGAGGAACAGCAGGAGCACGAAGGTGTCTTCTTGGAGGAGGAGGAGCAATTGCATGAAGAGCATATCTATCACGATGGAATGGTTGGCATGACTGAAACGATTATTGGCGCCGAGGAGGAGCTGATCACCGAAGTGGCGGAGCAGCAGGTATTGGCCACTGATGATGGCATTAACAATGGTCACACATTGGTCGTTGGACATTATGTGGACATTGGGAAACTGGTGAGTGGCTGCTATATATATATTTCCACAAGCATCTGTTACTAACCTCTTTGGTTTTTATTTTGTAGCGCCGTTTGGGCATTAAACCTCAACAGCTGCGTCTCTTTGACAGCAATCAGTCTCCCAACCAGCCACAGCAACAACAACAACACCAATCGAATGCGGCTGAGGATGAAGTTGTCAATGCTCTGCTCCAGGCGCAATCGCAATCGCAATCCGAAATTCTAATGCCAAATGCAGTGGACTCAACAATGGATGTATCACAAACTCAGAAACCCAGCAAAAAGGGGCCAAGAACCTTTGCCCGAACTCGAGTTAATCAACAGCAGGTCATACGAAAGTTGCCCACACTGGAGAATTCAACATTGGGTAACGAAAATCTAGTAAATTATAAAGGCATGTTGGCCAAGCCAGCGTTGCTGGAGCAGGAACAGGAACGGCTGCGGCATGAGGCAGAGCAGCTTGAAATGCAACTGAAGCAGGAGGAGGAGGAGGAGAAGGAGAAGAGAGAACAACAACAGAAGCAGCGCGAAAAACAAAGGGAAGGAGACCAACTGGAGCACGAAAAGATCAATCATCACGAGCTGGAGCTGCAAAAGCAAGAACAGGAGGCGAAGGTGGAGGAGGCGGCGCAAAGGCAACGTCAGGAGCTGGAGCCCGAACGTCTGCCACATGCGGTGAAACCGTTTGAAATGGAAATGAAACCGAAGGAGGAGGAGAGAGAACAACTACAGAGACGGTTAGAGCAGAAAAAGTGGAAGCTGGAAAAGGAGCAGGAGCGAGAAAGGGAGCGTCAACAACAACAGATGCTACAGGAGCGGGAGGAGCGCGAAAAACAAAGGGAGCGAGAGCAACTGGCGCAGGAGGAGCTCAAGCAGTACAGGCTGGAGGTGCAAAAGCTAGAACAGGAGGCGGCGGTGGAAGCGGAGGCGCTAAGGCAACGTCAGGCGTTGGAACGCCAAGAAGAACTGAAAAAGAAAGAGCGAGCGAAGAGCAAGTTGCAGGAGCTGGTGCGTGCCGAGCAGAAGAAGCGCATTCAGGAGAAGAAGCGGAAACAGCTGATCGAGCAAAAGAAACGGGAACGCGAACAGAAAAAGAAGATCGAACTGCAAAAGATCAGGGAACGGAATAGGGAACGACAAGAACTGCTCAAGGAACAAGACCAAAAAATGGACAGCAAGTTGATCTCAGAGGTGCAGACAGATGTGAAGAAGCAGGCGGAACAGAAGTCAGATAAGAAGCAGGAGCAGAAAGCGGACGAGGAGGAAGAGGAGGAGCCCAATGTTGATGAGGAGAAGATTGTGCGACGCCTGTACGAACATCTGCAGAAAGAGCAGGAAGGCTTGCAGACTCAACGCAAACGCATGTTGGCCCAACAGCAGCCACTGGAGCGCCTGAAGCGTTCACCCATGGACATCAATATGGGCAGCAATTACAGTCTCATCTATCCGCCACTTCCGCAGCCAACGACAACAATTGGTGGCTCCTCAACAGCCATGACGCCAGCGCCGACGCCACCGCCCACAAATGCTGCCACATCCACATCCACATCACCCCGGCTGCGAGGACTCAAGTACCAAACCAGTACAACAACAACAATAGCAGCAACGCCAGCAGCAGCAACAACCATAATAGAGATGCCTACAACGCCTCAGTCTAGTGGCAAACGAAAGCGACCGCTGGCATCCAATAGTAATAATAATAATAATAGTAACAATAATAATAATAATAAGACAATCAGCAATCGGAGCAGCACGTCCAGATTACGCACATCTTTGCAGCCATATACGACACGGTCGTGGGAGGATCAAGAGTTCCACTGCGACAATGAATTCTTTTTGGAGGAAGCCGACGAACTGCTCGCCGATAATCCCAGTCTCGAGATACCCAAGTGGAAAATGATTAGTTTGCGTCGCAGTTCCGATGACAAAGAAATCGAACCGTTGAGCAACGATGCCTTCGAGCATCGTCACGACAAATATGTGCGGGAGGAGATTGAGCGTAAAAAACGCGATGCACGCTACAATCTCGAACAGAATAAAATTGAAGCGTTGCGTCAGCGACACAATCAGGATGAGGTGCTGGTGCCGTTGCCACCATTGCCCACATCGACATTCTATCCACTGCCCGAGGACATTGAGATCATACAGTTTGTGAGCGAGGTGCCCGTTCAGGCATTTGGTGAGAATATGATGTATCCACGATTGCAACGCGAACATTTCATACTACCCTGGCTGTCGACGGCGGCGACGGCGACAACGGCGACGGTGGCCACATTGGCCAACAAACGGCTGCCCACCTCGAAAAAGGAGGTGAGACACCAAGAGCTCAATTCCTCCTATGTGTTCCTCAAGCGGCGCAAGCGGCAACAGCGTCGCTGATCAGACCCAGATCCCAGCAGCAGCAGCCGAAGTAGTTATCAATTTTAGGCCACAAACACACTTTAAAATTGACGTTGCATATTGCATATTATATATATATACATATATAAAATCATTTGTTTTTTAAGCCCAATCTTTTTTTTTAACTAAACAGTCGTTAGTTTGTAGAGACTTAAAAAGTGTAACTGGCTCTCAAGGCGAGAGAGAGAGCCACAAATTACTTTAAATATTTATATGTAATCCAACATCTCAGCTTTATCCACCTTTAAACAACCAACCCCCTACCTTTTCCTTTTTAAACTTGTATATCTTTTATGATAATTATATTTTTAATTTGCGCAATGAGTTTTTATAATTTTGTTCTTTCTATTTTTGCTTTTTTTTTTTGATTGGTTAGTTTAGTTACTCAGGTATATATAGTTTTGTTGTGTACTGATAAATTTCGTAGATATATATACATATGTGTATATATATAAAGTCTGAGGTTTCGCATAGTTTTTATTGGTAGCATATATCAGTTTCGAAATTTGAAGAATGCTCGGACTTAAACCAACTATCCATACATATTATATACTTTTGTTTAATTAAAATTAAAAAGAAAAAATTGTTTCATCTGGAATCTGAAAATTCAACAAACGAGAAAAATAAATAAACTTGATTTCCAAGCTGTAAAAAAACAAAAACATGTTTATTCACCTCAAGCTCATAAAAGCCGCTTGAATCGTCTAATTGCCATGATAAGAACAGATATATATGCACACATTGTGCAACGTCAACAAGAAAGTTGCATTTGTGGATTTTTTCTGTTCTTTTTCGGTTGCAGGCGCTCTTTGCATGTAAATTATATTTCAATCATTTTAAGCACTTGAATTAACTAGCTTAAGTCGACTAGCAAATCCTTCCAAATAGTGGGATATATAAAGTGAACGTCAAGTAATAGTCGTAAGTTGTAAACAGGAAATATTGATTTCTAAAATAAAAATATAATTAAAAATTTTGTTTGGAAAGGTTTTCTAATCCGTTTCTTATGCGTTCAACTAACTGTTAGCTAGAACAATTTGTCGCCGATTTAAAAACAATTTTATTACCCACATTATTTTCTCTAATTATAATTAGACCAATGTTGTAATTATAATTGCAAATTGATCCGACTACATATTCAGTAAAGAGAATTGTTAATTCTGGTTAACATAATTATATAGAGCGACAACAAAAAAAAAGAACTCGATTTAAAGCTGCATACAATGTAACAAGTTTTAATGTATAAAATATTTAGTAAATGTTTACATACAATAATTATAATAATAATAATAATAATAATTATATTCATAGCTATACATTAAAAGTAATACAATTAAAATGCAAATTCTCAAATACTTGATAATTGGACTCATTTTGCGTATAATTTTTCTTCTTGAAATACTACTAATTGACAAAAGAAAGTTCTTTGCATTTTGGACGGAATAAAAAGCTTTGCAACTACTTGGTGCTCTGGGTGAGATACTGATGTGCCGTCGTGTCCCACAGCTTATCAATGGTGTCCAGCTGGTCGCGCCAGAGCTGCTCAAGCATGGTCCAACCCTGCGCCTGGGTAACAAGCACATAATCATTGCCCGGATGCAGGGTGTGCGTATAGGCGCCCATTATCAGACTCTGAGCGAGACGAGCAGCAACACAATACTTGAGATAGCCACGCTCCACATCGTTAACACTCTGAACACTGGTATAGCCAGCAAGGAAGATGCCACCGCTAGCCAAATCCTTGGCCTGCAGCATCATATAGGTCATCGCAATGCCCAGTTCAAAGATTAGCGGCGAGCGACTGGTGTCACCAAAATCAATGACACCCGTAACGCGATAAGAATTGGGTCGATCGGGATTTGTTGCATTCACCAGAATATTCTGTTCATTGTAATCGCCATGGATGATCTGCAGCTCCAGCAAGTTAATTAACCTCAACACCTTCGACTCGAAGTTATCGATGATCTCCTCGCATAGCGCTTTGCGCTGATGATCTTCGAGCACGTAGAGGAAATCGCGTAATTGTGGCACCGATTGCAGCATCCAAAGTGTCTTGTGGCTTTCATATGCCTTGTGCGTAAAGCTCTTCAGTGCCCGATCCAATTTGGCCAAATATTCACCGCTCTGATAGAGTAGATTTTTGGTCACATCCACTTCGTGAAACATTTTGCCAGGTATATATTCCAGCAGGCGCACCACATGTCCATTGCCACTCAGCTGTTCCACGGAGTAGTAGCTGCCACGTGCATTGGCAATGGGTCGTGGACATTGCACGTTTTGTTTGGCTAAGAACAAATAAATACATTGGTTAATTATAGCAACAGTTGTGCAAATAAGCTGAGACAAAACATTTTTTTATCGCACTTTATCAAAGAAAATATACTCGTACGTAAAGTTTATTTATGTACTGACAGATAATTTTAATTATCTAAATGATAACAATTGGTGCAAAAACTAGCTTCTATGTATACATATTTTTCTTGTTTTTATAACTTAAAACCTCGCTTCCAGCAAAGATATTGTCTAATGAAAATAGCGAATCGAATTTAATGATAAATTTTGAGAGAAAATTGTGCTTCCAAGATATGGAATAATTTGTGTGCCGCTGATATTTTATTTTATTGTTCTGTATGGTTTTATTATAGTTTTTCTCATTATATTAAATATTTACCTAAGTAGAGCAGCAGTTGATTTTGAGCATCCACAAAATCATCCTTTTTCGAATCCAAGGCATTCAGAATTTTCAGCACATAGCCATGCGGGCAATGTGACACAATCAAAGGGTTCTTTACATTGCTAAAAAAAATTACAAATAAAAATGCAATTAAATCAAATAAATAAATTACAAATTGTTAAAAACGCAAGTAAAACATTGAAGCAAATTCAACGTACCCAACGTAAGCATTGTAGTAAAATTTGGCAATGAAACTAAAAAGCGCAAAGTTCGTGGCGAATGGCAAATGATAGCAGCGAGCAAGAAGCAGCATCAATACTCAGCTGTTGTTTTTTTTTGGCGGGAGATGTTTTTGGTTTCGCCACAGAGAGTTGACTGTTTTTGTTTGGTGTTAATTGCTGATTATTGTTTGTGATTTGTTGTCATGGGCATAACGGGCCTGATACCGTTCCTGGAGAAGGCATCGGCCAGGGTGCATCTGAAGGATATGCGCGGCAGCACCGTTGCCGTGGACACCTATTGCTGGCTGCACAAAGGCGTCTACAGCTGTTCTGAGAAATTGGCCCGTGGCGAGGATACCGATCTCTATGTGCAATATTGCCTAAAGTATGCGCAATTGCTCGTCTCGCACAATATTAAACCTATACTGGTCTTTGATGGCCAACATCTGCCGGCCAAAGCGCTGACTGAGCAGCGACGACGCGAATCGCGTGAACAGAGCAAAAAACGGGCCGCGGAACTGTTGCGATTGGGTCGTGTGGAGGAGGCACGCTCCCAAATGCGTCGCTGTGTGGATGTCACCCACGAGATGGCACTGCGTCTGATCCACGAGTGTCGCGAACTCAACATCGATTGCATTGTGGCGCCGTATGAGGCAGATGCACAACTGGCCTGGCTAAATCGGGCGGGCATCGCACAGTACATTGTGACGGAGGATTCGGATCTGACGCTATTCGGCGCCCAGCGAATCATATTCAAGTTGGACTTGAGTGGGGCAGGTCTGCTCGTGGATGCAGAGAAACTTCATCTGGCTATGGGGTGTCGCAAGGATCGCTTTCAATTCGATAAGTTTCGACGCATGTGCATTTTGTCCGGCTGTGATTATCTGGACTCGCTGCAGGGCATTGGCCTGGCCAAGGCATGTAAATTTATGCTAAAAACCGAACAGGACGATATGCGTATTGCATTGAAGAAAATACCTCAATATCTCAATATGCGCAATCTGGAGGTGAGTTACGGAATCAGAATTCAAATGAAGAGCACTATACTATTTATTTATTATTATTCCGGTGTACTTTTTGTAACATCCTCGTCTGGTTGAGGGTTACTAATCTCTTCCCAGTTTAAAACATGTTTCGCTGAGATACTGCATCTCTTTTTAGTTAAAGCGACAATACCTTGTTTGATAAGCTGACTTCTTAGTCTACAATATCCTGTCAAGAGTCCGGTGAGTGTTCCCAGTCTGTTCTTCACCTTGGCTATAACTTGTCTAAATCATTTTTGATTATAGCCGCTTGATATCCTTTGAGGTTGCCTGGTCTGGTGCCTCCGCCCAGCTCAGTTGTCGCCTATGTCATTCTTCGATCCTCAGTTATGCAGTTGTTGCCGTATTGTTTGTCCACCCATACCACAAAACGGTTCTGATTCTAATTCTGCCGCATCATTCCCTGCTGTCTGATCCGAGTTGGTCTAGCTTGGACCGTAGCTCACCAACAACTTTTAACATGACTTTTGTCCTCCCACGTGTATTTAATGTTGCTTGATTAACGGATAGGATGCACACATAGGATGGTATGTGGTTTCATAGGGAAGATCTGATCTAACGACAGCAATTCCCTCTTACTACTCATGTGAGACACTATGGCAATTGTAATCAATATTCCTTTTAATATTGTTGTTCTGTTCGCAAATATTTAAACGAAAATGTCTAAACTAATACTAGAAGCTAAAAGTAAACTTAATTGTTTATAACTACACTCAAGATATTATTATTATTATTGATAAGTGTGAAAAAATGATGAATGCGCCATTTCGATGTGGAAAACTACGGAGTACACATAGCAACAATTAACTTATTAACTTTGTTTGTTCAATTTGTGCAATTTGTTCAGGTGGATGATGCATATATCGAGAATTTCATGAAGGCGGAGGCCACCTTTAAGCACATGTACATCTACAATACGCTGGAGAGGCGCATGGAGCGTCTGTGCGCTCTGGAAAGCTATGAGACTGATGAACGCTACTGCAGCAATGCTGGCTCATTGCTGGCAGATAGCAAGCAAGCCTTGCATTTAGCCGTGGGCAATCTGAATCCGTTTACGCTCAAGCGTCTAGACAATTGGCACCCAGATCGCGTGGATGCCACGAAGCCAGCAAAGCACATAAACCGCAGCAAGCACAAAAGTATCTGGCAAATCAAAAGCCACAAAGAACTTGTCGAGCAGCCAAAGGAGACAAAGCAAACATCGTGTGCATTGCTCTTTAAGAAAGTAGACTTTGTCGGCCAAACTATAGATGACGAGATCGAAGCCAATCAGCGCCAGGAACAGGCGAAACACACCGAAGCTGAACTCGTCAATATGTACAGTTTTACGGGCAAACGCAAGCGTAGTCTGGATGAGAATGCAACGCCTCCAGCATCGCCCGTGCAGAGCAAGAGTCGCCACTCGAATCCGTTTGCCAAGGAGACGCCACGTTCGCCGATCGTCGAAAATGCATCATTGCTGCGACTGCTTAGTCCAAAGAAATCGAGCGAGGAGCGTTCGACGCGAGTAAATGCACTAAAGCTGAGCATTTTCACCCAGGAGCAGCCAGTGGTGGAGGTGCGTAGTCGCTTCTTTGGAGTGCCACAAGTGACGACTGAAGCAATGACAGAGCCCAATACAACTGAGAGCGGGAGCAAGCAATTGGAGGTAACTGAAACTGCAGCGGATACAAAGCGTAACAACGATGATGATGTTATCATTTTGCTCTCGCCATCCTGCTCGGAGGATGATACCAGTTCCCAGAGTGCATCAGTGCCGAGCAGCAAGGAGACTGCACTGCCCGTTAAACCTGTCCTGGCGCCAACTGCCCGACGTGTTGGCCTGTCCAAGCCAAAGAGGAACAAGCGAACCACCGCCACTAAGACTGCCAAATTGGGTGAGAATCAAACCAAGCTAAGCATGTTTGGGTTCCAGCACAGACCCGTTCTAAAATAAATCTCAGTAATTTTAAGTTTATTCGTTGTTCGTTAAGTGTCAGCAATTTGTTTAAAAAAATTTATTAAGCGACAAAGAGTCTGTTTTTACTGCCCTATTTATAATATTATAATCAAATAAAAAAGACTAATATTATTAAATGAAACACAAAAAAAAACACTGAGAAGAAAACATTCTTAAATTTAGTTAACTCAATAAAGAAAGTGTCAATTGATGTCGCTGTTATTATTTAATCACGCAATTGAATTTTATCAAAATTAGAAACTACACTTGAAAAGGTAACAGTGTATATACTAACTTTTAACTTTTGTTTACTTGGGTTTAAGAATTTTTTTTTGTGTAAAATGCCAATTAACATACGTTTGTCAAAACTGAAACGATTTCTAAAATCAATAACGCTTTGATCGATTTCTCCTACGGAAAATTGATATAAAAACACGATTTTGTCGGTATTTATGTTAACATGTTAACATGTTAACAAAAAAAAAATTGAATTTAGGTAAGTCTTAAATTTGTTGACAGCAACTGAACCGATTTTAAAAATTTTAATCTTTAGAATAATGATGCATTTAAATTATAATTTATTTCAGGTATTTATGATAATTTTTGTTTGAAATAGTATCTATTTTATGCACGGATTCAAATCTTCCACAGTCCTTACATTGACAAACCGATTAAGGAAATCAGTACCTGTGTCAAGAAAAATGAACACATTTAAAATTGAAATATTTCGGTATTCATATTCGAATTGTGCCGACAATACGAGGGGTGTTCAAAAAGTATCGCGAATTTTGTGTTTTTCCAGATATTATTTATTTATTCATGAATATCTATTTTGTCCCCTTCAAAGTAATCCCCATGAGATATTATACACTTGTGCCAACGGTTTTTCCAATCTTCGAAGCACTTCAAAAAATCATTTTTTTTTATCTTGTTCAGCTCCTCCTTCGATCCCGTCTTTATCTCGTCAAGCGTAGCGTAACGTCGTTCTTTCATGGGCCTCTTCAGTTTAGGGAACAAGAAAAAGTCACAGGGGGCCAGATCTGGGGAATACGGAAAAAGTCGCGCACAAGCAACGATGTGTGAGCAGGGGCGTTATCGTGGTGCAAAAGCCAATTTTTGTTCTTCCACAAATCCGGGCGTTTCTGGCGGATTGCTTCGCGCAAATTGCGCATAACTTGCAGGTAATATTCCTTATTGACCGTTCTACCCTGTGGCAAGAACTCTTGATGCAATCGAAGAAAACTGTCAGCAAAACTTTTACATTCGACCGAACTTGGCGCGCTTTTTTCGGTCTTGGTTCGTGCGGCAGCTTCCATTGAGATGATTGAGCTTTGGTTTCAAATCATTGATAAAAATCGAATGGCATGAGCCAATCGATATGTCTAGCTCCTCAGCAACTTCTCTAACGGTGATTCCACGATTGGCCAATACCATTTTCTCCACTCCATTAATTTTTTCGTCTGTTGTTGAAGTGCTCGGGCGTCCGGCGCGCTCTTCGTCGTTCACATCTTCTCGGCCTTCTGAGAACATTTTGTACCACCGATAAACGTTGCTTCGGTCCAAGGTAGCTTCTCCGTATGCCACAATCAACATTCGGAATGCATCCGCGCACTTAATTTCGTTTTTCACACAAAATTTGATACAGGTTCTTTGATCCATTTTTTTGAATAGGTAAAAATCGAAGACGATCCAAAACACGTGCAAGCAAAGCAGCTGTCAACAATTAAGTGAACATTCAAAATGGCCGAGCTTGTCGGCATAAGTGAGAGACACGAGTACCAACATAACGCTACAAAAAAATCGAAATTCGATTATACGTAACCCGCGAAAATTCAAAATTCGCGATACTTTTTGAACACACCTCGTACGCAACTGAATATATCTAATTTTGTAGATTAGAATTTCCATTTGAAATCGTGTTGTTAAATTTAAATTCATCATTATGCTAGAGACTGGATAATAATAAAAAATGTATTGGTTTTTAAGATTCAACTGTGGAAAATTGCCTTAAATAGCTTTTGTACTCGTATATTCCATATTGATTTAAAACTGATACTTAGATGTGTATTTAGACTTTGGCAACCCAAAGCTGTACTTGCTAGTTGTTATGTAAATATACTTTCTAGTTGTTATGCTTTGGGTGTGGTGCTGCAATTAGGTTTAGTTAGTTCCTTAACTGCTTTAACTACTATAATGATTTATGCCGAGCGCTGTCAACTAATCTAAAAAAAAGTTATGTGCCAACCCAAAAGATAAGAAAGTAGGATGTTGACAAGATGACTTACAACAGCAACCAAGCAACAACCAAGAACAACAAGGGGAAAAACGTCAATATCAATTGCCCCCACAACTCACAGCAACTTTAATTAATATCACTAAAATTGGACTCTGTGTGTGTCTCTGTGTGTGTTTGTGTGTTTTAACGTGCGAATCAACAACCAATGTAAACATTATTGTTTTGTGTTTTGCCGTCTTTGGGTGAGGTGTTTTATACACTGCGAAAAAAATTACCCTGTATTTTACTGAAAACTACCAAGTTTTCTACTCCTAAGAAATAATTGCTAAATACTCGTATATGAAAATAATTTCAAATAATTGGCTTACACTAAAATTGACATTCACAAAAGTGTTTGTTCTACAATTGAGAAATGCATTTCTAAAACTAGAAGTGCAAATACTTTATTTTAAGAAGTTTTTTTTAATTAAATTACATGAATTTATTTATAAACTATGTTTAAGGGTTTTGTGCATGTGAAATCTTAAAATACTCAAATTTAATAATAATGTAAGTAACAAAATAGCTAATATAAGAATTCTTCTCCGTACGCATAGAAAACAGAACACTGGAAATTAGATATTCATCCTGTCTTTGAGAAAGCCGCAGCTTTCAATTTTCGAAATTTACTTTCTGAATCCTTGACGTATTTCTAAAATTTAACGTAATTGTTTTTCTGAGTGTACAAAGCGCTGCAGCAAATTCAAATTGCCGGAAACGAAGTACTTTCAGTAATTTAAACGATAAGTTCTAATTTTGGAGCCTCTTCCTTTTTTTTTATTAATAATTTAAAGCAATGAAAATAATATTAATAATATTTATTGCTACTCACCAATCGGCCTGTATCCAGTAGTTGCGATCATCGTAGGCATTTAGCTCCTTCAATTCGCTCACTGTAATCCCGTAGAGACGTCGCACCAGCGGCTCCACATTTTCCGGCTGAATTTTCGGTTTGATATCCGAGCCGGGCTGCAGCATCGCATCCCCCTCAGCTGGCGCGTTCCCATCGCCATTTGTGGCGGCACTTGTTGTGGTTGTTGTTGTTGATGTTGTTGGAGTAGTTGTTGTCGTCTCGTTTGCCTTGCCACTGTTGAGCTTTTGGGCGCCATCGTATACGTGATTTAGCGTATATGATTTTTTGGTAATGCTCGTCAGCTCCACATTATTCCACTGTTCCATTTTGGTAAAGCTTTTTGTTGTTATCGGAATGCAGCAAACAAAAACAATAAAGTAAACAATATATATATATATATATATATATACTATGTAGTCTGAGAAGATCAGAATACACACGATCGAAATGTGCTTGGTTTTGCGCTCGAAAGCGAAATGAATTCAATTTCAAGCGCTTCAATTGAAACGAGTTCGTCGTCGTCGCCGTTGTCCCATCTTCATCATATCTTTAGGCAGTTAGTATATGTATATAGATATATATATATATATACATATATGTATATACGCCTTTTATCTGTGTGGGTGTGTATATCCATATGTGTTTGTGTTGCTTGTGTCGCGCCTGTTTTATTAACCCTGCTAACTGGCTTATTTATTTAATTTTTTAAAACCTTTTCTGTTTGCACGTTGATTGCGACGCTACTTTATTTATGTACATATCTAGATATATAAATTTGTTGTTTACTTTTAGTTTACTTTAACATTGCATTGTTGCGGCACTTTTATTTACCCTGCACATGTTTAAAATCTTAGCAAAGAGTATTATGAAGTTGTGATGGCGCAGTAATTATTCAAATTGAATTATTAAGTTTTATAATAAATATTTAAAAACAAAATAATTAAATACATCTTTAAATAACTATTTAATAATAAAAGCTACAAATTTGTTAGGATATATACTAGTCGTGCAACATTTTCGAACGTAATTTTTGGATCATTTTTATTTTTGCATTGGCCAATGAGGCCCCAAAACAAACAAACAAACTTGAAGTCGTGATCGCACTATATTAAACTAACTTAGCGTTAATCAATGTGTACACTAAGTATATATGTATATACACATGCATACACAAATTTCATACACAACACATATATACATACATTTATAAATGCAATAGATTTGATTGTAAAAAAAATTATAGCGTCTTAGCTGTCGGTCCAGAGATAGAATAAATCAACAACAATCAAGTGTCAAAAGAGACTGACAAAGAGAGACAGGAGAAAAAACTCAATTGAGCGGCTCAACTAGCAATACATAGCCTAGAATCGAACAACAAAATTGTGCAATAAATCTATTTAATTGTTGTTGTTTCTTTGCTAGTGTAGAGGTAGTTTTGAGGGAGTAATGCGCAATTAAAGCTCAGCTTGAAGGCCAACGAGAGAGAGAGAGGGAGAACTAAAATTAGTTTGTTATATAATAGTTGTTAAGGTTTTTCATTGGCCCATATCCGTTGCCGTTACAATTGTTAATGAATGAAGCGAACGACGACCTTGACTCGTATGCAGTTTTATTTATTCGTAGAGCTGCAGTGCTGCATTTAACACTGGACACGCACACACACACATCATGTAAGATGCACAGCTGATGATTGTTAATTATGCGAATTGGCATACGTAATTGAACTGGTCGAGTGTGTGTGTTTGCTTATTATTAAAATGCACGATTTTCATTTGGCAAGGCAACCACACGCACCTGTTCTCTGTACAACTTGCAAATTTAAACTAACGTTTGCGATTTGTTTTTGAGTAGAGCTGACCAACAAGGGCTAGCTTTGAATGTGGAGGGAGAAACGCGCCGCGCTTACAGCTCAATTCATATTATTTTTGTAATTAGC
Source organism: Drosophila basisetae (assembly GCA_035041595.1). NCBI lineage: Eukaryota > Metazoa > Arthropoda > Insecta > Diptera > Drosophilidae > Drosophila > Drosophila basisetae. The sequence goes on along the minus strand of JAWNLB010000123.1, from coordinate 6,444,201 downwards.
AGTGCAATAAAAAGAGTTGAAACGTTATCTATTATCAGCAGCGCCAAGACAAAACAAAACAAAAAATGCGAGCAATTAATCGAAATAGCAATTCAAATATATTCAACGCGCGTCGACATGTAAATGGCAGCTTAGCTGCTTCTTCCATTGCCCATAGCTGCCTGCTGATTTTATTTTGTATTTTTGTAGCACATAACCTCAAAATCGCACTTTGATTTCTTTTGTGTTTTCACATTGATTTCGCTATATAATTTTCTTTTTGTTATTTTCTTCAATTCACATTAGTTAAATGATTAGTTAAATTAATAGAGACGATGGATCAACTGTATGTGGAGATTGAGATAAGCACACAAAATGCGGAAACAACAATATACACCAGCGTGCCTTCGTTCCTAGCGCTTTACACATATCGCTACCTCAAAGAGCCCCCAGATATTAAAGTAAATTTTGTTGCGAGTAAAATTGACTCGGGAAAGATAGCTTTACGCAGCTCCCAGCTGCGACGTGAACTAACCGAGCAGCATATCACGTGTCGTGAGGCTGCAACGCTACCCGCTCTGAGAGATCTTCGTCTGCCGATTTATCAGCGAAATGGAAACATTTTCATTGCTGGCACCTGTGCCGTCTGCCGGGAGCTCATTGCCCGCCAGCCGAGTGCCCATTTGCGTCAACTATTGGGTTTCAAGGGCAGCTGCCTGCTAGCGCCCGCCGAAGCCTCCATTTGGACGCGTTTCTGTGAGGTGGATGTGGTTAATTTGGTCACCCAGCTGCAGAGCGGAGAGCTACAGTTGCGTGAAGTGCCCGTTGAGGTAGTGCGCTTTGAGCAGCACATGAATCAACCGGTGCGCATGCACAACATCTATAAACTGGCCCGAGAACAGGCGAATCAGTTGGGAGAAAATTGTGTACCAGTGAAGAGGAAGGATCGCATCCTCATCGAGTGCAGCATACCCAAGGAGCAACTGTTGATCGAGCATCGTTTCGCCGAGGGCATTAGCTTCACCATTGCCGATCTAATACTCTATCCACTGCTCCGACTAGTCTTCCAGCATTGCGCCCAAATGCTGCCACATTTTCCGCTCACCAGCACCTGGTTCAGTGAGGTTAGCTGCTCTAAACTCCCTAATCTGTATCCCTTATTAACTAATCTTTCAATTGCTTGCAGATTGATAGCTTTGATACGAACTGCGCACGCATACTGCATGAGTTATATATACCGCTGCTGGTGGCACCGGCGGAGAATACACAATTACTGAGCATGCCCGACTGCGAGGAGGCGAGCCTCTACAAAGCTGACCCGAAGCGTTATCGTCCCCGGAATCGCATCTACACCAGTCAGTTGGAAGTCGATGCTGCTCTGGCTAAACTCTCACAGCTGCAGCTACATTTTAGCACCGATTCAGAGCAGACATATGGCGAACAATTAATCGATTGGCAGGATATTGAGCCAACGCATGCGAAGAGCTCAGCGTTGCCCCAGGAGCGGCTGGAGCGTAAGCGTCAACAACTGGAGAATATGGCCAATGCGGTTGTCTCTCTGGCACAGGCCAACGATCGCATTGTTGACTTCTGTAGCGGCACTGGGCATTTAGCTATACTCCTGGCTCTCAAGCTGCCCCAGTGCATTGTGATTGTGCTGGAGAATAAGGCGTATTCGCTGGCGCATGCTCACAAACGGGCCGCGGAGCTGAAGCTGACCAACTGCGTCTTCTATCAGTGCAATATTGATTATTTTATGGGACGCTTCGATATTGGCGCCTCGTTGCATGCATGCGGCACAGCCACCGACATCGTGTTGCAACAATGTCAGCGTGTTCATGCGCGCTTCGTGTGTTGTCCCTGCTGCTATGGTTCGCTGCAGCCAATGCCACACATTGCCTACCCGCTCAGTGCTCGATTTCGCCAGGTGCTCGACACAAAGGATTATCTCTATATAGCACATACAGCGGATCAGGCGCACGAATTGGGGACAGCCAATTGCAAGCCGGAAATCACGTTGCAGGGGCTGCATTGCATGTGCGTTGTGGATACTGATCGCAAACTGCAGGCGGAGGAGGCTGGCTACAAGGTGATCCTAACGCGCTTGAAGCCGGAGCAATGTACGCCAAAGAATCATTTGCTAGTCGGTCGCATTTAATATCAACTTTATATACAACATTCACTGCCTAACCAAAAGAATAATCTTAAAATGTATGGATAAAATATACTGTGTATGTGAACATATGAAAAAGTCGCAGCTCTTCCATCTGAAGAAAAAAAAGAACAAATAAAAGTTTTGTATTTTTTTATAAGATTTTCCGACTTTTTTTTAAGAGTTCAAGTGTGACTATTTGTGGCACTTTTAATGAGTTGTAGATAATCGGTTTACATGATGAACAAATAGATACATATATGTTTATATGTATATGTAAATATCTGATTAGCAAACTCATCATACTCGCTGAGTTTAGCTCTCAAATCAGTTAGATTACAAATATTTTTAAACATTTTCATAAATAACTAAAAATTATATGCTTTGTAGTTCTTCGTAAATACCGTTGACGATTTTCTTTTATTTGAGAAACACGAATTTCTTGTAGAAAATGACTTAATGAGTTATCAATTTACTAAAGACGAGTGTTTAACGCCTGTCTAATTAATTAATTAGTTTTGTTGCTGCCGCCGCGCAAGGCAAGAACCAAATGTAGCACGGAGCCGCCTTGCACTTTATAGTCTGCCGCCGTTTTGTCGTCGTTCCTGCAAAAATTAGCATTTTAATAATTTTACATATATCAACTTTTTTATACCTGACGCACATTTGTTTGCCGGAGAATATGAGACGCTGCTGTTGTGGTGGTATGCCTTCCTTTTCCTCGACGCGTTCCTTTATCCGGTCAACCTTATCTGTGGGCTCAATATCGATCTCAATTTCCTTGCCAGTCAGTGTCTGTAAGTAGGAATTTCACATTATTAATAAATATATTTTGCTGTAATTTTTTTGTTGTCCGCCAAGCTGACGCATGGTGGACGGTGCATCATTCACCAAATTGGGCATGTTACTTGCTTCGCCGTATTGGCTTTACCTTCACTTTGATCAACATTGTGCTTGCGTGTTATTTGGTTTTCCCAAATACCAAATATTAATTTAAAATCAATTTGCTAAATTTTATTGTAAGCTTGTTCGGGTCGCGGCGTTTTTGCGAATGTCATTCGAGCGGTGCTGCCAACTGTATGCAATGTAAGACAATTCACCTGTGCTCTGAATGTCGATAGCAAGTCTTATCGATATATTGATCCTACTGGACGTTTTGGTAAAAACTTGTTAGCTTCTTAATTTGAAATTACGTTAAAACTAAAAATATTTGATATATTGACATGGTGAAAGAAACTTTTTATGTTATGCTCCGAATTAAAATACGACTGCTCTTTTAATTCACCAAATCGTAAAATTTTTTTGTTTTCAAAAATTTTCTTCGACTTCAGTTTGCAAATTTCTTTACCAAAAAAGAAAACGAAAAAATGCAAGCAAACTTTTCGAATCTGAAGTGTGCTAAAATATTAGGTTAATAAAGAAATAAACCTTTATAATCAGTTCTGTACTTTTTAGGCGTAGAAATCGAAACTCGATATCGAATTCACAATCACAATTCGTAAAGCAGATCTGCATTTTTTTAGTTTTGCCTTTATTTACAATCTAAATACAAATATTTACATGAATTCTAGATCAAGCGACTTATTTGTGATTATTAATGGCGTGCACGGCCTCGCTTATGTGTCGAATGTCCCGGGCATAGGTCCTGCAACAGCCACCAATGATTTTCGCGCCCAGCTGCGCCCATTCCGGCACATATTTCTCGAGCGGCACACAATGTTCACGGCCCTGCCAGCCTGTTGTCACATCGTAGACCTCACCGCTGTTTGGATAGACCACTAGTGGGATTTGTTCCTCCACGCTGCGCTCACCATTCAAGCTTTTGAAGAGCGGCGTCACAAACTTGGGATGCACACAATTCACGCCCACAGCGAGGCAATTGTCCAACGCCTTTCGCTCTCGCAATATGTCCCAAATTGCATTCGCAGCGTCAGCGAACTCTTCGCCATGCGCCAGCCTGCTCTCGTCCTTGCATTGAAAGGCCACCCAGAATTTCACCTCGGGATAATCATCGCAGAGCATCTCCACCAGTACTTCTGCCTCCATTTGACAGGGTATCGTTTCAATAGCCAACGCATCCACGCCCGCCTCTAGACAGGCCTCAATGCGGACGCGATGCCAGTCGGTTATGGTTTTTGGGGCCACATAATCCGCATACTCGCCCGTGTACTCGGATCCGTCGTGCAGATGAGCGCCAAATGGTCCAATCGAAGCAATAATCAGCGGGTAACCTGTACAATAAAGGACATCTTAGCAATTTGAGCATATTTTGTATTATCGGGATTTGACGATTGAACAACTTTGTGACCACAAACCGCAAAATATATGCTGCAAATCTAAAACAGCGTATAATTGTGGGTATCAAGTGAGTTTTAAATTTATGTGGTGCTTTACTGTTGTTCGAAAACAAAGATGAAATCTTTGTATAATATTGTCTATTATAGCTTAACAAAGTAAATTTCTTCCAATGGGTCTAACTTTAAATCAATTTTGTGACTATAGACTCTTTAACTTCTTAATAAAACACGTATTTTAGGAATTTATGACAAGGAATCTGTTGTCAAATTGGTTGTTCTGTTGTCGCAAAAATCTTGACAGTTTGTCAGTAATCTTTGAAATTTTTTACTCACCTTCGTTCACTTCCAGCTGCGCCTCATAGCATTCGGTTAGATACTTTTCTTTGGCCACGTGCGCCAGTCGTACTGTGTTCTTGATTAGCTCAATACTCTGCTGCTCATCCAGCTCCAGATATTCCATATAGCCCTCGACACTCGTCTGATATGTGTTTGTCAGTATCATATCAGCGCCATCTATTGCACAGATCGATAATGCAAGCCGTGGTTAACAGATGTATGTTAATATGTTTGTATGTTAATCACTTACTCTGCAGAAAATCGAGATGGGTATTGATGACGGCCGCTGGATTGGTGGCATTGAAGCGTGCACTCCACAACGGATCACCATCGACGGAGTTGCCCACATGCACGGTCATCTGGGTGCCAAAGCCGCCATCCTTAACCAGCAATCGCGTCAGAACCATAATTAATAAGTTGTATGCTAAATAGTAGAATGGGGAATTTGTTATTCAATTTGTATTAAAAGAAATTTTCGCTGATAACATATTTTTACATCGCTGTAATGGATTCTTATCAGCAAGTGACAGAGCCAGATGATGTTTGTCAACACAACAATCATTGTAGCGAGCCTTTCAATGTGAGCCTTGACACCTGACAATCCAATGAGTGCACTGAGAGAAATTCTAATATAATTAGGATCAATAGTGATCAACTAGATTCAAGACAAAAACATATCGAAAAGAAACTAAAAAATATATTTAGATTGAGTGCTTTTGTTCTAGAATGAACAATCTTGAATATTTTTCTTACTCAGATTTTGATTTGATATTTTGTACTTTTCAAATATTATATCAAATTTAAATCAAACTTTGTGAAATTATATGATCGTCGTTTACTGATAGTCAACCATATATCTATCAATATAGAGTTTAATGAACTTGCTTCTTTCAACAAACAACAACGAAAACAACAACAAATAATTATAACACAGTTTGTCAGCAATAAATGAAAGATTATTGCTAAGCATAAAGCACTTACCTTGAAAATCGTATCAATGTGTCTATGTAATTGAGTTAATTAAGTTGTTATTTTTCTGTAAGTTGCTAAGCGGACGAATAACAAGTGTATTTATATAATAAATATATATTCCGTTCGGTCTGAAGCTCAAACTAAATGTGGCAGATTACAATGTTGACCGCCTGTCTTTATAGGCTGCTCTTATCACACTGAGCATTATGCTCAACGGCGGCAGCAGCAGCAGCAACAAAAATGTGAACATCATAAATATTTTTATTTATAACTTATTTATCAATCGATTTTTTTAATCCGATCTGATCCGATATCAGTTTTTGCTTGTTTAAAAAAAAGTATAACTTCTCTTTGTTTAACAATTAAAGAAAGAAGTAAATAATAAACCTCGGTTCTGTTCAGTTATGCTCGTCAAAATAAATATAATTGTATATATTAATCCCTTTCTCTAATAAAACAAAGATGAAAATTATTATTTTATTAATCACTTATTAGTTTTTAATTTTTGTTGATGTGATGCGATGCCAGTTTTTTTTCTCTCTTTTTGTGTTCTTTTAAGAAAGAACTAATAGTATTGTTTTAAATTACTTATTAGTTAGTTAACTAACTGATACCTTAAAAAAATGTTTTAAATTTAAAATATATACAAATTAATTTGCATAAAAATTGATTTCGAAATAAGAAACTAAATCTCAAAAGTGATTCTGGCCTACCTCAATTTTCTGGTCTTTGGTCTTACTGATAAGTAAAGAAATCTGATGCAATAATAATGGGTAAAGAATAATCCTTATAATGAGGATATTCAACGCTTTCTAAGTGAAAGTGGCTAGAGGAAAGTTTGTTGAAGGTCAACTCATTAATTGATTAGTAAATGGCTTATTAATATGGTATTCATCAGGTCTATTATGTTTAGTGCCGGCTCTGGCAGAGATTAGTCCAGCTCTGACCTGCTCTGGCAGAGATTAGTTCAGCTGATGTCTGAGATAGGCAAACAGACAAACGCCGGCAGCGTCTGTTTTGATAACCTTTGCCGCCTTTGCCACCACACAGAATGTCGTGTGAACTCAATCGGTGAACATATGGCTGCTATTTGATTCACTCGCATCTGTGCTCGAATCGAACAAAAAGCGGAAAATTTCTCTGTTTACAGTCTAATAGTGGTTGATAGTTGAAATCATAAATAATGCTGCTTTACTTTACTCTATTTTAAACTATTATAAAACTACTATAGACTCATAGCATAGAATTTCGCGAAATTGGCTTATCTAACTAGTATTTAATTTTTTGGCACGTTAACAAAACTGAAGCTTGAAAATGATTAAACATCGAAAGATCAATATGCAATGCAATAAAAGTATCTAACTTGAGTATAGACAATATAGAAATCTAGTTAAATTTACTAATTCAATAACTTGATTAGACAAAAGAATTCTGCATTAAACCAATATACCCCATTTTTTTGGCGGGCACAGCGTATACTATTAAAAACACTATTAAAACCTTGCAGCATTGAACTGTTTAATCAGACGCAGCTTTCAATTTACCCTCTAAACAGAAAGCAATTCCACGGATTATGCATATACGAGGTGTGTTCAAAAAGTATCGCGAATTTTGTGTTTTTTCAGATATTATTTATTTATTCATGAATATCTATTTTGTCCCCTTCAAAGTAATCCCCATGAGATATTATACACTTGTGCCAACGGTTTTTCCAATCTCCAGCTCCTCCTTCGATCCCGTCTTTATCTCGTCAAGCGTAGCGTAACGTCGTCCTTTCATGGGCCTCTTCAGTTTAGGGAACAAGAAAAAGTCACAGGGGGCCAGATCTGGGGAATACGGTGGCTGCGGCATCATTAGTGTGTTGTTTTTGGCCAAAAAGTCGCGCACAAGCAACGATGTGTGAGCGGTACGAATTTCGCGGCGACCCGTCTCATGCCCAAATCATTGATAAAAATCGAATGGCATGAGCCAATCGATATGTCTAGCTCCTCAGCAACTTCTCTAACGGTGATTGTCTGTTGTTGTCTGTTGTCCGGCACGCTTTTCGTCGTTCACATCTCCTCGGCCTTCTGAGAACATTTTGTACCACCGATAAACGTTGCTTCGGTCCAAGGTAGCTTCTCCGTATGCCACAATCAACATTCGGAATGCATCCGCGCACTTAATTTCGTTTTTCACACAAAATTTGATACAGGTTCTTTGATCCATTTTTTTGAATAGGTAAAAATCGAAGACGATCCAAAACACGTGCAAGCAAAGCAGCTGTCAACAATTAAGTGAACATTCAAAATGGCCGAGCTTGTCGGCATAAGTGAGAGACATGAGTACCAACATAACGCTACAAAAAAATCGAAATTCGATTATACGTAACCCGCGAAAATTCAAAATTCGCGATACTTTTTGAACACACCTCGTATTTATATTAGCTTTAAAAATGTGTCTAGGCCAACTTAAATGAGAAGTGAAAGAAACTCACAAAATATATACGTGTTCGCTGGTAGCAACAGCATTCGAGAATTTTGATACATTGGTATATTTATATATAAATATATATATATATATATATATATGCATATATTATATATTTGTACAGATAGTAACACTTATATATTAGCATGATTTATACTATGAATGTGGAAAAGAAATTACGGAACTGAGGATGTTTGGATTTGCGCTTGAGGCTGCTGAGCGATGCTATCAATGTACTCGCGTATCTCGAGTATGTCATCCGGATAGACGCGACAACAGCCGCCGATGATGCGGGCGCCCAGCTGCAGCCACTGGGGCACAAAGGAAATCACATCGAGACCGGTGCCCGTCCACTCGCCACGCTCGGCATCGTACACCTCACCGCGATTGCTGTAGATGACCAGCGGTGGCAGCTGCTCTTGCGCCATGGTTGCTCGCAGAGACTCAATCAGCGGCGTCACATAACTGGGATTCACACAATTGACGCCGATGGCCAGCAAACGGGATTGTGCCTCATGCTTCTGCACGAGACGCCAAACGGCCAAAGCAGCCCCGGCAAATGATTCACCATGCGCCAAATGCAGCTCATCCTATGGGTGAATATATATAAGTTTACCACAAATGTATATTTAAGCTAAGAAAGCTTCCCTACTATTCCACTACTCAATTTGAAGATTAGTTTCATGTTGTTAATAGTTTTATAGCTATCTCATCGATTTTTAAAAGGAATCGAAAGGATTGCGAATGGAGCCATGAAAATATTGGGTATTTGCATCGTAAGAAGCAGCACTACTATTACCTTGACCCCAACTGTAGTATGTAAGATATATATTTCAAAAGTCCAACACTCACCTTGCACTGAAAAGACACCCAAAACTTGGCCGTTGTCGATCTCTTCAGGATGAGCTCTGTGACCGCAAGAGCCTCCAGCTGGCAGGGCAACGTTTCCACAGCTAAACCATCCACGCCAGCCAGCAGACAGGTATCGATGCGTGTTGTGTGCCACTGCTGTAGCTGCTCGTAGTTGACACGATTCGCATAGCTGCCCTGGTACTCGGACCCGTCATGCAAATGGGCGCCATACGGTCCAATCGAGGCCAATATCCAGGGCATATCGGCGTCAATGTTGCCATTATTTGCTGCAGCCAATTCAGCCAAATATTGCGATTTGGCATCGTGTGCCAGCTGAACACTTTTCGCAATGAGCGCAGTGCTCTCCTCGCGTGTTTTGCCCAAATGTTTCATGAAACCCTCCACGCTGGACTGATACGTGTTGGTCAGTATTATATCAGCGCCGTTGCGCAAGAAATCCAAATGTGTTTTGACCACAGCAGTGGGTTGGGTGCAATCGAAACGGGAGCCCCACAAGGGATCACCATCAACTTTTTCGTTCACATTCCGCGCCAGTTGACTGGAAAAGCCGCCACATTTTACTAAAATGCGCTCTGCTTTTTCCACATTCCATTTTCCGATTGTAGCGGGCAACATTTTGCTTGAAATGCGATTTCAAATGATTTTCGTTTCACTTGAAGGGTAAAATATTTATATATATTTATTCGACATTTACCTACGTGAGACTCTCAGCTTTTGCTTAGTTCGTTTTGTTGTTTTGTTCTCGACGCTTGCCTTTTCTTTTGTTATTTATGTATGTATGTGTGTGCTATTCTTATTTTGTCTTAACTACGCATTCTCATTCATTCTCATACAAACACATGCGCTTACACTTATTCGCCGCACAGCTGACTTATGTTTACAAATGCGCTGTTGTTGCCCTGGGTGCAGAAATGACAACAGCGGCTGTCAAAATAAATGTACAGTTGAATGAAATGTTTTTAAAACGTAGCTGCATTTTTTTTTATTTTGCATATTTGGAAAATTTACTTGGGGCTATTAACCCTAAAAACTACAGCTGTCAAATTGCTAGAGATACCCATAGAAGTCTTGACTTCTGTGCTACCCCCAACATAGCTGATCTCATGCACTGCAGGACATCCCAGCAATTAGACAGGATCTGGTATGATGAGCCTTGACAGTTGCTGTCAAATTGATGTTCTCGCTTAAGAACTTTGGCTGTATAGTCGAGCGACGGCATTGAGTGCCATGAGTTCCAGGATTGCAAATACTTAGCTTAACTTTGGGATGATTCAATTGCTCCATTAATGTAATAAAATTGCAAGTATATATTCTATTTATGTATATAAATGGCATATAGAATCCATATATCTCATGAATATATATGGTTTCTAGATTGTAGATTTCTATCTCAGTGAGAAGGGATTAAATTTGAAATAGGAAAATACTTTTTAATAACTACATCTAGCATCTAGGATATATATATTCTAAATGCATCCATTTAAAAACTATTTACTTATTTCGCCTTATTTCCTCTCGTTCTTATAGTGAATTTTTTAAGTGTTCGGGTTCTTAGATAACCCCCATAATACTTAAATGCATTTCTAAATAGCCATGTACTTTGAAAATCTGTAAGGATATTTTTGATATCATTTGTTGTCACCAATCTGCGTCTAAAATTATGTACTACTTTTTAAACAATGAATTTTAGCCAATAAATCAACCCAATCTGTTCCGATGGTGCGTGTACATGATAAATAACATTTTCCAAGACAAAATCAAAATTGAAATAGTATTTTGTTTATTTCCAATGCAGTTGTTGTTTTTGTTGCTAATAGTGTGTAAATATCAACAACTTCGTTCAGCTTTATTTATTACAGTTCTGTTGCACAAAATAAAACACCTAGTAAACTGCTTGATTTGTGGAGAAACAAGTTTATTCGCTGAGAATAATAAGTATATATTTATATATAAATACATATTGATAATTTATATAGTCGATAATAATACATATTCATAAACAAATTGAGTACGAATTTAATTTAAATATTTGTTGCCATTTTTTCAACGGCTGTTAGTAAATATATATTGTTATTGTTGTTTATAATTGATCTTTTTGGGGTGTTAGGGTATTATAATCACATTGATGTTTTGTATATAGATGTATATATATATATATATATATATATATATATATATAGATAGGTATGTATATATAAATAAATAATAGTAAATTTGACAAAAGCAAATCAAATTGGAAAATGCCATATTAAACAATAAATGTAACTTTGGTAAACTTACGCATCGTATAAATTCTAAATCCATTTTGTTATTGTGTTCATCATTTGCAACATCAGCTCAAATGTGCCAATACATATATATATTTAATACGTATATCTAATGTACAGTTTTCTTCATTTCGATTTTTTTTTTCACTAAATAACAGTATTCGTATATAGATATCAATTGTTAATTAGTTGTTATTTATATGCATATTTTTACTCTTCCCAAGTTTAGGTCAGCTGCGCTTATCATCATCTCCTTTAAGAGTTTGAGTGCTCTGATTAAATACTCAGAGAAATACTTTGCTCAAAAAATACATTATCTGCCGTTGTAACGGTATATTGGCTATATATATGTATGTATGTATGTATATGTATCGGGTTATGTGCATGGAAGTTCATTGTGTCTGTGTGTGGCGGCTCTGCTCATCGTAATGAGTGCGAAAATGCAAATGATATAAAAAAAAAGTACAAAACGGAATATCGAAAAATTAAATTAAGCAAAAAAGCTACGGGTTTTATCATCCAATTGGATGATAATCCGGCTAATGACAATTTTGTATCATTTTTTTAAACATTGTCCCAGTCTCTACTCTGTTTTGTTTCATTTTTATATATATATTTTTTTTAGGAATTTTCCACACGCTGATAACGGAACACTCCGTGTGGTCGCTCGAGAATTGGATCGCTTTAAACAATATTTATATAAACTATTCTATATACTTTAATTAATACGTTATATTCAAGGGCTTAACAAGTTTTGGAATGATGATACACCTAAAAAAAACAGGTGCTTAAAACATAGTAGTATTTAAAAGTACAGTTTAAAGTTTGAATATTTGATGATGATATTTGATATTTGAAAGAATTTGAATTACTCGAATAATACAAAAATACATTGCTATATTGAACTCTTAAGTTTTTACATTGTATTATAATTATTATGATGAATATAATTATTGGAATTGATAGAAACAAATACTTATCAAAACAAACTATATTCCAAGGAGTTGTAGAACAAAAAATGAAAATTTAACACAATTTCTATTTCTGAAAGATCTCAATTTTGGAACGACCACTCTATCGATAACCGATCAACGATAACAGTCCACTCATTCTCTAAGAGAAGAGATTATTGCGCCGCTTGAGCGAACCAAATTTCTTTTCGGCCTCGAGCAGCATCTTCTCCTTGCGCACCACCTCGAAGGGTATTGTTTTGGACATGCGATCGATTTCCTGATCCGATGGAAAATCCTCAAAGCTCATATTGCTGAAGCCAGTCTTTGCCGAGTTCTGTATGGTATTCGATTGAAAATTGCGACTGCTACCGGCTCCTCCTACTCCTACTCCTCCTGCACCAGCGCCACTAACACGATTCTCATCCTGGGCGGCAGCATGATCATCATCATCATCATCGTCATGGGATTGATATTGAAGACGCTGATGTTTCTGCTTGCTGCCGGAGCTCAACGATGAGGTGGAGCCCAGGGCACCGGCGCTGACCTTTTTATACGCATGCCCCTTGACCTTTTGGGTGAGCTTGGCGGGCAGCGCTCTCACAGCCAAATGGGACTTTTCCTTTTTGGGCTTAACAGTTGCCGCGGCCGGGATGTGATTGGATCCATCCGCAACCAGGTCGTCGGAACAACGCAACACCACCGGCTCCTCCTCATCGTCCGGTGTAAAGTCCGAGCAGCGATCTTGAGAGATTTGCACAAAACCATTATCAGCAATTGCCAGCAACGGTTGCAAATGTGTGGGTTGTAATTGTAATTGTGGTTGAGGTGGTGCGGGCACAGCAATTGCTGGTACGGTTGGTGGTGCTGGTATTGTAATTGGAATTGGAGCTGGAGCTGGAGTTGCTTGTGTGATGGTTGAGGTGATGCTGGTGTTGTTTGTGCCACTGGAGGAGCTGGCGGAGCAACTGCTTGCGGCTGGCACATTCACATAGACGCTACTGATGCTGCTAATCTTGTGATTATTATTATTGTTAGCCAGCGGCGGAGGTGGTTCGGGCGTTTTATTTATTATAATCGAATGATTGATTGTCACCAGCTGTGAGCAGCTGGCGGGGATTACTTTAACATTATTATTATTATGCATATTGATATTGTTGTTGTTGTTGTTGGTTTTGGGATAGTGCTGGAGCTGGAGCTGGAGCGGGAGCGTTGTCTGGTCGACAACGACACATTTGCGTATTACCTGTGGAAATGGCTCAGAGCCAAAGAGATCACGCTGCTCGCTGCCGTCCCCACCGCCTCCTCCTGCTGCTACCACCTCTGTCTCTGATGCAACAGACCCAATAAACGGATTAAAGATGGGCTCATTGAACTCATCCAGCTGGGGTGCATCGGCATTCACTTCCGGCTCGGGAAAGTTGGCAAAATTGCAGTCAGCAGTCGGTGGGGGCTGACTTGATTTGACCGGCGTCGAGGTCCACATTTCCGGCTCGCTAGCTCTGGGTCGTCGCTTGGGCGGCTTACCCACAGGCAGCTTGAACGGCGCCATGGCAAACACGTCGAGCTCGTCGCTGAGCTCTGCCTGGTTAGCAGCAGCAGCTGCAGCTGCAGTTGCACTTGCCAAAGCCTGTGCTGACGATGACTCATTGCTGCTGCTCTTGCTCTCCGCCGAACCATAGTCCAGCTCATCGTCCAGCAACAGCGGACGATCCCCAAACTTGTGCAGCAGATCACTCGATGTGGGACTCAGTTCATCACTATTAATGTTGATGCCACCACTCGCCGCAGAGGGGTTATTTGGATCTGCTGCTGCAGCAGCTGCCGCCGCACGATCCTTTTTACGTAGACGCACCTTGACCACAACACGACTGCGCACATCATCCTCGTGCGTGGTGACGCTCTCGCACTCGGCATGATAAGCGGAACTGGAGCAGGTCTTCACGCTCTCACTGATCCCGTCCATATCGAGGGGTAGCGGACGTCGCAGTTTTGCCAGCGAACCTGCACGCGGATTCTCATCGAACAGATCATCGTCCTCTGCGCGCAAATCACTCGCCGATCCGATGGAATCCGCATCGTCATCCGATTCCAGCTGTGCCGCTTGTGCCGCTGCAGCGGCTTGTGCCGCCTGAGCAGCCACTGCAGCTGCCATTAGGTTGAGCTGTTGCGCCGCCTGCTGCGCAGAGGATGAGGGTCGTTTTGTAGTCGCCGTTTGGCGCAACTTTTTTACGATGGGCAAATTTGTGGTTTTGTCCATGTTGTGGTAGGCGACCTGTTGGATTTTGTGTATGGTTTCGGGTATGTTGCTGGTCACAATCTGCTTGAAGATCGCCGCACCCTTCTTGTTGCCCTCATCGCTGTCCTGCTGAAAGAACTCCGAATCGGAATCATCCGATGTGGGCTGATCATTGCTGCGCAATTTCTCGTATTTGTTGCGATCCTCCAGCGGCAGCTTGACAAAGCCACCACCACCCGCAACAGCTTCCGATTGTAGTCCTCCTCCTACACCTCCGCCACCGCCTCCTCCAATATCATCCGAATCGGTTTTCAGTCTGCTGCCAATCAGCGAAGTCTTATCCTCCTCCAGTGTGGGCGATAGCAGCCACTTGGATGAGCTGGATGAGACCATTGGATTGCCGCCGCCAGCTGTGGCAATCGGCGTAACTCCGCCCGAGGAGCAGCTAACGATGAATTTCGCTGTGGATGAGATCAAGTACGTTTTATGCAGTAAGGTAATGAGATTACGGACTAGTTACGAGAAGGGGATCTGTTGGTGTTCTTTTTGTTTTGCTTGTGACGATGCCTGAGTGCTTAAAGAGTTCATTAATGTGTGTAATATTTATTGTTTTTGAGTGTTATTTTTTGTTGTTTGTGGTTTGTCGTGTGTTTAACATTTAGGATTAGTTACAAATGTGACGTGGAAAACGCGAATTTGATGGCTGTAGCTCGATGTCATCCTTGGGTGTGAGTTAAGCGATGATCTAAGGATATACATGAGGCTTAAGGGTCTATGCACAGGACACTACAATAAGTTTTCATTCATGATTTGAAGAATGATGACTGAAGAATATAGCTAGCTGATTTTGTAACTTTTCGATTGAATTTAAAATAACGAATGCAATTTATATGGATAATATAAGTATCTAGATACTTTAACTCATAGTTGAAACTCATGAATAGAGTTTTTAAGAAAGAAGTTTGAAGCCTAACAAACTGTTAATAAAGTCGTATTTTGCAGCGCTGTTACATTAACATAAATGTTGTTGCATTAGCATTAGCATAACAGATTAAGTGCGCTGTTATGATCATTTTACAGCGCTGTTATATTAATATTTACTCGAATTACGATGAATTTCGAATTATCAGAGAATGGAGTATAAAATAATCGCTTTTTGTTTAGAAAAGAAGTTAAATGAAATACATAGAAATCTGTCAAATACAGTAATTACAAAATAAGGTTTTATATTGATACTAACTTGAAAAAATCACAAATATTTACAAAATTCAGTGGTTTACTTTAAAAAAATATACTTATGGAATTTTGTAATTTTTGCTACAATTAAAATTAAGTAATGTATAATTGCCCTGTGCATAGCCCTTGTGTTAGTAAATTGTTATTGAAATTCCCATATTAAATTTAAGTAGTTGCTTAAATTAACTAATTCAATATGTTGTTTGTTTTTTTGGTTTTTGTTTTGTTTATTGCATTTGAAATCAGTTTAGAACGCTGCTTAACTCTCATACAAATTCATTATTGTTGGGTGTTTTTTTTAACTTAAAAATAACGCTCCGCGTTGCTTTCTTTAGCGTCCAACTTGTTTATATCATAAATATATATATATATATTTATATATTGTGTGTAATATGTGTATATATATATATATTTATAGAGTATATATAACTGCCGTCTGAAGTTTGATTTGCTTTTGCTAATAGCGTGTTTACCTGACTTTTGTTGCTTTCATTGTTCTTCAAATTCTTTTTTCAAATTTGTTCTCATATATATTTTTCAATTTACAGAAATTTGCTCTTTGGAATAATACTTTAAATTGTTGGAGTTGTTGTTTTTTAATGTTTTTATAATAACATTTATGTACAAGTATTAACAGGTTTTCTTTTTTGGTTTTAATAGCTAAGTTGAACATTATTAAATAGTTTTTTGTTGTTGTTGTGGTCGCTTTTCAAGGAACGAAAAATCTTTTTTGCCTATGGACTGTTGTGCAAATATATATATATATATATATATATATATATATATATACACATATATATATATATTGTCTAGCATTGATTGGACATTGATTTCGTTGATCAATAATAATAACAATATTGTTTATCATTTGTTTAATTGCTGCCACATCCACAGCGAACGCAGTTTGACGCGAACTTTGCAAAAAGTATGAAAAAAACAAAAAACGAAAAGAATTTTAAAATAAAATTGTAAAATGTACTAATTTTGTCATTTTGAGCAGTTGCAGAATAATCTCTAATCAATAATCTTTAGTTAATTAGCATAAATATTTAGAATTGCACGTTTTTTTAAAATTAATTTTGATATGCAGCAAATTATTGCTCAAAAACACATTTTCTTTTCATATGATATCAATTCACTTAGTCTTAATTTAGTTTACAAAACACACAGAAATATTTATATAGCAATAAGTAGACCAAATGTTGAAAGTATATGTCGAAAGGCTGAATTTGAATCAATTTGAAATAAGTATTAAAAAAATACAATTTAAAACAATTAAAAAGCTGTTATATTGACAACATTTGTTGCATTAGCGTAAACAGCTTTAATGCGCTGTTATTAACATTTTACTGCAATTAACAGCCATTAGACACATACACATCAAAGAGAATATTTTACAAAAATTACATTGCTTGAATTTATGTTCAAAATATATGTTTTCGATTAAATTAAAACCACAACCACTAATTACGGTTATTGTTTAGATTACGTGTTACTGTTTACTAAGTAATAATTGTTGTTTTCATCTAGCATAGAACCAGCACCAAATAATTTGTTTTGTTAGAAGCGCTTAGATTGGAGTTGGAAGTTTAGTAATAGATCAAGTAAAGTAAAGTAAAGTTCTTTGTCAATAGATACTATAAATATAGATTAGTATTTGAGTGCATTTTAATATGTACAAAAACAAAGTTGGATACATTGATTTGTTTATATATATATATGTTTATATATATATTATATGTATATGTATATATAACACTCAATCTTTTTTTAAGTAAGTAATGACAGGAGGATCAATCATAAAGGTCGCTCCTATGGCACTCTAAAAGCTTATTTCACTGCATAACCCACGCAATCCCCGCACTCGATCTCTTTCTTATCTCTCACTTCTCTCTGCTCTCTCTCAAAAGCTGACTAACAGCTAAAGCATAATCTAAAAGCTCAGCGCAGCTTTCTCTCAGTTATAATTGGTTGTTGTTAATGATGTTGTCGCATTGCTGTTGTTGCTTGTTGTCGTTGTTATTGCTGCCGGTTGTTGTCGATGTTGCTGTTCTTGTTGTTGTTGTAGTTCTGGTTGTTGTTGTTGTTGCTGTTGCTGTTACTCTACTGTGGGATGGGTATTTTAGACTACGTCTACGTTCAACTCATTTTCACTTTCTAGATCGAGAGATTGAGAGCAACAAACAAAAGCAACAATCGAGAAACTAAACGTATTTCTGGCTTTGCAACATTATTAAAGTTCAAAATTTCATGCTTTACCTCCAGTTTTACGCAGCGAGCTCGCCTTCTCGCGTAGACCCGGCGGCAAACTGAACGGTGCCGAGCCAAATGGATCCTCCAATGCTGGATTTGGATTGGGCGAGACAGTAGCAACACTTGCCACAACAGGCACAGGAACAGGAACAGCTGCAGCAGCTGCTGTTAATGCCACTGTTGCAACAGTCGCATTCTGCTCCGTCGGCGTCAGTGTGGATGTGGTCGATGCAGACTTGGCCGTGATGCCTGCAGCAAAAGCAAATAATTAATATTGAATTCTTTTTTTTAGTATACTCAGAAAAAATCGACCTGAATTTTCGAAAATTCGATATACTTTTGGTGCCAATGGTAAATTATTATTTAGAAAATATAATTTTAGGATTGTCGACTGAGACAAGCATTTTCTTTCTAATTAATGAATTTCTAATTATTTCTAAGAACAATAAAGCTTTCTAGTTGTCAGGTCGATCTTTTTTCCGAGTGAATGAATAAATAGTATTTGACTTCACTTACTGCCTTGACTGCCGCGCTGTCGTATCTTGTCGAATTCCGCCTCGAATATGTGATCTTCGGTCATTTGACTGAAGGGCTGCTCCTCCTCGAAGGGATTCCAGGCTTCGACACGTTTATCCATTGTCGTCTGCTTGGCCAGCTCGTTGCTGGAGAGCGAGAAGGCGCCTGTTGCGCTGCTGCTGCCGGCATAGATGCCTGGATTAGAGGCGGCAGTGGCCAGTGTCGCCCCATTCTGCGGTCCATCGCCCATCGACATGGCCATGTTGTTGTTGTACGGCGCCAGAAACTGACTCGTCTCATTGGCAAAGGTTCTAATAATGCGCAACATGAGATTTTTTGCAAGTGAAATGTATGATGACAAAAATGTGTAAGGAAGATAGCAAGGCAAATAAAATCAAATCAATTAAATGGAATGCTTTTAAACAGGCTTAAACAACAATTAGATATCTTGTTTATTGACTCTGCGATGCGGCGTCATCGTCATTTGTGGCACTTAAGTTTCGAATGACAGTAGACAGTGGAAGCACAACAAGAGTGAAAGCAAGAGAAAAGCAAGTCACAAACAGAACTATATCGACAAGTGGCAAAGCAAACAAACAAGTAAAAATGTTGCAGTCTAGTGAGCTCGACTACGATTATACCCTGAACCTTGCTGTTAAATATCTTATAAGTTTTGCACACCCATATGTAAGCAGGTGTGCAAGTGCTCACATTTCATATGAAAATGCTTGATGAATAATATGTTCATTTATAGTATATATCAATTAGAAGCCTGTTTTTTAATATTGTTGCTTTTATTGCTATCGGAAAACGAGAAGTGTCGATATTTGCCAGACAACGAAACGGTTATCGATAAAATGAAATAAACTTGAATTGTGAGTGGTATTCGATAACTTATATTGCAAATGTAGTCTTTAACTCTTATAGCGTGTGAGGTTCGCGTGCTTGCACAGATGGACAGAGGGACAGGGCTATATCGACTCTACTTTTGATTCTAATTATGAACATATATTCTTCATATACATATATATATATTCCTATAATTTATATGTATGCCTTTAACTTTGTACATACGAGGTGTGTTCAAAAAGTATCGCGAATTTTGGATTTTCGCGGGTTACGTATAATCGAATTTCGATTTTTTTGTAGCGTTATGTTGGTACTCATGTCTCTCACTTATTATTATATATACGAGGTGTGTTCAAAAAGTATCACGAATTTTGAATTTTCGCGGGTTACGTAGAATCGAATTTAGATTTTTTTGTAGCGTTATGTTGGTACTCATGTCTCTCACTTATGCCGACAAGCTCGGCCATTTTGAATGTTCACTTAATTGTTGACAGCTGCTTTGCTTGCACGTGTTTTGGATCGTCTTCGATTTTTACCTTTTCAAAAAAATGGATCAAAGAACCTGTATCAAATTTTGTGTGAAAAACGAAATTAAGTGCGCGGATGCATTCCGAATGTTGATTGTGGCATACGGAGAAGCTACCTTGGACCGAAGCAACGTTTATCGGTGGTACAAAATGTTCTCAGAAGGCCGAGAAGATGTGAACGACGAAGAGCGTGCCGGACGCCCGAGCACTTCAACAACAGACGAAAAAATTAATGGAGTAGAGAAAATGGTATTGGCCAATCGTCGAATCACCGTTAGAGAAGTTGCTGAGGAGCTAGACATATCGATTGGCTCATGCCATTCGATTTTTATCAATGATTTGGGCATGAGACGGGTCGCCGCGAAATTCGTACCAAAATTGCTCAATTGCGACCAAAAACAGCATCGCATGAACATTGCTAATGAGATGTTGGACTCTGTCCGCGACGATCCAAATTTGCTCCAGAGGGTCATAACTGGTGACGAATCGTGGGTTTATGGTTACGACGTGGAAACCAAAGCTCAATCATCTCAATGGAAGCTGCCGCACGAACCAAGACCGAAAAAAAGCGCGCCAAGTTCGGTCGAATGTGAAAGTTTTGCTAACAGTTTTCTTCGATTGCAGGGGCGTGGTGCATCATGAGTTCTTGCCACAGGGTAGAACGGTCAATAAGGAATATTACCTGCAAGTTATGCGCAATTTGCGCGAAGCAATCCGCCAGAAACGCCCGGATTTGTGGAAGAACAAAAATTGGCTTTTGCACCACGATAACGCCCCTGCTCACACATCGTTGATTGTGCGCGACTTTTTGGCCAAAAACAACACTCTAATGATGCCGCAGCCACCGTATTCCCCAGATCTGGCCCCCTGTGACTTTTTCTTGTTCCCTAAACTGAAGAGGCCCATGAAAGGACGACGTTTTTTTGAATAGGTAAAAATCGAAGACGATCCAAACAATTAAGGGAACATTCAAAATGGCCGAGCTTGTCGGCATAAGTGAGAGACATGAGTACCAACATAACGCAACAAAAAAATCAAAATTCGATTATACGTAACCCGCGAAAATTCAAAATTCGCGATACTTTTTGAACACACCTCGTATATATATATTTATTCTGCCTGTTACATACATTTGCACAAAATCATCACACACTTTTTCACTAGAGTTCAGGGTATTAACGAACACACACATATTGAGTAGCTGCAGTTGTGGCACTTACTTATTAAAGGCCGAGGTGTCGCTGACATTACGCCGATGACCGCCGCCTCCACCTCCCCCCCTGGGCGGTGTTAGCATGTGTTTGGTGGGCGTGCCCGGCAGACCCAACTCATTGATGGCTGCTGCTGTTGCATCCACAGGCTGCAGTTCGCTGCCTGCTACATCGCTTGCAACAGTTGTTGTAGCTGTAGCAACTGTTGCTGTTGTTGCTATGCCTGCTGCTGTTGCTACAACACCAGCTGTAGTTGCTGCTGCTGCAGGTGCCTCATTAAATGGATCCGGATAGGCGCTGGATTCGAAGAGACTGTTAACAGCTGTTGGCGCTGCAGCTGCTGTTGCCGGCACAGTTGCTGTTGCTCCTCCTGTTGCGGCTGCTGTTGCTCCTCCAGTTACTGTTACTGTTGCTGCTGCTCCTCCTGTTACTGCAGCTGCAGCGGGCATTGCTGGAAAATTGGCTTGAAATTGCTCCACAATCGGTTGCGGCTGTGGCTGTGGCGATGTGATGCCCTGTCGCGGCAGTGGACTGGGTGGCAGCCCCAATCCCAGAGCATTCTGCCCATGCACCGATGTCGAGCCCTTGGGACGCGAACGTGGCGCCACACTCGTGCCCGCCTCCACAAGGGATACGTTCTGCTGAGGCTTAGCTGCTTTGGCGGCGGCATTAATCCGCTTCGCCTCCGACTCAAACGGGGGTATCAACAATTGCTCAAAATTAGGCATTGCCGATTTCTGCAAGATAAGAAATGTATATAAATATATACGAGGTGCGTTCAAAAAGTATCGCGAATTTTGAATTTTCGCGGGTTACGTATAATCGAATTTCGATTTTTTTGTAGCGTTATGTTGGTACTCATGTCTCTCACTTATGCCGACAAGCTCGGCCATTTTGAATGTTTTTTACCTATTCAAAAAAATGGATCAAAGAACCTGTATCAAATTTTGTGTGAAAAACGAAATTAAGTGCGCGGATGCATTCCGAATGTTGATTGTGGCATACGGAGAAGCTACCTTGGACCGAAGCAACGTTTATCGGTGCTACAAAATGTTCTCAGAAGGCCGAGAAGATGTGAACGACGAAGAGCGTGCCGGACGCCCGAGCACTTCAACAACAGACGAAAAAATCTTCGATTGCAGGGGCGTGGTGCATCATGAGTTCTTGCCATAGGGTAGAACGGTCAATAAGGAATATTACCTGCAAGTTATGCGCAATTTGCGCGAAGCAATCCGCCAGAAACGCCCGGATTTGTGGAAGAACAAAAATTGGCTTTTGCACCACGATAACGCCCCTGCTCACACATCGTTGCTTGTGCGCGACTTTTTGGCCAAAAACAACACACTAATGATGCCGCAGCCACCGTATTCCGCAGATCTGGCCCCCTGTGACTTTTTCTTGTTCCCTAAACTGAAGAGGATCATGAAAGGACGACGTTACGCTACGCTTGACGAGATAAAGACGGGATCGAAGGAGGAGCTGAACAAGATAAAAAAAAAAGATTTTTTGAAGTGCTTCGAAGATTGGAAAAACCGTTGGCACAACTGTATAATATCTCATGGGGATTACTTTGAAGGGGACAAAATAGATATTCATGAATAAATAAATAATATCTGAAAAAACACAAAATTCGCGATACTTTTTGAACACACCTCGTATGTGTATATAATGTATACAATCTTCAAACCACTCTTACGCAACATCATTTTCTGTTTAGATCAGCAACTATACTTAAACAAAATAAACAGAAAATTAGCTTGTGAAATTTTTTCCAAAAAGGATATTATTTTTAGATATTGTCAAATTTGTAGGAAAAAGTAGTTTTACACATTTAAAGTAACGCAAAGAGAGAAATTTAAATGTTAAATATTATTTTTCTTTTTTGTGTCCACTGGTATTAGTTGACCTCAAATAAATAAATAAACTTCTTTAATACGTATAAAAAGCTGTTCTAAACATGTTGCGTTATTAACAATTAACTTACGTGCAGATTCTGGACAGGATTCTCTTTGCCCGCCAGTCGGAAGGCGACTTCGCAAACCTGCCAAATATTTGGTCGCCTCTCCATGTCCGTGTCGAGCATATATTTGATCAGTTGGTGAATGCCACGCGAATACTTGGAGCTATCGGGTATGGCAAATTGGCCATTCTGGATGGCTAGTGTGCTCTCGCCAAAGGGCAAGGCAAAGAAGCAGAGCTTGTAGAGCATACAGCCGAGGGCCCAGATATCCGCCTTGGTCGTTATACTCTTGCCACTGTACAAATCGATCATTTCGGGTGCACGATACGAGAGCGTCGTATACTTTTGGATCTCCTCTTCGACAACGGTGACGCCATGCTGCTGCGGATTTAGTGTCTTTGCCGTGGCGGAACCAAAGTCACAGAGCACAAAATTGCCGGCGTCCGTTTGCAGAATGTTCTCGACCTTCAGGTCCCGATGAATGATGGGCGTTTGGCAGTAATGCAAACGTGAGACAGCCTCGGCAATATCACAGAAGATGGTCAGCACTTCCGGCTCGGTGAAGCCAACGTGTAATCTGCAAGAAGAATTAATTTGATTAGTAATTTGTATGCAATAAGGTAACCAATTCTGTGACTTTTCCATTCAGATATTATTAGGGTATAATTAAAGGTGTCGCCTGCGGGATAAGTTATTAATTATTTGAACTAACGAGCAGCAAGCCCATCGCTTGTTAAATACTACTAACCTCCCACCCAACTGACTGAGATTTAATAGAATTTGAGTTTTGCAAATAGCTCACCTAGCATTCATCATGGCCAGCATGTGATGCTTGCAATATGGCATCAGGAGCAGCACCTCGCACACTCCGTTCCCGGTGGCTGTAATGCTCGAGTCCACGTACCCAATAATATTCTTGTGTCCGCTCAAATTGCTCTACATACAGAGATAAAACAGTTTATTAAATGATAAATCTATAAATATAGAGATTTAATCAAAATGAAGCCACTTACGGCAATTTGTATTTCACGCTTGGCCACGTTCAGATCGTGCTCATTGTTGACGTACATACGTTTCAGTGCGTATTTTGTGGCTGATGCACTTCCTCCGCCATTTCCACGCGCCAGAAAAACCATGGCAAAGCCGCCTGTAATACAACAAATGTATTTGTTAATTGTAAATTGATATCGTGGGTGTCTGTATGAGAGCGTCGTCTAAAGTCTAGACGGTTGACAGCTGGAATAACAACAAATTGGAGGCCAAGCAAGAAACTCGTATCTGAGATAAAAAAAAAACAAAGTCTAAAACCTATCTTGTAAAGTTTGCATTTTATAGGAATTGATTGACTTAGTTTAACATTTAATAATTGTGCTAATAACAGTCGACTTTATATAGCATGCAATTTTACTGTTTATCCCTGACAGCTTATCTGCAAAGTAAATTTAACATTTCACAACTATGGTAATAACAGTCTCTTTTACAGAGGATGATATATTATTGCTTATCTCTATCAAATTATGTATTATTAAGATTAATACACCCCTTACTTTTGAAAATATATATTATATATATATATTAAATCATGCAAAGCTAATCAACAATTGGCCTAGCTATGCAATTTATGTAGATTATTAGGGTATTTCGTTATGCAGCGCATTAGAAGTTGTTTTTCAACACACACTACAAACGCAGTTACCTTCACCCCCTTTTCCCGTTACTCTTGAGCCACTCCAATGAACGATAAAAAGCGGCGTAATATATGTACATACAAATGAACATAATGGGTACATGTGTACATTTGTACAAAACTATTGAAGGTCACGTATAACAACAGTAACAGCAACAATGACAAGAATAATAAAAATCATTTGGGGGGGGCAGAAACCAGAGCAGCAATAACAACAACAAAAATATCAAGAAACTGTACACTTTGTATGTAGCAGTAACTGTAACTGTGTATAGCTGTAGTCGATTTTCATTCGACTTTTTAGTTGGCGTTTGTGAAATTATAACGTCAAATGTTAATCAATGCTGAAGGTTGTGAGCGGCCAACTACAGCAATAACAATGCACAAATTGTAATTACAATTGTAACGCAGCAGCAGCAGCAGCGAGAGAAAACGTTGAGAAGTCAATTTGAAACGCAAAAACAGATGAAAAACGAAGATGGCGATAGCGACAGGTGCCACTTAACAGAGGTAGAAACGGCGACGCGGGGGGCGGCATGAGCGGTAAACTCCTTATGCTTTTGGAGCTTACTCTGCTTCTTGCACTTAGTCATTCAAAAGTGTGTTTTTGTTGTTTTTGAGTGCAAAACAAACGTAATTGAGCTGGCAACGTTGGGATTTAATTGTCGAATGAAACAACGGCAAACAACAACAGTTGACAGCAACAACATTTTTGCCTGCCAAGTTGCCAAAAAACAAGAAAAGTAAAAGATCAATAACTGTAGCCAAGCGTAAAAGGTGAAAAGGAGACTCGAAGCACGTACATACATACACACACACACTCACTCACACACACATGCAAATGAAATGTCTGACAGCTGTTAAAAATAGTGGCAACCTATTTGCAAAGCACTCAGCAATTGAGGGGCGTCATTTGCAGTAGTGCAGAATATTATTCACTTCAATTCAAGGACAAACGGCAAATTTATCCACGTACAATGTTTGTGTTGCCAATTTAGCTTTTTTTTAAATTATATCTTGCTTTTTTCGTTTTAGCTTTTAGTTTTTCCTATTAGAGTATAGCTTTAACTTTTTCTAATCTATTTTAATAAAAAAAAGCTAAACTATTTGAAAATTGGCAACACTGACACCGCTGCCTTGCGTTGACTGAACTCTGTCATTTGCAAATGGCACCATTGTTTGCGGCTGCTGCAAGAAAGAATAGTAGTTTTTACTTTATTGGCTTAATTAATTCGCATAATTGAATGAATTTCTATCGATTTGTGTAGGAGAAAACGAACCATTTCCTTTTCTCTCCCTCTCTCGGTCGAAGCACGCGACAAGTGGTGCCGACAACTTGACAGGGGGCAGAGCAGCTGTTTACGCCCCACATTGAAAATCTAAATATATAAATTGTTTTTTTTTTTAAATCTTATCTGACGCACTGGCAACTCTACACTTTAAATCAAGTGAAAACAATCAGTTGTTGTGCTTAACGCACACACACAAACTCAGGCAGATTTTGATAAGCGCTCTCTCATTCCCACACTCCCGACGCACACACATAGACAGACTCACCTTCGGCCAAGACATCCTCGACGGTGACCGTGACTCGTCCGACTGTGAAAACCTTGCCAACGAAACTGTTTGTCTCCTTGGATGAGGAGCTGTTGTGCGAGTTTTCCAATTTCTCATTTCTGTCGAATTTCGACAGGATTTTCTTCATTTTTCAGTTTTTGGTGGTGTTGTTTTTGTTTGTTTACTACTCCGTAGCAGCAGCAGCAGCAGCGGCAACTGCAGCTGTCTGTGTGTGTGTGTATTTTGCGTAGGCGTTTGGCAACACTGGGCGTGTCAATGCAGCCGCTATCCTAATAAATATTGTGAATTTTCTAACTTAGTTGTTGCGCACTTTTTATAAATTGTTTTTTACGCTGCGCTTTTTTGCATACACGCACACACATGCATACACACACTTACGCACACCAACACTCAACACACACACACACGCACACTACGGAAAAAGAAAGTTGTTCGATTTTCCTGCTTCGTACACGTACAGATTTGACGGCAAGAAATTTATTGCTCATGAAATACACGATTTTTGGTATTATTGCTATTTATTGATGCTGCACATTATCTTTTGTCAATATATACAAGAACGCGGAATAACTATTTACAATATTTAGCAGCAATCATAAAACGAACGAATTTTAGCTGCAATTAAATTGGATTTCACTAACTCGCTGTGCAAGGTTGCCACCCGTTGCAAACTAGAGCTGTGCAACGATTTCGCAATCGAGCACGGCATTGACGAAACTCCAAGCAACATGTTTGCATTTAGAGTTGCACGAGTAAACATTAACTTACTAATTAAATTCTGCATATATGTAAATTAAATAAGAGCAAAATAAGGTTTGGATCATTATAAATAATAGATGCCGAAATCGGAATTTTGTAAAAGATTGAATTTTCGATGAGATAGACAAGAATAGGTGTCACTCCAGCATTACACCTGCAGCTGCAGGCGTTGCCACATAGTTTTTACAACAGCGGCCAGTTGATGGCAATGCTAAGAATGCAATGATTAATGCAAAAAAAATATTTGGACATTATTAAATTGAACTCTTATAAATGCATTATGGTGCCACTGTGCCTATATATGATTTTTGTAAAAAATATTTGTACGTTATTAAAATTAAGTTTTACAAGTGCATTATGGTGTCACTGTGCCGAATTATATGTGCGGCTATTGGCGTTGCCACTTAATTCGGACAACAGCTGATGTAAATGCGAAAATTAGTGCAAAAATGGTTGCATTGGCGCGATGGTTAATGTTGCGAAATATTTCGTTTTGCTCGAGAATTTAACATTTGCAAATGCATTGCGTGAGTCGTAGTTATTTATCAATTTATTATCAGTTATTGTCAAGTTGTATATGTTGCAGCAAGCAAACAGCAAACGACGGCAACAGAATTACCAGCAAGTGTTGTGGCCAATTTGAGGATCTTGGAGAAATATGTGCCACAGGATGTGGAACAACAGTTGCAGCAATTGTGGGAAGGACTTCAACTTACAGCTGACAATGCGCCACAGATAAATACAAATAAGAGCATTAATTGTTATATAGTGCGACTGCTGCACGTGCTACAATCGTTGATGAACAACATTAATTTCCACAGTGATGCCAAGGAGGACCTAATATCTGTGGCACATCTGAAGCTTTGCATTCAGGCGACACAGGAGCTAGCCTACTATGCGCTGCGCATACAACTGCACGAGAATTTCTATAAATCACCAGTGTTTCAGCAGGCACAAGCAGAGAATCTTTTGCGTTGTGATTCATCACTGCTTTTCTTAAGTGTTCAGTTTTTTGTGCACTTGCTGCGCATTCGTCAACTGCATATTGCCAATGCTATGGAACTGGTGCAGCGTGATCTGCTAGCAGCTATTATGAGTCTGCGCACGGATGAGCAACTAAACACCGAGCAGGAAGTCCAACTGAATCGAGTACTCGCCTATCTTTGGGAGAACGAATCCAAGGCGGATTACTTTCGGCATGTGCTACTGCTGAAGGCGACGCCACAACTGGGCACTCCACTGTCCAAGCAACTGCACCAGCAACTACTCGGCAAACTAAGTTTGCCCCATGGCTTTGCCAGCCTGTTGGCGGCGCTGACGTCTTCTTCCTCAAACTTGGACGGCACACGCCGTGCCGAAATCATAGCCAATATTGTGGCACAACGGGGCTACTCTCCCGGACTGCAGCTGCGTTTAGTTCACCAGATCTTCGACTTTTGTCAACTGGCTCCGTTGCATAGTCTGCCTGCTGGTGTGCTCAGCTTGCGACGTCTCTGCGAGCTGCGTGTGGAGAATCGTGCAAGGATTGAGCAGCTGCTAATGTCACATTGGCAACCGTTGACATCGCCGCCCGATCTGCTCAATGGTCTAATTGTGTGGGAGCAGGCGGAGCTGTGCGAGCGCCTGCATCTCTTTCAGCAGCTCTTCTGCAGATCGACCGTTGCCTGTTTGCCCAGCGAGCTGCTTGTGCCTTTTATGCCGCTCCTGTTGCAGCTGCATCAGCAGCTGCCAACGCAGCAGCTGCAGCAGCAGCGCCAGCAACTGGCATCTCTCATCACACGCTGTCTGGATAACAGGGAGCCAATGCAGGAACTACCGTTACTGCTGCTTCGTCTATATAAATGGGATTTGCCCGCATTTCAGGGGCTACATTCGCGTCTCAAAATTGTGACGACAGATCAAGTTAAGGTGCAGGTGTCTGCGGAGCAGCAACAGCAGTTGGATGAGGAGCAACCTGCATGCAGCATGTTGCCCACTTTACTCATGGCTGGCAGCGATCAAGCACTCACCTGCAAAGTATTTCTTTCGTTGCTTAGTCTCATGCTCCAACAGCTGGCTGCAGCAAAAGAAACAACCCAAATCAGGACAGATTTGCTTGACAGCGAAACGGAACTCGGTGAGTTTTTGCAACGCAATTATCAGTTGAAGTTGCAGTTGCTTCTGGGACTCCAGCAGCTGATTGGACATGAGCCGCTCAAGGCACAGCTGGCGACGACGCATAGCAAACAATTTATGCAATTGCTCGCTGAATTCCTGGCACAGTTTGATGAGGAGCCGGATCAGATGCTGTTGCTTATGTTGCTGCTGCTGCTGCAGGAGTTGCTCGAGCACAATGAGCAACTGCAGCTGGCAGAAAGCACGCAACGCTTGAGGCAACCACTGCAACGATTGCTGACCAAACAAACCGATAATCTTCTGCTGAGAAATGCTCTGCTGCCGTTGCTAGAACTGCTCAGAGGTGAGCTGTGCTCCGCTCCGGCGGCACTTGCTAGTTTTCAGCAGGCGCGTGAGCTCATCGAGAATCGGGATCAGCCCCATCTACAGGTTTATGGCATACAACTGATGCTGGGTGCGTTGCACAAAAAGGATCCCTCATTTGTTTCCCAAGCACCACGCATTATGGCCTTGGCATTGAGCACGCTGAGGAACAAGGAATCCTACACGTTCCTCAATTGTGTGCGTCTGTTTGCCGCCCTGGTGCACATCCGTGAATCGGAGGTGCTGGACACGCTCAGCGATGAATATCTGGCGGAGACGGCCGATCTTGACTATCGTCTGGTTGTTGGTGAGGCCATCTTGAAAGCAGCCCATGCAATTGGTGAGTCCTTCTTACGTTACAGTCTTAATAGCATAAGCACAACTTATTATTATCGGCGTATAAGAACTGAAATGGCTTATGGATAGCATAGTTCGAACTACAAGTTGAAAGAGAAGGCAGGTAGAAAGTTCTCCCTTCTCCCAAGGGGAATTGCAAAACTAATTTGAATGTTTAATTCAGAAGAATCAATTGCAATATGGGAAAAGACTAGGAAGCATTATTTATGAATAAAAGTCGACTACGTTTAGTAGGCAAGCTATTACTAGTATTCCAAGTTAAGATCCCCAATTATTTGTTTTATGGATTTTATCTTATCTTGATCAACCTTGTAGTTGCGAGACCAAGATCCGTATTTATGAGAGGACGCACAAGTTTGAAGCCTTTCACGTCCAATAACAAAAGAAGGAATCATCAATACTATTCTCTGCCTGTTTTTTCCAGGTCCACTTTGCTATCGCTATAAGGCTGTGCTCTTCAACTGTTTCCTGCACGGCGCACGCTCGCCGCTGAATGAGTTCAGGAGTTCGGCCTATGCGAATCTGGCGCAGCTGTGCCGCCTGCTCGCCTACCAGGTACATGGTTTCTTCCAGGAGCTGCTGCAGCTCATCGACACGGAACTTAGCACCGGGAGCTATGTGCCTGCCAAGCGTGGTGCTCTCTTGGTGCTCGCCGAACTGCTGGCAGGCATGGAGAGTCTACTTGACTACCAGGACATGCTGTTGCCCATTTATAGGCTGCTGCGTGTCATAGAAGCAGCCGAAGCGTGTGATCCTCAAATGCGTCAGCATGCCGCCAATGGATTGAAGATCATCAATGAGAAGTGTCGTCAAATGTTGAGCAATGCAACTGCTGATCAGCTGCCCAGGCAGATTCAAGTGCTGGGCATTAAGGATAAGCGGGAAAAGGGCAAGCGGCACATTTTGGAACTCAACTGAGTTTTACTGATTCGACTGATGGATGTATACATAACTTAATAATCAATTATTATTATTGGGGGGGTGAAAATGCACCGCGACCTATTTGATCTATTGTGCCCCCTTCCGAGCTTATAGCTCTTCCATCAGTCCCAACCCTCTTACAAACGTGAGGATCTTTGTTGGGTTGAGGCCTACTATGTCTTCGCAATTCAAAACATGCGCCCCTAGGATGCTGGTTCTTCTTCTAGTTAGGGCGACACATTCTGCCAGGATGTGCATCGAGGACTCCTCCTCTCTTTCACAAAACCTGCAGAGATCGCTACTATGTATACCCAATTTTGTCAGGTGACTTCTTAGTCTACAGTGTCCTGTCAATAGACCGGTAAGTATCCTAAGGCTGTGCTTTCCCATGGTTATAATCTGTTTAAAACGTACAGGATTATAACCACCTAGGAGACATCTGGCTTGTCTGAGTCCTACTGCCTCTGACTAGCTCTGTTGCCGTCTCTGTCTCTCCTCATTTCTGAGTTCCAGTCGCATAGTGTGTCTCCCTATGCCACAATACGGTTCTGGTCCTGTTAGGGGCCTTCCTGCCCCCATTCTTGCTTGCTCGTCAGCCGCCTCGTTTCCCGCTATCTCCCTGTTGCCCGGGACCCATCTCAGGGTGAGCCTGTTGTGAGTGCCGAGCAGGTCTAGCCTCGAACGAACCTCATGGACTACCTTCGATGTAATTTTAGTCCCCATTATGGCGTTCAATGCTGCTTGACTATCGGATAGGATGGATATATCCGTATTCCGATAGTTACGTTCTATGTTGAAATCCGCACATCTCGCTATCGCACACACCTCAGCCTGAAATATGCTGGTGTGCGTTCCCAGGGATTCATGGTATGATACCCGAGGACCCACCACTCCAAGACCGGTGCCCTGATTCGTGAGTGATCCGTCGGTGTACCATTTTATTGTGTGCGGTTTCATGGGATGGACTTCATCTAGAGCTGTCCATTCTGTGAAGTTTCGCTCGAATATATATTCGGCTACCATTTCGTTCCTAGGTTGCATCAGCAGGGGCAGTTCGTTTGAGAGGGGTTGGGCATCTTTATATAATAATAGCAAAACAATTATGTTTGCGCAAATTGGAGTACTCCATAATGTTTTCAAAATCGAAATGTAAGATTCATAGTTTCAATAAGATGTTCTGTGCTTAAGCCAAATCAGATGGTATAATTTCAAATTACAATTATTATTTTTTATTCTCTTTAGTCTCTTGTGAATGAAAGTGGCATTAAAATTATAATTATTCTTTTTGTTATTTGTAAGCAATTTCCTTAGTCTTTTTTGGTGAACAACTTTGGTGTGAGAAATTTTGTTATAATATCCGAATTGATTTTAAATGATTTAATATTGAAAGGGCAGTTTAAAAAAGATAATAACTAAAAGTCGTGGAATATGAGTGACAAATGCTTAGCAATATGTATAAGGAAAATAAGGATAACAAAAGGGATAACAATTATAAATGTAAAAAACACTGATACAATAATAAAAGCAAATAAACTCTCTAAAAATCATAAAATATTTACTATAACTATTTTCGATTCGGGTTTTTTGTACAGCGAGCGGAACTTTATGCTTGACAAAGATAAATCAAGAGGGATGGACAAAAATGCACAGCAAAGGTGTGGATCAGAAGTGGATGGTGGTCGTATTAAGCTAATCCTACTTGACCTTGCCAATGGAGAACTCCGTCTCGATCTTGTCCGCAATCATCTTGGCAATGGCCAAGCTGCTGGTGGCGCCTGGCGACGGAGCATTGCGACAGTGGAGCACCTGTTTGGCCAGCGCTCCGCTGCCCTCGCCGCGATCAAAGACGAAATCATCGACAAGATTACCGCTTAGATCCAGAGCCTGGGCACGCACACCGGCCGGTCCACGTTGGATATCGTACTCATTGATATCGGGTATATATTTCTGCAGTGCCTTCACCTGCAGATTGATAAGCGCCGACTTAGCCATCTCACTGAAACCGAAGCCAATATACTTGCTGGCCATCTTCAGGAAGCCCGGATAGCGGAGTGCATCGAACAGCTCGAACAGATTAATGTCGCCCCAGCTGGAAATGATAAAATTATGCAATAAATACAAATTTTAATGTTTGTAAATCGCCCTGAATTTTAGAACATTGACAAAGGTAATTCACCTTATTATTCAGAAAGTATAAATCTAAAAAACAGGAGTTTTCTTTGCTTAAATTCTGGGTACATTTTTCTAAATTTTAAAAAAATATGTCTAATTTTCAACTTGTGTTTTCATTTGTTTACTACGAGCAAATGTAACATTAGTTTTTTTTTTTTGCTTATATTAGCAATAAAGATTAGTATTTTTAGATTTCACATACACAAACATTTTAGATATTTCAAAATTGGAATGATTGAATTTGGAAAAACTCGGTCTCTACGGCAGACGACAGCTAAATTCTAATATTAAAGTCGATACAGTACATTTTATTACTTGATTCTGAATTTAAAATGATTTTTTTTAAATAATTAAGGGTTTGTCTAAAACCGAAGAAAGCTTTCTAGTTTTAAGGTTGATTTTTTTGAATTCAGAGCAATTTTTTATTCTGATTGTTGATTCTGAATTTTAGAAAGGATTTCATCTACTTTTTAGAAATACGAGTACATTTCTGAATATTGTAAAATATTTCTAAAAACAAATCAAAAAACAGCACATATTTTTAGTATTCTATGAATAAGAAAAACGTGGTAGTTTTTTAAGCGATTTTCTAAAAGTCGGTTCGATATTTTTCGCTGAGTGTAGAATAGAAATGTACTCACGTGTAACCCTCACGTTTGAGGGCCAGCACCGCATTGGGTCCCAGCCAGATGGAGCCGTCCATGCGTGGCGTGAAATGGACACCGAGGAAGGGGAAACGTGGATCGGGCACCGGATAAATGTTGCCCTTGACCATGTGTTGTTTCTCCTTGGACAGCAGCAGGTACTCACCGCGGAATGGAACAATGCGCGGATCACGCGGACAACCGGTCAGCTCGGCCAACGTATCCGATTGCAGACCACCGCAGGTGAGCACATTGCGGGTGCGCACCTTCTGGCCGGACTTGCCGCCATGAATGGTCACCGGATAATCGGCGCTGCCATCGCTTGCGGATTCCGTGAATTTCTTGACTTGGAAATCAAGATAAATATCGCCGCCGGCACGCTTGAAATCCTCACCATAATGCTGGGTGACCAGACCCCAATCGACGATGCCCGTATGCGGACTATGCAGGGCCTTGACACCCCGACAATGCGGCTCAACCTCCTTGATTTGATCAGCCTCAATCAGGCGCAAATCAGGCACATTATTCTTCATTCCTCGCTCGTGGAGATCGCCCAGCAATTTGACCTCCTTCTCATCGGTGGCGACAATCAATTTGCCCACCTTTTTATAGGGTATCTGATGCTCATCCAGATATTTGTACGCCAGATGCAGTCCCTCGACGCAGAGGCGGGCCTTCAGCGTGCCCGGTTTGTAGTAGATGCCCGCATGGATGACGCCCGAATTGTGGCCACTTTGGTGCATCGCCAGTTTGGGTTCCTTTTCCAGGACGGCAATCTTCAACGTCGGATGACGCAGCAGGATTTCACGTGCCGAGGCAGCGCCAACAATGCCGCCACCTACAACAACCAGATCGTAATCACTGCAAAAATTCCTTAATTAATTACATGTGTTTTTTTTCATTATTTTTATTATTGACACGCGTTGAAAAAACTTATCGCACTTTTTGTTGTTGTTGTTGCTCTGCCAGCGGCGCTGCCCGGCAACGGGACTTAAGCGCGCTGCTGCCAGTGAAGCGCCTTTTCTCATCATCAGCTGTGCCATTCTTTTCTTTATTTGGTTTGTTTTCACTTTCGTCGTTTGTTTGGTTTGCTTTGACTGAATGCAAAAAGACCTTGCTTGACCTTGTCCAATGGCGCACGTTGCTCCAGCTAAAAAACTATAACAGCGCCTGCCCCAATGCCACCAACACAACTGCTGATTAACTAACGAATTCTACTCATTCAGATCGTCAACTGCTGCTGCTGCTGCCGCTGCTGCTGTCCCTGGGGGTGGATGGGTGGGGTGATTCGACTTCGATCAGCTGTTACTGATAAGCAGCGAACCAGTTCGCTTTGCAGCGTCAGCTGAACTACATTAACAGCGGCTGTTAGTTCATTTTTTATTTCTAGTCTAGTCTAGTCTCGTCTACTCTAATCTTTTCTTTCCAGATGAACTGCATTAACAGAGGCTGTTAGCTAACTTTTGCATTGCTGTGCATATGATCCTCATTATTTCTAGTCAAGTTAAGTCTAATCTTTTCTCTTCACTTCCAATTGAACTGCATTAACAACATAATTAGCTTATTTTCGCGTTGGGCTGCTAACATTCAAGATTTACAGCGAGTTCATAAAGTATTGAAAGAAAAATTGGCTCAATCATTTTATTCGCCAAGAGAATAGTGGCCTTATAAAAGACGAGAGCATTAATGTATTGTTTTTTCGGCTCTCATCAGACCTTTATATTTTTAGATTTGACAATCTAAATATATTGCAATTTGTGAGCTACATTTCTTTCGTTCTAAAAATAGTGCTTTAGCGGCTATTTTGCCAGACATTCATAAAAGCTTGCTGTTAATAACAGATCAATTGGTAATGTTATTTACATTTGCAAAAAGCAGCTGTTTTTGCCATCTGTTTGTGCTAACATTATTGATGCTGTTAAGACGCAAAACCCAACAAAACAAGAAAATTCCACTTTAAGAACGAATTTTTAATAGTTTTAAACATTTTTGAGAGACTGAGAGCTTGTAAAGACAATGCCAAATGCCCGCCCACTGTGCGGTGGTCAATTGCAGCGATAAATATGTACATTCCGGCAGCATATCCTTTCACAGGTAAAACGTCACAAAAAATTCTTATTCAGCTAAAAATAAATGTGGATCTTTTGCAGATTTCCATTTAAGCGCAAGGATTTGCTGCACAAATGGAAGGATTTCACACAACGCAGTGGCCAATGGATGCCCTCGAAGTGGAGTGCGGTGTGCAGTCGCCATTTCAGAGATTCCGACTTCAATTGCAGCAACAATCGCAAAACGTTAAAAAAGAATGCGGTGCCCACATTGCGACTGCTGCCCGAGGATGCCGAATCCCTGCAAGTGGACCAACAGCGACAGCAGCAGTCGGCGCCAGCAGCAGCGACTGAAACCCCAACGAGCAACTGCAGCAAGAGCACGTGTCGCTTCTGTGGCAACACGGCGCCAAATTGTGTGTCCTTCGACAAGAGTTTCGAACTCTTTGGCATGATCCAGAAATGTTTTCCCACACTCCAAATTCTGCAGGATGATACACTGCCGCTGCCCAAAGATATTTGTGGCGATTGCTGCAGGCAGCTGCAGCGCTTCTCGCAGTTCTGCGATGTGGTGATGCTGGCACAAAGTGAACTCCAGCGCAAATATCGGCGACAGCTGAAGATCAAACAGGAGCCGGTGGTGCGTGTGAAGCAGGAGGCATGCGAGAGTCTCGACAATCTCTTTCCCGACGAGCTGGACATGGGCCTGGACGAAGCGTGCTGTGATCACGAGCCGGAGCCACACGATGAGACCGAACAGAAGTTTCAATTCTGTGATTTCAATCCGCAGGACATCATCAACAATTGTGATATTATGGAGATTATCAACCTGGATGATCCATTTATCAATATAACCGATGATGCAGATGTGCCGCAGCCCGTGCCCGTATTGCCCACAGCGCAGGAGTTGCTGCAATCGGAGCTGCTCACCGAGGAGCACAACTATGCCAAGGAGGGTTGGCAACTGACGCCGTTGCAGCAATATAAAACGGAGAAAGTGGAGGGCATTGAATTGAATGAAGCAGTTGCTCCTCCTCCAGCTGCTCCAGCTCCGAGTGAGACGCGCAGCTGCAAGCCAATTGTGACCAATGTCAGCCAGATACCCAATCCGATGATCTGTGAACTGTTGCCACCGCCAGCGACGAGCAACAAGCCCAACATTGTCGTCCTCAACGATAGTGTGGTGCAATCTTCAGCATTCCGTCTCCACGATTGCAACCTGTGTAGCAATAAATTCTTTACGGCGGAGAGTCTGCAGCAGCATTATACACAGGCACATGGTACGCCCACAGAGACGCCGCCGTCTGCTCCCCCTCCTCCTCCTTCAGCACCTGCTGCTGCTCCTCCTCCTGCTGCTGTTCCTCCTCCTCTGCCTGCTCCAACTGCTGGTCCTTCTCAAGGACCTGCTGCTCCTGCTCATCCTCCTCCCGCTCCCATGGTTAGCGTTCCTCCTCTAAACATCAGTCTCTCCAGCGCAGGCAGCTGCCTCAAGCTGGAGGCCAGCAGCTCCTTGTCGCTACCAGCTGCCGCTGTGGACTACTGGCAAGCGGATTGGTGGCCCGCTGCTCAGTTGCCGGCCAAGACTAAGATCGATATACTGGACATGCAGCGTAGTTTTCTGCATTGCAACGATCTGATTGCCATGCCACCAGCAGTGAGTCATCAGCAATCAGTCGATGTGCAGCCACTGGCCTATGCAAAGTTGGCGGCACGTTTCCGCCGGCTGCAACACAAGTGCCGCCAGCTGCGGCAACAACAACAACAGCGTTATCATCATCCACATCCCGCTAATCACCGGCTGCATTGCGGACGCTGCAAACGTGGCTTTGGCAGCGTGCAACTACTGTTGCAACATCGTCGCAGGAGGCGACATTTTGTGGTGCCACCGCAACGCACATTTGCCGTGCGCTGCTTTGGCTGTCTCCGACTGTTTCGCACGCGTCTTGGCCTGCGTCAGCATATGCGTTACATCTGCCAATCGCTGCCGTTGCGTAATGCTCGGCTGCAGAGCTACAAGTGCCGGCACTGCCAGAGCATCAGTTTCACCCACTGGCGCGTCTATCGGCGGCACGAACTCAAGTGCAAGCAGCGGCAGGCGAACAGCAGCAGCAGAAATCGCCATTCAGGCAAACGACGCAGATCGCATCCGGCTCAAAGAACCCACCACAGTTGCGGCATTTGCCAGAAGATCTTCGGTTCGTTGACGGGTTTGAAGCAGCATCGGATTACGCACAGCTCGGAGCGCCGCTATAAGTGCAGCATTTGTGAGCGCGTGTTCAAGCGACGTAATGGTCTATCCCAGCACATCAGGGGCTATCATCTGCACTTCAAGCCGCACGAGTGTCCTGTGTGTCAGCATCGCTATGCCCTCAAGGGCGACATGCTGCGCTGCCGGCACTCGCAGCGACGGGGCGTCAGTGTCAACGAAACTGAGCAGGCGAAGACTGTTCAGCATTAGTTCTATATAAAGTATATAAATATAAAAACAATTCAAAATACTTTACGTTTAAAAATTATAACTAACTGCCACCCAGGGATTCAGTAAAGGGTCACTCTATTATGGCGTGGGTCTCTTATGGAGTAAATGGTCACTCAGCCATCGAAACAGATTTGGCGAAGGCTGTAGCAAATATTGAGGGTGAGTATATTATGGCGTGGCGGTCCAATATAGTAAATGGTTACTCAGCTGGCCACAATGCTTAATTGGCGTAGTCAGCAGTTCATTAAAAGCTGTATTGTGGAAGAAAATTTCAATTTATTTAATATTTAACCGCTTTTTGAAAAACAAAGAAAACAGCCGCATAACTATCAATGAAAAAATGCTTGCCTATTTAGTGGGTGCTGTTCTCGCTACAGTTACCATTACTCGGTGTCCATACACACACAAACAAGTACAAACCAACTGCTGAGAACAGCAGAAGAGAGAGCGTGACAAAGATCGTTGGAGAGATCTACAAATCAATATGGCGGAAGCCAATTTAGACTCGCTGCAAAACTCTCCAAAAGAAACTCTCTTTTGTATGCATATGTTGCTGTGAAACTCTCCAAATAGGCGACTCGCTTAAGCAAATTTAAACATACAGTTTATTTTATAATGCCTTAAATGTGTTTTGTGTAAAGTGGAGGAAAATTAATCTCGATAGAAATGAGATGAAAAGAAATCAAATTAAATGCCTTTATTGGCAATAATAATGCCTAATAAGTGTCGCTTTTGTGCATTTTTGGTGTGGTAAAATTTTGTAGATTAAAAGAAATTAATTAAAGAAGAAGGAATGGAGAAAACGAAAAGAGAGGCTTATTTTGGATGCATTATTTGGAATTTTCTCTTGAATTAATTTTATATTTACGCAGAAAACAACTTTAATTATATATTAACTATAAAAGCTAGACGATATGCAGCTGGCGTTTATTTTGTTGTATCAATACTCAATTTCATCAACATTACAAAATCATTTGATCGTTTTTTCCACATATATATTTATTTTATTTGCACTATATACAGTAGTAATTCATATGTAAGTATAGTAATTGCCGTTTCATTTAGTTGATAAACATATATATATATTTATAATCATATTAATAATATTGCTTGCACGGCGTTTTATTTATTTATGTATGCTGAAGGAAAATACTGCAATTTTCAACTTAAATTAAATATTTTTATTTTTTTCATACATCGTACAAATTTCAAGTCAAATTTCAACATAAATATGTACAAAATGTTGTTGGTATAAAAAAATAGTACTTCTTTTGATTGTTTGAAATTTAAACATGTGTGTGTTGAATATTTATTAACAAAAGGCAAACTCGAAACGAAATAAAAAAAAATACAAAAAATGGCACTAACAATAACAAAAATTAAAAGCAAAGAAAATTTAACAATTGAAAAACGCAATACCAAAAAATAAGACATTAAAACTAAACACAAAATATATAATTCTGATTCCTTTGTACTTATATAATGTATACGTGTAACTAAAAGTTATGCTTTTGGTATGCTCATTATAGATTGAGAGGATATATGTGTATATAGTAATTATGGATGTGATTTGTTATAGTAATTATGGATTAGATTATTTATGTAATGCATGTGTATCAAAGTCCTGCTCCTATATGTGTGCTAATTAGCATTTCGTTTAACCTACAAATTATATGTATTTATAGATATAGATGTATATATCTCTCGATTTCTATTGAAAGATGGCTGCACGCTGCTGAAACTGCTGGCGTCTCTGGACGCGTTCCTCATCCTCGCGACGCCGCTCCTCCTGCTCCTGCCTGATCTCATCGTGGAATTTATTCGATTGCAGCTGCTGCTCAATTTTCGCCTCAAAGAAACTCTTTGCCCCATTGACGCCCACCTGTTCCACATCGATTTCGGTGAGCCGGGCCAATTGATTCAGCCCAGAATCATTATCCAATTCACCGGCCTGCGCCTTGCGATAGATCAATAGGAATTCACGGAATGAGATTTTGCCATCGTGATCCTCATCGACCTCGGCAATCATTCGCTTCAGGCCCAAGTGCGTTTGCGGTGCACCCAGCTTTTCCATCATATACTTCAGTTCGTTCAGATCCAAGAAACCATCTCTTGCCGTATCATAGCTGCAAGAAAGTCAAATAAAATAAAATTAAATAATGATAATTAACAATAGCAAATTAATTGTCATGTTGTTCGAGGATGCTTTTTTTGTTGTGGTCATTGCCCCGTTTGTCTAATCGATAAAATCGCGCAATGGCAAAAAGGCGAAGCAGCTAACCCAATTTGATGCCACAATTTGTGGCCCACTCTGCATGACTTGGCAATAAAAAAAAATAATCGCCAGTGAAAACTGAAGATGTGCGCAAGAGCGAGAAAGTGAGGTGAGAGCGGAATGACAATATAACGAACGAATAAATTATTTATTTATTTATGTGCGTAAAGACATCAGTTAATTAATAATTAAATTCCTTATAAATTTGAAATTTGTTTGCACAAATGCGAGCAATTATTGACAGTTTAATATTAATGTTTTCATTATATGCTTTTCCTAACTATTGTATAATTTTCAACAATTTCATTATACAATTTTTATAATTATAATTTTTTGCAGAATCACTTAATAAATTAAAAACAATAACAGTTTAATTTAATAAATTAAAGCTTATCTTCACATATTAATCGGTTTTATTAAATTATTGACTAGAGCTTTGCTTAAGCAAGCAATCTTCAAAATTAAAAATAAAATGTAGCTAAATCTGTCAACATGAACTTCTTTTTCATCAGTTTTTTCATTATATTTTTGCCACATGACGCAAGCGACAACAAGTGTTATTTGTTAATCAGTTTTCGGCTAGAGCCAAGAGTTCAACTGCGACTTCCTGGAATAAGTGTATGCCTGTGGCCGGAAATATGGCGATAAAAATGTAAATAGAAATATATTTTAGCTAGTTAATCACGTAATGCAAACAACGAAAATAGAGAAAACGCAAGTGGTTTCTTGTTGCTGTTGTTGTTGTTTAAGTCGCGTGTTGCGCATCTGCCGCAAAAGATGCCACAAATGTTGCGGAAAAGTTCGACCTTGCCACGCTAAAGGATGCGACTTGAAACAAGTTAAACGAGTTGGTCTAAAAATAAGACAAGCTTGGCCATTAAAGTCACAGCCAGTTAGCCGAGGCAAGGCAAGGTAAGGTAGACAGGTAAAAACAGTCAACAATAACAGGCGACAAGGCGACAAAGTTGACTTGTTGTCGACAAATTTGTAAATAAATAATAGTAATAATAATAAATAATAACGCAATCGATTACGCTGGGAAGATTACGTTACGCTAAAGAGCATCGCTTTCAATTTCAATTGCATTTTCACATTAGAAGAAGCTGATACGAAGTAATGAAAATAGTTTCTTGTTGTTCGTTGTTGTTGTTTTCTCGCTTTCGTTGTTAATTGTATCGACGACAAATTGCGGTAGAGTGAAAGTAATTAAAAGTGACAGACCGCAAGAAGAAGCAGAAATAGTAATCAGGCACGAAGGTGTCACCACGCATTTAACAGTGTTGGGTAATTATTGCTGCTGCTGGTTGCGCATGCTCGCATTTAATTAACTTCAATTGACTATGTTGCGTCAATGTTGACAATTGTCGTCGAGACTTTTGCTTTTTTACTATTGTTGATGTTACTTTGTGGTTTTCTTTTCAATTAATTGGCTCGCTTAACACACAGATGCTCATTAAGAGTGAAGTTACATTGTTTGTCTTTCTTTTTTTTCCACCCAGCTGTTTTAATTGATGAACTAATATAATTTGAAATTTAGCTGCTTATTACGCGTGCCTGCAGGTAATCTCACAACGTCCCCCATGCAGCGCTCTTTAATAGGAATTGATCTAATTTCTGTTATCGCTTTCAAAATGATTTCATTTATCAGCCTGCTACGCGTGCTCTGTCTCACCTGCTGTTAATATGGCAACGTACCGCACGCCCTCCCACGCAGAGCTTTTTAACAGGGAGTTGATCTACCTCGCTCTGACTAACATGTGTATGTGGTGATTTTTAACAGGAGCTGATCTAATTTCTGTTATTGATTTCTAAACATTTTCGTTTCGTTGATTTCATAACAAGAAGCTAAATTTACATAGATAAATGCTTCATTGCATGCGATTTTGCTTGGCTTTATTTAGACACACACACATACATACATATACACGTACATTGTACAGTTCAACAAATAACGGGGTCAGCTGGCCATTATTGTTGTTGCCTGCATAAAATACATGTTTTTTTTCAAGTGCTGTATTTGTGCCTTTTGAGTACCTTAACATACAAAGCAGTTTGCAATTATCGAACGTGTGTATGTACGCATGTGTGTGTGTAGTAGTACTAGTAGCAAGCAATTGTGAATTCATGTTAGCTTGGCTGTTATTTTTTTTCGTTTCTCTATGCTCGATGTCCCAAGCGTGTTAATGCCAAACAACACCTTTTTTGCCAGTCACAACGCGTCATGTTCTTGAACTTTTTTGTTTGTTTTTTGTCCACTGTACATTTTATAACGGTTTATTGTGCATAAGGTTTTAAAATGCGCATTGCAGCGCTGAATTTGATGGATTTCCAAGTCGCTCTATCTATTGTATCAAGTCAACTCAACTCAACTCTTACTGCAATAGCAAAGAAAAAATAATAATAATGTACACAACTTGACGTCGTCTTGCATACACAATTTTCTTGTTGTTTTCATTTCGAAACCGAGCATGCACCTGTGTGTATTTAAAAATACACCCACCTCCCCAAAACCTCTTTTGTATTTAAGACTCTTGTGTGAAGTGCGGCGTGCATAAAGAATCAATAAAAATCAACAGCTATTTAAATGCATCGTTGAGTTTGATATGATAATAAGACTTTAAAGTACTCATTAAAAATCGAAAAAAATATGGCAACTTTGTTTATAAGTTTTACTTATTCTGCTTCAAGCAAAAATCTTAAAATACAAAACATTCACACAAAATGTGCCGTTATATTTTGACATTACGAAATTGGAGTAAAAGCAAAATAAAATAAAAACCGTTGCGTGGGTCGCGTTGTGCGTATTTATAGTTGCAGCAGGAAGCAACAACAACAATAAGGGGAAGAACAAGCAGTAGCGCTCTATGAGTCAGTGCTGACAACTAACAGAACAAATTATGCAGTCTGATTGAATGCGCTTTTGATAAGCAAATTATAGAAGTGAATGACTAATTGCTGCCAGCACAAAGGACCATGATAATTCTATGTATACTTTTTTTTGCTGTATTTAATTTGATATTTCCTCAATTGACATGGCATGACATTGCCACTAGTCACATAGCAAAGCATAATAATACTGATTTAACAACAGCATATTACATTTATTTACTTATTTCACTGTCAATCAACATATGAGCACACACAATGACGCTTGAGTGCGTGCGCGCGCCCTCTCTTAATGGCTGCACGTTGTTGTTGTTGCTGCTGTGGTTGCCAGACAGCTGGTCGCCGTTGCAAAATTCCCAACTGCATTCATTATTCGTACATTTTGGCAGTTTAGCCAAAGTCCGTTCAAAATAGAGTGCTATCGATTGACGCTTACAGCATCTACATACGACTGCATTGCAGATGTGGGAAAGAGAAAGAGAGAGGACAAACAGCAAGCATTGTCTTTGTATGTTTGTAAATGCAATGTAAACATATCAAACGAATGACAAATTCAAATGTAAAATGTCGATGAACCTGTTACACATACCCACACATATATGATCGTTTTCTCATTTGCATGCGTGTGTATATGTTGCACTTTTTGTTCCCCCCCTAGGCAGGAAGTGCATTAAAGAGCCAAAATGTGCAACAACAACCCTTTGCTAAATAGGGGGAGGGTTATGCTTCAGTGATAATGGGTGGTGGTTGTAATTGTGGTTTAATTAAAAGCTCTCGCCGCCAGTTGCCATGATATATGCCTGCGTATGTGTGTGAAGCCCACACAAGAATTGTAAAGTGCGTGTGCGTGTAACTGATTTAGATGTCTGCATAAATTTGCATGTGTGTGTATGTGTTCTTTTCTGCTGTACTTTTGCCATGAACCCAATTTGTAAGCTTGCTGCGACATGGCAATGACATCGCAGCTGGTGATGGGCGTATTTAAAACGATAGTTTGTGTAACGAATGAAACAATTTGCTTAATATGTTTATAATATGAATTTACAATTTAGAGATTTAAAATTGACAATTTTTTAGTTTTAAATTTGTGTTTAGTTTTAGACACTAACAAAGCACGCCACGCACTCATTTCTAATCAAAGCAGTTGTTGTTTTGTGCGGACTGAATTAAGTTGAAAACGCAATAAGCGAAACCCATACAGAATGCAAAATGTGCTGGAGTGAGCAGCAAAGAGAGAGAGAGAGA
Organism: Drosophila basisetae; assembly: GCA_035041595.1. NCBI lineage: Eukaryota > Metazoa > Arthropoda > Insecta > Diptera > Drosophilidae > Drosophila > Drosophila basisetae. The sequence continues at coordinate 6,399,586 of JAWNLB010000123.1, read as the reverse complement.
GAGAGAGAGAGGGAGAGCAAATAGTGAGAGGCGACTGCATTGATGGTGGTTAGTTCTTTGGGTGACTTAAGGATTTGGCAAGCTTATCACAAGCAGACAGACGTTGCCAGGCATAATTTATGTGTGTCTGTATGAGAAATATTTATGTTCGCAAGGCGTTGCCATTAAATGCATAGATTAAGTGTTTATAAAAATGAAAATCAATATGAGTGTGGCGAGCGCGTCTGGTTTTTATCGCCTACCCGGAAAAGCGTGCGGAAAATGGCGCATCCAAAATACAAAACTAAAAAAGAAAGAAATATAAAGCCGGAAACTAAAATCCACAGCAATATCAACAAACTATTACGACGCTACAATAAAACACATTACATTAGTATTGCGTGTCCGATTAGCGATTGCTAGAGCGTGGGCTCAACAAATTCACTTTTTCCCTCGGCCCTCTCCCTCCCCTCCTCTAACATCCCTTCTCCTTCTCCTCTCTGTTTGCTTAACTTTCATCTTTGCCTCATCTGCTTTCCCACTTATAAACAATTGCAAGTGTATGTTTATATGTTGAGATGTGTGTATTTATTTATACGTACGTATGTATGTATGTGAAATTGGGTCGTGAACAATATCAGGTCGTCTCTGAGCTTATTGGCCCTAGGAAACGAAAATCTCCAAGCGGATTTTACCAATCCTTACACATATGAATATTTAAAGTATGACTGGACATATTTAAATGTTCATATTATACTGGACATAAAATATGTGCTCATTTTGATCTCATCACTCACAGTAGGCGCATGTTTTCACTCATATGCTATATGAAATGATATCACTAACTCACCTGCTTACATTTGGGTGTGCAATACCTTTTAAAGGAAAATTTCACAAAAAAAAATTGCAAATATTTAACAGCTGGTTGCTGGGTATATTGAAGTCTATCTAAGTTTTCTTAACAACAGCATTCCTAATTGTTTTTATATAATTCTGTGGTTGCAGTTGATTCTTTCCCTGGTTGGATATTGCTGAATATTGTTCATGAATATGTATTTCTAATGTAATATTTTGCAATTGTTTAGTTTCACACAAATCGAACGCTGATTCAGTGGCGATTTCCTTAAAAACAAATAACAATATCTCGTGACTCAGAATATTTTACTATTATTAGTCTTTTTTCTTATGCTTTACAATATTTGTTCAAGTTTGTGCGCCAAATTTACAAAGAAAAAAATAAGCGATGAATTTAATGCGAACTCCAAATGCCAAAAAAGTTGCATAGCCGGTTTTTATTTTTGTATTTATTGTGGCTGATAAACGCAATAAAAACAACAACTTTAAAAGAGCAAGTGAAGATGTCGAAAGGTATTTTTATACCTCATCCCCCCCTCATGGATAGATAAGGCCAGTTCAAATGGGAACCTATTAAAATGTTTATTGGAAGCCAATCAGAAGTTAAATTCTTGTGTTATGTAAACCAAAGCTAAACAAGGCTGTAAGTTATTTATAAAATCTACTCATTTTTTCTCATTTTTGAACGTAGCAAAGCAAGAATTTCTTGCATTCCCATATACATTGTAGAGCTGAAATTTGCGCTTACAATTTCAGAGCACGTTCGTCTGCTTTTCCATGTCGCATTTGATAAAGTGCCACACAGGGATTTGTTTGTGGATTGGGCAACGAGATGTAAAGGTATTGACCAAGGAATGCTTCAAATTTATTTTAAATGTGTTAATGAAAAAATACACAAAAAACAAAAAAATAATGCCTGCTAATTGCCAGAGCAACCTGTACAACCTGCACAGCGTAACACTTGCAGCTGTTCCAGTAAAAATAAATAATTATATATATATATAAATATATATATATATAGCGTTGAATCTGTAGCCGGTTCTGAGAAAGAGATGGTTGAACAATGCGAGAGAGAGAGAGAGAGAGAGAGAGAGAGAGAGAGAGAAAAAAAACGAAGCTGTTAATCATTTTCCATGCGTAATCAGCAATCCAAATTTGGATGAGCTCGGAGATAAGTGCTATCAAGGGGACGTGCATACATATACTATACATATATACTATATAAACACTTAAGATATCAAAAAATACCTTAGCATATATTAGTCAACTGCTTTAAGAATTAGCTACTTGAGGCACAAATTGCGCAACAATTTCTGTTTTTGCTTGATTGGTCAGTGAAATGCGATCGCTCAGCGGATGCAACAAGCGTGTGTGGTAAGCTGAGATGAACAAGTGGGCATGCCTGACTTAGAGATATCCTGTAAGCAGTTGAGAGCTACAACGATCTGTAGACCTTTAGCCATATCCTGTATACTAATAAGAAATGCCACACCGATAGTTATAGCTACGTACTTATATATACAATAATCTATCTTTACGCAAGAGAACATGAAAAACCAGCGGAAATAAGATAAAGAGTGAAAAAAAAACCCAAGGCTAAGAAATAGTAATAATATAATTCTTCGTTTTATATAGCAGAGATAAACAATTAAAGTTTTTAACTTTAAATAATTTCTCTTTTCTGCACTCATAACAAAAAATAGTTGATTTATTTTGCAAATCATTTGTTTAACTTTCACATCACCTTTTAATAAATACAGGGTATATGTGGGTAATTCTAGCTAGGTAGTTGACGAGGTGTCGGGTCAGAGCCCGTTACTGATTGACAGACGTTGTCTGTCTGGCAATCGAAAACCGCAACGCATGATATGATGAATATTATGAATATCAATATGAATATATATTCATTTTACACTCGTTTAAGTAGCGCGTTTGCTTTTGACTCATGGCAAATCGGTCGTGAGTTGAAATTGAAAACTTAAACGACCTCTGTGTGTGTGTGTGAAACAGTAAGTGAGTGTGACAAAGTCACTTGGTGTGACTCATGCTCCATTGCATCTCAGATGGGGAGCGTGGGGAATGAGGGAAGAAGGGGGAGACATGCAATTTAGTTGCCAATTAAGCGCAAAAGCTTTTTGGTTTGGCCTTTTTGGGCCCGGGAGTTGTCAAGCCGTAAGATGTGTGAGGCTGGGAACTGGGTAAACCATAAAAGTAAGCTGACTAGCAGTCTAGTGGTTAACAAGTAGAGAAGTGAACGACTGCAGCATACTCTGTAGTTTATCAGCAGCAAATATTTAATGAGTTATAAGACTTGGTTTTATTGGTTTAGAAAAGAAAATAGGTAACTCAATAAAAACGAATATAGCTAAATGTCTACTGCTTTCACTTGCATTATTAATTGAAATATTATTTTTCAAATGCATTTGTATGTAGTATTACATTAAAATAAAAATATGTAGATATATGCATCGTCACTTACGTATTGAATGTCTTCTGATAGTCCTTGATTTGCTTGCGCGAAAATTCATGGAATTCGGTGTAGACATTGACCACCTTGAAGCTGCGCGGCACCTCAATGCCCGCCTCCAGCGAATCCATAATCTCCTGGCGTCGATTCAAGATGTGCGTCAGTTCGGAGCCCTCCGTGTTTGTTGTCGTTGTTGTTGTGCTATCATCGACACTCCCGTTGCGGGATGCGGACGAGGCATTCGAGGAGACAGACATGTTTTTTTGTTGTAATTTTTTTACGCTTGTGCTGGAATTTTTCTCAAACAAAACACACACCACACCCTGTGTGCAGTTTGTTGTGCGGGGGCAGCAGCGAGGATTTAAGGATACACACACAAACACACACACGCACTCACACAATACTTTAGTTATTTGCTAGCCTTTTTATTTTTCGCTTGATTTTAAAATAGTCTTATTTACGCGCGCGTAAAAAAAGACCGGTGTTAGTTGTTGTGTTGTGTAGTTTTTTTTATAACTAGAGAGTTTTTGACGGGGTTTTGATAGAGCGCGCAAAACCTCCAAAGCATTCGAAGTCAAAGAAACGAATGAACAGCGTATAAGCAAGCGAAACAAGTGACGATTGTGAATGGGCAAGTGTTTCATATCTGTTTGCAATCTGGCAATGCCAGGCAATGAATGTGAACAGCTGTTTGTCTGACGTGTGACTGGCAAGTGACGATTGTGAATGATATGAGATCTGGCAACGCCATGCAAATGAACAGCTGGCCGCCGGCAGACGTTGACGCGTGACTGGCAAATTGACATCTCCAACACACTTGAACTAATTTATTTTTCACTGCAATTTGCAATACAATATATACGCGTTTTTTTGTCGTGTTTGTTTAGTGACTTAGAATGGGCAGCAAATTATTTAATAAACTACTACTGGTGGCAGGCTTTGCGAGTTTGGCGCATGCCGCCTTTTCTGCCGCACATCGTAAGTGGAGATTTTTTTTATCAACCTTTGCACGCTGAAAAGTGAAAATGAAATTTGAATTGTAAATTGTAATTCTATTTAAAATAGATCGCACCTATTTGCGTCTCACGGAGCAGGAGTGGACCAGTCTGCCACTGGATGTGAGTATTTAGCGAGCAAAACCTTAGCTACAACTAATGTTTCAAATCATTTACAGATTATACTGCAAACGGTGATCAGCTTGGTGCTCGTTGTCTACAACATTATACAGATTGTGGGCAACTTCAAGGAAATACGTGCCACAGTTGATATGCAGCAGCGCACCTGGGATACACTGGGCAATTTCCCATCTTTCTACACATTCAATCATCGGGGACGCGCCTTGAGTCCAGGCTACAAGCTGGCCCGGGCAAATGAACTCGATGCCCAGCAGCAGTAGACAGCAATATTTAGCAATATTTCAATATACATAGTGTGTGTGGCATTCATATTTAGTCAAATATAAATAGAATATTGTGTGCATTAAATGTTTATTAACGATTGGAGGAGCGGCACTGGGAGTAGTTTGCCCCGTTGGTTGCAGTCTCGTTTTTGAGGCAAAGCTTACTTGAGTTTTGTTAAAAAAAGCGGAAAAAGAGTCATTGAATATTCGCTGAAACTTATCACTTTTTTTAATTCAAATCCAATTTTTTTAATTGCTGAATTCCCCTATTCTTAATCTATTCTGCAATATATATTTAAATCAATCTACATTTTAATTACAATTACAATGTACAATAATACAATGTTTGAAGTAAGAAGAGGAAGAGTTAAAAAATAAAATAAGAATTTAGTGAACTAAAGAGAATATTGTGGGAGAATATTTGAATTTTGTCAATAGAAATTATTAAGCTTGGCAGCAGTTTTTCAATATTCTCTAAAATCTCAAAGCAATTATACGCATTTTTTAAAATCAAATTTCTGAATATTTATCTTAGTGAATTCCTAATCGGTATATACAAATACCAATATACTTGGAATATATACTCGTATACTGAATTAAAATAAAAAACGTCAAACAAATAGATAAATACAAATTATATATTTATTGTGATTAAATGACAAACCAAGATGCTTCCTAGAGTTCTCCACGCTGCTGCTCCTCCGCCAGCAGCATGGCACGCAAATGTGCCCCAGGCGTGGCATTGCAACCATGCTTGCCACACAGGCGACAGCCGACTTTCTTGGGACTGCGCAGCAGGCACTCGTAGTAGAGTTGTCCATTGGAACGACAGCCGCGCACCACCTGCCCACTGGACTCATCGTAGTACTCCAGACAGGCGGCCAACTCATCCGTCGGTTCATTGGCCGCCACGCTGCAGGGCAACGCATTCTGGCCACGACTCTCGACTTGATCACAATTCTGGCACTGATGGCACCACAATCTGTGCTCGGGAAACGCGCCCTTGTTGCAGAAACTGCCCTCGCAGCTGCGGCAATTGGCCACCGTTGAGAGATTGCAATTGAAGTCGGGTCGCTGGCAGCCACGCTCGGTGGTGCCATTGACATGGCTAAGTACCAGGCAAGGCGCAGCTGGTTGCGCACACTCCTCAATAGAAATCCCACCGGTTTTTTCCCAGTTGCTGCAGCCGGGTGAATTGGAGCTGCTGCAGTGATAGCAACGCGTTAAGTCGAGCACATTGCAGGCGATCTTATCGCTGCCGGCGCACTCGTAACAGTTGAGCAGCGGAAGCGGTTGACCACAGCCACGTTGAATAGTCCAATCATCTGGCTGCTCGCAGGTATAGCAGGAGGATGCCTCCGCTGAGCCACAAATGCTGCTGCTCAACGCGCTGGCATTTTTACGACAATTCTCCGTCTCTGCCGAATTGCAAATGAGGCAAGTTTGTTGCGGCAAACAGCCAGCATTGCAATTATCCGCCGACGAGCACTTGACCACAGTTCCAGACAGCTCCTCCTCCAGTTGTGGCGCCAACTCTGCGGAGCAGCCACGCACTACACGATTTAGCTGGCTGTAGAAGTAGCAATATTGCTCTTGCTCCTGACCAAGCAGCATCTGCTGTTGGCACTGCTCGTATTGGCTAATTTTGCATTCGTTGCTGCCCAGCTGGAAGAGATCTCGCTTGCAGCCACGTCCACGCTGAGAATCACAGTGCACACAGCTCAAAGTCCATGCCCCTTGTGCCCCATTACAGCCATTAATCTCGCAGAGTTGCGCTGTGGCGGCTGCCGTATAGTTGCTATCGGAGATGCAGCCACGATATGCCCAAGTTGCATTGCTCACCTCCGTGTAGCAGTGATCCTCCTCCTGGTGCTGGCGACATGGCAACGGTTTGCCAGCCGGCGCAACCACACAATCCTCGCCAGCACAATGATGACACTTGAGCCGTCCGGGCGGATAAACGCCCGAATTGCACAGATTGGTGGAGCAGCGCTTGGAGTAGGTCGCCCCGATGGTTGGCGTTTCGACGCCACAACCACGATACGTTATCGAGTCCACTGCAAAAAGTGGGACACATTTTTGGGAGATTAACATATCTGAATTATCAATATTTGCTAACATTTTTTAAATCCAACTTTCAAAGAAATTTTACCATTTTTGTTTTTTAATTTCTTAGTTAAATTAAGACAGTAACATGACCACAACAAATCAACAAATATACAAAAAATGTAAATAACAAAAGTAAACATAAACAATAATAATACTTGTAAACAAAAGTTTAAAAAAATAGATAAAAAGATACAAATCTATAATCAGCAGATCCCGGAAATGCCGAGGAGTGACGTCATAACTGAGAAGCTTTACTTACCATTCCCAATGATAGAAAGAAAAAATATCAACAAATATTAAATAAAAATGTAAATAACAAAAGTAAACATAAACAATAATAATACTTGTAAACAAAAGTTAAAAAAGACAGATAAAAAGACAAAAAGATAGACCCGTATTACCCTGCTCGAAGCCAGAACCATTTGGGAATTACTTCAATGAGATGAACAAAGCACGACAAAATATGCAACACTTTTTCTATAAATTGTCATTCCGTCTGGCAATGCAAATTTCAAATGTAATTTTATTTTATTTTATCGATAACTTTGCACGTTCTGCGAATGGAAATGGATTTCCGAAAAAACAATAATAATGCTTGTAAACAAAAGTTAAAAAAGACAGATAAAAAGACAAAAAGATAGACCCGTATTGCCCTGCTCGAAGCCAGAACCATTTGGGAATTACTTCAATGAGTACGTTGAAAAAAGTACCACAAAATATGCAACACTTTTTTCTATAAATTGTCATTCCGTCTGGCAATGCAAATTTCAAATGTAATTTTATTTTATTTTATTTTATTTTATCGATAACTTTGCACGTTCTGCGAATGGAAATCGATTTCCGAAAAAAACAATAATAATACTTGTAAACAAAAGTTAAAAAAGACAGATAAAAAGACAAAGAGATAGACCCGTATTGTCCTGCTCGAAGCCAGAACCATTTGGGAATTACTTCAATGAGTACGTTGAAAAAAGTACCACAAAATATGCAACACTTTTTTCTATAAATTGTCATTCCGTTTGGCAATGCAAATTTCAAATGTAATTTTATTTTATTTTATTTTATTTTATCGATAACTTTGCACGTTCTGCGAATGGAAATCGATTTCCGAAAAAAACAATAATAATACTTGTAAACAAAAGTTAAAAAAGACAGATAAAAAGACAAAAAGATAGACACGTAAGAATCATGAATTCAATTTGTGGAAGGCAACGCGTTGTGTCAAGCGGCAGCCACTCAGGCGGATCCCCATTATGCGACCTGACAACACTTGGTGTCGATCGGATGCGGATATTGCATCGGCGTTTGCGGACGAGCTGCAAAGTCGCTTCACGCCCTTTGCACTAGCATCGCCCAGCCAGGTACAGGACACTGAAGCATTTTTAAATGCAGATCTAGATCCTGTACAACCGATCACCCCTATCGCCCCTACTGAGGTCCGCTTACAGATTCGCAGGCTTAAGTCCACTAAGGCCCCTGGCTATGATGGCGTTGACGGCAGAGTTGCTAAGGCCCTCCCAGAGAAGGGAGTATTGTTCTTGGTGCTACTTTTTAACTCCATGGTTCGCATCCACCACTTCCCCACTCCGTGGAAGTGCGCTGTGATTGCGATGATTCCGAAACCTGGCAAGCCAGATAATCTTGTCTCGTCATATCGACCGATAAACTTGCTGACCACTTTCTCCAAAATATTTGAAAAAATATTTCTTGGAAGATTGTAATTCACTGCTATTATTCATTCTGTTCCAAATCAATGTTTTATAGCCTTTGAATAGGTTGATTAATGTTTAAAATATAACTGTTATATAAAAAAAAAATAGTAATAATTTCTAAGTATTCTTATTAAATTCTAATAAGTAGTATGCATATATTCTTAAACAGATTTAAATCATTCCTGATTTGAAGATTAATCTATTTACAACTCCTAGTCAAAGTGTTATTAAAAATGATAAAATGTGATGTAAAAAGAACTGAAATCTTCTTCATTCTATCATCATATTTACTTGCTTTCATATATATTAGTTATATAATGTTTACTTAATTTTATTTAGTTAATTTTTTCACAAATTGTAATTATATTTAATCTCGTAGCGGTATTGAATAATATTTAATCTTCCAAGCAATTTATTTAGTATCATATTTAGCATAAATATTTGGTATGGGAGTAATCAGAATTTATCGATCTTTAAAATAATTTTGTGCAAAAGTACCTTCAAAAATGTTTGTCAATAGCTAAAAACTGTGGAAGATATAGCCTGAATTCTGAACGATTTAATCGATTTTTTATCGATTTTCTCGCCGCACAGACGACTATAACCTTTTAGTTTCAAATCTCTAGTCTAAGGAGATGCCTTCGGCATCAGAGCATAAGAAGAGGTCACCAAATCATTTCTAAATCGCACTTTACCGATATACATTTATGTATATGTATAGTGTGTTCGCCAGAGTATTTGAAAGCATTGAAAACAGTTTATCCCTGATTGATTATGAGTACGTACCAATTGACATGGTGCACGTCAGTTCGGTGGGGCACTCTTTGAAGGGCAGTTGGCCCACTTCACCGAGAGTTTGGGCGCATTCGGGCAGTGCGATGGAGTCGCAATGATAGCAGACAATGGCCCATGTTAACTGAACGGTGAGGCCTATAATTAGATATGTTTGTAATCGACAAATATTGGAAAGGCATTAGCCCCAAACAATTGGATATAAGCTCACATGACAGAAACAACAGCAGTAGTCGAAGAATCGAGAATTGGCTCATTTTGCACAGCTGCTGCAAGCTTTCTGCTTTAAATTGATTTGGGTCTTTTGTGCATTAGCAAAATAGAATCGAATTTGTCCGTTTTATGGCTTATCTACATTCTGCACAGTTTGAAACAATGGCCACTATCAGTGAGTGTGATAAGGCTAGGGATTAAAATCAATTTGATATGCTTGCCGTAAATATAAAGTGCATTTCTAATTATTGAATTCTTTGTCTAAACGTTGCTAAGCGATTTCCCAATTCATGTAGAATAGAAGTTTTTTTTTTATGATATATTCATTGACTATATGGTTATAGATATAACTTTTTTTTGATATCACACATCGTTGCATGACTTTAAATAGCTCATTTGCTATTTCATTAAGTGGAAAAACTTTTAAGGAATTAATTTCTGAAACAGTTTTTGTTTTCGTTGTTAGTCGTTGCTTGATGAGGTTGATTTAGAGAGTATACAATTATTTAAATTACTCAGCTATACTATAATTGAAAGAAGGTGGAATGCTCTGGTGGGCAGAGCTCGACTAGAACATACTCTGAGCCTATCTGTTGATTAGAGAGTAGGCTTGCTCATTATATTTTGAATATCATGAAAATACATTTTGGAAACTAAATGAATTTTTAAAATATTCATTGAGAGACTTTATCTTTACAAATGTTTCTTTTATTGCTATGAGAAATTGACTTGTATCAATATTTACGAAACGAACAAAATTGAACTTTCTATATCTGAGTTCGGCTTATATGTACTTAACAGATGATACAATCTGCCTTTCGCAAACTTTTGCACAATTTTACGATACCCTTTTCACATTTTTCTCTGCACCCAAGGTATAAAAAGAGCGCGATTTTCAGCACTCTGAAATATCACACAAATTACACTCCCAATGCCGCATGTATGTATATATATATATATAACAGAATATTCAAGAAGTAGCTAATATGTTGCAAGCTATTATTATCTCAAAAATAATAAATAAAGGAAAAGCTCGCTTACGTTGTGTGACTTGCCAATTTAATTTACAAGCTGTCTGTTGTACACTGATCAAAAAAGTGCATTCTAAAGACAAAACTGTGTGATTTGCAACTCAGGAATTTCTCATTTTACTTTTAGATTTTTGAATTGATTTGAATTGATTATGAATTTGATTATGAACTATAATTTCAGATAAGGAATGTGACTTTAGAATGATTTATTGGAAGCGGAGTTTCTAAATCGGAACTGGAACCGCATTTGTACATATTGTAATTCAGAGTTGAAATTGAGAAACAGAACATTAATTCAAAAATTTTCAAAACTGTACTGCCGGAACCGATATTATCGATTGTTGAACCGGAACCGGTGCCAACAGGTAATCGAATACCATAGAAAAGATTGGGAAAAGACAGAAATCCTTACTTGAATTTGTATACTTTACTTACCTAAATCGGAATCTAAACTCTCATTAGAAGACAACCAACTCGATTTTCGTTTTCTTATTAGACTAAAATGTTGTATAGAATTTGTAATTGTGTCAAGAAAATGTATAATTGTAATTTCTAGTTGGTGTTTTTTTTCCAAGTGTATGTCGAATGCAAAAGAGGAACATCAGTCAATTGGACACATAGCAATCATATTATTGTGCTGCTTATTTGTATATATTGGCAGGCTTGCAATGCCAAAAGTTCACATGATTAATAATTCAGGAAACTGTGTCATGGCCAGGATGACCAGGAGTTTATAATGAGTACATATGCTAGAGTCAGCCAAATGGGTCGACCGTGTGGTATGTATATTAAAATATATATATATATATGTACATATATCGATTAAATTTAGAGTGGGATAATTGCGTGACAATCAGCGACATATGGTAAGCAATTTGATGGCCTTGCTTCAGTTGGCCACGAGTCGGCAGCGGAGCAGGAACACGAACAAACAGATAATTACAATAAACCAGTCACATTTTTAGGAATTTCCCTGTTTGCAGAGCTTTTGTGAAATTCACCATCGAAATCATTATTGCTAATAATACTGAATATCATTTAGCAATTTATCGAGTGACAACACACACAAAAATCAATGATGATCGTTAAGCATCTGAGTTGGTTAATGACAATCGCTGTGCTGCTGTTGCTGCAAGGAGCGGCACAGGAACTAGAGCAGGAGCAGGAGCAGGAGCAGGAACCGGATGTGGATGTGGAGATGATCACGGTTAGTCAAGAAAGGGAACTGGTACCTACTTTGGAACAGTCGATTGAGCAGCGTGAACCGGAAATTGAAGCAGCAAAGGAAACAGCAAGCGAACCAGAAAGCGAGCCGGTAAATGAACCAGAAAATGAATCAGACAGCGAACCAGCAAATGAACCAAAAAGCGAACCAGCAAACGAACCAGAAAGCGAACAAGCAAATGAACCAGCAAGCGAACCCACAAATGAACCAGCAAGCGAACCCACAAATGAACCAGAAGGCGAACCAGCAAATGAATCAGAAAGCGAACCAGTAAATGAACCAGTGGACGAACCAGTAAACGAACCAGCAAATGAACCGGCTAGCGAACCAGCAGCCGAGGACGAATCGAAGGCAGATCTGCCAATGACAACGACATCGGACTATCAGGACGATGCAGTGCCGCAAGAACCAGACGTACCTCAATTTGCAGCAACAGCAGCCGCAGCTGTGCCCACTGCAGCCGCTGGAATCGAAGCGAAACAAGTGAATGTAACGGTGCAGCACAGTTGCTTCAGCTGCTCCGGCGATTGGAGGGGTCATTGCCACCAAAATTTCACCGAGCGGCAACAGTGCCCCATGAGTAGCAAACGCAGCGGTTGCTACACGATGCTCAAGCGTAAGTTGAGAATTGTGAATTGGATCAACAACGAATTATTCTGATTTTAAAAAAGTCACCAAGTTTAACTCACCTTCTCATTCAGAAAGTATATTTTTAAATTTCGGCGGTTTTCTTTTCTTAATTTCAGCGTACATTTTTCAAAATGTAAGAAAAATATGTCTAATTTTAGGGGTGGTTTTTCAACTCTTTTCTGTATTTTTTGGCGATTCGAACCAATGGCCTTTAAATATTTTTTCTGTTTTCTTTTAAATTTGTGGGCTATTTTTAGTAATAATAAAATTGAACTGGAAGGTTAGATGTAGCTTTAAGGTTGTACGTTGGCTACCTGCAATCGATTTAAATTGAAATTCACGAAACGGTTACAGTTATCGATAAATGAAATAAACTCAATATGCGTTTGGTATACCGATAAGTAATATTCCAAATGAAACGCCTTATGGCGATCGTATCCCAGATTGATTTCTTCATACACATAGCTCGCAGATAGGTTGATCCTTATCGAGCATATTCGTATTTAACTTATGGGATCGGAGAGGCTTCCTTCGGGCTGTTGCATACTCTTGCACAACTTTATTATTGCCCATTCAGTTCTATTGCAAATTATATACACATTTCCATTTCCAGGGGATACGAAGCTAATAATGCGAGGCTGTGCATCGGATTTAACGGAGGAGGGTGACAAATATTGTCGCAAGGAAAAGAAACTGTGTCTGCTCTGCTCGGGAGTGCTCTGCAACAAGGATGTGATATATGGCGTAAGCGCTGGGGCTCAGTTCCTGGGCAGCCTAACAGTCTGGAGTCTATGTCTAATTGTTTCTTTGGGCTACGTTTAGAAATGCACTTAAATTTGATTTTAAAATGTATTTTACTAATTATTATAAAGTATCTGAATTACTTTTATTAATGCAACAAAATTTGCGTCACAGCTGCAAATAACTTTCTTTTTGTGTGTATTTTATTTCTATTCATTCATTATATATTTACCCATAACGAACTATTTTTAATACCTTTTAAGAATACCAATTCGATAATTTCAATAATCTGGATATAAACTCACTATAAGCAACATATTTCTTTGTTCACTTTTGCTACGTTCCTTAAATCAATAATATATTGTTCTTCTCCACAAAGCAGCTTTGTGGCAGTCTTAATAGCTTTACCTGAATAGTCCATTGTTTTATATTATTATCAAAAATATCGGAAATTGATTAATGAAGCAATTAGTATTATCGATTTGCCTTATCATTAATAATGAGTCATGCATACACATTTTTTAATATTAAAAACCAAATCTTTAAATCATATATATTGACATTTATTGATTCAATTTTATTGGGCTGGTCCGATTTTAAAATTAAATTAACATGATTTTAAAGTCGATGTATAAAAGCAATTCAATTTTGGTTTGCTACTGAACTCAACTATTTGGCTTATCTAGTTCGAACTTTGGCTATTATGACTCATGGGACATTGGACACATATTGTTAAGTGATTGTTAAAGGCTTTGTGTTATTGATAGATTACGTATTTTAGATATGTACATTTTATTACAGTTACAGACAGATTTTACAAGTACTGCTTGATAATGAAAATCAGTCCGAACATCATGCCGACGCCCATGTGAGACAATGTGGAGGCACCGTTAAATGGATTATTGTTGCAACCGGATGTTTTGCAAGTGGTGCAGCGACTGTCATCTTTATCTGTACATTGATAAGTCACCAGCGGACCCGCATTGGCGAGGCAGCCGCGCAGCACAACGCCATCTGTGAAAAGGGCAACCAAAAAAAAAAATAATAATTAAAACTAATTATTGGAATCAGTGTATAAATGGATCAGTTTTGTGGCCAATATATGGATACAAATAAATTGAATTATCCCTAATTTAATTAAAATGAAATGCTTAAGATACCAATTTAGAGACAAAATATTCATCATAAATCATTTAATATAATATTTAATTTAAAAAAAAAACTGCATTTGGATTTAGTTCGTTGAAAATTAACTCCAATTTATCATTTATCTTGAATGAATTTCAATTGTTTATCAAAAGAGGTCAAACATGACAAGTTTCTTTTTAAGACGATATTTCATTTTCAACATTTTTGTTTTAATAAATTATTTTTACGCCACTGATAAACCAAAATGAATTTAATATAATTATTATAATTTCAAAAATAGTTCATTTAACTTGGATAACTTAAATTTATTTATTTCATGTCGACACAAACAAAAAAAAAAAGAAAAAAAAGAAATGGAATGGAATAATATGAAGCAGAATATTGAATGTTTGTGCTTTTTCGTATGACTCACCCCACTCTCCCTCGAAACATGTATTTGCATTATCGCCGGTATTTGGATCACACGGTTGCACCGCATCGTCAGCTTCACGACATGCGGCAAAATTATCACTGCGACAGATAAGGCAACCAAAGGCAGTCTGATTGGCGTTGCAAGCTTCGCCTTCGCACTGGGTGCAACCCTTTGCTGACGCGCATCCGTCAGTCAGGTCATTGGTGCAACCACGTTGCACAGTTCCATTGGCATACTGTTGGATGTAACAGCTATTGATCGTCTGTGTGTACGGTGCGGGGGGGCAGGCTTGCGCCGTGCCAGCCGTCTGACTGGCGACACAACCTGCCGCATCGCTGCAGCTGTAACACTTGCCCAGTACTTCCTCAAATGGACGATTATTGCAACCGTTTGAACCGCTGCACAAAACACAATCGGCATCGGGTGTGGTACCGGCACATTTACTGCCCACATCCGTGTTGCAGCCACGTTGCATCGCTGTATCATTTGCACCGATCGTATAACACTTTTGGTCCACCTGATAAATTGGACAGGCCAACAGCGACGATGCAGCGACTGTGTTGCAGTTGGCACTGTCGCACTGATAGCATTGGAGTCGATTCGCCGGATAGAAGTCCGCATTGCAGTTGTCCGTTGCACAGGCCACGCAGGTGCCGGCTGCTGTTGTTGCACACGGTTCATTACAACCCCGACTCACCATTCCGTTGGCGTTCAATTCGGTGCGACACTGTTGAGTTGCTGCGGTGCACATCTGGCTGCCAACCGACTTGCCGTCTGTCGTCGAACATGTCACATCGGTGGCATCGCATGTCTTGCACAACAGATTCGCATTACAGTTATCTGAGTTACATTGCAGACAGTTGGGTTCGGTGCACGTCGTACCGGCGGCGAGGCATCCACGCGTTACAGTCCCAGCGGCATCTACAATTCAAAATGGATTTTGAGTTTATAGCCACATAAAATATAACCTTAAATGGTCCCAAGCTCCCTTAAATATTCATAATCTTTTATGTAATGTACTTTTTTCAACTTCTTTATACTATTTTCTAAACTCCAGCGTTGCAAGCATATTGTTAATTTTGTAATTTTATCGAATAATTTAAGATTTCATTTGTGATTCATCAAAATGAACTGAAAAAACGTATTTAATTTATCTTGAAATAATTTCAATTGTGCATTAAAACATTCAACAACAATAAGACTGAAATGAATCACACTTGTACGGCATTGATGATCCAAACTGAACGCAATCCTAATCCTTGAAAACAATGTTTTCCATTTCCAATCAACCAATTAAATAGTAGAAATAATAATAAGTTTTGTAATACGTGTTTATAAAATATATAAGCAAAATTACTCAAATATTTCGTTTAAATTCTTATCTTATAAAGTATATGAAATATCAAATAATATTAAGCCATTTAATTTAATTATTATGAATATTAATATTAACAAGATGGAACGCTCTAGTCGAAGAGGATACACTCAACTAACAGTTTTCAGTCTTAGGCACAGACTCTAATCTTATTTCGCCTTATCGCGAATGCGCACACTGAATTGTTATCAGGTTATTGGTATCAATTTTCTACTTCTTGCCCAGATACGGGAGAGTCACCAAACAAAACATGAAAATACGAAATCATTTCCCCGATAACCCCTTTGATTTGATATTCGCAAACAGATGCAAATATCGATCAAATAAAATAATCTTGTTCTGCGTGTGGTAAAAAGAGCAACTTGTGTTTCAAATTTGATGTTTGTAGTTCTTTTAGTCTCTGAGATCCGCTTCTTTAAACAGACGGCGGACAGATGGACATGGCTAAATCGACTCAAAATATTTTGTAATAACTTTAATCCGTTATATTTGCTATTACACTTTAAGCAATATGAATTCTTTCACTATTGGATTATGATCGTTACCACTTAATGTCCAACAAAGAAATTTGCGCAGCAGAAGCTTTACTTAGCTGTATAAATTTGTTGTTATCGTCACTTGAGCACCTGGTTCAGCCAAACATACACACACACATACACAGATACAGACACACCCATGCACACACCGATAAGTACTAAAATGAACTTGGTCTACGTATCTATTGGCATATATGCCTGTGAGTCACATACCCTAGAATGCTAAACTAAAATCGGAGGCGGCTTACCTGTTTGAATAAAACACTGGCTAACATCAGCCGCACATGTGATGGGATTGGTTCCTCCTAGTGCCGTGGAGCAATCTGTGTTTAGTAAAAATGTCAATTTTAATTTTGTTAGTTTCGCTAAATTTGTCTTCTTTTTCAGAATTATTGCAACTTACTCAGCGCCTGACAGCTGTTGAAACTGCTTGTGATAAGCGTCGCTATCAGAGCAATGCACAATTTATGGCTCAGCATTGTGTGAGTTTTGGATAGATGGATCAGTTGTGCTTGGGTGGGTTTAGTTCGTTTCTTATACTGTTCTGTTGCCTTCGGCTGCCACTGTTTAACTGTCTCTTTCTTTGCCGGTTGGCCGTTCATTTGCAACACACGTTGAAATAACAACCTGTTCCACCATTTAATGTTATCTATTTGTAACATTTACTGATAAGAATGGTAAATTGGCTACGATAATACATATCTGATATGTGATTGCGAAATGTGTTTTTTTTTTGTTAAATACAGTAGCTTTTGGTCGAGCTTTGCAAAGTTTTGAAAGCTATTTGCAAGTTTTGGTGCGGTTTGAGCACACGCTAATTATACCCTATAACAAATGCAAATGGGTATACCACAGGGAAGGATAACGTTTTTCAGATTGACTTGGTTTCTAGATACGGCAGGGATTGCATAACTAATGTGCGTAAAATCTAGATGCGCCATTAAATTGGCAAAAGAAATATAATTAAGTTAAGAGGAAGCATATCCGACTCCATCAACTTTATAAACTGTTGATCAGCATCAACGGCAGAGTCGATTTAGACATATGCCTCGAGTCTTTTTGAGAAAGCCGATCTCAGTGAGTATAATAGTTATATATTTCAAATTTTGGATATATATGTCCGATTTGTAAGTGTACAAATCGATTTTCGATTACAATAAAAAACTCAATTGAACAGAAATAGCATTTCATTTGATATATAATATACCTAGGCATATTTTTGATCAACTGTATACAATTTATTATATCATTCATGTTTTGCAAGCTACGAGTATAGCCAGATAACAGAGTCTACTAAATATTTAACAGCTATCTTCAGGGAAGCACCCTGCCGAACCCTCTCGACTATAGCATTTGCAATTGTTTGTAGAATGCGTGGCTTTCGAGGATAGTTGTCAGATAGTCAAAGAAGGAAGTAAGCCATTAGAAATGCAGTAAAACTAAATGCATTATAACACCGAACTATTAGATACAATTTATGTTGCATATAAAACCGAACTATTAGATGCAATTTGGGTTGAATATATATAGATATATAGATATATAGTAAATAAACAATCCACTATCACGAGCTGTGATTAGATACGACTTTGTGGAAACGCACCTTCTCCTAGTGATCTCATGACAATTGGTCATATATCTGAGCAATTATTTATTTATGAAGAGCTGTGATTGCTTTGCACTTAAGACAAGACTATATAAGAATATTATACAATATGTGTATACATATAAAAGAGCAACATTTTGCAAATGTCACTAAATGGTTTTCTTAACATTGATAATTTCGTTATAGCTATAATAATAGATAATCAACTATATATATGATATATATATGGTCCTCAGGAATATCGTGTAATAGCTTTTGTAGCCGATCAACTATTTATGACTTTATTATTGAATTTTATTAAGTAATAAAAAATGTAGAATATTTTTTTTTTTGATTTCGTTTTACTAATCGATATGATTTCTTCGTTTTTATTTTGTTAGATTACAAATACGAAATATAATACAAAATTAAAATAAAACACAGCAATGCGAATGCATCACTTAGAAGAGGCTCCTCAAGCCCACGCCAAGCAGCAGCAGCAGTGATGCCAGGGAGATGTGCAGAGTGGCGCTGCCATTGCAGCGATCCGTCTGGCAAACATCGCAGAGATCACCAACTGAATCCTCGGGTAGACCGACCAATTCACGCACCGCCTGGCAACCGTTTTGGTCCATCGGTATTCTCACGCAGCCGCGCTGAATCGCTGTTCACATGAGCAATAAATTGTAATTAGGATTGATTGTGAATTCTGCGAGCATATTGTGACTGCATTTTGTACTTACTGCCATCCTTTACGATGCTGAAGCAGGCCGATGTCCGATAATTATCGATATTTCTCGTTGCCTCCAAGGACCGATAATTTCGGATTAGATGATCGGCTGCCTGGGCAGCCAGAGAGCGACGTGCTCGAACCGATCGCAAACCAGCGGCTCGTGCTAAATTTTGAACATCATTGAGCAGATTCATCGGGTCGACAGCATTCAAATGTTCGGCCATATTTCTTACAGCATCCGGGTTTGTTGTTGTAGTAACTGATTCTGGATCTGTTTCGCGACTTACTGGAGTGGTTGTTTCTGCTGGGACGTCTGTTGTAGTCTCTGATGTTGACAATTCCGTAGATCCCTCACTACTGGATGAGCTAACTGTGGGTTCTGTTGAATCTGGCGTGGTTTCTGCTGGGGAAGTTGCGGTGTCAACTGTGCTTTTTTCTGAGGACGATGATGAGCTCTCTTCGGTTTGTGATATTGTAGTGGCTGTGGAATCTGATCCAATTACATCAGTTGTCGAATCTGTTGGAGATTCTGTTGTAGAATCTGTCCTCGTTGGACCCGAAGACTCGTCAGTTGTCGCTATGGGCTCTGTTATATCTGGTGTGGTTTCTGATGGTGAAGTTGCGGTGTCAGCTGTGCTTCCTGCTGTAGCCGATGTTGAGCTCTCTGCGGTTTCTGATCCAGTTTCACCAGTTATATCAGTTGTCGAATCTGTTGGGGATTCTGTTGTAGAATCTGTACCAGCAGGTACAGGTGTGGTTTCTGTCGGTGCTGTGGTAGTTGTAACCTCAGTGCCTTCATCAGGTGTGGTTTGTTGCGTTGTTGTGATGCTTGGCGAGCTGGTTGACGTTGCATAAGTAGTGCTCTCCGTGTCATCATCCGGCGTTGTCAATTCCGGGCTGTTATCCAAATTGCAGCTAACAACGGGCAAATTATCCAGATCCTCGCAGTCGGAGCCGATGCATTCATAACAATTTAGTGCATTTGCTATAAATAATAACAAAAACCATATACAATAAAACTTTTGGACTTTTTTTTCTGATTTTTGCAGCAAGTCTAGCGATTAAATTGGAATGATTCACCGGACTTTGTTTTCAATTTAGCTCTAAAGTCGCTGACTTTTGTGGGCTTAAGAATGCTGCGCAATAAATTCAAAAAAGTTGCAATACTGTTAAATCAAGTAGAAAAACCAAAAAAAACAAATGCTAAAATAAAATATTGTGTATCTTGATCGTTGGAATTCTATGAAAATTGAACAAGCAAAAGAATGTATGTATATTAAACATAAATTTTTAGTTATCTGTTAAACAATTCTTATATTATGCAATTGTTGATAAATATAATACGTGTATATAATAATAACACAAATAATAAAGTTCACTGATAAATTCTGCTGTTTGTTAAAAGCGATAATAATTGAGGTGTATATTGGAATTAATTAATTTATTTTTTTTTCTTTGCATTTTTCGTTGTTGGTTTAATTCCCCATTTGGGGCCTCGCATTTTTGCGGCATACGTAATTTTAACTCCAACGTGAACTAATTACAATAATGGGCATGGCCGTGATTCTTTGGTACGCTGAAACGAGTACAACATGCTGATAAGACATGTGCTCTTTCTTATACTTTGGGAACAACTAGTGTAGTTGTTCATAAAAACATTGCTGATGAAACATTAGACAATAAAGAAATTAAATCGATCGATGCCTGTATTTTTTTGTTACTTATGTGATTGATTGATATTTATATCAAGTTTCCTGATGTTTTAAATGCACTTTACAACTTCGAGGATTCATTTTTAATGCGTATTAATTCAACACTCGAAAATCGCGTACTGCTCACCTGGCCAAAAGGCGGCGAAAACACACAGCGACAGGACCAACAGATTAAAACGCATCTTGTTTGAGAACTTAGGGATATGTATTAGGATATCTATTTTTTTTTTAATTATTTTTTTTTTTACCGCCAGCAACTTAAAATTGCAGGCAACAGCACGGTTTGAGACTTGAAAGCAAACTACCATTTAAATATATTGTTAACATTGTTTCTTTTTTTATCACTTGGCCCACACAGAGCCAGAGCGATATGATAGGTGTGTGTAGGTAGGTGGTACTCATGGGTTGGTCGAATAGGTCGGGCCAATGTTACTGATAACAGAGCGCCCCGTTGGCTGGAAACAGTATTGACTTGTTATGTGGATATTTAGGACCCCTTTCTCGACTCGACCGATAACATCGCATATAAACTTAATGATACATTCACTCTTCTGCTGCTGATAAGCAACTGTGTGTGTGTGTGTGCATGCAGTAAATGCCAGAGTCTTTTAGTGGAACCGTACTTCCTCAGGATGTTTAATTAACGACAACGATTACTACGCTCAGAAAAAAATCACACTAAATTTGGAAAATTTACAATACCAGACAGTATTTCTAAAGACCAGCGATTTCTTCTTAATTTCAGCGTATATTTTAAAAAATATAAAGAAAATATGTCTAATTTTCAGGGTGCTTTCCATATGTGTGCATTACTTGTTTCTGAATTTTGGAATTTGTACTTTTATTATATTTACAAATTATTTCAAACAAACAAGAAAAGTGTTCTAGTTTTCATCGATTTTAATTTGAACACAATTTTTTTGCTGAGTGAATGCTCGGACGTAGGTATATTGTTATTGGCAACAATAAATAACTAATAAAATAAGTGAATGGTGCTTTTGTGGTATTGTACTACAAAAATGATCCTTTCTTATCACAAGGCAATATAACTCAATTGATGAGAAACAGTAATGTGTACTGAGTACGACACTGTAAAGCCTTAAATCAATTTATTGTTCAATTCCACTTGTAAAAGATTACATTCAAGATTTGAGATTTTAGGTCTTCATTTGATTGTATCGCAAATTCTTTTTAACTTAAGATCCAGCAGGACAACCTGGTAAAATGAATCTAATCAGTTTAATCGGCTTCTAAGCCCAATGGTATGTATCCAATGTAAAA
Organism: Drosophila basisetae; assembly: GCA_035041595.1. Classification (NCBI taxonomy): domain Eukaryota; kingdom Metazoa; phylum Arthropoda; class Insecta; order Diptera; family Drosophilidae; genus Drosophila; species Drosophila basisetae. The sequence goes on along the minus strand of JAWNLB010000123.1, from coordinate 6,377,650 downwards.
TGCTTCCAAAATAGCTGAAACTTGTGCAAAAAAATATTTTAGTTACCAACTTTGTCACAAATAATTGATAAACAAATGATTCAATTATATGATAGTAATTAATTTATATATGTATATATATACAAACGGTTGCACGTAGAGTAGCCATGGGGAATTATACTTCCCCGATTATTTTGATAAGGCTTATTATGATTCACGATATTTGAACAGCTGAATAACAAAGAAGCTTTGTCTCCTCAAAGTATACAATTTAGAAAGTAAATATTTCGTTGTTTGTTTTTTACAATTCTTTGTTTATTAGTTCTCGGGTTATCAAACCGAAACGGTTCCGAATTTTGGTACCCTTAAAAATACTGTTGAGGTGCAGTGTATTGGCAAATTGACTTATTATTTTATTGCCATTCAGAAATATTCTAGCTCGAAATGGGTTTCAGAAGTTTTATTCAAGTCATTAAAAACTAAAAGTCAATCAATCTGTAATCAAGTCGTTATCTATGATGATAAAGTTCCATAATTAATTGACACTTGCACTTTTAATAAGCTACACTTATCGTATTCCCCAACTTTGAATGACAGTCCACTTAAAGGTAGACTCAATGCCAATTCCCAGGCATTCCACAATGCTAAAAAAAAATAACAACAGAGAACCTTGCAGTCGAGCGTAGCCGACTGCGAAATATTCTAATACCAATCAGTAATACAATCTGATAACAAGTGCCACAGAACAGAAAGGGGTGTTGCCAAGAAATAGCGATCTTTGATCAAACTTTCTAGTAATCTATCCTCCAAGTTTGGATTTAAAACTAAGCCAAAAAAAAAGTGATTAGAGAAAGTTCTCAGTAATCTTCCTTCCATTTTTGGTCAGTAACTCACTGAGAACGTCACTATAGCTCTTAAATTTGCGGAAGATATGGGCTTTTCTAGTTTTAGGGGGCGTGAGAGCATCAGTTATGAGATGGTATTCTTTATTGGTATCAGTGTATTTCGCAGTCGTTTTTATATAGATTGCACACATTGCACACATTGCAAATTTTTTCAAGTCAGTAGCTTATCTCTCTTCTCAGATAACGTCTATAATTGTCATGGGCCATCATTTGAGTAGCTGTTGAACGAAACTCTATTTCTAGATACATGTGAAAATCAAAATTCTGTGAAAATAATCAACTATCCGCTAATTTATTATACTTCCATTTGGTAACATTATTTATGCCTGTGCACACACTTTTCGTACGCACGGTTCATATATACTCGTACATATATATATAATGAGTACACATAGAGAAGCGCCAGGTTTAGTTATTCATTTATTCCTTTTTTTATTATTGAGATCTTATCTTATCGTTTTGTTGGGGGAACCTCTCGGCTCGCTCTCATTGCTTTTGGTTTTGTTTGTGCTAGGCAAATTTACTTAGCATTTGTCATGATGGCCTAAAAGTATGCCTTCCTTTGTTTGCATAATGCGGCGTATGCGCAATCTGAATACTCCTCAGAACATAAACGTGACATTGACCCAGACCCATATTCTACTTACACGTGATTCGACCAGAAAAACAATCATCGCTTTGCTTTACATTGTATATTTTTGTTGTTGTTGTTTTTGTCATGCATTTTATCTGCATTTTTTTACTTTTTGATTTGTTTGTTTAGTCATAAAGTGGAGAATGACAGCTGTTTATTATACTTATCATCAGAATTAAAGTCTTTCTAATAAAGAATATGTTTAAAGCTATAATTCAAACATTAATATATATATAAAAGTTGATTTATTAAAGAGAAATATTTAAAAATCTATTTCGAGTAAATATGTTTTGACTTAAGAAGATTTTTACTTGGAAGATTGAAATTAATATAATATTGAGAATTTTATAGATTTAAATCTCAAACTTGATGTCCACTTTTGTCTACAAGCGAATCAAATATTCATATTCATAAATTTGAATATGAAATTCATATAGAACTCATCTTGATTAACAGCGTAATTTAATTTTTCTAATTTTTCTCCCATGAACCCAAAAAAAAATATATTGAAAGCATATTTAATGTACAAATAGTTTATTACATATCAATTAAATTGTCTTATGCTTCACATTTGGTTAGCTTTAGATCATATATATATGTATATAAATATATAAAGTATATGTTGTAGTATATTTATATTTCGATATTCGTGTGTGTGTGTGTCGCTTACAAATTACATAAAATGTTGTCGGACTTAACAAATGAGAGCAGGTTGCAGATTGTGATGACTGTGGGTGTATATATGTGTGTGTGTGTGTGTGTGTGTGTGCCTTATAAAAATGAGGAATATATGTACTAAATAACACCGGGATTGGGAGTGATCGGTGAAACGGTTTAGGATTCTTCTTTTACTCCTTTTTTTTGTCATTCTCCATTTACTCCTTCGCCATGTACTTAGTTACGTTGCACAGCGGCGGCAACAACAGCAAGTAGAATCGTCACCAGCAGCGATGATTGCAACACGGATGTGGCACCATTGCAGGCATTCATGCTGCAAGGCACACATGTGCTGCCCTTCGGCATAAACCCGTCCTTCTCCACCTCCGTGCAAACCGCCTGCTGCGAATCAACACGTGAGCAGCCGCGCTTGCTGACATTCTCTGCGAATTTGAGAAATTGAATTTAGTTCAGTTTGATATTCTATCAAATCGCAATCGCTAAATACACTCAGAAAAAAAATCGATTTCACGGCGATTTTCTAGAATTCAGGGCAATTTATTTTTCTGAGTGTATGCATTCGCTAAGTTGCTGGGTTTGATTGCTTACCAGCTGTCTCAATTGTGTAGCAGTGATAGGTGTAGCCTGTCTCGGTCAGAGCACGACGCCGGCGTGCATTCAGAACGGAACCCTCATCTGATGGAGTGGGAAGCGACGTGGTTGTCTCGGCCGGAGCGATTGTCTGAGCTGATGGCGGTGGTGGCACAGTGGTTTCAGCGACTTCGGTACTGATCTCATTTGTGGTTACCTCTTCTGTGGTGGTTTCCTCTGGGACTACTGTGGTTGTGTCCGTGGTGCTGGTGCTCGATGGTGTTGTCACAGTGGACATGGTGATTGCAGTTGTGGCGGCTGCTGTAGTTGTAGTTTCGGATGTTGAGGCTTCAGTGCTGCCAGCATTATTGAAAAAGTCAGCGTTGCACAACATCATCGGTGTATCTTTGGTCACCTCATTGCAATTATCGCACACATAGCACTTTAGATCCGCCAGACAAGCTGTACAAATATGTTAAGCAAGAATAAGTGTTTTTGTTGAAATTGCATTCGAATAATTAATTAATTCGCAGAATTAATTAAAGAAAATGTAGTTGTCTGTACTTTTTATATACATAATATTTCATTACAGTTTTTCAATTTATTAATAATTAAAGAAAAAAATATATTTCTTTTTTTAACATTCACAATCTGATCAATCTAGCTTAAGGCGGGCGATTTCAGATAAATATACATATCTATTATTTTTCCGATAGTTATTCGTAGCGTTTATTTGACTTATAATTAATTTTGATTTATGGAACTTGTATGATCTTCGAAAAAAAAACAAAAGAGAAAAACCTAACCTGATCACCTGAAAATTGTATGCATATGTCATATTACAGTCAAATTGAACTATTTACAGCTTTGGGAAAACCAAACAACGATTAACGATGATAAATCGCGCGAAGTCAAAGTCAAAGTCGATAACCATGAGTTTGCAATGAATCAAAGGAATCAACTACTTTGTTGGCGTATTATAAGCACATTCTTTATTGCAAAGTCCCCTTCTTTTACCGATTGTTATCTGCCATGCAAATTAAACAGCCACCGTTTGCATGTTGCGCTAATAACAACAAGAAACCAGTTGCAAATATTTTCCCAACGTAATTGCGTCAGTTGTGTTATCAGTTATCAGTTATCAGTGCCAGTAATAGCGCCCCAGTTGAAAAGTTAAGTGCCTGGCTGAATGAATCATCCGAATCGAGGCAAAATCAATGCTTTACTTCAGCTTATCCAAATATTATTTCAATTATCTATTTTTCGCTAATAGACAAGAAAAAAAAAAACACAAATATCAAGTAAGAATGACCTAGTCGGGAGACCAAGACTAGAAAATACCCTGATACCCATTCATTTTCCGCGTTTGTCAACCGATCTTAATGAAATATTTACGGCTTTTTATTCTTGATTCAATTTTGATTGCTATCGATTTTTGTTTTAATTTTATTTTTTTTATTGCGAATATTTGTTGTACAAATATTTACGTATATTTGAAATGTCCAAATAAGCAATATACTATTGTAATCGATCGCAATCAGAGTATAAATAAATTGCTCATACGCTATGTAGTCCATTCAATGTTTTACACAAAGCAAAAATTCAGCACGATATGCAAAAATGTTTATCAACTGTTGACTTAAAAACTAATTAATAAATAACATTGATTGATGGATGCACGACGGACCTGGAGTCGGAGCCGGAGCCGGAGCCGAAGGCGAATCGGGAGCGGGACGGTGGCATAAATGGCACGTGATAAGCAAAGTGTATGGAAATTTGTCAGTTTACTTACACTTGAACTTTTCGCTCTTGCAATAAATAATAACAATTTGATCATTTGTGTGCGACAGACAATAAACAATTCATTTGCATTATACGCGCGGCCGGCTCGCTCGAAACCAGTTACGTTAAGAATTACTGCGAATTTTGTACAGTTATTTATATACATATATATATATATATATACATATTTATATATATAAAAGTTAATGAGTTGAGTTCCAAGGCCGTAAAATATAAGTATCAATAATTCATAATAATAGTTTGGCTCGTAATCTGACAGATCTTTAAATATTGTTGCCATTTCGTAATTGGCCGCGTTGTAAAATAAACTAATTAACAAAAACATCTGCAAAATGTTTTGCACGAGTTATGTGTGTGTGTGTATGTAAGTAAAATTTACATTTTTCAACTAATGCCAATTAAGCTGAGAGTTTCAGGGTTTTTCCATTTTTCTTCTCTGATTTGGTGCTAATCAATTGAACAGGTTGTTTTCGCTTGTGCAGTTGTTGTTATTGCTGCAAAAATGTGCTAAGCGACAGCCGTCATGCGTCTCCACATATATAAATATATATATCTATATATACATATGAACTTACATTCTTACTAGCCAAAGTATAACTGGAAATCGCTGCTTTTCAATTAGCAATTGACGCAGTTTCAATGTCAAAAACTAGACTTTAAAAAAAAACAACTTGAATAATACATGATTTGAATTTTTTTTGCAATACGAGCGAGTTGAGTTAAGCGAGCGAGCAAGTAATCAAATAAATACTTGAGAAAATCAAATAAGTTAAATAAATTTCGCTAATAATTATAATAATAGTCATTCAGTAAATTCGATGCAGAAAGACTGCAAGCTGAAAGTTAATCGAATAAGAAATTAGACAGAGCTAAAAATATATCAACTTTTATCTATTTAATTAAAACTTGGATGGATTTAAAAAAAAGAAGTGGCTTTCTGTTTAAGCACTCGCTTTTTATAAGCAGGCATATCTAAATAGCATTATCATTATAATAGATATAAAAATAGATGTATATTTTATTTCCGCCTCTTACAAAAAAAGTGAACGTTAAATGGCCAGCAATTTTCGCATTATTTATGACATTTTATAAAAAAAACTGCAATTGCAGTTGCGTATTGTTTGTTTTTTGTTTATTGTTTTGTGTGATTTTTGTTTTATAAATATATTTCGCTGTTGTTTAACATGCCACAAACGTTGGGAATTCAACAAATCTTGATGATCAGCAAAATTAAAAATTTGCATTTGTATTGTATTTTCTTTTGTTGTTATTTTTATTATTATTATTTTGTTTTTTATTTTTTTGACAATGACACACAAATAGTTTGTAGAATCAATTGTATATTTATTTATTTTTGGACGTTATGGCACATTAATCGGGGCGCTTTATTTTCTATCACACTACACTTGGGAGTCCTGCCGTTTGTGGGACGGACGGACGGACAGACACTTGAACTCTTTCTTACCTGGCAAGACGAGCAGCAAAATAAAAGCATCGGCCAACTTCAAATTATTTGCACCGGTGCTACGCATCTTGTACATTTGTGTATATGAATTATTTAGATTTTTATAATCCGAAAAATTATGTTTGTTTTATATTGGATATAAATCTTTATGAAAGGTTTATGCCAAAAGAATTAAATCACTTGCACTTTTTGGTGGCGGTTGGTTTTATTAATGTTTTTTTTCTGTGTTTTTCAGTTTTTTTGCGACCGCTTTTTGCGATTTCTGGAATTTAACTGAAAATCTTCTGATTTGTTTGAGACATTTTATAGAGTTTTATAAGCGAGTTTCTCAGCGACTGCGACACAAATGCCGACAGCTTCGACGCTCGAGAAAGAGACGGTCAGCTCAGTAAGCCAGCGGGCAAGAGAGCGAGTGCGAAAGAAGCAGATAGAGAGTGAGAGTGAGAGAGAGAGAGAGAGGGGAAAGAAGCCGTGTCGTATGGTTGGTATGTGTACGTATGAATTTATTTTGTTGATAACAAATTAATTTATAATGCAATAAACGAAATTTTACTAAAAAGTAAAAGTCCAACGAGCTCAAAAGAACTCACTCTCTCTCTCTCTCTCTGTCTCTCTCTCTCTCTCTCACACACTCTCTCCCTCTCTCTCTTTCTCACTGTCTTGCTGTCTCTATCGCTCCCTACTGCACACTATTTCTTTGTCTTGTGCTCTTTTTTTATTATTAACTTTTGCTTTTAATGTTTCCATGCTGCGAAGAGAAGTCGATAAAAGTTTTCCAGCAATTTAAGCTGATTCAAGCACTGGGTTTTTTTTAAATAATTCCCCATGGACTTACTTGGCCAACAACTTGTATATATAAATAAATGTGCTATATGCTAATTTACAGCTTACTTAGTTTGGAATTATTATTACCTGCTCTTCTCAACAATAATATATCCACACCTGCGGAACTGGGACGTTCCCCTTTTTGAAGGTAAATAATTATTCTGATCCCTCTGCTTAGACTGCAATTTACATAATAATGTTCATGTTGTGCGCGTGTCTCATGATTAATGTTACTCTATAAGAAGAGCACACACAAATGAAACTAAAAACACGATTTCAAATCAAAAAAAAACAACAAAAAAACACATAAATAAACAATTAACAGCTATATTTTTATTCTTTTTTTTTTGGTATTTATGCAACTTATTTACACCTATTGTGCGACACTCCAGCTGCCCGAGTTTTCGGCCTGGAAAGAAAAAAAATCGAGTTTACATATCTCAGTTCAAGAATTGAATATCAAATTAAGATCAACAATCTCAAAATACGATAATGCACATGTTTGTGTGTTGCTCTGATGCTGGGCTTAGGTCACATGTAAAATTTGACCCTGATACCATTTTATTTTTTGTGCTGCAAGTTTTTAGATCGTGCGTACTCCATGTATTGTTGTGCATTGGTCGTCAGTGTATCATTTAGTTGAGCGGTTCGTGCCAAATGACTGGAAATGGTGTTTAGTGTCTCGACTCTTGAACTGACGCATCAATATTTCAGAAGCAAGACGCTGTCTGCCAGATAACTGACTGAAAAACCAAAACCAAAATAAACATCAAAATAAAATTCGAAATTTGTAGTCTCCAATTGCTGACGAAATCACGTAAATCGCAGGAAAAAAAAATATCTCACATAGCTCTCTCAGAGCGCTATGCGGATACCAAAAAAAAAAAACAATCAAAAATCAATAAAAAATATTCTTGACTCAAGTGCCAAAACGTATCAAATGCGAATAAATTCTGAGATTAAGAACGCTTGCATCTCCGATCCCATAACGTATATATATTCTTGATCGGGATCAACAGCTACGTCAATATAGCATTTGAAACTATGAGAGCTGGATATATTTGGAAAGTAAGTTCCCGCATGATATACGCAGATCAAATTTATTTTTGTTTATCGATAACTCCCCTCAATATTGATAAAAATTGATTACCCAAGTTGAAAGTTGTAGCCTTCTATTTAATACATAATATATATTAACATATTATTGATCAACTCTTAGTATTTCATCAAGATCAGATAAGGAGACAGCATGATAATCGCAGTGAGTGAACATTTGAACTGTGTCCAGGGTATTTTGTAGTCCAGCTCTCTGGATCATCTCTACCATACGTACTTGTTTTCTGTTTATTCTCGGTTTACTCTCATCAGATGCTTTTAGTATTTGATAACTTTTTGTAATACAAAAAAAAAAACAAACTTCCCGGAAGATATTACAGAAATAAAACAGGGAAGCAAAGTTGATACCAGATGTCTATACTAAATATACGAGTTTTGCGCAGCATCACAAATTTGGCAATTGCTGTATGGGAACAAGTTTCCTTTCTCGGTGATGTTGTTGTTTGATAACGGGTAGATTCGTTCATCACCTAAATGAGTAACTCGATCGCATTCTGCTGTTTCATTCTGTCGCCAGTTGTAAATCGCTTAACTTGCAGGGGCAGTGATTGCCCACTTGAGGCCTTATGGTATCAGTTGATCATCATCGCCAGCTATTACCTATCAGTTATCAGCAATAGAAATGAAGTCACGATTTTTTGGACACGGGGAGCACTTCTACTTGAACTCATACCACTATTCGCATTCTACTGGTCATGCACGTCGTCATCGCCATTAGGCTTATCAGTGGTTGTAATTCATTATACTCAATACTCATGCACTTAAACTCAATAGGGTATATATGGCTTATATATATATATATACATATCATAATTTTAAGAAATACACTCATCGTTTTACTTGCACACAGAATCCTCATAATGTGGGCAAAAAAAATGCAATCAGTGAAACTTACACAAAATATTTATCATAACATGAGTGCACAAGGGGAATTGAAGCGGATTCTCCTGAAATTTATTTATTTATATTTATCTATACTCAATGTGTCCAAAGTATATAAATCAATTAAAAATTGCAAATTTGATTTTATTTTATGCTGCTCAGTCTTCCCAGGGTATCATAACAGTCAGCCAGTCCCGACTAGAGCTATAATAGATATTACATGTGTGTGTGTCAGTTGTTCCCAATGATGGGTCACTTTCACCCACCAACCTGAAACGGACCCGGACTCTTATCGCCAATTGAACAATTAGGCAAAAATAGATCGACTACGCACCAACTAAAAATAGTGATCAAACTTGATTTTGTAATGGCTTATAAATCTAGCAAGATTACGATGACAATATATATATATATATATATATTTATTATTATAGATTATACACATATATGTTATCAGGTGCAGATTCAGACTCAGATTCAACACCCTCTGGCAAGCAGTATCATTAGGGAAGGCAGAGTCATTCCAAGTATTGTCCTCCACCCTGACAACCAACAGCTGCTGGCCGTGTTCCATGGAGACGAGATTGTCTCACGGATGGGTGCATTGCAGCCATTCGATTCGCACAGCTGACAGCCGACCACTTCCCAGCCATTGAACAGGCTTTTACAGGCGGCTGTCGAATTGTCCTCCACGACAAGTGTACAGCCGCGATTCGTTATTTCCGTGTCGTTGACTGAAAGACAAAGTTGATTCAATGATTCGATGTCTAAATAAGACATAAGAAAGATGAGAAGATATCTTAACTAAACTCCCCTATGAAGAATCGTTGGGATCAGAAAAAAAAATCGGACTAAAATGTTGTAAAAAAGTTTTTCTTGTTTTTAGAAATAATTTTTAAATATACAAAAAAAATATCTAAGATCCAGTGCAATTATTTCTCTGAGTGTATGCTATCGTTGGTGTAACCCACATGCGCAGTTAATTTCACTCTGGTTTTACTTACGTCTTAGACTGGCTCGATAGCAAACGGCTATTTGATTGTTGCCCATTGACTGGCGAGTGGCGCTGCGTCTGCGTCTTCGCTCATCATAATCTTCATCCTCGTCTTCGTCCTCGCTTTCAGAGGCTGCTGCAGAAACTACTGCTGCTGATGCTGCTGGAGCAGCTGGCTTAGTGCCCAGCGTGGATTGTGGCGCAGATTCATCTTCGTCACTTTCATAGTCCTCATCGTCGCCATCAGAATCTGCAGCTGGAACAGGCGTAGCTGGAGGCTTAGCAGGCGTAGCTGCAGGCTTAGCAGGCGTAGCTGCAGGCTTAGCAGGCGTAGCTGCAGGCTTAGCAGGCGCAGTTGCAGCCGGAGCAGGCGCACCTGCAGCCGGAGCAAGAGCTGAAGCGGGCGCTGGACTAGATGCTGGTGCCGGACTCGGAGCAGCACTGAGGTTATCGCTCGGTACAAAAGCTGGTGATCCCACGGCACCCGGCGGTTGCTGCTGCTGCACCATTGAAGGCATAATGCATTCTGTCAACTCCGTTAAGTGGGACTCCTCATCGCAATCTTCACATGTGTAGCACCGCAGCGCTGCAATCAAGGTCGTAATGCATGTGTCAGTATTGAATTATCTACCGATCTACCGATCGATCCCGAATGGGAAGCTGTGATCACAATATACATTTTCGACAGTTCAAATTTTCAAGTTAACTTGATTAACTCTCTTCAAGAGCTTTTTAATCTCGCATTGCATTTCTTACTTAAAACGGTTTCATACGTGTTGCAATTAAATGAAGCATATATTCAAGTTTCTAGGATTTTGTTTATTGCTCTCTCTCTCTCTCTCTCTCTCTCTCTCCGTCCCTCTCTCTCTTTCTCTTTAAGGATTTGTAGAAATATTAAAAGAAATAGAAATAGTAATAGTGAAGACATAATTTAAAACTACTTTTGACAACGTCATCAAAACTGTTGAAGTATTTATTTTTGATCAAATGATTTTCTTTTTTGCTCTTTCCCCAAAGAATCGCTGGAAAGAATAATGAAACGCTCGGGAACTGTTTTGAAATAAATATATAAAAAATAACCAAAAAAAACCCTCCACTATTTTTTAATGATGAAGAATTATTTTCATTTATGTTTAACTAAAATAAGCACCGATTTTTCACAATCCAGTTAAGTAGTTAATCAGAAGCTTGTTTTTTTCTTCGATTTAATAACAAAATATGAAATGAAATGGAATTAATTGGAATCGAAAATGCAATCGATGGTGGCTTCACCTCCAGCCGCTGTCAGCAAACATAGCTACCTACCTGAACTGGAGCCACAAGCCACAGCCACCAGTAGCCAGAAGAGCAGCAATAATGTTGACCGCATTTTGCAAATTTGATGTAAAAATGTTGGAGGAAGTCGGAAGTGGATCGAGAAACTTCGGGCTGCTGCTACCGAAAATGTAAATTGAACTGAACCAGCCGTAATGATATTGACACGTCGTTTGACGCTGCTGCTTTCGGCTGGCTGCCGTTTTCCGTTTGACAATATTTGGCTGTGCGGCAAATATAATTTGCACAGAAAAAAACGCAAGAAAAAAAAACATGTCGCCCTGAGGTGTGATGACAAGCCGACGGCGACGATAGCATCGCCAAAAAGAGTTGCAAATTAAATGTGCGCCCGATTGTAGGGAAAGAGAAGGAGGAGGGGATTGGTTGCCTACACCTCAAACATGAGTAATGGGAATATTATCATTGATTGCTACTGACTGTGTACATAAGGAAGAATGCGAGAACACAAACTGTCATATTCTGTAAAACCATCAAATCTCAAATTGGGCTGCGAACAATTATTATCAACACAAAACTGTGCTACACTGTTAAAGAGAGAGACTGTTCGTATAACACTAGTTAAAATACAGTTCTGCTCGATGCGCTGTTTACTTGCCAACATTTTTAATTGTCGCTGATTGGCCACAGTAGTAGCTGTCCTACTGCTATCAGTATACGAATTGTGCTACACACTGTTTTATTTTTAAACGACTTTGCTTAACGCACTTTTTGCTATTTGCCATATTTTCATTACTAAATTTGAACTGAAACTCGAGCTCAACAATTGAACGACGATATCAAGTTGGACTTCTTTTATTGCTTTATTTTTGTGGGACGTAAACACTTATTAGTTTATTTCTCGAAATAGTTTCAGTATTGCTTTGATCAACTTTCCTAATTGCACATTTAATTAACATTGTTGCACTTTTAGTTTTCTTTGCTTTTGGTTTTCGTTTTTCTTCACACATTTTGCTGATTGTTTTTGCGTGTTTTTTTGAAAATCATATAAATACATTTTTATGCTAATGTGTATATTTTAAGGTTATTGCTTTGTTTGTTTTGCTTAACTTTGCTGTAACATTTAAATAAAAATGTTGCAAGCATTTTTCATAAGATTCATTTACTCTTTCCGTACAAATGAAAATGGCTTATAAAATTATGAAATAAATGTTATTCATCATTTTGATTTAAGCTCGGAAAGAGTCTAGAAATGTATTTGTTTTCTTTTCTTTTCATTTGCAATAATTTGTTCAACATTTTTGATTAGTTTGCTTATAATTTCTCTTTTCAAGCATATCTATTTTATGTTCTTTCTACTTAAAAATACACATAGTACATACAATAAGTTACAATAAAAAAAGAAAACAAACTTGAACATTAAATAAAATGTATGTTTTTTTTTAACAGTTTTGAACCGATTTGAAGCTAGCCCAACTCAAAATCAGGCATTTGCATTTGGTTACTTCATGTTGTTACCATTAGATGTTTATATTAAATACGATTATATATATGTATATATATATGTATATTCAACAGTTGCTTACAATGTGAACAATAGAAAATTAAAGGCCTTTGGTGAATTCATTTCGCATCCCACAATCAAACAGCTCATTAACAATTGCAAATTACAACTCAATAAAGTCATATTCATTGTTTTGGGGACCCATATTTTTCTAACTTCCTGGCAAAGTTGTGTTAGTGAAAATTTAATAAATTTTCCATCAATTTGATCGGCAACAAAAGCCAAGTCGATAAAGCCAAAAATCATTTATCCAAGTAACTCAGTCGGTAGTTAAGCTCTCTGGGCAAATCGCTGCCCGGATCGGATTATAAAGCTATCTGCGTAATTATCTGTCAAAAGATGATGAGCAATTTTGATTTTTCAAGTTTTTAAATATTTTTCAGTTTTTCAAATACCTCTTTACATTTTGGCAGACAATTATGCACATCGGATTACTTTCTTCTAATGGCTTATTTATTATTGCCCAAGCTGACTGTTAATTGAAATTGGCATATTTGCTTGGACACAAAGCGATTGCCACTGCGGGGAGCAGGCGGAGCAGCATGGGAGTAGTATATATCTGTATCTGTATCTGTATCTCTTTAGCTGTGTATCTGCGTCCGTATCTGTGGGTATTTATGTGTCTGTGTGTTGTTTATCTGTGTGTGTGTGTGTTTGCTGTCACTTACATTTCTAGGGCCGTGCTGGCTTTAGCGGCCAGATTGGTGGTCTTTCGAGGAGGAGGAGGAGGGGGGTGGGGCAGGGTGGGTGTTGTGTGTATGTATTTTTCTTCTTCTTCTTTTTGCTTGTTCTTTTTTTTCAATGATGTCTGTCGCTCAATGGGCACTCGAATATTTACAAAGTAAATGGTAAACGGTAACTCAAACTAAATGCAACCAGCCCCGTCCTTGCCTCAATTTCGACCCCACTGCTTCAGCAGTAAAATGGGCGTGGCAGTAACAACAGCAGCATGCCTATTACGCCCATCCATGACGTCAGCGTTATGGCGGCAGCGCCGTTGCAGCGATCCATTTTGCATATGTCACAAAAGAACTGCTCCTCGGGCGACTCCTCCTCAGCATCCTGGCCATATCCTTTGCGTCGCTGCTGCTGCTGCTGATCCCGTTCACGGCGTCGCTGTTGACCGCGCTGATTGCTGCCATCGCTGGTGATCTTCAGCTTAGAGCGCAGAATTTCGCAGGCATTCGAGTCGCCAGTGTCCAGCTGACAGAAGCGTGCGGTGACCAACTTTCTCGTATCAGCTGCGAAGCACAACAAAACATAGAAATTTAATATAAAAATAAACACACTTCAAAATATATTATCTATCTTAAATATAAACTCTAGTTTAAGAAAAGCTTTAATCGTAAGCTGACCGTGTAAGAAACTTTAGTTCAGTCGAGATTGACGCGTGCAACGAAGCACATAGAATACATTTGTATATCCAATTGTTCAACGATGAGTTTCAATTTGACAATAAACCTGTTGCAACGTGAGATTGTAATAACAGCCAATATATTACTATATAGAGAGTGAAAATTAAGTGAGAATTATTGCAGTCGAAAATACTCAGTCTAGATACTCTGACAGCTGTAAAAGATACTTCTGCGTCTTTGGCCGAATGAACCCTTGAAAACTGCTAAAAATACTAATAATATATATTGTGTATAATAATATATTTATAATATATTAGAGCAAAATTGATTCTTTCAAAAATTCTGGGTCTTTCATTGCTTAAAGTTTACGTTTTCCCAGAACTCTTACATTTGTTTTTTTTACTAAACTTTATTGAAAGATTTTAATAGTAATATGCAAATAGCTTCGATAGTTTATAAAAACATACATAATTTAATTGATAAACTTACAATTTTAATCTCTCAGTTAGATTATTATTATTAAAAAAAAAAAAAAGCTTTTCTAGTTTTCAGGGTTATTTTGTAGACTTCAAGGTGATTTTTTATTCTCAGTGCACTTGTCAAGAATACTTTAAATTTGTATTGCTTACTCTCTATTTCTGTCTCCATCATTATTGAAGTACTAAATAGCATAATACTGTTTATCATAAAACTAAGTAGCAAACATATTAAATTAATCGCCTTGTGTACTTACGATCTTTGGCCACAACCTTTTGACAGTTCATCAGCGGATTTTTGTTGCCCCCGTTGTCGAAGTAGGAGAACTTGTTCAAATCGAATAGCCAGGTGTCGAGAGATTTCATTTTGTCCAATGTGCATTCCTAGAATGAAACAAATTCCAGGTAGCATTATTAATCGTAAAGACATCGATCAATATTTGTTTAGCGAGAAACACGACGAACAATGGCTAATGATTGATCAGTCGGTCGATTGTATTCGATTGCTATCTGATCGCGTATCTTCTGACCCTCTCCACATCTACATCCTCTGTCTAACCTCGCCTTGATTTATTGGTCTGTGTAATTGCCCACTTAATTGCAAGTGCTGCAGTAAAAAGAGCGTTTATCTTATCACTATGTCGAGCATCGTTATCGTTATTGTAATCGTTATCAAGAGTGCAACTTGCAACTTGCAGGCGCTGGCCCAGAAATGAGGTTGATCAAAAGTCAACAAAAGCTATTGTTCATTATTTTATGATCTATTATTTACACTTAAACCAAGAATTACAGCAAAAACAAAGGTTATAATCTAATTATGATTCCGTTGAAAGTAATAACAAAGCTTGTTTCCTACGAATTATTTGTGTTTGTTTTTTGCAAGTATCTATAAGTTTCGTTGACAAAGTTATAAATAACAATATCTTAAAATGCGCTTGGCTTTCAAAAATGGTTCTTGTTCGGATGTTTATTTTTTGCAGATAGGAAAATAATTGTAACATGAAATAAATTTCTTTAAAGTACACAACAAGTTTACTAACAAAAAAAATTAAAAATAGTAATAATATTCAAATACTATACTAATTCTGAAGCATCCTCAGTTCATAAAATAAATATTAATGTAAATATTTTAATAATTCATTATGAATTTCTGTACGTTTAATTATTGAGCTGCAATTTCTTTTCTTTAGATTTGTCACACGATTTTTATTTTTCAAACGATTTGATGATGAATAATTTTCTTATTTTAGATTCTCCTAACCAGTTTCTGAAAACTTTCAGCTTGTATGCCTATTAAATTAACATGAAATCAAATGGCTAATACTTGTTTAACGTATTTTCTTAAAGAAAAAAATGTTTTTCAAGTCAAATGTGAATTGTTAGTTAGTAAAGTGATATACATCAAACGGCAAACAGTATGTCAAAATGCCAAAATGCCAAGTTGTTGAAATATACGCTCGTAGAGTTGGCCAAATGCTATTTTCAATGGGTCAGATTGAAAAAATATAATAGAAAAAAAATGGCAATCTATTCACTTTGCGGTCTCAACGACAACGACAACGACCATGTCGACGACGACGTTGCACGTTTCCATTTCTGTTTCCGCTTTCCGTTTTTCACAATTTATGTGCTATGTACTCTTAATTTACTGTGTGTCTCCCCCAGCTGGGCAGCCACTTTGATTGAGGTCATCGTGGGCCGATTGGCTCAATGGGTTACTTGCGGCAAAGGTTAAGCGTTTTGCCAGATATCTCAAGAACACACTCTTCACATTCTCCTACACAAAGATCTGTGGCACGTAACGGTAAACTTACCTCGGGAACAATGCTCGAGTTGGTGCCGAGATCCGCACAGCTTGGATTATCGCTGGAGTCGCAAACAAAACATTTTATGGCTGCACCTGTGGATGGTATGCAACTTCAATTAAGTATCTGCTCTCATTCTAATATTTTCTTCTATTTGTATCATATTCTAATTCTAATTAAGACATCGAGTATAACATTCATTCATGATAAGCCTCGATATAGTAGAGTATCCATTAATAGAAGAGGGCAAACAACGGACGGAATTAATAGCGAATTTTAGATCTAATCAGGTGAATTTCGATCTGCAAGGACTTAGAACATTCAGCGATCTAATATATATGTTCTTTATTTTTTTTTTTTAATTATTTTTATTAAGCTGTAGCAGCCGTCATAAATATATTTAATGATTTTGGCAACACCTTTTGAATTTACAACATTTTTATCATAGCTTTAAATGTTATTTTCCAATTTCTTAAAATGTTGTAAGTTATTCCAAATATTAATCTAATATACAAATATTTGTATTTATAAGGGTCTTTTTGGAGTTTTGCAATTGGTTGCAGGATTCTAAAAATATTGTAAAACTAATTTAAAATAATTTGTATTAATCTACAACGATTTTTAGTCTCATTAATTATTTTAAAATAGTTTTCACTTGTGCTCTTTTTTAATAATAAATTTGATTTGATTTATTTTATTAGTTTATTAGGCTTTTATTGTGCAATTTATTTGTAAAATTGTTGCTTAAGTGATAAACTTGAGAAGTATTTAAACACAATCAGGCACTCAGCACTAAACAGACACACACACGCCCACTCGCACACACACATAAACACACGCACACACCTTTTGTTAGACAGCAGAGGAAGTGCAACAGCAACAAAATAGCTGACGACCTCCTTATGCGATTTTCGCACATTTTCGCACTTTTTGTTTTTAATTTGTATAACTTTGAATGGGATTTTGCAAGTTCTGCAGCAATTTTCAATTGGCGATTTTCCTATTGCCGTGTATTAATATTTTGTATCATATTCGGCTTAGCGTCTTAAATATTTGTTTTGCGCTGTGCTCGACGCGTGCTGAGAGCTAAAAAGATGGTTCTGGCGCCAGCGTTGGCCAATTGCAAACTGTTTTAAGGAATTGGGAATTGTGTGCTCTGTTGCTGGCGCCAAAGGATAAAACGGCTACGTCATCGGCAAACAGCACACACACGACGGCGACACGAACACGAACACGAGCACGAACATGAGCACAAGCACGAGCCGAGTGACCGAGTAAAGCGAACCTTGTGGCATGTGGGCGTGGCGCTGTTCTGCCTCACAGAGTACCATGGCCAAAGAAAGACACGTTATGTGGCATAAATGAATAGAAAACCTTTTTATTTGAATATCGTGAATAGAAAAATGGTTAACTTGTCAAAATATCCTTTTGCTGTGGAATTTTAATTTTTAATAAAGCTTTGCAATACACTCAATTCGTAAAGGGGAACTAGATTAGATAAGTTGGTTCAGTCGAGAATAAACTTTAATAGTTTTAAACTTATAGTTAAAGTTAGAAACTCCTAATTTTAGTTCCTATATAGCTGTTATCTTAGCAGACGCAGACTTAAACATGTGTTCGGCAAATAACAATGCAGTAACAAAAGATTTTGTTATTTTCTTCCACACAAATTGCAAGTTCATCCCATGGTGAGTCGTAACCTTTGCACCCCTTCCCCACTATCCTTCCCCCGCCCCCGTCTTTGTGCTGTGGCTGCCGCACTCGAGTGGATATGACAGTAATAACCTCTTGGCTCCCACATGGCTACAAGCCAAAAAAAAAAAAATGAATAAAAAAATGAAGAAAAAAATAATGGTATTCAAATTGCAAAATTGCAGCCATATGCATCCTCTAAGGCCAGTAGCTGGGTCCCAGAAGACGTCTTTTTCAAAAAACGTATCTAAAAGTTATCAATCCAGCTGCTGCTGCAATGTAATTATGTATTCACAAGGCAAACCACAGCAGCAGATACACATACAAAGCTGATACAGTGCAACAAGAACAAACCGTCGCAATTAGTGGCCTCCCAGAGCGAAAACTTATCCTACCCATCTCCGACCCCGACCCTGACAGATCCCTTCCCGTTCTTGTCCTCGCTTGTCGCCTTCATTGTGGGCGTTTGTTTATCGCATTCAAAATCCTCTTGGCAGAGTAGACAGTGCAACTGGCAAGTATTTCTAATTTATCATAAACAATGCGGCCCCTGATTGGTATAGGTCACGGCCCTGGCTCTAAAACAGCCAAAGAAAGAGAAAATAAATCCGAACAGCTATATTTGGCAAGCCGATTATTAAATATCCTTGCTGAACGGAATCAAATTTGAATTTTGTGTTAATTTAAGGTCTTGTATATATTTATATAAAATACTTGACTTACAGACAGCAAAATACATATTCAAATTATGAATAAGTTCATAATATAATAATTAGTGAGTCACAATCGCGAACATATTTTTCTCAACGCACGAACACAGATTATTTTTAAACAAACGTGATTCGTCTGCTATATTCCCACAGCTCTATAAATATGTACACTTATTGCTTACGATTATATATAGTAGTATATATATATATAGTAGTAGTATATTTAGAATAAATAATAAATAGTCAATTTTCCCGATGAACTTCCCGATTAAAACTTGCATACTTTCGGGTATTTCAAGCTTTAAGCGCTTTCTGTAGTTCTGTACAAAAGCAAGATATACTTGAAGCTGTGCATAAGGCCAAAATGTATCAAAACACATTGCATAATTTTAAGCAGCACTAAAAAATAATATGATCCGCTGTGCGGATAACAACATATCAGAAAATACGCTCCATCTCGGCTAAATTCTAAAAGAACTTCCTACAAATTTGATACGTTAGTATCACAAGGACCAACTCTATCAACCAACTGCATTCAAGGATTGTGGGATTGTCGAACAGCTCACACATGGTTCATGATTCATGGTTCAGGGGAAATAGGAAACAATCATTTAATGGGGCATCTGTGATCCATATATCCTCTCATTTCTTAAATTTATTATAGTAGTGGCTTAGCCAAAAATTTGCACGCTGCTTGCCCCAGAACATCAGGCACGTGGTCATGGCGGGATGTCCCTTGGCGAAGCAGCCAAATTTCCAAGATAAAAAATATGACAAAATGACATACATTTTCTCAACACCCGAGTCGCCCTGGCTGTCTCTGACCTGTGCGCTGCCTCTCTGCGATAGCTTCTGATGGGGCCGAAGTGTCCGCCGCATGGTTGTCATAGTTCATCTGAAAGGCACCGTTCAACTAATGATGATGCTTGATGAATTGCAAGATGGCGATAGTCTGACCTGCATAATAAGAAGTGAAGAACCGTTTTAAACACAAATAAATATAAGTTAAGTTGTTAAGTTAACATAGTTGTCAAAGAGATCATCAAGTGCTGAAGCTATAGCCAACGGTTACGTAACTGATTTAATAATGATTATCTTCATTTCAATTAAAAAATCTAAAATCATTCAATATAAATACAAAGCTTAGCTGCAAACATAAATAAAATAAAGCAACATAAAAATATGCTAAATTTATATGCTAATTTATTATCTGTATTGTTTCGCAAATTCAGTTTAAAATAAAATAAAAATTAGTTGTTTGTCAACAGGAAAAAGGCGCATTAGATTCCACCTTTATAATAAATGGATAAAGTCAAAAATGACCGGTTCATGGAAATAATGAAAATTATAACAGTTGGCTCTTAAAGTTGGCTCTGGCAAACTGTTTAATCGACGATTAAGAATACGAAAATGTGTAATCGTCAATTTAGCAAGGTCAATTTTTATTTACATTTTTATGGATTTATGTTGAGTGGACATTGGCGAAATGGGCTTAGACAGCAACTGAGAGTCGGGCTCAATTCCGGTGGTGGGGTGTTGTGAACAAATCACATGTACATGAAGGCCAACATTAAATCAAAGTTGCCCAATTTCTAAGCGACTGTTGCGTGCCGAGGTCACATTAGAGTCTCTCCCTCCAAATTGTTGTCCACTTGTCGATGACGTCGTCGACCATGGAGTTGATGTCATAATCCGTGGGGGTGGGGTGAGGTGCGTCGTGTGAGGCACTGATGAGATTCTTTCATTGCATGCCACAACGCAACGGTGACAGGACATAATTAAAAATGTTTACGCACGTTTCCGTTTCCGGTTGTTGGTCAAAGGTCAGCCCATAAATTATGCTTTAGCAATTTCTACAACTTGACACTTTTACACGCAACTCCTCGATACCATCGTGCATCGCATGCATTTTATTGACTTCACTCCACTTACTCTCTGCGTGCTATTGATATATTTACAAAGTACCCAATAAAAAGTTTGCAATTTACTCTAAGAGCCAACAGTAAGCAATATAAACTTTTATTGCGTATACGCAGTGCTATTGCTGCAATATTGAGAATTGTAGTAAATTAACTGGCAAAATGTTGCCATTTTTTCTTGGCTTCTTTATTTGCAATTGCTAGTAGAGCACATTGGCCAACTAGTTATATTGACATATATATAAATACATTGAAGTTGGAGCGCTCATAGAAAGCTGCAGAAGGACACAACTTCATATTTATCCCGCCAACAGCTTAAACGGCTTATAACTAAAATTGAATATAAATGAACAAGACTTAGTTCGGCAAGTATAACTTTAAATATCCTTATTATGATCAATGTTATTATATATTACATTTTGATAAGAGTATATTCGTCCATTTAATGGCAAACTGGGCATAAAAACTGTTGCATGCCACGTTTTTTTTAAGTCTTTTATCCGATCGTCATTAAGTTTATTGCTAGGTGCAATTTGCCAGCTCACTGACCTGTAAACTGGAAATATAATATCTTTTACCCTCGGACAATCAATTGGCCCATCTGACTTAGTCTCTATTTCTGTTGCAGTTGCTGGTGCAGTTGCAGTCAAGTGCAAAAGATGGCTGAAAGAGATAACAAGAAAAAAATGGCAGTTGATGCGCTGGAAATAGTTTTACGTGTTTTGCACTCGTCGAGTATATTTTAGGAAGTAAAAGAAAAGTTTGCTGGCAATCTCAACTGGACAAGTTTTATTATAGATATTTATAAAATTCCAAGTAAGTAATATAACTTTCTAGTTGAAAGTGCTGATCCGATTATAGCTCTAAGCACGAAAGTGCAAACATCTTTGACAGGTCGAATAAAACAAGCCCTGGCATATCGGTGGAGTCAACTGCTCAAATCAAAATTGCACTATTCATTTACAGAAGAAAAATATTTAAATACGCAGCCATTCATTTTATTTGGGACAGCTTGGTAAACAACATGCTAAGCAAGATGATATCTTAAACTCTATTAATCTCTGGACGACTATAAAATCGAAATCGATGCTGTTCAAATCAATTATTCATTGCATATTGTCACACTTTCCAGAATCAATACTTTTAAAAGAGTTCTCGATTCGCAAAAGCGGAGACAATAAAAAATCATAATGCAATTTAAAATAAAACAAATGGCATCGAGGCAAGGAGGAAAAGCTCAATGTCCTCAGTGTCCAGTGCCCAGTGTCCAGAGAGCAGCATCGAATTACGCACGCCGAGCAAAAACAAGTGGCAAAAACAAAATTATTGGATTGAAAATCAATTTTTTTATGTTGGCGCCAAAGAGTCCGCGAAAATAAAGTAAAACTGACTGGCTGGCCAAGGGGGAGGCAATGTGGGAGGGAGTTGAGCGGCTGTGGGAGTCAGTGGTTGTCGAACGGATGCTGTGGATACTGTTGCTCTTGGACGATGGCGCCAGGCTGGCGACAAAACGCACACGCAGCCACTCATCCACATCCACAACCACACTCAAAATCACCATCACCATTCACATTCACATCGAAGCACTCATAGACAAAGACTGTGAATAAAATAAAAGCGATTTGCGCTGGCGACGAAAGCAGTTCCAGAAAATATAACATGATGTAGGTCGCTCTCTCTCTCTCTGTCCTGAAGCTGTTTGTGTGTACGCGTGTGTGTGTGTGTGTGTGTGTGCGCGTGTGTGTGTGCGTGTGTGTATTTGTATCTGAATCTGGGCAAAAGCCAAACAACAACACATGTAACGAGCCAAATATTAAAATGGGTAGCTGTAGCTATACACAGAGAAAAATAGCAGTCTACAAATAAAATTGCAAATCTTAGCTAAAGAATTTTATTGTATGGAATATATGATATAAAAAATAAATAATCTAAAATAACGACTTATAAATTTAATTTGTAAAAGTAGAAAATTACACAATGATGAGGGCAATTCAAGTACATTTCTCTGCTTTTGTTTTTTTTTTTTGTATTTTCCAACAGCCAACAGCGAGGCAACATGTCGTCCGTCCTTGTCGCCATTCATCCTTGCCCCCTCGGCTCTTGGCTCCAGCCATAAAACTAACAAAGTTATGTTCGTAGTTTTTGCTGCGTAACTGCGTCTACGGCTGAGCCACAAAACAATTGTGCAGACATTTTGGCATCAACTGGCCAAGCACTGGTGTTTGGCCCAGTTCGTGTGGGCGGGAAGTCCTTAGTCAAATTGTACATAAGTGATGTATATATATATATATATAACTAACTAGTAACTGTAACAAAAATAAAAGAATATGATTGTTTTCTATACGCATTGCCAGACATTTACAACAGCTGGCCATGGAATGCATTTGAGTTGCGCCTTGAGTTTGGGCCAAATGATTCGAAAGTGCTGGTCATAAATAACTTGTGATTGGAGCACAATTTCAATGTTCATTACATCCGCTTTCATCTGCTAAATTTAATCAAATTATTTATGCCATAAAAATGATAAATAAGAAGACAACAAACTTTGAATTTATTCTTGGCTTAAGATTTTTGCCGCTGTGTTCACTTTTGATTCGTTTTATATCTGAAACCAAAATATGTACTTTACACATTTTTTTCCTTTGTGTATAATTTTCCTAAGAGAAGTAAAGTTACACCAAAAACATAAAATATCAAATCATATGCTTGAATACTTGTTACTAGTACAATTATCAAATACAAATACGAAATTTCGCAATTGCGCGAAAACAATTAATTAAATGGTATTATTGACCGTATTTTAAATTGAATGAACAAATAATGTTTAAGTATGTTTTCTTTTACTGTATCTCGTTCAATTGGAGCAAGCAAAGAACTTATTTAAATTATACAAAGATGTCAAAAGAACAAATTTAAATATTGTACATTTTTCAACAAAGTATCTTTAAAAAAAAGTACTTAAATAAAACTTATAATTTTCAGCTTCCGGAAATAAGTTTCTTAAGAAAATTAAAAGTTTTCTTGGATCAAAGGAAAGTGTTTCTACTTTAAAGAAATTGTTTTCATAATAATGACTTTCTGCCGAGATTAGATTTGCAGGTGAGTGTAGATGAGATGGAAGGGAATCAGCGTCGCAGCAGCACAGCACAGCCCAAGGAGATGGAGAGAGCGGCGAGGAGTGTGACCAAATCAGGGTTAGAGATGCCGGCAGCATTGCAGCCCTCGTCACTGCATGTGCAAATCGTTTCCTTGTAGCCCTCGTTGTCGGCAGTGAAACAGGTATTGTGCATCTTCTCCTGAACCCAGCCACAGCTGCGCACAATCCGTTGCTCCGGCGGCACCTCCAGCCGAATGATCGTCTTCCGGCAGAACGGCGGCTGTCCATCCTTCGGCGCACAATCCTTCAGATATTGATCGTCGAGCTGGGCACGTGGCGTATTTACCCGCAGACTTTCGCAATCATCGTTGTCGTGGGTGTTGCACTGATGACACCGCAGTCCCCAAGCTGCATAAATAAATCGAAATGGAAAATGGTAAATGGTAAAGGGAAAAGTGAAAAGTGAAACGGAAAACGGAAAAACAATTTGTCAAGAACAACGACGAGAGGAGCACACACACACAGATATATTCAACGGACTTTCAAAAATGTAAAAGTGCCCTTTTCACAATATGCTTAGACATTTTGACTGCAAAATTATTTTATTAGCCCGCCACGCAACAAACTCAACTAACTGACTGATGGACTGACGGACTGACGGACTGACTGAGACCGTTGGCAGTTGGGCTGAATAATTGCATGTCAACTGGCGGGCATTTCTTGTTTCTTATTCTGCAACTGACACGCAGGCAGCAAGCAAATTTAAATGCAAGTTACTCGAGATACCCTAAATACGATTAAAATGCAAAATAGCATAAGACATCCACAGCTTAAACAAAGAACTTTAAACTCAAGTCGAGTCGAAATGTAGTTACTGAAGCGCCCCGAGCTAAATTGACTAACTCTTCCACTTCACCTTATTTGTAACGATCGGCATTCATCTTCCTCAAACTGGTGATCGCCTCATCAATGTCGATCAATATCGATATCGATATCGATATATTACGTAGAGTGTTGCATGTCATGTTGCAGATATAATGCTAATTCATAAAAATCTCAAATTTGGATTGCTGATTATCTTTTTAAGGGTCAACCGGCGTTAACTCCGACACCAGCAACATGGATTTTTCCTCAGCAGTTAACAGAGTATTGAGCAGTCGGTTACGACTGATTTGTACCTTCTCACTTGCCGTTTACTGTGTCTGCTGTATATGTATGTATGTGTGTAAGAAGGGACTAAATGACATTCAATTGGCATACGCTTGTAACATTTGCATAGAGTTCACTTGGTGATACATGTATGTCTCTCTCTATATATATATATATGTGTGTGTGTTTATATGTATGTGTGCAGTATCTTAATAACACTCAATTGAAGCCACATTTTGCATCATGAGAACTTAAGTGCAACTTCTCCCACACATTGCGCTGAGCTCGGAATTGCTCCGTGATGAGAGGCAGAGGCGTTAATTTACTGCTGCTATTTGGCGCTAATCAGATAAGCAACTGCACAATCAAGTTTTGTATCATAAAATGCATAAATGCATATAAATATATATAAACATATATTTATATATATATAAATATCGCATATTGCATTGCAATTTTTGTTATACGAGACATTTGCGTTTTGATTAGCGCACACTTGCCAAGCACGAACACTGAGCTACAAGTTCAAGTTTATTTTGACCGCAAATGTTAAATGCAAATGTCAGATCCCATATCTCATATCTCAAATCTCAAATGCCAAATTGCGGTAACAGTTGCAATTTTCCTTTGATTTCAGCTTTGTTTTATTACTGCTGTTCTTCTTCTCCCCTTGGCTGTGGGTATTACAAAGTTTGTATTCGTCTCCAGCCCTCTTCCTCATTTTGGGTAACGGCTCAACTTCCACATCTAAAATTGACTCACTTGATAAATATATATATATATATATATATATATAAATATGTGTATTTCATTTTATTGCATAATTATGAATAAATTGAGACTGAGTATTTGGCTGTCGTGTGTGTTTTCATCTGCTGTATTTCAACTCATATTCAATCCCATTACAACAACATTGTATTATAGCACCTGGCACCTTTCTATTCTTCTATTACTCGTTTTGCATTGAGTATATATATATATATATATATATATATATATATATATATATTTATGCGAAACCGGATCAATTTACGATTTTATCGTTTTTTTTTTTGGCTTTTTAATTTAATTAAAGTGCAAAGCTCAACAATCAATTGATTTGTTCACTTGGCTGATTAAAAACCCCCTCAATTTGCTTGCCCAATTTGGCAGTATGTTCCACAACAGCGCGTCCACATAAAGAAATCTAAATTGTTAAGTCTAAAAGCAGATGTAAACAATTGTCTTGCTTATGACTAAATCAATTGGCTAATTCCGCGTGCACTTTAACTGAATTAACAACAAAAGTCTGTCGCCGCCAAATTAACCTAGTCCAAAATACGTCATACACCTGACACCTGACCTGGCTATACACAGAGATAAAAATGACAATGATAAACTAGGCTAGCCAATTGTAATATCAAAATTGTATACTTAATTTAAAAATGGAAATTGCGAGGATTACAAAATTAAATCGAGGTTCTTCATTATAGAATAAATAATACAATAATAGACAGTCTTATCTTAAAATGTTTCTTAAAGTGCCTCTTTCTTCATGCTATACACAGAGAAAAAAATCATTATAAGAACTGAACCTAACTAGACTGTCTAACCGTTAAATAATAATTTAAACTTTATAAATATTATTACCATACGATTTAGTATTGCATTGAAGAAGAATCTCGACTTAATTGCATATTTGTAATTGAATCTATATATTTTAATTTTTAAATTGTTTCTTGTTGTTCTCTGTGCATGTGTATTATATAATTTCATCACTTACCTGATAAGATGTTCGCAATTAAAGCGATTAACACAATGTAGGCGAATCTTGTTGTCATTTTTGTCGTTTTATATTTGGCGTGTGTATCTTTGTGTGTGTTGATGGGGGTGTGTGGTGTGCATGTGTAGATTTAATCTCAGGCGCTGTTTATGTTCTGGATATTATTGCGTCTGGACTCGGTAAAGTCAATTAGTTTATGGCTTAAATACCTTGTGTAACAAAACAAACGAGAAAAATATGTGAAAAATAATGCATTACTTTTTAAATATTAAAAAAAACAAGTGGTAAAAAACTTAACAAGATTTCAATTTGCGTTTGCTATGTGAGAATTTTGTGTGCCACGATTTTAACCGAGATTTGTTAATGTTACTCAAAAATGTATTAATTTTTGCGGGGAACGGAAAAGTCGGTAATAAATAGGAGATCCAATTTAAAAACTCAAAGTCTGCTACACCCAATCAACACGTTTTCGAGGGTATAGTTAGATAAGTAAATACGAACAGATATTGCTATCAAGCTTTTAGTACTGATTAGCACAAATTGTTTGACATGTGAATTAGCATTAGTGCATTTACTTAAGAGCGCTTCGCCAGATTGCTTTACAACATTTTCTTCGTTTTTTGAGTTGATCTCTTTGATACAATTTTGTAAGAGTTGCGATGCTCAATGTTTGTGGCACTTATTTAAAACAACTTGTGTTTTTTTCCTATATAAATATGGTCCATTGGCCCTTATCACAAGCTCGCCAATTAAATAATTAATAATGAAGAAGAAATGCAATTTATTGTTGATTTTAATCACTCATATGAAATATACATAAGTATATATGAACGTGTAATAGCGCACAGTGTGTGACTCACAAATGATGTTGGAATGTTATTGAATTAAGACGAGATCTCGAGAACACAACCTGACGCGCGCACCGTCGAAATCAATCTGAAAACTTGCGTCGAGTTTTTCAAAACACATTCGTTTTGGAAAACTGCAGCTGAGCGTTGAGATTAGCCGAGAGTGTGTCTTTAATTGTGTAGGTGTGTGTGTGTGTGTGTGTGTGTGTGTGTGTGTGTGTGGCGTAAGAGAGCGAAGATCAGCAGCAGCATCGCCCTATGGTGAGGTGTTCGCTGATATTTGAAGAAGAGACCATTTTCGAAAGAAGGGCGTGAAAAACTTCCCCTACTTTATCGCTTGTTTGTGTGTGTGTGTGTGGGGGGAGGGCATACACTGCACATAAAACACACTAACAACGAATATAAAAAATCGCAATAAAGTTTATTGCCTTCTTTTACTGCTCATTTTAAATGATTAGTTTTAAAATATGTTTTTGATTTGATTTTTGTTAATTAAACGTATTTAATTTATTATATTCATTTTCTGTCAGTGTAGCTGCAAATGTTATTTCTGCATGCAGAAGTTTATAAGAAATTTGGGTCAATTTACACGTGCAAAATTCCATTTTTCTTTTATTTTTGTTTGATTCTGATGTTATTGATTGAATTTATTGATTTTGATATTTGATTTAAGTGACTTAAGCGCCAGCCTCCTTATCAGTGGGACAGCTAGATGAAACTGGTAGTGGGCTAAAAAAACTCAACCAAATCGGTTTTAACCAGCTAAGCAGCAGAGTTGACTTTGAGAAACCTTTTTTGTTTTGCTTAGAGAAATCCAAAATTTATATCATATTCATTTATTTTCTATTTGGTTATTTTTTAATACCAAATGTTGTTTTGTTTCAACAACTGTGCATAAGCAAAATGATTGTTTGTTGAAACCGGTTTATTTCGATTTTATATAGTTGTTGTATGTCCCCGGCTCCCCTTAGACTCCCCTCTCCCACCCACCCCTGCCCTGATCATGACGCAACGCTTTCAAGATTAATAGCAAAAAAAATTGTGGCGACGCTTTGCATTAATAGGCAAGAACAACAACAGCAACAACATTTAATGGGCCCTCAAAAAATAGCGGGACTTTCAAAATTTGTGCACAGATGATTTCTTTGAGCTGCCCACCCACAAAAAAAACAATGGGAATTTTTATTGTTCTTCCACAAGTACCAGTGTTTTGGCGTCTTTGATAAGCTTTGAGTCGTTGCAGCTTTCTTGAAAGCTTTAAGCAGCGAACGCGTCAAATTGAAGCAATTAGTGTTTTTGTGCGTACTTTAACCCGGGAGTTGCCAGATCTATTTATAGCCAACGTCGCTCAATCAAAGTGGTAATGACATCAATTGAAAACACAGCGGAATAGACCGATGAGTGTGCGAGTGAGCGAGACAGCTGCCCGCCCAAAAGGGCAAGACACTTTGTTTGAGATTGAGCTTTCAGATTGAGAGACTGTCACTAAAAAAAAATTGGTGAAGCTCGGCGATTTTTGCGCTGATTGAGACACAAAAGCGACAAACAATTGCAAAAAAAAGAAATATATATATATATATAGATATGTATATATAGAAATAAAGAACAGTCAATTGGACAGCGACTTGACGACTTGGTGACTTGATAGCAAAAAAAGGAAACTTACGATTAAGCTTAATTAATATGTTGGACAGAGTTCAGAGCCTGCAGTGAATACTGGAATGCGACTTAAATATATATAAAACAAAAACTGAACGCATTTAACGTGTGGCTTTTTCTTATTATTGTGGGTCATCATTTTATTAAGTGGCGCTCAGGGTTAATAATAGGTTGCTCTAAGTAGAACTAATCGAGAACCATGTTTAATTGCCATTTGCATAACAAAATTGAGCCAAGAAAAATAATGTTAACTTTGCTGATGATTTCTCAATTGGTTAACTCCGGTTTCGGTTCAAGCTCCGGAAATCATCCTAATGAGGTATAATTAATTGTTATCACCAACAATAATTGTGATAGTGTTTGTTAGTCTACAAATGAGAAAGAAAATAGTTAATCACCCTTGCGGAACTCAGTGACAACCCTCTCTGGCAGGTCCTGGCAAGAGCGCAAGGATTTGAGCCTTGCCACGCATTATGCGCTCTCACAAAAGCTCAGCTGAAAGCTTCTCAGTGGGCAATTTACCGCTGAATTGCGCTGACTGCGAGTTCGAATGAATGTGTGAATATTTTTGACCGAGTGAGTGAGTGAGTGTGAGTGGCTCATCTGCTCATTCAGCCGTTCATTCGTGTCACATTTGTCGCGCAAGCTGCGTCTTCGAACTCAGTTTCAGTTCCAGTTGTCGCTTGTTGTCGCTGTGACGTTCGCCGTTCTTATCCGTGTTCTGTCGCCGTACGCCGTTTTTACTTGCAAAAAAATACACACACACAATTGAAGATTAGACCTAAAATCTCATAAAAGAAAAAAACAAAATTTTAGAATAAAACTTGAAGTCAAGCAAACATTTGCTGAATTGTATTAAATAAGAAAAAAGGTGTATAGTAAATTCATATTTTGCAATTTAACTAAAATGCAGTACATCTATGTGATTAGCGCGCTAATTTTGGCAATTGCCGTGCAGCAAGGTAAATCAAAGTAAAGAGCAAATATCGAAAAATAAAAAAATTAAAATAAAACACACACACACACACAGTAGTCCCCCCTTTTCTACACTCACAATTCCAATTGCTCAAAAAAAAAAAAAGAAACGGAAATCTAGCAAAGCGATTTCGATTACATAATGCGTACGATGGAACGCCGAGGAGCAAATGCAGAGTGGAAGTTACAGCTGGACTGTGGGGGGACTGAGGAGCCTGCACTCAAACAGATACAGAGAGCGAGAGAGAGAAAGAGAGAGTGATTGAGAGGGAGAGGAAGAGAGAGACAGACTCGATTTGACGCCGTTTTTCAGAGCCGGCGGCAATGGCGCCTTTTTGACCAGCAGAAATATCTTTGGGAGTCTACCCAGCTGGCAGACTGCCTGACACAAATTGCAGTTCCACAAGGCGTTTTCCTACACTTGAAAACAACTCACGTAGAATTCAGATAGTCTGTTTGACAAAATTGAGAGTTTTCATCTCTAAATTAGAAATTAGATTTGAAACAAATAAGTAATAATCTAAGTTGCAGGCTTAATGTGTTAACGAAAATATATAAAATTGTTGCTCGCTCATTTTCCTCAAATTATGGAGGTATTTTATGAAGAAATTCAATGTATATTTTATAGTTATATGCATTTTGAAGAACACTAATAACCAATAACAAATCTAGCGGTCTGCATTTTTACACGAAAAAAATATGTTTCTTACAAATATTGAGTATTTTTGGTATTATCGATTTATGTTATTAATATTTTGTTATTTAAGTAATCACGAACTTCTAAATGATAAATATTTAATGTTAATAGTTCTTTTCTCTTAGTGTACTTGACCTCTATTATTACCCTCCAAGTTATTCACTTTAAGAATAACCCAAAATCGATGTTTTAACTACTAAAAGTTTATATCTTAATTACACTAAGCTCGTTATCGCATTTTACGATTAGCATATACTATAACATAATTCTGTTAGTGAGTGAGTGAGTATGTGTGTGTGCGTGTGTGCGTGTGTGTGTGTGTGTGTGTGTGTGTGTAAGGGGTGTTTGTGTATGGGAATGTAGGACATGCGCACTCCTGCGGTATTTATATATTTGTCCTGCCTTTCATTCGGTTAGCAGGCATGAATCCAAATGCAACAACACACCACTCCTCAGGGAGCAAAGCTTATACTCATATATATGTACACATATGTACATATATACACACATATATACAACTAAAAACGATTATCATTTTTTCCAAGTGTAACTGGAAAAACACAGAACAGAACATTCAGAATTGTATATTATTTGTCTATCAATTTGCACAGTGAGCAATTGATGCAATTTAAAACTTCAATTAACCAAAATCAAATTTTACATAACGTAACAGTGAAAAAACTTTACGATTTGTATTGTTAAATCTATTGCATTCCATTTGCTCCCAATTCCATATTTATTTTAATTGGCTCACATTTAAGGTTATTAACTTTTGTTAAATGACAATTAGCTATATACATTTTATAATAGTTAATTACTCTTCAGCACTCTGAGTTTTTTATGAAAATATAATATTGATTTAATGTAGGAAAGGCAACGAAGGAGTCCACATTCAAGGTACTGGAATATTATAGAACAAATAGAGTATCTTTTAGTAGGATATAACATAACATATTTAGATTAAAACAAGATAATATTTTGTACACAAATCCCTCCAAATTTAATTGTACACATAGTATTCAAATTCTACTAAAAAAAAAGCTAGTTTTCCAGATTCAAAGAAAAAAAGTAAACACCAAAGTCATTGCTCTGCTTCTTGCTCTTTGGTTGGGGTAGTTTTCAGTACGATGTCTTACTTATTTGGTTCCATTGTTCGCTGGGGGGCACTCCAAAAAACAATGCTGCTAGCACTTTTGCCTGACTTATGTAACCCACTTCTTTCTAGGAGGGTATTTCTCAGTTTTGAGGGGGTGAGCAAAAGCGACTAGCGACGAGTTATTGAAGTCCATTAGCACAAACCAAAGCTGTTGATGAAGCTGCAGCTGCAGCTGACGGAGGAGATTGGTTCTAATTAGCGGCTGGCACTCAAGAGGCTTAACAGCCAGACACTAATGGAGGCGTCGCAACCCAACTACTATCTTCGGCATTGGAAACACGATCTGCCTGACTGCCTGACGACAATGTGCCATTTTTGGCACAACGTGATACAAAAGCGCATTTAAATTGCATAATAAAAGTGCTCAAAAATAAAAAAAACATTTCCAGAAATCACACAGACAACAAAAACCAAGCAGGAAGGCACTAGTCGAGTGAGCTTGACTAGGAGATACCTTGAACCTAAGTCTTTACTCGTAGTGTTTGTACTTATTGAATTTTTACAGATGCTCAATTTTATATCTAGATATATAAATTCTAATGTATCTTTCTAATTAAATTAAAATTTAATCGATTCTTATCGATATTAGGGAAGCAGATAAGTTATCGAACTTATTTAAATACCAAATTTGGAGTCTCCTTCTATAGTTTCTGAGATCGTGGCTAAATCGTCCCGGCCATTGATCATGACCAAGCATATAACTATGTACATTATGGCGTCGAAGATGTTTCTTCTGTCAGTTGCATAAGTCTTTTTAACATTTCCAAACGAAATCAAGAACATTTTCTTACTTAAACTAAACCCAAGTGCATTTTTCGAAAGCCCTTTAAAAGAAGAACTGTTAAATTCAATAAAAATATATCCTTTAAACTCAGAGCAACCAGTGAATATGTATATGAATATACGTATAAATAAATATGTGCACACACATATTGAATGAAATGGAATAATGCGAATCTCTTATCGCGCACGACCTTAAATTCAATTTAGCTAAGTCAACGTCTCAGTCTAAATTTTCAGCTTAATGCAGTGTCTAATATTTGTTTACACTTGCCTTTATGTTTGTTGGTTTGCTGCTTGTTGTTGTTCTTGTTGTTAAACAATTAAGGTTAAGCGTATGCGAGTGGCCCCAGCTCGATCATACATATATATAAATAATATTTTTATGTAATGGAAACTTTTTCCTAATTGACTGCAGCTTATTAGACTTGGACAGGAAACTGAAACGGTTGCTAATGCAATTTCCTAATTTTCTTTTCCTTTGTTTTTTATCTCGCTCTAACTGTTTGCAGGCGTTGCCATCAAGTGTTTTGTGTGCAATAGTCATAAAGACGCCAACTGTGCGCTGGATATTCCGCCCGACAATTTGCTCAAGGACTGCCAGGAGGAGTATTCGACACGTGGCAAGGGATTGCCCACCTACTGTCGCAAGATCACACAGATCATTGAGTTCTCTGTAAATAGCCGTGAGTATAAATCCAGTTGCTTCTACACTCAAAAATAAATTGCCATGAGTGTTAGGCTGCAGACTATTGACTTCATAATAATGTTGTTCATCACGTTTGTAAATGATTGCAGTGCCGCCAGATAGCCGTGTGATACGCACCTGCGGCTTCCAGAATCAAACATCGACTAATTATTGTTATCAGCGTGCCGGCTTTGGAGGCCGACAGGTTGTCTGCTCCTGTGATACGGACAATTGCAATGGGGCCGCCTCCCTGAGCGGCATCTCGACCTTGGGCCTGCTGGCCACAGTTGGCCTCCTCCTGGGCGCCTTCAAGTGGTTGCAGCGCTAAGCAAGCAACAACAACAACCGACTTAGACATTTTTTTCTTTACTTTTTATTTTCCATTTCGATTATTGTTTTTCAATGCAAGCCACACAAATTTGTTTTTCTGTTATGCTGTCGCTGAATTATTCCCAAAAGCAAAAACTCTCTCATTACTCCTCAGCTGCTACAGTCTCTGGTAAGCATAAATTTAATCAAGGTTCAATTTTAAGACTCCATTGACCTCATTGAAACTCTTTTTTTGCAGTTGTGTTTTTTCTACGCAAAAAAAAACGTCAAAAGCTTTATAAAAACCACAACCAAAAATATTTAAAAACTCTTTGATTGTAAATAAAAAAAAGAAACAAAATAAACAATTGGCCAATAAAAATATATTTCAAATAACATGAAAGTATTATAAAAAAAAATTAAAGACCTACCGCAGTTAGTAACAGTATTTGAAGCCCCACAATAAAATCTGATTAATTAAATAAATTAAAAAAATGTTATAACTAAGGCTAATAAAAATAATACAAAACAAAACACGACAAATATAAATAAACTTAGTAGTAATACATATAAAATAAATGTTAACACTTTTTGTCTGAGTTTATCTTTTCTTAATTTCATAAAAAAAACCAACTTAAAAAAAAAGGAAAAACAGCTAAACAAAAATTATTTAAAAATCAGCAGACGTGCTTAACAATTGCATAAATAAATAAATAGTGAAAACAATTTCTTAGTCTAATTAATAATGATATAAAAAAGAACATAAATGTCATCAAGTCAAATTTCGTAACACTCCCCCAAAAAAATGAAGAAAAAAACTTCTAGGCTAAGTTGAACACGCTCGAGGAACATCATCCGAGGGCAAGCGACAAACACGCCCCAAAACACAGCAAAAACACTGACAAAAATAAAACTCACTCGTTGTAACCAACTGCCAAAAACCAAAATATGAAATCGGTTTGAATATTAAACCAACTATCATCTAACGCACAGAAGAACAGCTCGGCAACTGGAGCAGTGTAAAAGAGATAGCCATATGGAAACACTGTGAAAAAACGTTGTAGAAACAAAAAGGCAACAAAAAACCCTTTGAGTTCAAATTGTAACCCACAAAACGCAGGACAACAAATTTTCTAGAGACAAATTTTAAGTTAAGAATCCTTCTCTCTCTTTAATGCAATACAATTTTAAAATGTTTGACCGAAAAAAGAAAAACAATAAATATTATTAAAAAAAATATATAATACACATTTTTGACTTGTTGTATATGAGCTAGCATTGGAATTGTACTTATATTAAGTACAGTGAGCACGCGAAGCAAATAGAATAGTCTGAGATATGTAACTATCGTTCTACATTGGCAGTGATCACTGTACTCGATTACTTTTCACTTAGCATGAACAACTACATTTATACAATAAAAGCGATTTGACATTTGTCTTTTTTGTTTGTCCAAGACCAAGCTTCCAAGTTTAGGTATCCGTGTGCTCCACGCGCTTGAGGGCGAGATAACAACGCTTGGATGCCAACTCGTGATATCCAACTGGACCACGTTCGCAGTCGGCGCAGACGAGAAACTTGCGTCCGTCGACGGTGTGCGAGAAGCCAATGTTCTCGAACGTCATCATATCGGTGACCACCCAAAAATGAGCCAGTTTCTCTGTGTTGAGCGCATCGGGTTTACTGTCCTTCTTCTGCACCATCAGCGGCACATCAATCTGGTTGAATTTGTCGGGTGTGTTAGCAAATGGGTTTAGTCATTTACTGTTTGTATTTCTACTCACTTCCTGCTCACAGTAGGTGCCCTCCTTTGCTTTCAGCATTAGACTATTGCAATATTGACAGCGTACATTTGTTTTATTGTGATTGTTTACGATTTGTTCAGCAAAATTTGATTCTTCTGTCATTTTTATTGCTTTTACTCGGATTCTTTTGTTGTTGTTCGGCAAACATAAATGTGTGTCTTCTTCTTCTGCCGGTGGTCAGAAAGCATCGATAACATTTTACATTGCTTGCACTGTTATTAACAGCGATGACTGAAAAATGTATACGAAAGCTATAATTTCAAATTACCGAACAGTAGTCTATGGCAATAGTTATCAAACTTAACTGATTAAGCGATAATGTGCCTATCGACCCGACTTTGGGACCACACAATTTACAAATATGCCAAAAAATAAGATTTTCTATACTAGTTCATGTAAAAAACTTACTATCAGCTGCACGAATATTTATATAATGTCTTTCAAACACATATGAGAAGCGCACGCATTCAGTGTGACCAAAATATACGCAATTTTTGAATATGTGTTAGCCGTTAAGGCACGAAAAGCCGATAGTTTTTGATCTGTCATACACTGTGACATTAAAGCAAATCGTAGTCTATTTTCCAATCTAGAAACTAATTATTTTTATAACATCTCATTGATCGACTCGATAGGCAGTTGTTAAATTGTACTTAGCCCGAAAATTTTCGCACATCTCCACAACTTATTTTTTTTTTTGGAATATGTGCTTTGCGCCGTCTCCATCGGCTCGTTACGGTTGCTGTTGGTGTCCGTTGTAAAAAATCCTTTTGGTGAGCATTTTAATAATTTTTTATTCCTTCAAATTGTGTGTGTGTGCTGCTGTTTTGTGGATATTCATGTACACGCAAGACCAATTCAAATCGTAGTCGAATTGTCAATTGAAAGTACAGCTTGAAAAAAAATCACCGAAATCAGCTGACAAAAAGCTAACCTATAAAAAATTGTACTAATTTACTTTTTTGTAGTGTTGTTTTTTTTTTTCTTGTTTTCTAGTTGTCTGGCAATATGAATTTCAACTTTAATGCACCCATTTACCGTATGCCAATGCTGGCAATTGAGTCCCAGCAGCAATCGATGTACCAGCAAAGCACCTACTTGGATCAGTCCCAAACGGCCGTCGTTGTGCAGCAGTCGCATATGTCCCAAAGCTCCTGGTCGATGTGTATGCCTTCGTCACTCCAGGTGCATCGCCCACTGATGGTGCCAACCAGTCCGTATTTCAGTGCCCAATGGCAACCAACACGTCCGCAACGTGCACCGATGCACGGTCGCTTCACCTATATGCCGAACCGGGCGAGTAACCAATATTATGCAGCTGGTTCGGGTACGTTCTCCTCTTCAGTTGCCTGTTTTTTGTTTTTTACTATATATGCTTTGTAGCCAGTGTGTGCGTGAAAGAATCCTACTCAAACGGTAGATTTTTTAAGTGTTGTGAAACGCAAAATCATCAGCTTTTTTTCTAACGATAAATACATATGCTATATATTTATATTTGCAAAACAAAATGAAAATATTTTGGGTATAGATGATCTAGCAAACACTCTCGGCTCTTCTTCAATTACTTCCCACTTCATTTTTTTCTATCGATAAATATATACATATATTATATTTTTAATTTGAGTACAAAATAAATGTCAATTGTAGTTTTTCATAGCTTAAAAAGAAAGTAAAGTATAGGGTATCTCTCTTAGTCGAGCAAAGACTCTCTCTAGAGCACTCTCAATGATAAATATATATATTAAATATTTAAATTTGGAAAACAAAAAAATGTTTATATGCTTTATGATTACCAAGCTAAAAATGAATGTTCGTGTAAATGTACAGGGTATCGACCTTAGGCGAGCCATGGCTACCTATCTCTCTCGAGCACTCTCTTGTATAATTTTTTTTTTTTTTGGTTCACAGCCGATGGACAAACATCATATATGCAGCAATCGCGTGGCGGCTTCTATATGCCACAGCAGCAGCAACAACGAGCCCATGGTGGTGGCGGTAGATCACAGCGTCCAGCGAAGCAGCTAACCCGGGATACGACAACCCAAACGTATTCGATTGTCAAACGTTGTCGCGATGCAGCCATCCAAACCGATGTCATCGAGGAGGCGACGCCTTTGGACAAATACAAGCATCAGGCAACGAATACGGATGATGTGTAAGTTATAAAAACAAATTAAAAATAATATTTAAATAAAAATAAACCAAATAAAAAATGCTACTTGCCAGGAAAAGACTTTACACACTGTTCAGCTCCTTTCCAACTGATCTATCGCAGTTAGCTTGAGAGTTAGTTTGAGAGCTATATGAAATTTTGAAGAATTAAAACTATATATACTGAATTCTTTTTTTTTTTTTAGCAAACGAGAGTCGAGCAACTTTTCGAACACGTTGGAGAGCACTAGTTTGCCGGCCGTACAACAGGGCGGTCGTCGCAATTCGGAGATAGTATTGCCGCAGCAGCGACTGAAGGACATAACACACATCTCGCTGATGGGCAGCGATATTGCCGAACGGCTGTCGATGACGCACTGCCAGCGTCCTTGCTTCAAAAAGATCGACACACTGTGCGCCCGCCTCAAACAGGATCTGTTGCGTCCAGATGGTGTACTGCCCAATATTAATTCACAGGGCATCGCTTGGGCCGTTAAGGATTTCATTTTCGTTTTCACACGCATCGTTAACTGTTGGATTATACTCAAGGGTTATATTTATAATACTCCACCGGGTCTGGATAAAATCAAGGATGAACTACCGATCGGTTTTATGACCGCCTTCGATTTATGGCAGATTTGCACATTGACATTTTCCGGTTTTCTCATCCAGTCGTTTGTCAACCTCAACACCATGCTGCAGAAGCAGAAGAACAGTTTCTGCAACAACAACAACAACACAAACAACAATAGCACCAGCAATGAGAACAGCAGCGAATCGAATTTGGGTAATAAAACCCATAATGGGTCAGGTGCATCCCTAGTGGGACCCGGCGCCTCCAGCACACCCCACAAAAATGCCCAGAAGACGACGACAGAGTCATTGATTGGGGAATCAGCACGAACCGCAACGGATGGCATACCCAAAGCTAACAATGATCTGAAGTATCTGTACACCATGGTCAAGGACTCGGAGGAGGCCCAACGTTGTGTGAACGCA
Organism: Drosophila basisetae; assembly: GCA_035041595.1. Classification (NCBI taxonomy): domain Eukaryota; kingdom Metazoa; phylum Arthropoda; class Insecta; order Diptera; family Drosophilidae; genus Drosophila; species Drosophila basisetae. Next base: position 6,338,931 of record JAWNLB010000123.1, on the reverse strand, counting down.
AATGGAACATATCTCAAGACTGGCACCTATACGCCCCTCAAGAAGGATGGCACTATAATGAAACCTCAGTCAGTGATGACGCCAATGTCGATTGCAAAAATATTGCCCAATGCCACCACAATAAGCAATAACATTCAACCGGCAACCAATCCAAAATGCGATCCACGACCGATGGAATCGAAATTGAGCACACAAGCTAGCCAGAACAATGTTATACTCCGTCCTATTCATTCCGTGAACATATCGCCCAGAGAGATGGGTCTCATGTTGTACAACCTGAGCGGGCATATCATGCAGCTGACGACTATCGACAAATTCTTCAATAAGCAATTCACTTTGAACTATGTGAGTTTTGTCCTTGTACAGCATTCTGTGTCTAGTTATTTGTATTTCTAATATAATCGGTTTCGGAGTCGATTAACATTACTGAATAATTCGAAAATTGTTTAATATCATAGAATCAATCTCATATCTATAGTTAAGTTTTGTCATATATAGAAAATGAATTCCATTATCAAAATTGCAAGTCGTTATTCAGTAAATGTCATTCTAAAATGATAAAGAATTTAAACCTTATTTACCATTTGGAATATTTATATTTGTAATTGTTACTAATTGATTATTTTTTGACTATTTCAGTTTCGGGATTTCTACGAGCGTTGCCAGCATCAGTTTACTGAGGTGCGCATCATAATCCTGAAGTGTGAGAGTGGCGCCTATAATCATATCAATCAGGCCATACACGATTTGAGACGCATCGTTTATGTGGTTAGCGAAGATCTAAAGGTATTAACGCGACTCCATGTAGATACAAATACACCTTACACTTCTTATGTTATCTTTTGCTGAATTACAGCTGCTGGACTTTCGTGCGTATCAATTACCAGGTATTAGTAAGAGTTTGCCATTATATGGACTAATGTACACTAATAACTGGTCTCATCGGGCACTAATCTCATATACTAATCTCACTAACTAAAACCAGCACCAACTAATTAAACTCCCACAATATACATCAATTAATAATTTATCATAGTCATAGATTCGGCAGGCCGAATTTAATCTATATATATATATTCAATTGAATTTATAAACTGTTTACGTTCTTGACAGGATCATACCAACATGGAGTTGCGTCTTTATACGGCACTCTATGAGCGCTCCATCATCAATATGCTGGCCAAGCCGCCCTTTAGATCCCATCAGTTTGTGCACATTACTGGCAAGCCCGGCGAGCAGCTTCACATTTAGACACATTATTTTTTTTTTTATTAACTTATTGAACGTGTTAAGCAAATCACAGCAATACTCATTCCTTCCACACAAGACAAATTACAAATAAGTTTTAATTTTTTTGTTGATTATTTTATTGAGCAAGCTAAAAGTGACATAAATATAGCTTGCTGCTTGACAATAATTATCGTCGGATAGTTGATCAAAGCCGTGTCTTAAAGCAACTCAGATGTTTATCGTTCCACAATCTTGTTGAAATTACTCTAGTATTTTTTTTTTTTTTTTCTTCAAAACTTTATAATAAATTATTTGTTATGGTTCGTAATACAATTTCCACAAATATATCCTGCTTGTTGCTCGACAATTGAAATACTGTGTAGTTTCAACAGTTTGCGACATTATAACAATTATGTGACCCTAAAAGTAGTGAAGCCTACAAAAACAAAAAAAAAAATTGTAAAATGAATATTGTGTCTGATCGATTTGTCGGATATAAAATCGTGTATTATATATTTTTTTTTTTTTAGCATATAAACATAAAAACTAACAACTAAATATACACATAAACGATAGTAAAGCAATAAATACGCCAGATGCAAAATCCATCCTATACACAATGTTTGCTTAATCGATGCTAGCAAAGTCCTGCACACTGATGTCCTGCGCACGCAGCATGCCATGGAATACAGACTCCGCATCGTTGGCCAACTCCTGCGGTTTGCCTTGCTCACAAATCCGGCCATCGTCCAGCACAATTATGCGATCCATGGCCTGCAAGCCGCGCAGCCGATGTGCAATAAATATTAGGGTGCAACTTTTGAAGGCGTTGCGCAATGCCTGCTGCATGCACAGATCGGACTCATCGTCCAGCGACGAGGTGCCCTCATCAATGCAAACGACCTTGGCATTCTTGAGCAGCGCCCGCGCCAAACACAACAACTGTCGCTGTCCGACAGACAAATTGTGACCGCTACACTCCACGCGCCCATCGAGACCGCCCAGCTGCTGGACGAGCAGCGTCGCCGCCGCCGAATTCTTGATGGCATGCCAAATCTCCGAATCATAGTACTGATGACGTGGATCCAGATTTTCCCGAACAGTGCCTGCAAAGCGTTTGGAAATTTGGTCAAGTTGGGCATATATAAAAGATACTCCACGAGGCTTACCATTGAAGAGGAATGGCTCCTGGGTGATGACGCCGATACGTTCACGCAGTACGCTCAGCTGCAGCGTCTTCAGATTCATTTGATCCAGATAGATATCTCCCTGGGCCAAAGGTGTAACGCGCAACAGTGCAGCCAGCACCGAGCTCTTCCCTGCGCCAGTGCGTCCCACGATACCAATGCGTTCGAATGCCTCCGTCTCGAAACTAATGCCACGCAGTGCCGGCGACAAGTGCTCGCGATAGATGAGCTGCACATTCCTAAAGCTGAGCACACCCTGGGTGGGCCAGCCAAAATGGGGCTCGGCACTGCCCTCGGCATTATGCTCGGGCTCCAGTTGCAGATACAGATTCACACGTTCCACGGCAACCAATTCCTGCTCCGTTTCGGCAACGGCATGGAGCAGGCCACTCAGCTGACCCGTTATTGACAAGGCATACGAGATGCAGAGTCCGACCAGGCCAGGATTTGTTGTGTGCGCCGCCGTTAGGGCTGCCAGGAAACCAGTGCCGCCCACCAGCAAACAGCCGAGCAACTGCAGACGCAACGAGAGCCATTGTTGAGCCGCCGATGCCGACAATTGCGCCTTGGTGCTATCCTCCAGCTTGGCCTGAAAGTCACGCTGGAAACGAGCACTCGCCCGCATGCTGCGTATCGTCGACAGGCCCAGCAGCGTCTCCTGGAAGTGCGAGTAAAGCGGCGACATTGTATTGCTCGACAAGCGTTTAATATCCCGCGAGGCATGGCGATAACGCTGCTGCAGATTCAAATAGATGGGCACCATTGGAATGATGATGACCACCAGCCAAGGCATCGCATACAGGCTGACGCACAATGCGCCCACCAATCCGACCAGCTGGGCCAGCAATATGTTCAGTGTAAAGGGCAGCGAATCATCCACGGTGTCCGTGTCCGAGGAGAAACGATTCTGGATGCGACCCAACGCGGTCACGTCGAAGAAACTGAATGTGGCCTGCAAATGGAAATGGAAATTGATAATAAGTGATTAAATGATATTATGGCACAATTCATTGCACTCACGAACATGACCCGCTTGAGCAGTTGCTCGTGCATGAAAATGGCCGCCTTGATGCCCGCATAGGCAAAGAGAAAGGCACGGGCGAGTGTCACCAGAGAATTGGTAATGGCAATTGCCGCAAAGATGCCCAAATAGTAGCCAGTGGTATGTGTGTCAGCATTCGCAGCCAGGCTAGGTCGGATGAGCTGATGCTGTAGCGTTGTATCGTTCGTATGACCATCGAGCGTTGTCTCGGTTACCCAGTGGGCCAGCCAGGCATCGCTCAGATTCCGTGTCAATTGCATCAGCAGCACCGACACCAGCACAGTCACGGCGAGCGGACTGCTCACAGCACGCCAATAGCAGGAGAATACATTGCCGGCGAGATGTCCATATTCTCGCGACTCCTCTTGCAGAACACTATCAGTGCGCTGTTCCGCCTTATCCTCGTCATTGGCAGGTTTATCCCCCAGCAGGTCGATGGAGCAGCGACGCTTCAGTGCCTGCACCTGATCACTTGGCATCTCCTCGTTCTCTTCATCCTCACTGAGATCAATGCTCTCGGTCATGTAGTCACTGGTGCGCATCTGCCCATCCTGCACGTGCAGTATCATATTGGCATGGAAGAAGAGCTGTGTGCTTCGCGTCACCACAATCCGTGTCTTCTGCTTCAGCAAACCGAGCAGACAATGACGGATTATGTGCTTGGAAACGTGTGCATCCAAAGCAGAGAGCACATCATCCAGCAGATAAACTGTAAGTGCACAAAACGAGAGCATGAAATAACAGTAATATTCAACTTGCAATAAGACAACAGCTGGGAAGTCCTGGTGTACATGGCTATCCCAGATAATAGTTAGGAGAATGCCTGCTTGATGGGGAGTCTGCATGACAAAATGCGATGCACTCCCATCAATACGAGGTGTGTTCAAAAAGTATCGCGAATTTTGTGTTTTTTCAGATATTATTTATTTATTCATGAATATCTATTTTGTCCCCTTCAAAGTAATCCCCATGAGATATTATACACTTGTGCCAACGGTTTTTCCAATCTTCGAAGCACTTCAAAAAATCATTTTTTTTATCTTATTCAGGTCCTCCTTCGATCCCGTCTTTATCTCGTCAAGCGTAGCGTAACGTCGTCCTTTCATGGGCCTCTTCAGTTTAGGGAACAAGAAAAAGTCACAGGGGGCCAGATCTGGGGAATACGGTGGCTGCGGCATCATTAGTGTGTTGTTTTTGGCCAAAAAGTCGCGCACAAGCAACGATGTGTGAGCAGGGGCGTTATCGTGGTGCAAAAGCCAATTTTTGTTCACATCTTCTCGGCCTTCTGAGAACATTTTGTACCACCGATAAACGTTGCTTCGGTCCAAGGTAGCTTCTCCGTATGCCACAATCAACATTCGGAATGCATCCGCGCTTTTAATTTCGTTTTTCACACAAAATTTGATACAGGTTCTTTGATCCATTTTTTTGAATAGGTAAAAATCGAAGACGATCCAAAACACGTGCAAGCAAAGCAGCTGTCAACAATTAAGTGAACATTCAAAATGGCCGAGCTTTTCGGCATAAGTGAGAGACATGAGTACCAACATAACGCTACAAAAAGTTCGAAATTCGATTATACGTAACCCGCGAAAATTCAAAATTCGCGATACTTTTTGAACACACCTCGTACATGTCATTAGATGGGCAGAGGCACCAGAGCTCCGACAAGCTAAGCATCTCTAATGTGCCTACAAGCAAAGTAACAGCCATGAGAAAGCTCTGACTTGGAATACTTAACGATCTCTTGGCAGGACATAGCAGACTAAGAAGTCATCTGACTAAACTAGACATAGTCAGTAGTAATAGGAAAGAATCCTAAAAGCATATAGCAGATTGCGCCGCCTTAGCTAGCAGATAGCATCCTACATGATGAGGGAAACAAGATTTTGGGATTGAGGTAGGATCTATGGGCTCCAAGGGGTCCACAAAAGATTTAGCAGCTTACAGCAGTTAATGAAATACCCCAATAACAATAATAATAAAATATTCACTCGCAACTTAGCTGATCAAGAACATATAAGAGGCGTCTGGTTGCTAACTCACTCTTCTTATCCTGGTAGACGGCACGAGCCAAAGCGACGCGAGCCCGCTGTCCGCCGGAGAGAGTTCCACCGTTCTCGCCGACACCAATGAGATCGCCGCCCAGCTGGCGGATGTCATCGTTGAGGGCGCAGGCATGGAGAACCGTTCTGTACCACTGCTCATCGAAGTGGCTGCCCCACACGATGTTGTCGCGAATGGTGGCCCTTTGCAGCCACGGTGTCTGCGGAACATAGCCAAAGCCCGTGGTGAGATCCTGGACACAGATCTCACCGCCAAGACAGCGCAGCTCGGCAATGATAGCCTTGAGAAAGGTGCTCTTGCCACCACCGACGGGTCCCTCAATGCAGATCAGTTGACCCGCCCAAAAGTTCACATTGATGTCACGCAAACGGAACTGTGAGGCAGTTGTAGTTGTTGTTGTTGTGGTGGTGCCGCTGTTGTCGCTCTCCTGGTGCTCCTGCTCCTGGTCGTGCATGAAGGTGGCGCCAACCATTTGCAGCACAGTCGCCTTGTCATCGCCTGTTGTTGAGCGCATAATGGGATTATAATAGCTGGAATAATCCAGATTCGGTTCATCCATCAGCTGCTGGACGCGACGCAACGAGACCCATGCCTCAATCAGCCCATTGAGTACCCAGGGAAAAGCATTCAATGGCCCAATGAGCATATAGAGCAATGCAACACTTGTGTATGTTGTGGAGGCCACCAGAGGTTTGCCCAGCAGCACACACATGCCAAAGGTGAGCAGGCACATGAGGACTGGAGTCGTTGCCCAGAAATAAACACACATTGCATCCAGATACTTGCGCTTTGACAGAAATTGGAGTTCCGTTTGACGCAACTGGCGGATTTTCGTGATGAATATGGGCTCCCAGGCATTCATTTTGATCTGTTTGGCGCCACGCATTGTTTCCGTGGTGGCCGACAAGCGGGCATCTTTCGCCGTCATCAAGCCCAGCGAATAGACGCCAATGCGTTTGGCTAGCCAACGATTGATGGGTATCAGCAGGGCCGCGAATGCAACACCAGCCAAAAATGCCACACCCAACTGCACATAGAGCAGGTACAGCGTGACAAACAGTTTGAAGGGTATGCTCCAAAAGGAATGAAAACTGATGCACGAGTGGACAATGCGATCGGCATCTGTGGACATTAAGTTGGCCACTTCTGGTCGGGTTTCACGAACGCCGCGTGCCTCAAGTGCCTTGCGGTATATGCTATTGACGACGCCGGCGCGCATCTTCATGCTGACCATTGACATGCGCCAATCGAAATGACAGCCACACAGCGCCGACAATAAAGTGCTGCCAAATAAACCGAGTGCATAATAATAGGCACGATTATCCTGTGGATTGTCCGCTGCATCGCTATCCTGTTGCAGCAATCCGCCCAGCAGCAGCGGACCCGCAAAGCTGCTAATATCCGCCACCAGACGCAGCAGGCCAATCAAATAGAACTCGAATCCGAAGCACTTGTGCAATGCACGGAATAAGCTCTGGGTTTGTGACAACGCCAAATGCATTCGATCACTTAACCGGGTGATATTCAACGCATCCGGCAGATCGAAGAGATCATCGATACGGCGCAATTTGCCGATGACTCCTTTGCTGATCAATGGCTGCACCCAGTGGAAGACGAAACGTGACGGCCAACTAGCCTCGTCCTGGGCGTGACCGAGCACAGCCTCGTTTAGATCAAAGTCAAAGTAGGTATAACGATTTGTCAGCAGTGCCTCCTGTTCCCGTTGCTCCCTATTCACAGTCATGGCGGCGGAGGATAGTACGGCGTTGCCATGCGGCACCAATGTGGCCCCATAGCTCAAATCGCACAGCAAGGTGATAAGGCTCCAGGGCCACCACTCAAACTGAAGACTGGTGCGCAACCAAATCCCGTCCAACACCACAACAGTCAACCACAAGACGTTGATCAGCAGCCCCCCGCGATGGCTCAGCGTTCCATAATGACGTGACGTCACCAAGTAACCTAAAACCGAGTAATTATTTTTTAATTATATTTTTACTAGATAAGTAATCTTAATTTTATATACACATCTTTATATAAATAGTCTTAACTATATGAATAATAAAGTAGCAGATAAAGTTTATACAGCGGTTAAGACAAAGAAATAACGGGTGGATTTAGGAGGGAACAGAAAAATCACATTTGCTTCACAAATGCAGATCAATCGATTTCACCATTTAGTAATTGAACTCTGTCTATGTCCGAGGTGTGTTCAAAAAGTATCGCGAATTTTGAATTTTCGCGGGTTACGTATAATCGAATTTCGATTTTTTTGTAGCGTTATGTTGGTACTCATGTCTCTCACTTATGCCGACAAGCTCGGCCATTTTGAAGGTTCACTTAATTGTTGACAGCTGCTTTGCTTGAACGTGTTTTGGATCGTCTTCGATTTTTACCTATTCAAAAAAATGGATCAAAGAACCTGTATCAAATTTTGTGTGAAAAACGAAATTAAGTGCGCGGATGCATTCCGAATGTTGATTGTAGCATACGGAGAAGCTACCTTGGACCGAAGCAACGTTTATCGGTGGTACAAAATGTTCTCAGAAGGCCGAGAAGATGTGAACAAAAATTGGCTTTTGCACCACGATAACGCCCCTGCTCACACATCGTTGCTTGTGCGCGACTTTTTGGCCAAAAACAACACACTAATGATGCCGCAGCCACCGTATTCCCCAGATCTGGCCCCCTGTGACTTTTTCTTGTTCCCTAAACTGAAGAGGCCCATGTAAGGACGACGTTTTTTTGAATAGGTAAAAATCGAAGACGATCCAAACAATTAAGGGAACATTCAAAATGGCCGAGCTTGTCGGCATAAGTGAGAGACATGAGTACCAACATAACGCTACAAAAAAATCGAAATTCGATTATACGTAACCCGCGAAAATTCAAAATTCGCGATACTTTTTGAACACACCTCGTACAGCGGTTAAGACAAAGAAATAACTGGTGGATTTAAATTACATTTGCTTCACAAATGCAGATCAATCGATTTCACCATTTAGTAATTGAACTCTGTCTATGTATGCCTACCTAATTAGCACACATACATAATAAACAAGCAAAAATTAAAATAAAAAAATGCACTTACCACAGTGAACTATCCACATGATGCACTCGGCGCAGACAACTAGAACATCGGCGGCATGTAAATCGATGCCTTGGCGATGGAACGCAAATACCTTGAATACGGGTAACAAGGCCAAAATAATACTAAATCCGGTGCGCAGTGCCAGCATTTGCAATTGGAGAGCATTGCGAGTGATTTCATGTCGATGATCGCCGAAATTGTAGGCGGATATTATTGCAAAAATTGTGTAAACAGGCAGCTGGAGCACTGTTTCTTGGAAACAGGGCAGCAGATCGTTTGTATCGTTGGCGAACGGTTTGAGGCCCGTTGGACAGTACTGTGTCCAATTCCATGTGAAATTCCAATCAATGTCCGACATAGTTGCCTCTTAGTTAATCAACTTTTTTAAGCGTAGCCCGACGTATGCAACAAGGGGACTTTTTCGGTTTTTCGCTCCAATTTGGTTCTTAGTCATCGTTTGCTATCTCAGCACAGTAGAAAGTGGCGGGGTGGCCGCAAGTAAATGACAAATATTTGTTGCGCAAAGTCGCTTACTATTACTGATTAGCTGTCGCCGCTCTTGTTTATAACTAATAAGGAAACAGCTGGTGCACAAACAGCTGCGACGTACACACTTGATTGGAAAGGCTATCGATACAATCGAACTATATTAGAATTCTACATATCGATACTATCGATACTTAATAAAGTGTTAACTTGCCGCGGTGAGTGGCTTTCTGGAAAAAAGCAGCATTTGTTTACAAATATATAAATGATTTAATTAAAATGACACAAACTGAGATCGCGGATAGCGAAAGTAATTCACAAGCCGCTGAATTACCAACTCAACTTGTGGATATATTCAAGGCACTTGCTGAGAATGAGAGCATTGTCTTCAAATCCCAGCAAATTGATGATCCCGAACTGAATCTGCTGGAGAAACAACAAATTGTGCAGGAAGCATTTAACAAAAATCGCGAGAATTTTCTAATACGTTTCGGCAGCCATCTGGACGATGGACAATTGAACGAGTTGCAATCTCTGGCCATAAAGGAGCCCATCAAGCCGGACGAGAGTCTCGAAGACATTCGTCTGCTGCTCGATGATTTCAAGCGCAAACTGCACACACGATCCATATGCGTGAAGAATCGACGTTATCAGGCGATGGAGCAACTACTGCAAAAGGGTGAATATTTCAGTGAGCACGAAATGATGCAACGGGCACCGGAGCTCTACCAGGAGCTGGTCGGACAATATTTGACGGAGGCGGAGAAGAAGCAACGGGATAGCTACGATGTACGCAATACAAGTTTCTCTGGCATCCTAATGCACACACTGGAGCAAAGGCAGCGGGATGAACTGCTCCAGCAGATCGACGCCAGCCTAATGGAGGAGCAAAAGACCACGACACCGATGGCCGCACCATTAAACGATTGTGATGTGCCCGATGCATGCCGTCAGCAATGGGGCGGCTTTGCTGATGATGAGCCAGTGGCCTGTTCGACGAGTCGAAATATTGGCGCACCAGCCGGAAGAATAACCACAGCCGAATATTATAATCCTGCTGAACGTGAACTGTTGCGCAAAGAGTTTATGGGCTTGATGAAGGAGCGATTTCTCAGCGGGCAGGACCAGGATTTCGATTATGCAAGCGTCGATGACAATGCCCAGCTGGATGATCTGAAGCAAATCGAACGTGATGAAGAGGATGCCTACTTTGAATCCAGTGACAATGATGATGATCATTATAAGGAGGAAACCAGGCCAGTTGCGCCTGAGCGACGCTCCTCCAGCGACGATGATGAGGATGAGCTCGATGTTTATATGCGACACTTGAACAAACATCCAAGTCTGCAGCATTAGTTTTTTATTTTATAGCTTTAAACCTAGCATTATAAGGAGCACAATGACATACATACATACATATACATACATATATATGACATACATACGTATATATATATATATATATATATATATATATATATATGACATACATACGTATATATATATATATATATATATATATATCATACATACGTATATATATATATATATTTAAAACTGTTGCTTAAACTTACGATTAATCAGTGCAGTACAGTGATCGCTCGATAATTAGGACTCTGAAATAAAATTGAAACATATTGGAAGCATTGCTTATATGAAAAGCTTCGAAAACACAAAATAGTCTAGAAATAAATTTCAAATAAGTCATTTGCAATTATTAAAAATAAACTGAAAAAATAAATTGGAACATGAGTCAAAAGTCGGAGCGTTAACAATCTGTCGAAAATACATAGAAACTAAATTTGAAATAGGTTGCAATTATTAAAACTATATAAATTAAGTCAGAACTCTAAAAAAAAACTGTTTAAAAAACTGGAACTTTCAATATGAGGATGAGTTCTTCTTTGAAATCTTTCGAAAATACTTGGTAGTTAAACTAAAAGAATGTAAATTTTAAATAAGTCATTTACAATCATTAAAATCAAATAAATTTAAGAAACTACATTTAAAGTCGAAACATTCCAATTATTAAGCGACCTTTGCAACGGCATCGAGGACAAATCGAATATTTAGATGCTACAACCAATGAACAATTGTTTGCGCTTAGAAGCTATGAAATACATGCAATTGAGAGTGCCTCCTCATCATCGCTACGACTACTACTATCTGGGACGGCCACGTCCACGTGGAAATCCGCGGCCACGGCCTCGCAGCACTTTACTATTGGGTGGCGGACTCTTGGGCCGCAGCAGTTCGATGCGACTGGTGCAGCCGGTGGCTGGTGCCTCGGCGAAATAGGTCTGATAGAGTTCAGCGTTGAAGTTGGAGTTGGTTAGCTCGGGTCCAACGGTCAGCCAGCCCGGCCTGATACTCGAATCGCGACCAAAGACATGTAGGCGTCGACGGCCCAAACAAAAGTGCTCAATGATATGAAAGATTTCGATCGGCTTCTCAAAGCTGCCGAATTCCTCCTCCTCGGATATGATTAGATCGATGTCGACGTTGGCATGTATGAAATCACCATCGCTGGAGCGGCGTACGGTGCCCTTGATGCCCATCAGGCAGTGTTCTTTTGTGCGCTGGAAAACAGCCTTCGGTATCGCCTGTTTGGAATGGCCCGGCTTATTGATATTCGTGCGTATCCAACAGATGTCCTCGCACCTACGAAATCCCCACTTCTTGAGACAATTGCGTCCCTGATCCAATCCCTCCGATGAGCCACACCAAAGAAACACGAACGAGCGATGAGCGGCTATCTCACCGATATCCAAATCTATGTGGAACGACATATTACTCGGGATAATATATATGTATATATGGGAATGGACTCACTGAGTATATCTTCCCAGTTCCAGAAGACTCGCGGTGCCCCACCCACCGTTGCCACAGCGGGCGCAGCTCGTGCATATTCCTCCAGCGGTGGCTCAATCAGAATCACATCGAATTTGGCGCCCAACGTCTTCACATCTAACGTCTTGAGATCGGCTTTCAGATACATTGGCGCCGATGCCGTATCCTGAATGAGTTTATCCTTCAGTTTGATTAGTTCCCGCAACTTGGGATATTCCTCGAAACGATCGGCAAGTCCTACATCGCGTATAAAATTCTGTGGCCTCTGACCGGTGTCCACAAAATGCTGGCAGTAATCGTTGTGCGGATTGGAAGACTGTGTGCCCTTTAGGAACGTTGATGAATCTCTGTAAATGATTTCATTCGGTGCTTTCTTCGATGAGGAAGCACCACCGGCATCCTCTTCATCGCGTTGACCCGGGGCATTGAGCTGCCTGCCGCCGCCAATGCCGCCGGCATCGTCTGCATTGCCCAGCACCTTCTTCAGCTCATCGACGCTGGACAAACCGAGCTGCCAAATAAATGATGAATATTTTACACAAAAAAAAAACAGACCATTGAAAACCCACCGTTTGAGCAAGCAGCAGCCGGCGCTTGCGTGAGCGCTCCTGCGAACTCTTCAATACATCGCTCATGGCAATTAGTGCGTTTAATATTAAATTGGTTCTTAAGTTAAAATAAAATGAAGACAAATAAAAAACGCGTCTCGACAACGCGATAGAAATGAACCGATTGCCATTCAATCGGAGAACACACGTGAATAGCAAAAACACTAAGAAGAAGAAGAGCGCAGTTGTGCAATCTGGCAACGCCGCACGCAAATGCCATTCACAATCAGCTGCCGCTACAAAAAATCTTGTTTTATTGTATCATCAAACACGGTTTAAATTAGTGAAATTTTTAGCAAACTCAAAACAAAAGAATCGCTGCAAAATGACGCTGCTGCGCAATACGCTGCTGTGCACGCTGATTGTGCTAGCCGGCTGTTTGTTCCTTGTCGCAGCGCAGGGTAAACTGAAGGTAAAATCTCAATCTCTGCCCCTTTTGGCCACGTCACTGACTAATTCTGATTCTAATTCTGATGGCACATGCCGGCAACTAAAATAATGTTAATTAACTATTTTGCAGACGGGCTTGTCGCTGGCGGAGAAAGTGGAGAACCTTGTGGAGATGAACATGAAGAAGCCGCTGTTGCGTTTTAATGGTGCCAAATTTCGTGAATATGTGAAAAATGCGCCGCGCAACTACTCAATGGTTGTGATGCTGACGGCTCTGGCGCCGTCCCGTCAATGCCAGATTTGTCGGCATGCCCACGACGAGTTCACCATTGTGGCGAACTCCTATCGCTTTCTACCGATTTACTCCAACAAGCTGTTCTTTGCCAGCGTCGATTTTGATGAGGGTTCCGATGTCTTTCAATTATTGCGCTTGAATACGGCACCGGTTTTCATGCATTTCCCCGCCAAGGGTAAGCCAAAGGGTGCGGATACTATGGATATACATCGTGTGGGCTTCTCCGCCGATTCGATTGCGAAATTTGTTGCCGAACGCACGGACATAACCATACGGGTGTTTAGGCCACCAAATTATTCTGGCACTGTTGCCATGATCACGTTAGCCGCATTGGTTGGCAGCTTTTTGTATATACGCCGCAATAATTTGGAATTCCTGTACAATAAGAATTTGTGGGGTGCTGCGGCGGTATTCTTCTGTTTCGCCATGATCTCGGGACAGATGTGGAATCACATACGTGGTCCGCCGCTGGTGCATAAGACGCAAAACGGTGGCGTCGCCTACATTCATGGCTCCTCGCAGGGTCAACTCGTCGTGGAGACGTACATTGTCATGTTCTTGAGTGAGTCCGCCTTAAAAGAATTTCGCCCATTCCACAATTATAAAAACAAATGCTCTATTGCAGATGCGATGATTGTACTGGGCATGATTCTGCTCATCGAGTCGGGCACACAGAAGCCGAATAATCGTAATCGGATTATAGCCATTGCGGGCTTGGTTTTGTTAACCGTATTCTTCTCGTTTCTGCTATCCGTATTCCGTTCGAAGGCGCAGGGTTATCCTTATAGGTAAGCTTAAAACTTGAGAAAGTCTAAACTTTGATATTTATATATATTTGTTCGCTTTACAGTTTCTTGTTCAAGTAGAATCCGACTGAGTCGCCCAACAACCAACATCATCAACAAAGTTCAAGTGGAATGTTATTAACGTTTTATATATAGTTCAAATTGACAACAAAATAAAAAAAATACAAACGATGTGAAAAAGCCAAACAGCAGCAAGCAGTGTGTGTTTACGAGAGTGTAAAACGAATTGAATTGAATAAATGCCACCACTAAATTAATAACAACATAAGAACTTAATTATCAAAAATGCAACGTCTTTTATAATTTGCAGCTTTTAATTTATTGCCATTTTTATTGGGTAACCATTTAAACCATTTGTAAGTTGATCAATTCAAAATACTTATTTAAACTATAAATGAGTGAGAATTGAAAAAAAGATACTGAAACTGCATTTTCATCGCATTGTTTCAGTTAGACAAAAAAAAAAGATTACATTTTTCAACTAAACCACTTAAAATAATCCAACGTTTTTTCTATGTAAACATTTATTTATTGTGAAAATAGGTATTGCCAAATCTTCCCGCATGTTGTCCATAGAATCCATAACTTTCACTATATAATAACTATACTTCTGACTTTTCCCAATTACTTGGTTGCACTTCGTCGATATTCGCTGACCATACAGTAATTATATCTTCTGATAAAAAATGTAAAAAAAAAGTAAAGTTAAGCCAAGCCTAGAGCAGCCAAGGAATGATAGCATGTCTACGTTTGGGATAATCCGTGAAGGTGTCCTTGTACCATTGATGCGTGAGCAAGGCATTAATCGTCTGATTGCTGGCGACCCACAAAAAGATCAGTTTCCATGTGATGATGGGCGTGAAGAGATCCGCAAGGCAAAAATACATGACCACCTCGAAGAACATGTGCGGCGACGATATGTAATCAAACCAGCCGCCACTGGGCATTAGATGTGCCTCCGTTTGAACGTCACCCGTCTTCGGATGCTGGCGCAGCCTGACCAACAACATATTGCTGGCATATTGCTGCCAGCAGGCAAACAGAAAGATGACTATATACAATCCCTGGATGGGTGTAACATTTTGCAATGTAAACTGTGTCGGTTCTGTGCCACGCACAAATCCCGCCGTATTGCCTAGCAGCGAGATAATGGCACCAAAATAATGCATATAACCGACGGCATAATGGGACAGATTCATTTTGCTGCGCCTGGAGAAGATCTGCACAAAGTTCGTCTCGTAGAAGCGACGCACACATTGAACGCCGAGCAGCACTGAGCCCAGCAACGCTGTATTTGAGTCCACCAGCACCTGGCGTTGACTCCGTCCGCCGCACATCAAATCCAGGAAACGGAGCACGCATTCCGGTGCCCCATTTTGATGCCAGACGGCGCTACTGATCAAATAGAGCGCCAGCATTGACCAGGCCAAGGCAAAGATGTAGAAATGACTGAACCATGCCTTGGGCACCTCCAAATGGCTGACAATTGCATCCGTTGCGCCCTTGTGGGCATGTTTGCCATAGCGAAACGATTGACGAATGCAGTTGGGCAGATGAGATTCGAGCAGCGTCATTAGACTGCCCAGCAAGACGATCGTTATGATGAATGTGATGAATATCAATTGAATCACATTGATTTTGTACTGATCGATGAGATCCTCGAGGGTGCCAATCACTTGTAGCAACATTTTTTTTATCAAGCTTTTGTAGCTGAAAGCAATTAATTTACAACTTTCACCAAGAGAAATGCGCTTATCAAAATCATCAGCGGCAACGGCGGCGTTTCGTTGCGAATGACAAATTTACAGGGCTGCATCATTTCAATTTGTCACTGCTATATAATGGCAATCCACTTAGTTGCGCGCATTATTTAAATTTTCAAAAATGTTGTCAAATCTGAGCAGAAGAGAAACGTCCACACTTAAAAAATTGATATTTATGGAAATGACTGAAGTACAGACAATTGCTATTGCAATCATTTGAATAAGATTGAATTTGTATTCTTCGTCAAGATTTTCTAATGGAAAACGATTAGTGCACAACTTTCACCGAAAGCAATGAGCTTATCAACAGCATCACCGGGGGCGTTTCGTTGCGAATGGTAAGTGTGCACGGCTGTAAAATGCCGAGGCGCGGTTTATTTAAATGTTTGATAAAAGAAACGATCACATTTAAAAATGATTATTTATTTGCAACAAAACTAAACATCAAAGTAAAATTTGCTACACATAACGCTATATAATAGATATTACTATATATGTATGTAGTTCGATGCTATTATGATATGCCAGACTAGTGTAATACGAGGTGTGTTCAAAAAGTATCGCGAATTTTGTGTTTTTTCAGATATTATTTATTTATTCATGAATATCTATTTTGTCCCCTTCAAAGTAATCCCCATGAGATATTATACACTTGTGCCAACGGTTTTTCCAATCTTCGAAGCACTTCAAAAAATCTTTCTTTTTTTTATCTTGTTCAGCTCCTCCTTCGATCCCGTCTTTATCTCGTCAAGCGTAGCGTAACGTCGTCCTCTCATGGGCCTCTTCAGTTTAGGGAACAAGAAAAAGTCACAGGGGGCCAGATCTGGGGAATACGGTGGCTGCGGCATCATTAGTGTGTTGTTTTTGGCCAAAAAGTCGCGCACAAGCAACGATGTGTGAGCAGGGGCGTTATCGTGGTGCAAAAGCCAATTTTTGTTCACATCTTCTCGGCCTTCTGAGAACATTTTGTACCACCGATAAACGTTGCTTCGGTCCAAGGTAGGTTCTCCGTATGCCACAATCAACATTCGGAATGCATCCGCGCACTTAATTTCGTTTTTCACACAAAATTTGATACAGGTTCTTTGATCCATTTTTTTGAATAGGTAAAAATCGAAGACGATCCAAAACACGTGCAAGCAAAGCAGCTGTCAGCAATTAAGTGAACATTCAAAATGGCCGAGCTTGTCGGCATAAGTGAGAGACATGAGAACAAACATAACGCTACAAAAAAATCGAAATTCGATTATACGTAATCCGCGAAAATTCAAAATTCGCGATACTTTTTGAACACACCTATGTATGTATTTTTGTGCCTAAAACTGCTGTGCCGGCAAATTGCAGTTTGACTATCTTGCGTATTGCTTACTTTTGTTTTGTTTTTTTTTTCTTTCAATTAAATGAAGCGCCTTTTGTTTAACAGTAGAGCACTCGAGGCGATGTTTGTCAAATATCCACACCATTCCGGCCGAGAGTGCCGCCCTTATACGGCGGCGGTTTGGGACGTGCATACAAACCAGAGGCGCCACCATCCATCAGATACAAACTGTTGTTAGGACTGTGTGTGGAATATGACTTGAGATGGAACACATACACAACAAAAATCTATAAGCTACAAACCTTTGTGAACGCATGCTTATATTGTCGAGCAGAAAATTTGGATCCTTGAGACTCTTTAGCGTTGTCACCGGTTGCATGGGATTTGTGTCGGAGCATTGAACCATTTGCACCGTCGACGACATCGGATAATCCAAGTTGATCGAACTTTAAACACAAATACATTAGTTTGTAAGCAGAAAAGAAGTCTTTTAATGTGTGTGTGTTTAATTGAAAACTCAAGAGTCAAACGAAAAATTCACCTGTCTTCGTCAGCTTCCGGGTCGCTTTGCCTTTTGGCGCAACACTCTTCGCATATGTGAAAAATATTGGCAAAGAAATACTCAGAATGTGGATCATAACTAAAAAGTATAATGATTAAAATAAAAACGAAATTAATAAACAAATATGAATAACTAAATCAAATAATTAGAAAAGTCGAACTAAACATTTCAATATCTTTGGAAAAAGAACTTACAATTTCTGATGATGAAAGCAGAGCACAGCAGATAGAATGCCAACGAGGATGGCAAGGATCATGCCCGGAATGGCAAAAGCAAACGCAAACTCATCGATATAGTTGCGAACGGGTACATCCTCCCGTGGAATGCCTATCCAACGTTCCTCCTGTTCCTCGAAGTGTTGTTGCGGTTGCTGCTCCTGCTGCGGCTTTTGATGCTGCTGATGATCCTTCTGTCTGCCACTGGCATGATTGTTGTGATAATGTATCTCTGTGGGCGACTCCATGCCGACCATTTTAAAGGCACACCAATCGAGCTTAAAGCCAACATTCTCGAATATCTTTTGCACAGAGGTTCGCTTGTAGGTGCACGATGGCAACTTGTACAGTGGACGCACTTCCTCCTGCAGCTCCTTCAAGCGAGCCGAGAACTGCGCAAAACTGCCAACGTGCACAATTACACTGTACGTAAATAATTAAATGGTTAGTGTAATTTTGATCAGAAAAACTTGAAAGTCTTACAAATTATAATAATAATATAGAAAATGCGTAGATCTCTGATTTGTTTTATCTGAATTGTTTTTCCCTAAAAGACTGGTTTTTAACGAGCCTAAATTTTGAACAACCCAAAAATCGAATAAAAATTGTTATGTATGCATTTAATATATAGAATTAAAGAAGATAATTTGTATATACGAGGTGTGTTCAAAAAGTATCGCGAATTTTGAATTTTCGCGGGTTACGTATAATCGAATTTCGATTTTTTTGTAGCGTTATGTTGGTACTCATGTCTCTCACTTATGCCGACAACTCGGCCATTTTGAATGTTCCCTTAATTGTTGACAGCTGCTTTGCTTGCACGTGTTTGGATCGTCTTCGATTTTTACCTACCTATTCAAAAAAAAATGGATCAAAGAACCTGTATCAAATTTTGTGTGAAAAACGAAATTAAGTGCGCGAATGCATTCCGAATGTTGATTGTGGCATACGGAGAAGCTACCTTGGACCGAAGCAACGTTTATCGGTGGTACAAAATGTTCTCAGAAGGCCGAGAAGATGTGAACAAAAATTGGCTTTTGCACCACGATAACGCCCCTGCTCACACATCGTTGCTTGTGCGCGACTTTTTGGCCAAAAACAACACACTAATGATGCCGCAGCCACCGTATTCCCCAGATCTGGCCCCCTGTGACTTTTTCTTGTTCCCTAAACTGAAGAGGCCCATGAAAGGACGACGTTACGCTACGCTTGACGAGATAAAGACGGGATCGAAGGAGGAGCTGAACAAGATAAAAAAAATGATTTTTTGAAGTGCTTCGAAGATTGGAAAAACCGTTGGCACAAGTGTATAATATCTCATGGGGATTACTTTGAAGGGGACAAAATAGATATTCATGAATAAATAAATAATATCTGAAAAAACACAAAATTCGCGATACTTTTTGAACACACCTCCTATTTTGTTTCTTTAACTCACCCCTCGCGCTGCTGCGGACGGAGTGGCAAACGCCCGCCCATATTTACGGCGGATTCCATGAATACAATGCTGAGATCATCTTTGCTGGCCGGCCATAGATCCTTGCGAAAGATGTTGCGTAAATTCTCCACACGTCCCGGATCCATCAGGTGCACCCAATTCAGATTATCAATCTTCATTTGGATCACATTCGGTGTGATAAACTTGTGGGCGACAAACATTGTGATAATCAATTGACGCGTCTCATAATTCTGTCGATTTAGGGCAACCAGATCCAAGTTGAGGGTTTTCCCAGCCACCGAATCGGGTGGAGTGCCATAGAGGAAGCCCGCATGATACTCGTGACTATACATATAGCGCATCCAACTAGGCAAATCGGGATAATTCTCCAGCGAGGGACGATAGCGAAACTGTTCGCTAATCACTTGATGCGTCCAATTGAAAAGTTGCGGTTCAATTTTATAGGTAAACAATTCGCCAACGTTCGCTTGCAGGTGTAGTTTATAGCCATTGCAGGCTACACCTAGCCAGCCAACAATTAACAGCACTATTTTCATTTTATTTGGAATTCTATGCATTTAAAAAGCACCCAAAGATTTCATGTGAAAACAAAACGCATTCTGAAAAAAATTCTTTTAGTGTGTATCTGACTGAGAGTGAAAGATGTTGAGAGAGAGAGAAAGAAAGAGCGCAGGCGTAATAAACAGCTGAAAAGTTAAACATTAGCACACCTGTTGTGGTAGGTCAGTAAGGTTACACTTAATATTTAATAATAAATACAATTTGCTTGTGGTTACTAAATGCACAAAAATTGCAAACAAATTACAATTCAAAATTTAACGTAAGAACCGGTATAAGCGCATTATAAATCCACAGTCTGGCAGCAATTCAGCCATAAACATCGATATTTATAGTGTTAATCGATAGACGCTTATTGACATCGGACAATTTGTAATCAGCGAAAAGTTCTCACAAAATACGTGGCTTAAGCATCGTATTTTCGCGCTACTTCTAAATAGTAATGTACTTCGCCAGATAGCCGTTAATTTAACAACACACAATATGTTGGCACTGCTGTTTCAGTGGTTTTGTTATCTTGTCGCATTCATATTGGCCACCGTGTTGTTGGTATGTAAATGGCACAAAAACCGATAACTCTGCTTCTTATTTTTTTTACTCGCAATTTTTGTTTTTAGATGGTGTTGGTTTTGTTGTACAAAACCAAACCATATCCGATTATAACACGACACAAGGATGAAAAGTTCTATTTGGATCCGAAAACGATAAAAACAATTGAATTTCCCAGTTTGGATGACCCGCCCACCTTGGAGCTGAGCGTCATTGTGCCGGCCTACAATGAGGAGCAACGATGTGGGTATTATTTTTGTTGTTATTGTTTTTTTTTTGAGTAATGATTAATCACATGATTATTGTGTACTATGCGCAGTGCCTGCCATGCTCGATGAGTGCCTGAGCTTTCTCGATGAGAAGGCCGCCAGGGAAACGGAGTTTAGCTATGAGGTGATCATTGTCAGCGATGGCAGCAGCGATGCCACAGTTTCTGTGGCCCTCAAATATTCCAAGCTGCATGGTGCGGATAGATTTCGTGTGTTGGAGCTTGTCCAGAATCGTGGCAAGGGCGGCGCTGTACGTCTGGGTATGCTCAGTGCCCGTGGTCGGCAATTACTCTTCGCCGATGCCGATGGTGCAACGAAATTTGCCGACTATGATAAACTGGCAGAGGCATTGACCAGTTTGGCGCCCGAATGGCGTCACGATGGCATTGCCATTGGTTCACGTGCTCATCTCGAGGATGAGTCAATTGCAACGCGTAGCTTTTTTCGGTAAATAAGTAAACCGAATTTAATTTGTTTCTATTTGCTCTCCCAGTTGAATTGCGACTTATTAAGTAATTTTTTGTCACTTTGTATTCTATTCCAAAGCACAATTTTAATGCATGGCTTTCATACGCTTGTCTGGATATTTGCGGTGAGATCGGTGCGAGATACACAATGTGGCTTCAAGCTATTTACACGTGCAACCGCACGAAAACTATTCAATAGTTTGCACGTGCAACGTTGGGCCTTTGATGTGGAGCTGCTTTATCTGGCTGAACGTCTCCGGTTGCCCATGGTCGAGGTGGCTGTGCGATGGACAGAGATCGATGGCTCCAAATTGTCGCCATTCTGGTCGTGGCTACAAATGGGCATTGATCTCTTTATGATTTGGCTGCGTTATTTAATCGGCGCTTGGCGCATAGCTGCCAGTCAGAAGAAGGAGAATTAAAAAAAATAGGAACGTCAGCGACGGATGCGCATTTAATTATTATTTCCTGAAAACTATAATTGTAAAACTTATTAACCTAAGTGCACAGTATTCTAAAAAAAAAAACAAAAAAACATGCATTTCTGTTTCTGGAACTGTTTTCTATTCGATTTAAATTTTTATGTATTTTGCGCTGCGATCGATAAAATGGGAAGCAACGCTGCAATTCGAAAGATGAGGCGGTCGATCGATATCAATACAGTCGGCACGATATCAAATCGATAGTCGTTTTAAAGTTAAGTCGCGTCGGCGCGTTAGCTACTCGCAGCACCCAGATTACCGCATTTATATTTAATAATACATATTGAGCAATAAGCAATTTGAAGTGCTTATAAACAAGTGGACCATTCGCGTCTAGTTAAAGAGTGCCGGCTGCACTTGCTGCTGTTTCCGCAATTAGCAAACGTCTAGCCGCCTGTTGCGTCTCTGTGTGTGTGTGTGTGTGTTGAAAAGTTCTCATGCATATGCATGTGTGTGTGTGTTGTGTGCTTGTCACAGCTGAGCCAAGCGGAATTGTTTATTAAGTCTTTTTTTTCGATTTTGAGCGCCTCTGCCTAAGCCAAGCAGTATCCAAATGCTTTACAAGCCGGTCGCGTCGCTTATTCTTTTCCATTGTTTTCGTCGCAAACGAAAGTGATTTGTTGTTATTATTTTCGTTTCGGTTGTTTGTTGCTACAATCCACGGCACTTGTAAGTTTGGCACATTTATCGAACTCGCTATCCCTCTCTCTTTCTCTCGTTGGAGCTTGAATTGCGATTGGTGCTTTAAAATGGAGTACATTTGCTCTTGGCTTCGATTTGTGTTTGATCAGCACGTTTAAATTTTGCATATAAAAACTGTAGAAATTACAGTTCAAATCAGACACACATCTAAATTAAATTAAGTTAACTCCTCACTTTTCTCCCCCTCCCTCTAACACATTTCCATAAAAACCAAGCAGATCATATGTTGTCACACTACCTTCAAGCCGTTTGTTTTTTGTTCTCTTTTGTCATTTTCTTTTATGCTTCTTTGAAGCTGCAAACTCGTTTTGATTTTTCGATTAAAATTCTTTCAAAGGTCGCCGTGAATCGCCAACGCATTCCACGCCCCCATCGTAAACGGGAAAAAATAAAAACTTGCAACAATAAACAGAAAGCAAAATAGCATTTTGCTAAATATAACAAAAAAGAACAAGAATAAGAATAAAAAAAAATATTAATAAGTAAGCAGAATGAAAACTAAATGCAGACATTTGCGTGGCGAAATTCAAAGTCGTTGCCTGAAACTGAATCTTTTCTGCTGTGTTTCTTTCCTACTATATATATATATATATATATATATATATTACCGAGGCCATGGACACGCCTCGCCTCTTGTCTGTTGCTCCATGTCCAGCCAGAGAGGCAGTCTCTGCCTGTCTCCTCCAGCCCCAGGCGAAAGATTTATGTATGCGCCGCTGCTGCGATCCTTTTGCCGTGTTTATTTTATTATGACCTGCAATTTTGACTGCATCAAGAGCGGGTGTGCTACACTACAGAAACTAAGGCTAAAATATGGCAACACCAATCGAAACTTTTTAAATGGCAATTCATTTTGTAATGGACTGATTAAAGGAAATAGTGACTCAAATGCAGTTAATTTGTATAAGTCATTATTGAAATAACAATATTTTACTTACTTTAATTTGAATTGCACAGGGTGTTTTTGAGTCGAGCACTGCATGAATTACATAGTTCTTGCTTGCAAATGTGTGCTGGCCTCTCAACGCTCTGCTTGATTAAAGTGCGTCGCATAAACGATGCAGACGAGTGCTATCGACAGAGAGGAGAGGTGGAGTGTGGGCGCTGGCTTAGCATTTGTTGTTGTTGTTGTGCATTTATCGCTCTTTGTTGATTTCCATGCGCATCCGCATGCGGCTTTCTGTTGCTGTTCAAGTGCGATAATTCACAGACGATCTCTCGGGTTAAAGTATTAAGAGAGTAAAAGTATTAGTCAAATCGAGATAACACATACGAATACCTCGCAAAATTTCAAAGTTTGAGTTACCAAATTTCAATGGCACATTAAAGATTATTCAAAGGTTGGGGCACGTCCACACCACTCCCACATGAATGTGCTTCGCCACCTGTTGTCAGCTGGTACACTTTACATTTCTCTATTTAAAAAGGTAATTTATGAACAAGCAGACATATGTACGGAGATAAGAAATGTATGTATACACTCCGCATAATTCAAAATTCAAAAGAGATTTTGGATGCTTTATTCCAATTTTTGATATTTGTAGAAAAATATACAAAATGATGACGAGGTGTGTTCAAAAAGTATCGCGAATTTTGTGTTTTTTCAGATATTATTTATTTATTCATGAATATCTATTTTGTCCCCTTCAAAGTAATCCCCATGAGATATTATACACTTGTGCCAACGGTTTTTCCAATCTTCGAAGCACTTCAAAAAGTCTTTTTTTTTATCTTGTTCAGCTCCTCCTTCGATCCCGTCTTTATCTCGTCAAGCGTAGCGTAACGTCGTCCTTTCATGGGCCTCTTCAGTTTAGGGAACAAGAAAAAGTCACAGGGGGCCAGATCTGGGGAATACGGTGGCTGCGGCATCATTAGTGTGTTGTTTTTGGCCAAAAAGTCGCGCACAAGCAACGATGTGTGAGCAGGGGCGTTATCGTGGTGCAAAAGCCAATTTTTGTTCTTCCACAAATCCGGGCGTTTCTGGTGGATTGCTTCGCGCAAATTGCGCATAACTTGCAGGTAATATTCCTTATTGACCGTTCTACCCTGTGGCAAGAACTCATGATGCACCACGCCCCTGCAATCGAAGAAAACTGTCAGCAAAACTTTCACATTCGACCGAACTTGGCGCGCTTTTTTCGGTCTTGGTTCGTGCGGCAGCTTCCATTGAGATGATTGAGCCTTGGTTTCCACGTCGTAACCATAAACCCACGATTCGTCACCAGTTATGACCCTCTGGAGCAAATTTGGGTCGTCGCGGACAGAGTCCAACATCTCATTAGCAATGTTCATGCGATGCTGTTTTTGGTCGCAATTGAGCAATTTTGGTACGAATTTCGCGGCGCCCGTCTCATGCCCAAATCATTGATAAAAATCGAATGCCATGAGCCAAAAAATCGAAATTCGATTATACGTAACCCGCGAAAATTCAAAATTCGCGATACTTTTTGAACACACCTCGTATATGAAATTATTATTTAATTATTTATTTTTATTCAATTCGTCCACAATTCCTTGCATGGATGGTCGCTTGGTCGGGTCATTATGCCAGCAATTCTGTATCAATGTCTGAATGTTCGTGGGGCATTCGGTATTAGCCAAATCCGATAGGGAGGGTCGTAGATCTACACGAATTATTGTCAATTATTATTATCGGAGACTATGTGCGGAGATGTAACATACCGTTCATATCAATTTCCCTTAAGAGCTCTGATCTTGTTTTCAGCTTAACATCAGAATAAGGTATCTTACGCACAAAAACTTCCCACATTGAAATGCCCATGCTATACACATCGCATTTCTCAGAGTATTTGCAGCCATTGAAAACCTGAGCATTGTAAAAAAAAGTTCGGTAATGTGAATTAAACGATAATATCGACATATTATATTTACCTCGGGTGCCATATACTCGTCCGTGCCCCTTTCGTTTGTCATAAATGTTGCCACTTTTCGTACCATGCCAAAATCACAAATTTTCAAATTTTTTCGATCAGCATCAAGCAACATATTGAGGGGGTTAACATCGCGATGAACTACTACTACCAATTGCAGATAAGAAAAAGCCTAGAAATAAAGCATGATTCATTAGTGTATATACATATACACATGTATATATAAGTACCTCTGCCGCCTGAGTTAACCAGCGAACGCTATCAGTCAGATTATATTTAATATTTTTATGCTTGTGCAATAAATCCGACAGTGATCCACCAGGCATAAATTCCAAAATCACGAAGCTTCTTTCATTGTGATACGTAGTGCCATACAGTTTGACGATGTTCTCATGATTTACCTTTGCCAGATTATGTGCCTCGTTTAGAATTTCAATATCTGTCGTGATGTTCCCTCGTATTGCTTTAATAGCTACTTTATTGCCTTTATATGTGGCCTCCCAGACTTCTCCAAAGGTACCCCTTCCAATTTTCTAAAAAAAAATTGTATGTGTTTTATATAAAATTAGTCATCCCTACATTTAAACTACTTACTCTTATTGGGTTAAGGTCCCCATAATTGATTGTGTCCATTTCGCTTTAAAAATCAAATGCTGACTGAACTGTTGGTTGCAAAATCCAGACATTTATAGCACAAATATATGTACGCACCAGAACTCGTATGCAAGATAAGCACGTATGAAATTTGTTCATTCCATTTCCATTTCATTTCTGTGTACATTCTCTTGACTGTATGCACTCATTTGTCTTATTTGCCAAGAATCCAACCAAGCAACGATTGCAAACTTTTATAAACACTTGCAAACTTTCACAAACTGTTTTTGGTTCTACAAAAGTTAGGTGTTTTGAATACACGTCAAATAAAAAAGGAATTAAAGTAACATTAACATAAAATTTTAATTCGAGAAATTCGATAAAATGCAATGTTAATAATAATAATTTAATATGTAGAAATGACAAGAAAATAACATTTGAATAATGTGTTCAGCCTCCAGATTGGTTTATAACTAAAAAATTCGATTTAACATCGAATCAACTACTTTTTAGAAGTGAGATAGTTGGATTTTAGACCATTCCTTCGGACCTGCTCAACTGTCGATTACCAACTTAAACTTTAATCGGCAAACAACTGCTGACATGTTGGTGAAGCACAATCAGCCTCTTAATTAGCAGCAATCATAGTGCAACTGGCTTATGCCCAAGATCGCCCAAACGCAGTCCAGTTTCCAACTCTGTTCGCTTTTTTTTTTAATCGCTCTCACTCTCTCTCCCTCGCTCTCTCGCACTCTCTCTGTCTGTCATTCTTTAGTGATTTGTGATTGATGCGTCAATGTTTGTTGTACACCCACAGCAATTAGTCGGCTATTCGATTCGGCGACGGTCAATGGCATAAGATTCGCACGCCCACAACGCTTTAGACTGATTTATGGATCGAGGCGTTGTCGTATGTTGTAATCCAACAATATTTGTCCATAACATTAACATAATTTTATGGTATACTAAAAGTTAACTCTCTCTCTCACACTCTCTCTCTCTCTCTGTATCTCTTTGCAGACGTTCTCTCTCTCTCTCTGTCTCTCGCAATGTTGAGCATCAAATCGTCGTTATCTCTGCGCTCCAGCGGTAAATCCTTTCAGGTCAAATTGGACAAAATGTCCGAGCATCTGTATGACATAGTCAAAAGTGGCTCAATGGTGAAACGGGCCCAAAACAAGAAGCGATTCACCCCAGTCAACTATAAACATCGCTGGTTCGAGCTGACAAAGCGGACGATCTGTTATTACGATGTGGAGAACGTGGAGGTGAGTGAATATTCAAATAAAATAACTAAATAAACTTATTTACTTATAGCATTAAGTAAATAAGACAATGGAATACAACAACATACTCGTACATGATTGCAACTAGCTAAAGATCGATACGGATTGTAACTAACATGTATATATATATATATGTATATATATATACGTATTTATAATTTTAAAATTCATCAATTTTATTTACAAACTAACAACCGCAGCTGATACTGAGCTGATTTTGTCTAAGTTAACAAAGTTTCACATCACTGAAAATAATCCACTCGTTTCGCAAGATGTTGCTCTGTGTGATTAGCTTATTACAATCACATTCTGAGTTTCGTATGATTCATTAACGTGTGATTGCCAAAGCTGATTTAAACAGCTGGTTCATTCTTCTTTGCAAAATGATTAGTAAAACAAATTAATTAAAATACAATATTTTATTTTCAGATTTAAATTATAATAAATTATAAAAAAAAATAAAATAAAAAAGAATTGACTCGAACGCAACAAATAAAAAAAATTATTACCACAGATCTATTACTATTTTTGATTAGAAGCGCAGCTCTCTCAATATAAAAATCTGTAATAATTCATGACATTTAATAAGAAATACTTTTGTTTTTCTTTCATTTCTACAATACTCTCTCTCAGTCCGTGTTAATTTCTTCCTTTATCGCAGTATTTTTTTGTCAGTTCGGCTAAGTTAAGACGAAGACAAAGGCTGCTGTGGGTGCTGTGGAATTGGGGTGGTATTCTGTGGTGTGATGTAGTGTGATGTGGTGTGGTGTGGTGTGGTATTCATCTGACTGGCCATTATTCATGTTTAAGTGGGTGTCTCGGCTTGTTGTCATGGTATCGTCATTTATTGCGTCGTTAATGCAGCACCTAACGCAACGAACTGGAGTTAGGAGTAACGCTAGGCTAGGGTCAGAGGTTGTGGGGCTAGCAAGGCTAGCAAGACCGGTTAGGGTGTGTGCTTGATCCTGTGAATGGGAGCACAGCTGCCCGAGAGGCTTTCGTTTCAAAACAAACGGCCAACAATCGTCATTCGGCATTCGTCGTGCGTCGACACATCCTTCCAGTCTCCCGAAGACCTCTGTGGTTGGACATAGAAAAACACACCCTGCCGCAACAGCAGCAGCTGTTTTTCGCTTTCCAGCGCCGGCAAAACACATAGAGAGATAGAGAGTGAGTGTGAGAGACGCACCCCCGTATTTTGTATTTTCCTTATTATTATTATTTTTTTTTTTTTGTAGAGTTATGCTATCCTGCGCTCTCCCCTTTGTCATTTCCAATTGGAAATCGCACGTATCCAGCTCAAACGAAGTTCACTAACCGACTCGAGTTTCGAACGTTGCCTCGTCGGGTGTGGACGTTGTTTCTGTGTGTTTTCTTTCCGTTACCGATTCGATTTTCCCATTTTCGTCATTTAACTCGCAGAAAAACAAAAATAATACCACAAATATACAAAATTTAACACATTGCCTAAAACTATTTCGTGCACTTACGTAATATGCATTGAATTTTTGCATTTCCGCGCAATTTTGGCGTTATAGTTTAACACGCGCCCGGCATTCGTGCCACCCTTGAAAATTTTGTGACCGTGTGCTTTTTCGGCAAAAGTTCCAAACAACCCTTAGTCGCACAGATAGATTATATATGTATATATATATATATATTTATACATACATTTGTATATACTCGTATTTGTAATTTCCAATAACTGCTTTAAAAATTGTGAACGTGCCCCTAACACACATAAATATATACATGGTATATATATATATATATATATATATATATATATATATCTATCGTTTATCGCAACAGCATCCAAATCCATAGAGTGTCGACAAATATATGTCTCTCGTAAAATATCACGTGAACCCCACCCAGAAAAAACTGTAGGAAAAACGACAAAGTTTTTCAAGTGTAGCCAGTGTTTTTGTCCTGCTGTCTAGTTATCCCCCTCTACGCCCGCTCTTTCTCTCTCGCTCTCTCGGGCTGTCTCTCTCGGTTTTGATTGCCGCACCCCGTTGGGGGCGCCAGAAACTTAAAAGGATTATCTCAGCGCCTATCGGCCCTTAGAAGGTAAGCAGCGTACAATCCTTAACTGTGGTTTTTAAATTAATAATAATTTTTAGTTGATGTTTTACTTGAGCAACAAGCACACTAATAAAATGCGTTGCTCGATCATCTCTTATATCCCAGCAAAAGGGGTATTTCTCAATGTGAAGTCCCTTTAGCTCTTACTTTATCATTCATCGACGCATTCATTCACTCAGCTGGTAACCCTTCAGCTGCTGCTTTTATTGTTGCTGTGTCTTTTTTCCGCTTCAACTGCTGCTTTTGCCCGGAGTTTGAGGTTCGATGAACTTGTGTGTGGCAAATGCTCAATTAATTGATTGGCACGCCTTTTTTCTAGTAGCAGTTGATGTGCCGGATTCTGCTCCTACTCCTGTTCCTACCTACTCCTGCTGCCATATTGTGTCTGGCTGTCTCTCAGCTGCATCATGTCTGTATAGGGGTCAGTTGCTGCTAATTAATGCCCTCGACTCAGTTCAATTTTGCAGCTGCTAGAGCCATTTTTGCACTGAGCTTTTGCAGGGTGTCATTAACCTTGTCATAAAGAGCGAGCAAAAAAAAAAAGAGTCTTCACTCGATAGGATTTACCTGGCAAATCCCACGAATCGGCTAGACTAGCTGGTCTGCTAATTGAGCCTGCATTTTGCTTTGTAAACACTTTGCGCGTTCCTTCTCAACCGTACCGTACCAAGAACAGTACCGAACTGAGAACCCACCGGTTCTGCTCTGCACTCTAATACATTTCGCACAGATTAAGTTTGTAAATAACAATTTTTATATGGACACACGAGCACGACATGTTAACACCAGCTATAACACAGCACACCGTACTTTGACTACACTTACAATTTGGAACAGTCTTTTAAAAAATAAAAGAACCTGTTATATATATATATATATATATATATATATATATATATATATATATATTTATATATATCCCATTTTACTTTATATATATGTGTGTGTGTGTGTGGTATGAAGTTCAAGCGTTTCCTAAATAAGCACTAATTTGCTATGAAGTTCAAGAAAATATTACCTATTCAATTGAAGATTATGAATATGAGTGTTACGAATATTCCAAATGCTTGGATTTAGTAACTTACTTTATTATCAGAAATGACCTTCTGTGCAGTTCGATAATGTCTTTCTGTCGTACACTTTAGGATTGATTTGTTTTGTGCTTTCTTCTTTTTTACCCTTTGCCAAATGCCAATGCACAAATCCAATGTTTAAGTGTGTTTATGTGTGTGCTCTCATTTTGTTCGATAGCCATTTGGAATTGGCCAAATATGTTTTTATGGATCTCTCAAGTTTTACGACTCGCCTGCTGTGGAGCAGGCAGTGTATTGGGAACTCTTTTCAATGTACATAATTCTGTTACAGCTTTCTCAATTAAGCACACAAATTTATCAACTCCCATTTTACTTTATTTCTCTCTCTGTCTGAGTCTGTGTCTCTTTGGATTATTAGTCACTGAATGCATTCAAAGTCTTTTCGAATTGACACCTTTATTTCGCTTTTTCCATTCTCTTTGTTGGCCCCAAAGCAGATTTAGTAGAATTTCAGGACTGGTATCTATAAAGGTCGAAATAATAATTGTGTGTATTTTTATCTTTTATCTTTAACGGGCTGATAAGGTTTAACATGGTAACAAGAAGGCCAGTAGACATGGGAATAAGGCGGTACATGCTGAAGTCTACCATGCCAACCTTACTACTCAGAAAGCCTATTTATAAAAATTAAGGTATATTATTATAAATTATTAATTTTCAAGTTGGTTTTTTCTTTTCATATGTAGTACAAGCACCTCTATCAATAGCTTTTCTTAATAATATAAATATTTGGAAAAAAAATGAAATGAATGATCTAAAAACTTCACAAATAATATACTCTGCTTATTTGTGAACAAAAAATAAGTAATTAAATCATAATAATAATAAAATATTTGAGTGAATAATTGTATATAAATAAATACAAATTTGTACCATCATTAATCTCTTATCTGTTGAAACGAAACATTTCGAAATGAACGAAAAATTGTTATTTGTTAGATTTTATATGACTCAGTAATTTTATATATATATATGTATATATATATATATATATATATATATATATTATTTATAAAATCGTAATATTTTAATATAATTCTCTTATTTGCTTTATCTAACAGGGTAATTATTTATCGCTTTTGCAAATTTGTTTATTTTTTATTTTTTGCCACACTGTCAGCTGCTGCTTTGCTGACTAATTGTGGCCACTTTTGGCCAATTACATATGTATGTGTGTATGTATTTTACTTGTACACATTACTTATCAATTGTTGTAGCTTTAGCTTTGACTGGTTTTCCAACAAAAGGGGCCAAGCCCTTCAATATGTAAAAGCACTTGTAATCGATTATGAATCATAATCAAAAAGGTAACAGAGCAGTCAAAAAAAAAAAACTTGTTGGCCACCTTGATTCCCTCTTCCACTTTTTCTATCTCTTTCTCTTTCTGTCGCAACTTCACTCTCTACATACATGATTCGCCTATTAACGTTATAATTTTTGTATGATTCATCACAGTCACAATCCCAGCAGATGCACTCAACTCGCTTTGTGGTGGGTCCACCATCCATGACTCGAATGCTCAATGAGACTGCTACATCTAATGAACCCACCTGTCTGTCTGTCTGTCTGCCTATTCACTTCATTTGCACCCGCCCACCCATCAGTCCCCCCTTTTCCTGCTTCATTATGGGCCTTCTGAAATAATCGTTATCCATCGTCAGGCTACCTGTCTGCTGCCCCACCCTTGTCCCTGTTTCTTTTTTGCACCTTTGTCTGCCGGGAAACGCGTCGAAGCGTTGAGTTATTGCATATTTTGCTGTAAACTTAAGAACTACTTGTGGCAAAAAGGAAGACTTCTCTTCAATCTCGCCGAGAGTAGTTTGCAAACAGCCGCCTCCACAGCTGCAGCAAGTGTCCAACTCATAAGCAAACGTTTAATTAGAATTAATTTTAAAAAAATTGTAATAGGTTGAAAATCACTTTTCTATTGCAGTCGGGTAATCCGAACATAAGTTGCGAGACTTCGCCTCTTTTTATACCGTAAACTTATAGAATATTGGTAAAAAGGGCATCATGAATTTGTGCAAGAGTATGTGACAGACAATAAAAGAGAGAGGGAGAGAGAGAGAGGTAGAGAGAGAATCAATTTCAATTGCAATTAGTAATTCAATGGTAATTCACCTTTTTATTCAGAAAGTATATTTCTAAAAATCAGGGATTTTTATTTTCTTCGCACTTATTGACATTGTCAACTTAGGGCAAGCCCTTATAATTTTTGCAAATCAATTCCTTATGTTTCTAAAAAGATGAATTTCTGAAATTCAAGTCGATTTTTTTCTGAGCGCAATAAAAGCAACAATTTCAAATACATATTTTGATAATCGAAGGTGGCTTATGTTCAAGATATGTTCTGCCACTCGAACATGCTCGACTAGAGATAAGTCAATATTTTATTTACCTTTATCGCCTCAGCTATTTCCGCTGCTGTTTTTTTTTTTTTTTTTTTTGTCGACGTTAATTTGAGGCTCACGCGCGCTATCTGAACCGTTCCAAATAATTGGAATTCAAAGCCGGTTAGCAAACAAACAACGGCAACAGACACCGTCTCATGCTCGGTTTCAGTCTTGGATGTTCCAAAACTTGTCTACTTTCGTATTCGTTTAATGTTATCATGGATGATGATGGTCAACACAAAAAAATAAAAATAAATAAATAAAACCGCAGAGCTGCGTGTTGGCCAAAAAGCTATGAGCTCGTTTTCAGCCCATTTACCTTTACTCTCTCTCCCCTCTCTCTCTCTCTCTCTCTCTCTCTCTCTCTCTCTCTCTAAATGTGTGTGCTTGCTGGTGTGTGTGATGATTGATCTTATCGCGACTCGTTGCTTGTGAGTCATCTTAAAATACAACAACAACAGCAGCAGCAATAGGCATATAAAACATGACAAGAACAACATCTTCTTCAGCAGCGAAGCTGTTAGCTGTTTTTATTATTTCTTTGTACTTTATGGTCCGGACAGGGGCTTAAGTTCATAACTCAATGTGGCTGCCTCATATTTAGTGCGGCATAAGCTGACGTGCCACAATACGATGCGATGACTGTGGGTCGCATTGGCCTACCGCAAAGGCCGTTCATTTATATTGTACCTTGGCATGAATTGGTCAATTTGCGGCAGAAATATATATTTTAACAATATATTCTATTAATATATAAATATTTTATCAATAGTTGGGAAATTGCTCCAAATGGAAATGTTTAAGTCATGCAAAATCCAGCGAGTTTTCAAGCAACAAAACATTTTTCAAATATTTCTTAAATGATTTAATAAAATTAAATATGTAGAACAGTAATAAGTTGCTCATAAGCTGTCATTTTTTTAAACTATGCTAAATTTTAATTCTTATATTAAAAAAATAACAATTGCAATCCGCAAATATTTCAATAAATGTTGCATTTTTTCACCACTGTACAATTGACATCAATTTCGTTGTGAAAAAATTTCCTGATAAACTGCGATAACTGTAAACATGTAAAAAAAAGGAAAAAAAAGAAACAGACCCAGACTCAGATGATAAATCGTCGCCAAACTTGCCTTGACTAATTTTCTGAGTGCATGGAAATTAAATACAAATTTCACCAAATCAAAATTCCAATGAAACTGTCGCTCGACAGGCTTATCGAATAAATTGCAACTTCTAGGGGGCGATGGCGGGAGGGAGGGAGGCGCTGGTCGTGGTGGGTTGGAGTGCAGTGAATGATTCAATCGCTTTGGCATCCGCATTACATCCGGTTAGCATTACAGTTTTCAGTCTACAAGATTCCCAGCAAGTTGCAACACACAGACACACTTTTTTAGGGGGCGTTGCTCACTCATCGGTCAGGAATTGTGAAGGCTACGTTTCTTCTGCATGGGACACGGACATGGACGGACATACATTAATATATCGCTGTATATGGGATATGGGCTTTTGGGCATTTTTTTTGTTTTATGTGTACGGTGCTCAACTGGTCGGCAGTGGGTGCCGCCCTTTTCCTGAGCTAATTGCATGCAGATTCTTTTTTCTTGGATTTTATGAATGAAATTTTGCGCCGCCAGCATTTTCCCACACGCACCAAAATTAAAAATATCTAAAATATTTTTCAAAAAAGTGGAAGAAAAATATAAAAAAAAGTTTGGCTCGCCCGAGCAGGGACTTGAACCCTGGACCCTTGGATTAAAAGTCCAATGCTCTACCGACTGAGCTACCCGGGCACTTGCTTGGTGAGTCGCTGTGGCTGACTAACAAGTAAGCGAAAAGAGCGCACTTTGCTCTCGCTGAGCGTCACTGTGTGCGTGATGTATGTGTGTGTGCGATTGTTTTTGTTGCTATCTTTCTCTAACGCACATCACAAATGCCATATGCAGGCCGGCCAAAAATAGACCAAGCAAAATTTTATTGCTGTTGTTGTTGCTGTTTTGTATTCCTCTTATTTTTGGGATTGCGAGTATTTTGCTATATTTATTGCATGCAACATTTCTAATGAGAAATAAGCAATAAGAATATATTTGCTGGCAGAGCAATCGCGTGCGATATTTTAGTCTTTGTTGACTGCAAAATTTATCGCATGCGATATTTGTAGTTAGAAGTGGTTATAAAATATGCTATAATTTTATTATTTTTTCGCATACATGTTTTATTTTCTGCTGACGCTGCTGTGTTCATATATATATATATATATTTATATATTTAGCTTAATATTCACACTATATTACGTATAATTCCAAATAAGCAAACGAAATTTCATAATATTAATGAAAACAGTTTTCGTTTATTATTTACCAAGGCGAATAACATTTAATTTTAAATTTGCAATTACATTGTTGTAAATTCCACGAAATAGCTGGTCTTTAATGCCGTTGAATGGAACTCCGCTGTCTGGGGGGCATTTATCAGCATTTATCAAAACATAAAAATATACACACAAATTGCTTCAGGCAGCGTTCTTGTTCTTGCTGTTGTTGTTGTTGTTGCTGTTGGTGTTCTTCTTCTTGTTTCTCGCCGATATGCAATGAGGCAAGTATTTAAACAGCTAAGCAAGCTGAACCTATATATATATATATATCTAAAAATTCCAATGCGTAGGGGTTTTTTTTCCATTTTATTCCGCAGCTGTCAAGATACGTCTATTCCTCTCTCCCTTTTCCTTTTGGCCTGCGACTCACTCTCTCGCTCTCTCACTCTCTCGCTCCCTCTCTCTCTCTTGCCGGCTGTAATTATGTGAGGGTTTTAAGTTTTAGTTTTTTTTTTGGTAATTTCTTATGCAGGTTTGCCTTTTGACCTTTGCGCATTTATAATCTAACTGTGTTCCCTCATCTCTTGCCCCTTCCACGTTCTATTCAAATCATTTACCTTTCAATTATGCGCTTTTCATCCTCTACTGCTCCTACTCCTCCTTCTCCTGTCTCTCTCTCTTTCTCTCTCTCTCTCTCTCTTTCTCTCTTTCCGTCGCCGTCTATTTGTGACTCTTTGTCATTTTCACGGCCTTACACAAGTTTTCCATATGTTTGTTTAATACGTTTTAAGCGCTTTTTAAGCGTTCAAGTCACGATTTTCATATTTATATACGACAGCATATGTGTTTGGTTTTTGGCGGAGGGTGGGGAATTGCCTTACAGCACACCTTTTTTAGCTGATTGATCAGCTGTGTGTGTGTGTGTGTTGGAGTTTGTCTCTGATGTTATCTGTGCCGCGCATCTCTAACTTCGATTTTCCGTATTTTTTCTCATTATTATTTTGAAAATACTCGTTAGACTGGGTATACTCGAATTTTCATCACAGTTCATCAGAGAAAACGCCGGAATCGAAACTGAACATTTTTTTAATAATCGGTTAGCGATATTATTAGTTTAACTAGCATGCGAAACCGACCAATGAAAAATAATCCATATCTATTCAAGTAAACAAATGTGTTAATCACAGTTTAGCTTCTCTATGTTCATAATTACCTTCTACATTACTTTCTTTCACTTTCACATATGGTAAGGGTATTTAAGCATCGTTAATGATCAACTTAATTGTTCACTTTTGATTTTTGGTTTTCTTGTCTATCTGCGGTTTCAATAAATTTAATTATTGGGATTGTGAATACAGCTTTTCTTAAGTTTTTTTTTTATTTTATATATATATTTTTTTTTTGATTTTGTTTAGAGGCGTTGCTTATCGTTAATTTGATCGGCAACGCGCGCTTTTTGTTTTCCCAGACTCTAGAAAATCATGATAATGATGATGATGAGGATGTTGATAGATCACTACTTGATGATCGTTAGGCAAACATGCATCGAAACAAAAAAATTCCATCGAAATCGTACAGTTCATGCTTCGTCGGCCTTTCCCAGGACGTCGACGCCAGTGGAGCCTCAAATTATAGCGTAGGCTTTCAACAAAGATACAGATACAGATACAAATACAGATACGGATACAGAAACACATAGATAATGCAAATTTTTGAGCAGAGTCTCGGCAAAGGAAGTCATCAAGCGGACTTCATAGAAACATATATATATATATATATATATATAGAGATACAGACAGGAAGAAGCACAGACAAAAGATATGTACAAAACAGAAGTGGACATGACTCAGCACGACACATTTAAAAGATACTTTCGAAACGTTTTCAAGCAGCCAAATTAATTACATTGAGCAAACTACAGATCAGCCAAGCATGTCCTTTGATGTGAGAAACCAGACCAGCCAAAAACACACACTCAACAAACATACACACACACACACAACACACACACTAACTCTAAACTCAAATTATGCATATGAGAAAATGTTTTTCCACTTGCATTTTCATTGAAAATATTATGCATCTAATTTTGTTTGTTGGTTTCATTGCATGCATTTCAACACATGTGGGAAATTAATTAGTAAGAATGACTTTGCTCAAAATGTTGGACTAGCAAATGCCCTCTAATAAAATCATTTATAGTTCGTTCAGTTTATCCAAAATTGACAATTATTGATAATCGATTCTTTGTTTACTACCATTGTTTTTTATAATGTTTAGATAATCAATTTGTTGTTAATTTATTCAATTTATTTTTGATTCAATTAAAACCATTGTTAGCACTTTTGTGCACAGAGTAAATAAATTCTGAATTTTAACCATTCTGTTCAAACATACCACAACTCACGGGCTAATCCATATCCTGGCTCATGTCCTTAGTCATAGCCTGGTGCATAACCTAAGCCATACCCTAACACATAAGCTTATAGACTAAACCACAGCCCAACTCTTAAGCTATCTCACACTTTAACCCATATCCTGACTCATACCCTTACCCATAGCCTAACCCAGACCCTTTCCCATACCCAGGCTTCTACCCTTACCCATAGACTATGGCACAACCCCATCAATTTTCCATTGAGCCGTGAAATTGAAAAACCATTAAATACTAATGTTCGAAACGAGTATGTTGCACTTTCGGCTTGTTTGTATCTGAGGCACATACTTCACTCGGACTTGAAGTTCGTTAGTTGTTGTTGTTGTTTTTTTTATTATTACAGTTATAATTTATGAGACAATTTTTCAAGCATACTGCTGCCCCCACTCTGCATGTGGTCAGACAGACAGACAGAAAAGACACCCAGGGGCGTATTATCAATCATTGGAGACGTCGTTCCCAATTCTTAAGTTTTCTCCGTTCCATTGTCATTCGCGTGGATCAATCGGGAGTAGGGAGAGTAGTAGGGAGTAGGGCGTCGGGTATATTTGAGGGTATGGTCGTCAAATTCGTTACGCAGCTCAAAGTCGAATGTTATTTGAACATGCACCACCTGGAAACACAGACACACACAACAAAACACAACATCCAACAGCGCCATTTGTGTTTCCATTAATCAACATTGAAAGGTTGCACTTTGAGCTGCTGTTCCTTCTTGAATTGTTTGATTTGCCTCATTAGTTGCACATTTTTATCGAGGGTGGTGGCCTCCCGCTACAAGTTCCCAAAACGAGACCTTCTCCAGCCCAATGAAATTCACTTTTCTCAAATATTAAAATGTCTCATTGAATTATTATAAAACTTATCAGACAGTAAACTCTTTCATATTATTCGTAAGTAATCACTTTGATTTGAACGCTTATGATTTAATTAATTGCATAATAATGTAAAATAATAAAGGATTTTTACGCTGGCTTACCGAGTTTTTAAATTTATTGTATTCAGGTAGCAAAATATAGTATTTTTGTATAATAATCATTTATTAGTTTATTCTAGATAATCCAAGTTTTAGAATACGGAATAGTTCTTAATTCGCCACACAGTTTCTCAAATTTCTTCAATTTTAAAATTCCATTATAATTTTCTCAACATTTCCGTTTTGCTTTCTCATTTCGCACGCGTCCTTTTCTTACTCTCTCAATTTGAAATGCAATTTTTACTTAATCTCTGGGCTATTCTTGGCCATTTCTCAGAGGACACATTTAGCTGAAGCATTTGTTGTCGCTGTATTTGCTTTGACAGTTGTTCTTTCAATTATGCACAGGTGTTCCTAAGTCTCTCCATATTTCCTTACCAACAAAGGCTTTGCTTTCGGTCCCGTTTCGTATTTCCTTTGACATATTGTGTTACTTTTCATTTTTTTACGCTGCGTTTCTCTTGTTTGAAGAGCCGCGGAAATCGCAGTGCAAATTTTAAGTATACAATGACAAGACAAAAAAAAAATACGAATAAATTGCTCAGACTTCATATCAATTCTTTCAACTTTGGTGCAAGAATTTAATTCGATATTTTTGCGCAGTCGCCAGTTTTTTGACCCACACTGAGAAAAATCATGTACTCTCGAATAGTACATATTAAATTAAGAATTTTAATCTTTGGGAATCAAAATGAGAGAAAAGAGGACAAATACCAAACGGTTTACATGGTTCTTCTTTCTGGAATAAGATCTACAGATTTCAAATTTTGGAATAAAAGTTCTTGTATGCTGAGTTTATTTCATCGTATCGATAACTTTGCCCGTATCGATACAAATCAATTGCCATAAATAATGTGAAACGTTAAAAGGGGTATCTTCTAGTCGAAAGAGCTCGACTAGAGCATTCTTACTGTTGGTTATCTGACAAACGCTTTCAACAGCAGTATTTCATTCACCCTGCGGCAAAGTTCCCATTAGTCTTGATTCAACACTTATTTTGTTTGCCCTCAACCATTTCCAACACCAAAGTTTGCTCTTGGCCATCTCTCTCTCTCTCTCGCTCGTTCTTTGTTTGTCTCTGTCTCTCTTAAGCCCTGAAGCAATGCCAATGTCTGTTTGAATGTCCAACTGCATTTAACGCCAAATTTGATTAATGTTGCATTAATTGACTTTCACTTTTTTTGTTTTTTTTTTGGTCAGCCTTTCGATTTTCGTTTCGAGTGTCGATCGTTAAGTCGAGAAGGTCTTCAGCTTAGTTAACTACCTTAACCCCCTTTCTGTTTGTCCACTCGCCCCCCCCCCCCCCCCCCCCCCCCCCTCCCAACCTCTCTGCCCAGCTCTTCATCTCTTTTGCTTAATTGGAGTCTTATTTAAACGAGCAAATCAGGAGCAGCTGTATTTTATACATACATGTATGTATATATGCCTCGGTTTGCCACATGTCGTGTTTTGCCAATATGCTGTTTCACACACACACACACACATCAGCACACCATAAAATACACACATTTGTGCAATGCAAGCGCAAAGTTCACTCAACTTTCGCGGAAAGTTTTTCTATCGCTTTGAATTCTCAACTCACAACTTGGCCATACATTTTCATTCGTATTCGCATCTTTCATTTCCATTTCAATTGCTAGTTGTTGCCCGGAAAATGTGCCACAAATTGTGACAGCAGCTGTGAAAAGGAAGCGGCAGAAAAAGGCTTTGACACAATGTTGCCCGACTGAATGTTAAAACTTCACGAACTGTCCGGTCGGATAGCCGCCGGTTGTTGCCGTGTTCTAATTGTGACTCTTATTCCTTTTTTCCTTTAGTCTACTTTACCTTGCTTGTGGTATAAATATCGATATAAATATAAAACTTGGAATGGCTCCGTCTTTTTGCTGCAGATAAGTTGCAGACAGTTGCAATCCTCCGTTTATTTTTCTTTTGATACATTTTTTGCAACAAGCTTCAATTAATTAAATTCCGGGATTCATTAAAGTCATCTGGCTGCATTGAGAGAATATGTTCCGATAATTTCATGGTCGGCCTAATTCCTTTGTATAAAACTGTGGCGATATTGCTAAGTTTTTCGTATCTTTGCTAAGCACATTTTATAAGCTATTTTGCAAGGGTACTTGTTTCCCAAGTCGTAGTATGACTCATTCCCTGACAAAGTCTCTCAGAGTACAATGCCAAAGCAAAAAACATCGTATATCATTGCATATTTGTATCAATAACCTACGCTTCGAAGAGTCTAGATATACTGTAGTAACTCATATTATAAAATGCATTCTGCTTAAAATATGAACTTCAGGCGCCATATAACTGGCAGTGCCTTCGCCTTTCGTTATTTTTGAATGTATTTCTCTAATAGTGCTACAATCACTTATATTTAATGTCCGATATTTGTTGGCAAGTAGAAGTACATAATTTTCTTTGTAAAAGTAATGAGAAAATTTGTAAAAACACTTTCTTGAAATACTCTACATATGTCGGCTCTGTCTATACCACTACGCATTAAAGTAGTACAACTTTTAGATACATATCTTATCATCATCAACTGCTTATTATCATTATCATGCTAGATAATTATTACAAATAGTGCCCACTTCCGCTCATTTAATATTTTTCTCAAATTAGCACCAATTGAAATCAGGCATTCTTTCTTTTCTCTTCAAGTGCGTTTCAATTTCAAATGTGGTTTTCAACAGCATTTTTTTTTTCTTTTTGTGCTACTTGAACAAATTCCTATTTGAATTCGTTCACATTTCTTCTATATATATATTTATATATATATGTATATATATTTTTTTTCAATTTTATTATGTGTGTTGCTGGTTTTGTTTACTTTGGCTTCGCTTATCAGCTCGCGAGACGTTGAAAAAAAGCTCAGAGGAAGTAAAATTTCTTGTTACTTTTTTCTTTGCTTATCGTCTGCCCTCCCACTGACCCCAATTGTTTTATTTGCCTCTGCATCTGGGCCGTTTTTGCCTCTTCTTTTTCACTTTAAAGTCTAAAGTGTTTCGTTGGTTTTTGTTTGGATTTTTTTTATTTTTCTTAGTTGAAATCGCTGCTTGTTTATTTGAGGTCTTTATGTCAACTTCGTTCCTGACTATTTGCTGCTTAAGTTTTTTCCTACACTCTGTAAAAAAATGGATTTTAGCTTTTGGTTTTTAAAAAAAACTTTTGGTCTGGCTAAATGACATGAAACTTGGAAAAATATTAACATTTTATTAATTGCAAATTAATAAAATGAACTCGAGAACGTCTCATGGAATTTCAAATGTCGTTTAACGCTAATGCCTTTTATAAATGTCAAAAAGGACTATATATCTTTATCAATGTATTTAAAGTTACAGTTTCAGTTTCACTTACCTCCCAATCAAAAAGCATCGATCTCGTTTCTGCTCTTTGCTGTATCTTTTTTTCACTGGTGAAGAGAGTATTGTGTCGTCGACTCAATTTTTGCTTTGTTTTTGATTTTGTTTTTTTTTTTAATATTTTTAAATAGTTGCGGTAAAAATAATAATAGAGCACACATATGTTTTAGAAATTGTTAAAATAAAAATACCTAAAATATAGTTGTGAAAATTAGAAAAAAAAGTGTATTTAAACACAAGATAAGTATACATTAAAAGTTGGCATTAAATTAAAAATAACTCAAATTTAATACAATTTATATTTGTTTTGATTAAATTATTATTTAAATTAACCATCAGTGAAGTTTTATCAGCTTGCCCTTTCTAAAAACTAGATATGGGTGTTGGGTGTTTTGGTAAAATAATTGTATCTTAAAACATTTCCAGATGAGAAACTAAATATTTTTTGTCTTGCAGAGTTGAATTTTTCCTTCACATCGAAGAATTTGAAGAGGTCTTGATTTAATCACCATAAAATGAGTCATATTCTTATTAAATGTCTCGAAAAGCAGCACTACTATTATTTTGACCACAACTGTATGTTTCGCTGGTGATAAGGCCCAGCGCGCTAAGATCGTTGTACTTATCTCAACGTGTTTTCACTTTGCGACGCCACGCTGCATATTCCTCATTCTCATCCTCACCACGCCCACACATACCCCTACTTATCAAGCTATCCAAAAAAAAAAAACCAAAAACGTAGAAAACAAAGACAGGAAAACTTCTTATGGCTTCCCATTCGCCAGTTGTTTTTTAAGGCTCTGTTCAAGTCAATTAGGCCAATTATGTTGACTTAATTGCGCTTGCAGCACAATTGAGGCAGCAACAGCCTTCCCTACCAATGCCCTTCCCCCCATCCGCCAGAAAATACGGCACACGTGCAAAAATTAACCCTCGCCGTTGTGGCAACAAAGGAGCAAGGCAGCCAGAACGTCACTTCAGAGCCGCCAAGTGGAATGCCACGCCAAAAAATCAAAAAAATCCACTCAACAAAAAAAAAAGGAAGTAGAAGCTGGCAAAGCTGAATTTTTGCCAGCACATTATTAAAACCAGTTGCATATCTTGCAGGGTGTGTGCTTTGTTAATGTTTTTTTTTTCTTTTTTCTTGCTCGTACTTTTTAAATCAATTAAATCCAAAGCACAACGGTATTTAAAATACTCGTTGACTTGACGGAAAAAGAAGAACTTTTAGTATTTCGAGTAAAAATTGTATTTCGAAATTGAAATATAGTTGATAGCTCTTCTCTTCTTCTTTGGACCATAATCTTAACATGGATTTCAATCTAGAAATGTGTTTATAAATTTTAACTGCAATATTAATCTTGATTAAGAAGCACAATTTGTTAAAAATATTCGTTTAGTTTTGGAATTCTAAGGGGTAAAATATAAATTTGCTGATGTAAATGCAATTAAAAATAATTATATCAAGAGAAAAAAATAAAGAAAATCCTCTGCCAAAATCTGTACTTCAGCTAATCTTATCCTCTTCTTTTCCCCATTTTTTATTTTTTTTTGTTTTTTAGCGACGGCGTGAACGGGGTCGAATTAATTTGAAAGACGTTCGCCTCGTGGAGGAGGCAACGGTTAGCGGAGAGGGTGGCGATCCCTTTGCGCCGGATGTAAGTGCCACATAATGTGAATTTAATTTGGTCGATATTGATATTGATGTTGATTAACATGAACATTAACAATTACTTGCACAGGGTTATCCATTTCAAGTGGGCTACTGCGAGACGCCGTCGACAAGCGTCGCACAACAACACCAACAACAACAGCAACAAAAAGAGCAGACTGCTAACGGGAGTGAGGGGCAACTGGTTTTTAGAGCGGTGCCTCAATACACGCTCTACGTGATAGCCAACAGCGAGAAGGAGCGCACCGAGTGGATACACGCCATACGACAAGGTAACCATCTACATCTCCATCTGCAACTTCATCTCCAGTCGCAAAGTATGAATGATGACCCCAAAAAATCAGTTAAATACAGTCAACAGCACACACGACGGCACCATACTCTGTTGGCCGTACCAAAAGTTCAGATAAATTGTTGATACTCTTAAATAAAGAAATACAACTCTAAAATGTAGACCCAAACACTTTGACAACATACCTTGGCTTATAAGCTTCAATTCCCAACTCCCAGCAGTTAAATTTTTACAGGGTATCACTGATGCCTGTTGGATTTTCGTCCAGCAGTTTGCCGTTCAAATTAAGTTTCTTTCTCACAATGCTGTTTAAACTCGAGCGAATTCTCTCTGGCATCTGCTAACAGGTGCTTACACTAATCTGGCAATGTTGCCAGTGTGTGTAAATCCACAACTTTATGGCTATAAATTAAGCCATTCCAAAAAGTAAGACTAACTTCAAGTGAGCGGAAAGTAAGAGTGGCCAACAAATATGCCAAACATATGTTAAAGTTTTGAGTATATAGATGCGATAGCATTGATAAGAAAAACCAATAAACTCATTCTCCCACAGCCGGAACAGAGTATACAGAAAAAAAGGTGCAGATGCTGCAGCTGTGCCAATCGTTTGAACACGATAAGAGCTGAAGTTGGAGTTGGAGTCTCTGCATCAGGGCCAGCTTAATGCTTAACCCAAATCAGCACAGTTTGCTAGAGTCCA
Organism: Drosophila basisetae; assembly: GCA_035041595.1. Taxonomy (NCBI): domain Eukaryota; kingdom Metazoa; phylum Arthropoda; class Insecta; order Diptera; family Drosophilidae; genus Drosophila; species Drosophila basisetae. Next base: position 6,294,427 of record JAWNLB010000123.1, on the reverse strand, counting down.
ATTTATTTATTTATTTATAATATGCTTTTTAACTCTTTCACACTCTCTATATATATCTCTGTCTGTCTCATTTGTTTGCAGTCTGTGAAGACAGCAATACGCCCAAATCGTATCGCTTTCATCCGGGTCTCTGGTCTGGCAAGAAGTGGAGCTGCTGCAAGGGTTCAATAAGGAGTACATTTGGATGCCGAGCCGCCATCCACTGGCGTGAGGCCAATAATAATCCAAGTAAGCAAAAACCAACCAACAACATTTTGCAAAACATGGCGTCAGTCTTTAGCATGGAGCCCTCCTCCTGCTCCAAATCTGTTTGGGGGTCGATCCGACGACCAGCTGCTACATTCCATTGTTTGCCGCTCTCTCCCTCGCCCCATCCATTATAGACTCGGTGCCTATTTATAGGGCGGCAGATAGGCCCAGGCAACCATGTGGAATATGTTCTTGTCTACTCTCAAATGATTCTGGGGGTTGTAAATTTTTCATTTGCTTAAGGTGCTAAAAAAGGCATTTCAATTTTGTCATCAAATTTGTAACGCTCAATCTGAGCATATTTTCATAAAAAAAATAACTACATATTTACCCAGTTGCTGTGCCAGAAAAGTTAACATCATTTGATATACCAGATTGGAAAAGATATTTTATATATATAGTGCACGATCGCAAATCGGAATGCTTTAGATCCACAGATTCTTTGGTTTTTAAGCAAAAATTAAATTCAAATTCAGATTATGATATTTATTACGATTTGTGAATTGTATTGCAATATCGGCTTACAGTATTATAGGCCGTTTGAAGAATTACTTTTTTAGACAAAGAATTTTTTTATTTTTTTTTAATTTTCCCGTTGAAATCTTAGAATTAAGATTATTATTATTATTTAAGATCATCTTGATATTTATAGGGTATTGGATTATCGAGAAGAAATACAATAACGGTTCTTGTTTGTTGTTGAACTCGCATTGTTTTGTTGTGCTTCGCTTTGGCATTGCAACATGTGGCGATAAACTGTGGCAGGCATTCGTCGTGGCTTTGGAAATGGACGTATGCCAATGGGGCTGCTGTGGAGTGTGGCGGGGCGCGTTTTGCAGCAAAGGCTGAGGATGGGGCTGGGTCTGGGTATGGTGTCGGATAATGTGCTCCGATTTTAATTTCATGCTTGAAGCTTTCACCTTTGGCGAGCAAGCGAGCGAGCGAGTCATTCATTAGACACGGCTGAGCCTAATGAAGATATCAGCAGCAGCAGCAGCAGCAGCAGCAGCAACAGCAACTAGAAGCAACTTCTCCTTAGCTACACTTGGAAAAATTGAGAAATTCTAGATACCAGACAAAACGCACTATTTTCTCTCGAATAACTTGATTAATTCATTGTTAAATTCTTCATTGCACCAGTCCCTCAGCTTTAAAACTATCTTAAATTTTTATTTGACTTTATAAACTATCTAAAATGTTTGTATATATAGGAAATCCTTTTTTCTTTGTTGATTTGTTTTTTCTTTCTCTCTGTGTATTGGCTGTGGATACCTACACAGACTGTTGTTGTGCACGAGACCGACTGCATCCGATTGCAACTGGCTGAATTGTTGTTGCCATAGCTATTCTTGACTTTTCACACATGTTTGCCATTCGCAGAGCTCTTCACCATTCCTCGGCTTGTCGCTGCCTTGCACAATTTGACACATTGTGCATTGCTCCGCACACCTCCCAGGCACTGCCCCGCCCTGCCGCTCCCCGCCAGCGACAACTGGCTACCCATTTGAGCTGTTAATGAGAGTGTATCTGCAAGATGCGCAAATACTTTTGCCAACGCGTGTGTGGCCGGAACAAACAAAACAGTCTCAGTTCTTCTCAGTTTGGTTTGAGTTTGTCTATTGCATTTGGCCAACTGGCAATCAACTTGGCAGTCTGGCTATCGACTACTTACCAATTCCAAGTAGTGGCCCATAAACTTAACTTGTCTTTTAGGATAGAGAGAGAGAGAGAGAGAGAGAGAGAGAGAGAGAGAGAGAGCATCTGATATGCAAGTGAGTCTTTCTATATTTAGTTAGGTATTGTCGCGTCTTTAAGATTGCAAATCTTAACTTTATTTTCTAGATATTTTAGAAGTCCACCAATCGTAATCGTTGCTTGAAATTTATAATTTCTTTTTGAAAATGAATTCGTTTCTTAATAATATAATCTGCCCAAATTGTTGAGATATGTCATTTCTGAAGGCTGCTGAGATACACAACTTATCACGTCTTCCTTCTTATATTCTGTACTCATTGTCAACTTATCTATCAATCTATGCATACACCTTTAATATGAATGTACATTCTACTCATTATCAGTCCTTTCATCGATTTTAAAATCGCATTAAACACATACCCATTGTATAAATGTCACATTTGTTGTGTCTACTGCTCGTTTCTCGCTTCTCTATTCAGGAGTCCTGCTGCACTGCGAGATAAGAACTTTTCCCATCAGCTCAACCAATTACTTGGACTGCTTGTCAGCTCAGCTGATTTCGATCTCATCCGATTAAAATGCAGCTAAACGGAACAACTGCCCGCATTGTCTCGCTCACATTGAGTGAGGGACTGCCCTTAATACAAAACCGGAGGGGGGATGTGGAAGATTGTGAACTTCACTTTAGGCTGCCGTTAAGTCTGCCATATTTTTTGGCAAGTCATTATTGCGGCAAGGCGAGGAGTTGAGATCTCCTTTGTGTGTGTTGCGAAATCAGGTCGTCCTCGCATTTATGATGAATTCTCCCTTTTTTTTGGAGGCTCCTGTTGTCAGTTGCCGTTACAATAAATTAGCCTGTCAATGAATGCAATCTCTGCTTCTTTAGTCAGCTACGCCCGCGCAAAAGATTCCCCATTGCTCGCCATGCGTTGAGATTAATTGTGCTTTCGTCTCTCTTCCTTTTATTTCACTTATCTTTCTCTTTGATATTTTCGCTGCGTGCCTTGCATGTTTGGGTAATTAAAAAAAAAAACCGAAATCAACAGCTAGTCACAGTTTTACGATGTATCCAGCCCCATCCGCACCATCCCCTCCCCTCCCCTCCTTGCACAGCTAACCAACCCCTTGATTGCGGCAAAACACTTGTCAAAGATTTATGCTCGCCTTGCTTTTAAGTGCCTTTGAAAATAGTTTCATGTCTTTGATTATTATCGGCACTTTTTCTCTTGCATTCTCTCTCCATCTCTCTTTTTCTCTCTCTCCATCGCTCTCTGTCTCGCCTAATAATTCCGCACTTGAGCTCAAGTTTTACTCCAAAAAATAAAACAACATTGAAAACATTGCAATCGGACGAAACCGACTGCGCAATACTCTTGAAGGTTTTGCAGAAGATATGCGCATATCAAATTTCTGAAATTTATACGCTGACCTTTGGAGGAGGTTACCAGCAAGCTGCCTTCCAAGTTTGTTGACTATCTATCATTACAATTGTTTGAGATATGCGGATTTATCGATTTACACCTTCAGAAATATCGCTTTTTCGTTTATGGAGGCCAGTTTGGACGGACCTTCAAAATTTGATATCTCTAGATCAAGAACTGAACGGAAGAGGCGGAGGTGGCGTGGCTGATGCCAATATTTGAAGGACATCGTCAACAATCTGGCAAACAAATTAGCTGAGTATAGCTTTAAAATTGTCGGAGATATTTAGGTCTTATCGATTTTATAGATTTCCTTGTCACCAAGTGGATGTATCATTCCAATGACAAAACAAATATACTCTCGATATCTTCGGTGTCAGAGTATAAAAATAAAATAGTAAATAGTAAATCACCCAATTTTCACAAATCACTTGAATAATCCTTGGATATTTCTAGGAAACATATTTTGATTATCTTTCGCATTTTTTAAATCATCATTAAAAATAAGAAAATGAACTGTGTTCGGCCTGATTACAGGGTATACCACAAATTAGACACAATTTTCTATTAGGTTTAGGGTTCGTTTTTGTTGGTTTCGGTTTCGGTTTCGACTTCGACATCGCTTTTTTTATATATGTATATATTTTTCGGTCACCCCCGCGGAGCTGGAAGAGATGCCTGCTGGAGTTCCTTGAAGTTGGAAACTGGTTTCTTTTTTTTTTGGTGTTGTATGTTTTTTTTTTGGTTTTGTTTGTTGTTGGGGCATTCGGGGCACATATTCGAAAAGCCAGTTCGATATTTAAGAGCGACGCTGCCGAAAGAGTGAAAAAAACACAAAAACAAACCAGTTTTTGCCAGTAGAAAAAGTAAACAAAAATTTTGTGTCTAGTGTGCTTCTTGTGGCGGGGCATGTGCAATGAACTTGCCCCGAGTGCTGCGAGGATTCCAGGCGTAACTGCAGCTGCAAAAGGGCTACGGGGTGGTGGAGGGGGGAAGGTTGTAGATAGAAGTGGAGTTGCTTCTTTTGTCGCTGCTCTGATTAATACATGTATTTTGTGCTCCCTCTCTCTCACTCTCTGATTCTTTAATTCGCTACTGCGCCTATTTAACTATAGGCATCTCAGTTCCTCAACCCAATCCCTGGTTACACAGTCACCCATTCGAAAGTCACAAATGATTGTAATTAGGCGCTTTTGTTGCTGTTTTGTAGTGTCTTTTTTTTTGTTTTTGTTTTTGTTGCGTCTCCTTCAAAAGCGTCGGGTGATTGACCATGAAAAGAGCAGTAGCAGCAGCAGCAGGGTAGCAGCAGCAGCAGCAGAGAATCAAAAACCCCAAACCCAGCCACAAACACAATCCAAACGCGCTTTTTGATACCATGCAAACATTGTAAATGTTTAAAAGCGGGTAGTTGAAATTGTGTACGAACACGATCTAGACACACATGTGTATATCATTTTAATTTCATTTAAATATGGTAAATATTTACAAGTGAAAAGTTGTACATATTTATTAATTATTTATACAAATTTGATGTTTATTCGTATATGCTATATTTTTGTTAATTCGTGTTTGTACATGTGAATATGTACAAGTAAGGGTGTTTGCTAGTCGTTACCTTTGGACTAACACGCTCTTGTGTTTTTTGTGCCTCTACCTTTTCATGCATCTTTGGCTGCTGCTACTTCTTACTTGACTGACCTGCCTGCCCTGACCTCCCTTGCCCAACACTGCCCACTCTTGCTAGCCTAAAGTTTTTAGTTTCCTTCTTGCCCGCACATACGCAGCGCTCTCTTTAAGTTCAGCCTGTCTCTCTCTCTCTTTCTCTCTCGCATGCTTGCTGCTGCCCAGCATGATTAATGATGCGTTTCTGTTGTGATTCGTTCTAAACGTGGGAAATCAGTTACAGCAGCCGCGCTTAAAAGCTCCCTCTCTTCCTCTCTCACATGTGCTTTTTGAAAGGCAGCCTCCTCATCGCTGCTCTCATCGTTATCGCAGTTGCTCTCTCTTCCTTTCGCTTAGGGATACGCAATGCTTATTTTTGTTTCCTCACCTTTTACCAATTTATCTTTGACAACTGTTTAAGTTAAGTTAATAATCAACGCTGATGATGATTGTTTGCTTGACGCTCGTCCATAAGCAGTTTTCGAGCTTCAGGCCACACACACTCACACATAGAAACACTAATGTTTGTTAAGTAAATTCACAAATTGAATAGAACAAAAACCCAACAAATTGCTCAAGAATTAATAGATTAAAAATGTGTTTAGCCAACAGGCAGACATTCAAAATGTCTCCTTTCAACAGCCTATGTTGTTATTGTTAAGATTTGCAGACTGTTTCTTTAATTGCGCCATATTATTGATATTAGCCATCGTCGTCGCCATCTTCTCCCATTGTCAACTCTATTTTTTGGCTGGCAGCCAACGACATGCCCAAAATACCCCTTCTCCATCTCCCTTGCAAGTTGTATGTTGGGTGCCACTGAAAGTACTCAAGTTGCCCAACTAGTAGATACTCTAATTGGAATTTGACTATAAAAAAATTGATCAAGTAAATATTAAATGGTTTATTTTATACAATAGTAAAAATTAAAACGTTGAGTTCTTAAAAAAAATATTATGTGAGATAATATATAAAGGGTAAAAATATAATCCATAAAAAATAAAATTAACATCGTTCTTCATTCTAAACAAAAATATATCTTACATTTGAAATGTGTACAGGGTATGCAAGCAAAGTATATATATAAAAAAAACTCTTCCTGTGCAGCAAATTTAACAGAACTTTAGAACTTTATTTGTCAGCACTGCATGTTTTAGTTAACCTGCTCTCTCTGTCTTTCTCTTTGCAGGTACGTACTCTAACTGTAACTGCATGTGGGCATGGGTAAGTTTAAGTGTAAGTGTGTCCATTGATTTGTCCAGACTCTAAAAGCAATAGCAACAAGCTGCTTGTATATACATACATGCAAACACACAACACGCATGTATATATATATATATATATGTGTGTGTGTGTGTGTGTACATATGGCTTTGTATGTTTAACAACAACTGCATTGCGTTCTTGTTATTCTTTTCATTGCTTTTGTTTATGTACTTTTTCCACCCATATGGTAGGCATCAACTCCCAAAATGTTGTCGTGCTGCTCTTCTCCACTCTTAGTTCGCTCTCCACTCTTCACTCGCTCTCTCTTTCTGAGCGCACGCCCTCCCTCACACAACCTGTTTCTTTGGTCTGCTCGCAATTTTCAATTCGGCGTCTTCGTTCAGTTGCTTACGAGCCGTCTTTGAGTGCGCAACAGGCTTTTAAGAGAGCGCTGCGCGCTTCATCGTTGTTCAATTCACGTCGTCGTCGTTTTGCCGTTAAGCGCGTGTGCCATTCAGAAAAAAGCGAAAAAAAAAATAAATAAAAATCAACTTCGCAGTCAACTTGAGTAAAATTTATTTTGTCACCATTTTTCCCAACAAGTCGCGCTTTTAATGTGATTTAGGCGAGAAAAATAACACAGCGCCAAAGTCATGCAATGATAATTGTCAAGTCTAACAGCCAGACAAAGTTAATTGCATTCGGTTAATGAGCAAAACGTGGCGGCAACAAAATGTAAATCAAACGACAAATAATAACAAAAAAATCCTAGTGAATACAACAAGTGTAACACAATAAAATAAAACAAAACAAAAGGAGGCAAAACAACTAAAGAAAAAAAAACATCAGCTGAAAAAAATGTAAATGCATGTATAATTTCCAAATAAATAAATGCCAATTGTTAAAAATCATTTGACGCGAAAGTTATTACAGCTTACAACAAACGTCTTTAAATGTGCGCATCTCCGAGTGCATTTCTAACAGTAAAAGTGGCTTATGTCACGCACATACAAACACATACACCTCCGCATTTACATGCACACACATACATATCTGCACTGGGGCTTTGCGACAATCTGGCAACGCCGTCGCCGCAAAGCTGTTTAACTTGTTTCTTTTTTGGCGTGCGCAGTTTTTTTTCTTCATTTTTTTGTGACTTTCTGCTTTGGACGTGCTGCTGCTGTTGTTGTTTTCATCTAACTCGCAGCAGCTTCTACAAAACGAAAATCTTTTTTGTTAATTAACTTGTACGGAAAAAAAGCAGAAATTTCGTGAGAACAAAAGCCCAAAAAAGGGAAATTTCAGTTTATGGTTTTTGCTAGTGTGTGTTGCAAAAGATAAAAAAAAAAAACGCAGCAACGTAACGCATAAATTTCAGCGATTTGTTGGCTACTTTTTGTCACTCTGTAATTTGTAATTGCTAATTTGAATTGCGGCACGTGTTTGCTGTATTTGCAGTGATTAAAGGAAATGCAATTTTAAATAGTCTTCCTTGTCTCTCTCGCTCTCTTTCTCTATGTATCTCCTTTATTGCAAAGCAATTAGTACGCAGGCGCCTGTGTTAAGAAATAGCTCAACTATTAAGTCGTTGCCTACTTACCCAGCCACAAGCAGGTAGCTGCTGCTGTTAACATCCACTTAACATCCTCAGACTGTAAATGTGACCTTCTCTTCCACTTCTTGTGTAATTCAATATTGTTCTCTGTGTGTTTGTGTTTTGTCGTCCAAACAGGATCTTCTCTTCTGCTGCTTCTTTAGTTTATTTATTCACTTTGATTGCAATTGGGTTGATTTCTGTTGTTTGAATTTTTGTGTTGGCTTTTTGGTTTATCGGGAATTTATTTGTTATTTTTTCTTTCGGTGTGTTTTGAACGTTTCGTTTTTGAGGCCAGGCACGTCTTGTTTGGGTCTGCTTATCACGTAGACACGTCAGTTGACTCAAAGTGAGAGACTTGACCAGTTCCTGAAGTTCTCCTCACTTTATTTACTTACTATTGTAAAGATAATCATGTTTTTCTTTTCATTATTTTTTATCGAAAATCTCTTTCGATATAATTCTTATCTGTACTTAATTTTGTGGCACTATTTTTAGACATTTCAGTTGAATCGTAAAATTAAGAAAGAAAGAAAACCTAAAAACATTTCTTCTTCTTATCTAGCTGGGCATTAAAAGTGCCGTTTCAAATTTCAATAGAAATCAATTAAAAACAAAACTCGACTCATGTTCCTTTTTTGGTGGTTGCCTCTCAACAAAAGCTTTTGTCTCAGCATTGGCTTTCAGCTGAAAAAGAGCTGATCATAAAATGACCCTTAACCACACGCCTTCCTCCCCCCTTGAAATTGTCGTTAAAAAGGCAGAAAAATAAAAATAAGACACACTTAAAAAATGCACTCGCCTTCAATTTGTTACTGTTGTTGTTTGTTTATTTGTCTGTTCATAATGTAACCTGCCCATAAAATGACGGCGAGTTACACAAATATTTTGATAGCGCTACCGAAACAAAAAAAAAAAAAATACAGAAAAACACATTTAAAGCCGGCGAGTAATTTCCCGGTAAATGCGATTACCGTCTAAAGATCATAAAATCCATAAAATACGTTCCCAACAAATCGAAAAAAATAACAACAACAGCAACAACGAAGATTTGGTAATTGCGATATTTAGGATCGTTGAAATATTGAGAACCCTGTGTGGCATTTACAGGTACAAATACACACAGAAAAAAAGTATCTCCATTAGAGAGAGGGACAGAGAAATTCGTTTGTTAGTTACGCACCTTTTGGTGAAAAACAAATTTCCATTTGCAGCGAGAAAAATCGACGTGATGACGACGACGACGGACCCAGAAAACAGGCCAAACGACTGCAACTTTTGTTTGGGCATGGCTAATTTAAAATGCGTTACTGAGATGGACGTTGCCAGTGTTGCCAATTTTAAGCATAAACAAGTCTTTGTTTTTTCTCGAAGGGCATTGAAGCTTTATTTTATATCTATATTTGAAATTATTTATAATTGTGATAAATATTCACATTATAAAATTTAAACAAGTAGTTAACAATTACATTTTTAATTATTTTTATAAAATTTAAAATAAGCTAACGTTTCACATACAAACATAAAATTAAGGCAAGTAGTTAATAATTGAAGATATATTTTAGAGAGAAAATGCGAAAAGTAAACTGTAAAATTTGTATATAGTGTTTGTTTTCAATTAAAATTTAGTTTTGGTTCAAGATCCAGATATTTTTCAAGTCGGCAACACTGCGGCTCAACTCTCTCTTATTCACTTGCTTCTCTCTCTGTTTGTGAAGATCCTTTAGCTAACGGTTGTTTTGCTGCGTACGCTAATAAAAAGGTTCTTTGCTTGTGCTTGTTGCTGTTTCTGCAATCTTCTCTCTCTCCCCCTCTCTTTCACTCTCTCTTGTTACTGCACATCTCGAAGGTTGTTGCCGAAACATGAACAGACCTGCACAAACAAGTTTCTTCCAGTCCAGCCAAATTCACACTCTTCGCTCCTAGCTCTTTTTCTCTCTCCTTTAAATCTTGATCTCATTGGCTGGCAAATGCTTTTGCAAGAAGCCTCACAACTTGTGTACCGTTAGCAATTTAACCAAAGTAAATTAACTCGATTGAGAGTTTGTGTTGGGTGTTGGTGAAGAGGTAGGGGTAAGGTTGGCAAAGGGAATTGCATGAAAATTGCATGATGAGTTCAAGGTCAGCGACGTGCCCATTTCATTTGGATGACAAGCGAAAACCGGCTAAATAAATAACCCCTATGCCCTCCTATCATACTCCCCCCTACGCCCTTCTCTTTCTCTCTCTCTCTGACTTTGTCTGGCCTCGTTGTTAAGTTTGAAAGTCGCAATGCTTGACCGCCTTAAATTTTTATTGTACGACGATTATTATTATTATTTTGGAGCTTTTGCTTTGTGCACGTTTCTCATATGGCTTTTGGGTTGTTGTTTATTACTGTTCTTGTTGTTATTGTTGTTGTTATTGTCGTCCACCCAAATCAGGTCAAAACGGTTGCTTTCTTTCACTGCCACGCCTGCCTCAAAAATATCAAAACCACAAGAGGGAAATTAAAAAATATAAAAAGAAGAAAAACGATTAAAAAAAAACATTTGCATGCACTGTGCGCTTTCTTTGCTCAGCCGCAAGGTCAAAACAAGTTCAATTTACATACATCATATAACACAATGGGGCTATATCTATTTTGAAATGCCGACAACAAATAAAAACTTCAACAGATGAAATCTTTGCGAGCGGTTTTTTTATTGCAACAATTTCAGTTAGTTTTACAGTTTTACTGTGATTTTTTTTTGTACATTTTAAATCTTACAGTTATTACAGGCTTTTTGCAATTTATTTTTGAGGTGATAACATAAGCGATAAGCGGTTGTCTTAAGTTATTCGGAATTTATATTTAATTTCATTTGATTTAAGGTAGATTCTGTATCGTGTATAATAAAGCGTAAAGCTAGCTACGAGTCTGTAAATATGAAGTAATTATACTTACGTTATGGTTTCGCTTTGACATCCATTAAATGATTAAATTAATATTGTTATAGGGGGGCTTACATAAGAGGTCTAAAGATAAAAATACATTTAGATTTTTAAAATATAAATTACATTTTTTTTTAAAGTAGTCTTCCATTACCATTTCAAACAAATTTATCGTTTATTTTAAGAACTAAGTTTTTATGCTCTTGTCAAATGTTTTTTCAGAAACACATAAAATTTTCAATTTCAAATCGTAAATTACATCAAGAAAAAATTGGCTAAAATGTACATTTTATGAGCCAATAAATTCTCGTCACGCCCCTTTTGTGTCTGTTGTAAAAAGAGCGTATGAAGCAATTGGTGTTTTTTGCTTTTGTTTTTTGCAGCTCTTCTATTTTTTTTGCTTATCGTTTTTGGAGGAGAGTTTATTTGTCATGTGCCTGGGCTATTCTTGATTGAGTTTTGATTTATAGTGCTTTTGTGTACAAAAAAAGCAAATAACAAGTTGAAATTGATGTTAATTATGCAGCAACAGCAGCTAAAACTCAAGTCTAACTGTCAGCTCATTGAACTGCGCCTACGGCACACAAAGTTAAAGATACATAGGTACATATACATAGATACATCAATACAGATATGGCTATAGATATGGCTACAGATACTTGCACAAACAAACTCAAATATGCGTACAAAATGTGTTCGCTTCTCATTCATCTGCTCATCCAAGGTCTTCACATTTCGTCATCATCATAATCATTATCATATGGTAAAATAAACTCGAAGTCAAAGCGGGGTTTTTTCTTTTTTTCTAAGCGGGTATTAACCCAAGAATTTATTTAAGAACCAATAGTTATTAGCAAATAAAAATTTAAAGCATTGCCCAATATGATTTTCCTGCAATCAATCAATCAAAAGTGTTCTAGTTTCTCTTATTGATCAAGTCATTAAGTCATGGCTATATTCAGGGCTCTATATCTGTTCCACTTGACGATTTTGAGGTACACACTTCCCTCACAGAGGAGGGAAGGAGGCAGCCGATTGCTTGCCTAATTAGACCCAAGCAAAATCAATAAATAAAAAAATTAAAACTTGATGATTTTGCCTTAAGCAATTAACGAGGTAAACTACTAGCTACTGAAGCGGTACGAATTGTGGAATGTTTGGGGGGTTGGAAGGGGGGATTACTTAACTTAACCTCAACCGACTTTTGTGCATCTCGAAAGATTATTCATTAATCTTTTATCATTATCGCAATCATTAAATGCAACTTCAGCAGCTCAAAAATAAACTCATTTGTTGTCATTACGCGCTTATATTTTGATATTTCTGTTTCTTCTGTTTTCTCATATTATTTCTTCTGTTTCTTTGTTCATGACGCAATTTTTTTTTTGTTGAATTTTGTGTTTGGCTTTAAGTTTTCGTGATTTTGTTCTTCACAGAATCTTTGGCGGCATTTGTAAAAAAATATCGACATTTTTTTTTGTATTTTTTCGTTGGGAATTGTTTTTTGTTGGCTGATTAGCAATGCAAACAAAGCACGTTTTGTGTTTAATGACATAAATCAAAAGAGATCGAGCCGAAAATAAAAAAGTTGCAGCAACAGCAGCTGATTTTGGTTTGATTGATTTATTGCCAAATTGACGAATTCAAATTCAGATTTATTTCGCTTAAGAATTGGAGGGCTTTATGTGTTTTGAAAGTTACTTTGTAACTAAACGAGAGCTCTACATGCATAGCAATAAATCGGACAACTTTAATTTGTATTCTTAGGGTATCTAAAGTGCGGCACATTTTATGAAAAATTTATAGATGTGATTGATTGTTAAAAATTGCGTTTAGCGTGCGATTTATTTATTATTATGAATTTTTATTTCATTTTTATTTTTTCTTAATTAAAGCGTACAATAAACCACAAAAAGTTGGCCAAGAAACTAGCAAAAAAAAATAATGTCCATAAAACGCTTCCGCGAGCATTGAACGATGAGCACTTGAAAAAGTGCCAAGTAAACGTGTGTGTTGTGTGTGTGAGTGTATGTTGTGTGTGTGTGTGTACGCTGTCAATCACAATTACAAGCAAGTGAAGCAATGGCCACAACCGTCAAATGATTTTAAATTGCCATCACAACAACAAATTGTTAATAGTAAAATAATTTTTTTGTTTATTTTTTTTTAAATTTATGCTCAGATTTTGCATAACAAAATTTGTTTGCGTCGCGTGATTAAAAACGCACAAAATCCGCGCGCAGCAGCAGCTGTTGTTGTTGTTGCTGTCGTTGTAGCACAGTGATGATACCCTGCGTGAGTCTCGCCGAAACCAGCGTCATTGGAAACATGAAGGAGCGCGTCAAGGAAATGAAAGTGTTTGGCTGCCGCCTCAACTTCTGGAATCACATTGGCCATAGCCTAACCAGCTCCAAGACCAAAGAAGGTAAAAACTCAATCAAATCTATCGAAGCATTAGAAACTAAATGGTCCAAAAAAAGTGCTCCAAAAATAATAATTTTAGAAATTCCCCAACCGTAATCTGACCTGATTATTCAGCGAGTACATATCGAAAAATCAGCGTTTTTCTCTTCTTAATTTCAGCATAAATTATAAATGAAACATGTCTAATGTTCAGGGTCTTACGAGCAACTCTAAAATTAGCCAGTTTGTTTGATTATATTATTTAATAAATATTAGTATTTTAAGATTTCACACACGATTTAACGGCGATTTGTATATCCTGTTTTTTATAAATTTATCTTCTATTTCCAAAAACCAGAAAAACTCTAGTTTCCAGAGCGATTTTTTTTTTCTGAATGTGTTACAAATTTCAAATTGGTTTTCTGAACTGATGCCAATTGAAAGTAATCAATTTAGAATTAGCATTTAATAGAGTATCTGTTATTTAGCTCGAGAGAAATAAGAGCAAAAGGGTAAACCGAGAGAGAGATAGAGGGAGTGAAGGTAAATTAGTAGAAGAACACGTAACTCAATTTATATTTAGAAACTGCATTTTCTTGCTTTGTGGAGCCTGTTTTTGACGCAACCTATTTATTTTTAACTAATCAACGAAACTCAATAAATACAAATTCTACAAAAAAGTTGTATTGTTTCTTTTAGAATTTAATATATAAGATACAAATATATATTCATATATCATATAGAACCCATATTTCCTCTTTTAACCAAAGTTGACTAATTAATTAAACACAAAACAAAAATCAACCAAAAACCTATTAAATTCATTAAATAAAAAGTGAAAGTGAGCGGAAACAACTATATAACATTTTGACTGTACGCGCTAAGTCTCGATGATCATTGAAACAGAACTCAAAGACCAGAAGTATCGCATATCACTCCTCGAATTATAATCTGAAGGCGTCGCTCTGTCGATGGATAATAATCACAAGGTTCGGCTCAAGACAATCTGCAGTCTGCGCTGAGTTGTCAGCTGCACTTCTGAGCCATTACAAGCTCAACTATAACTACAACACTTCTCTTTTTCTTTACTTCTCCCTTCCCACTTCTCTACTCTTCTCTCTGCTCCTCGATGGGGGCAATTATGTTAAATATCAGGCTGACTGGAGTAGATGATGATGGCAGGCAGTTATTAGATGATCGGCAACGAACGCATCCTCATATGACAGACAAAATACAGTGATGATTGCGATCGTGATGATGATGATCATGATGAGTAAAAAGCAAAATGAAACACAGATGCAGGCAGCAGAAAGCAGGCAACAGACAACAGATGCGGCAATTGCATAATTGAAATGAATTAGCAGGCAGCCAAGCCTCAAAGCACAGCATGCCCCAGAGAGAAGACAGAGAAGTGCACTGAAACTGAAAGTGGCAAGCGTGCCAATAAGGAAATGCAACTCAAGGGGCGTGGCAAACACAGCACTTATTGCATTGCATTATTGCACACACATATATATGCATATACATCTGTTATGGAGATGCATCAATGTCAAAGTCGGTTGACAGCTAGCATGACTTGCCCCTGTGCATTGACTTGCAATAAAAAACTGAATAAAATATCATAAATTGTATAAGCAAAATTTCCTTATTAATCTTTTTATGTCCTGTTTAATTCTTTCAATGATTTCACTACGTAGCATTTATTTTATTCCAGGCCCTTTGGTTTTACTTAGCTTACTTAGTTCCTTTAGATACGATATATCGTATATGTTTTGAGTGGTTTTGAGGTTTTTTGTCAAGTATCTCAATTTGGAAATGATCAAAATTTAGCTAGTTTAATTTTAGTTCATTGAGTACAAAATTACAATCTTAAGTAGCGTTGATTTGCTGTAGCATTTCTAAGTAAAGGCTTTCCCCTTAATATAATAGTTAATAGTTTTTTTTTTCTCTTTTTCTTAGAGTGAGCATCGCTGAACATTTGTAATTTATTTGCCAGTTATTCAGTTTATGCGCATCTTTGCCTTTGTTCACTCACATGTGGCAGTTATGGACTTGATTGAAAGCTGCCTCAAAGCGCACTTGAGGAATTTCAATCTGTATCTGTATCTGTTTGTCGGGCGCTGTTTATGTGTCGGTATCTTGTATCTGTAGCTGTATCTGTATCTGTATCTGCATCTGCTGCCTGTAAATTGTTGTAGTTGGGCTCAAAAACAAAATGTAAAGTTGACAATAAAATTATTGCATTGTTGTTGATGGGTGTTTATTGTTGTTGTTGCTGCTGCTTTTGCTGTTGCTGTTGCTTTGACTGTGCGCCTTTTTATGGCCTTTAGTTAACAATGACCACAAAAATTCGCAATTTGCATTTGCAATTTGAGCCAAACGGTCAAACAGCCACTTGACTAAAGGGGCCAAAAGCTGTGGTTTGTGTTCCCTTTGTTGTTGTTGTTGTAATTTGTAATCGATTGTTGCTTGTGCTGACAGTTGCCAACAGTTGCCGGCTGCTTTAAAGTTGGCCAAGCAATTGACCAGCGGGGTCAATCAATTTTTACGCTTTTATACCCAGCACAAGGGGAATTCAGTTTATAGCAAAGGTATTTCAGTGGAACTGCCGCTAAATATTGTGGCTTGTTGAAATTGTTATCGATAATACACATACTGCAATATCCAACACAATATTTGATTTTTAAAACCTGAATTCATTAAAAGTGGTTTAAAGGCTATAATGGTATTGTAACATGCAGAATGAAGCATAAAGTATGCATCTTCTTGATCAGGATAGACAGCCGAGTCGATACAACGTTCCAATTATGAATTTGCAACATTTATATCTATATCGATAACGAGTCATATCGATAACAATTCCCTAAATAGATCACTTATTGAGGCAAACGCTCACCGATAGACGATAAATATCGAGCCGGGTTGTGGCAAAGCATGACGTCATTACGTTATAAAGTCATGACGTCACAACAGAGTCGTGCCTCAATGCAAATTCGAAGCTTGTGACACATTTGCAAATTGTTGTTGCTGCTTTCGCGATAAAAACGCCAAGAGCAGTTGCCAGTTGGTAGTTAATAGTTGCTAGTTGTTATTTGTTGGTAGTCGGCACATTAACTGGTACTCTCGGGAAATGCGCACGTAATACCCAGCCGAGAGTTGTTCGCTGACAAAAGTAATACAGCAATGAATTAAATATGCATATGCAAAATGCCCAATCTTAATGTTTATGTAGTATATATATATATATATATTGTTGTAAGACTATTCCGTGCAGTGCTGGACACGTTTGCTACGTGAGAGATCTCTTTCAGCTGGAATATCCGGTTAGCCAGGGTGAAAAATCTCCAACAACAATACAATTTTTGCATATAATGCGACCTGGAAACAAGTTCAGCAATTTTTATATATTGACAGCTTGAAAAATGAGGAAAAATGTATTGCACAAAATTCCCCCCCAAAAAAAAAACTGTGATGCGCAGCTTGAACAGAAACTAGTAGCTAAGGTCAAAAGAGCAACAAAAGTTGCTTATCAAAAAAATAAATACAAAAATACTTTTATAACAATACTTTTTAAAACAACATTTCCAGTCACTCGCCAAAGTTGTGGGCAGTTGTTGTTGTTGTTGCTTTTGCCTTTAAAATGGTTTCGTTATAAATGCAAAAAAATAATCCACGCCACGTCATCGTCATTATCAACATCGACATTCACTCGACAAAAACTAGCAACAACTAATATTAATACAAAAATATTTTAGTCAGCATTTTTTTGTTTTTAGTTTGAAACAAAACAACACAAACAAAAATAAAATAATAAATATAACCACCCGCCTTTTGTTGTTTTGTTTTTTTATTGTTGTCATTTTTCATATGCAAATTAAGTTGATTTGTTGTTGTTGCTGTTTGTTTTATGTTGCGTTAATTGAACCCATAGCCAGCGGGTGGGTCTGGGTCAAGTGATTACAGCAACAGCGACTGTTTCCCAAACATTTTGAATACCAATTATGGCAAGCAAATCTGTAGGAGTGAAATTGAGAGTGATAGTTGTGAAAATAAATTGTGGGGGGGAAAAACATTTTGAAAGCCACACACGATGTTTAAAACATAATTAAAAAGAAATTAGTTTAGCAATTTGAGCAACATTTTTAGACAGCGTTTTAGAAAATTAATCACATCGGATTGTTTTGTTTGCAATGATTGTTTGTATTTTTTAGTTTTTCTTAAGTTTTTGCATATTAAAATTCTTTGTATTTTCGACAAAACCTATGACAAACTTGACATACATATCATATTTATTTATTTGATGACTTGGATGTGTTTTTGACTTGGCAAATGTTTTATTACGTCTAATGGCTTATTTGTAAATACCAAAATAAGAATGTAAGAAATTGTTTGAGTAAAATTATTGATTTATCGACTTATTATTGAAAAGGGAGGCTAACTAAAAGGGAGTTTACGCAGTGATGATTACCTCGCTGAACTCTCACTGGAGATGCACTTCTCTCATTGTTTTCTAGCTACTTCGAATTTCGCTTCCGTCTAGCATGAAAATTTCGCATACTTGGAATGCTTTACACGCTGTGATGGCATTCAGTAATTTGCGCTCAAATTATTCTTTAGTCAATTAACAAAACTCGAATCAGCAGCAAGGCGAAACGCCCAATCTTGCAATCTGCAATAGGCCAAGTTTTAATACCTTCTGTAACCATTTGAAATGATTTGAAAAATACTCAAAATCCTTCTTGTTGCAGATGAATCTGTTATAATAATTATAGAATATATATATATAATGTACGGTGTGTTCAAAAAGTATCGCGAATTTTGTGTTTTTTCAGATATTTATTTATTCATGAATATCTATTTTGTCCCCTTCAAAGTAATCCCCATGAGATATTATACACTTGTGCCAACGGTTTTTCCAATCTTCGAAGCACTTCAAAAAATCTTTTTTTTTATCTTGTTCAGCTCCTCCTTCGATCCCGTCTTTATCTCGTCAAGCGTAGCGTAACGTCGTCCTTTCATGGGCCTCTTCAGTTTAGGGAACAAGAAAAAGTCACAGGGGGCCAGATCTGGGGAATACGGTGGCTGCGGCATCATTAGTGTGTTGTTTTTGGCCAAAAAGTCGCGCACAAGCAACGATGTGTGAGCAGGGGCGTTATCGTGGTGCAATGCGGCGACCCGTCTCATGCCCAAATCATTGATAAGAATCGAATGGCATGAGCCAATCGATATGTCTAGCTCCTCAGCAACTTCTCTAACGGTGATTCGACGATTGGCCAATACCATTTTCTCCACTCCATTAATTTTTTCGTCTGTTGTTGAAGTGCTCGGGCGTCCGGCACGCTCTTCGTCGTTCACATCTTCTCGGCCTTCTGAGAACATTTTGTACCACCGATAAACGTTGCTTCGGTCCAAGGTAGCTTCTCCGTATGCCACAATCAACATTCGGAATGCATCCGCGCACTTAATTTCGTTTTTCACACAAAATTTGATACAGGTTCTTTGATCCATTTTTTTGAATAGGTAAAAATCGAAGACGATCCAAAACACGTGCAAGCAAAGCAGCTGTCAACAATTAAGTGAACATTCAAAATGGCCGAGCTTTTCGGCATAAGTGAGAGACATGAGTGCCAACATATCGCTACAAAAAAATCGAAATTCGATTATACGTAACCCGCGAAAATTCAAAATTCGCGATACTTTTTGAACACACCTCGTATCTAATATATGAAAATAAGTTTTCAGATTATGTTTTCCTCTCAATATCTGATCATTTCAGTCGATCTCTCTCTCTCTCTCTCTCTCTCTCTCTCTCGCTCTCTACCTCTACCTCTATCTCTTTCTCAAAGAAAGAACTTTAGCAACAGGGTATCTGACCGTTAGGCTCTTTTGTTGCATATTTTGCTGTTTTCGCTGCGTATTTTTTACGCTCTCGAATCTAATTAAAAGTCCAAATGTTTATTACGCATGAATCAATGTTGTTGTTGTTATTGTTATTAGATTTGCTATTGTTCCTATTTAATATGCGAGTCGCGCATGCGTTAAAATGTTATTAACCTACATTTGCATAAAAATGCTACAACAAAAACAACAACGATAAACAGTAAACAACAACTGCATAGCGATTAAAAATGGTTGTTTTGCTGTTTCCTGTCTGATTGTGGTTGTTGTTGTTGTTTTTCTAATTATTTGTTGTAATTACAAAGTTTTCTTTATCATGCAAATTGCGAATTAGTTGACAACATTTTTCACACGCTTTTTATACGCTTCGGATGTAAACATTTAACCTTAATTTGTTAGTGTTAGTGTAAATTGTTTAACAGAAATAATTTGAGTTTTTTCTCTGTTTTGTTTAGTTTGTTTGCTTATTGCGTAAGTTTTAGCAATGATTTAATGCTTATTCTGATCAATTCCTTCTTCTTCTCCATCATCATACATTGTGCATTTGCATCGTGGCTCGTGTTGAAGCAATGAGACAAAAACAGAGCTGCTAAATTGCTTTTGGAATTTTTTTTATGTAAAATGTTAGATGTCAGCAGCGATTGCAGCTGCTGCTTCTTCTTCATTGTCTTATTTTGCTTTGCCATACGTGTTAACAAAATGCTGTTAAATGCAGTTGCGGTTGTTGTTGCTGTTGTTTTTTGCTGTTGCTGCACGCGCCTTCATCATGTGCATGATTAACAGCAACAACAATAATAGCCATAATAGAGGCGCAAATTAGTAAAGCAGAAGACAAATGGATCTTCATGTTTGTTTTTCTGCAAGTGAGCTTTTGATTTTGTGTTGAAGAGTGTGTCAGCGCTCTCTCTTTCTCTCTCTCTCTCTCTCTTTTGTGCTGCCTACTTTTAGGCAGCGCTTGAAAAGCGCAAGATCTGCATTTAATTGCAACTAAAGTTATTGAAGAGAGAGAGAAGCTTTCGCACTTACAACTACTTGAACATATATAATTCATTTAGTCAGTGCTTTGTTTGCATTCTCACAATAAGCTGCTCTCTTTATCTAACGGAATCTCTCTCTTAGATTCACGCTCTCTTCACAATCGCAGTTTTTCTTTTCTTTTTTTTTTTTGGCTTGCCTGTTGCTTCATCAACTGTTACAGCAACTCTGCATAAAAGAGAAAAAGAAAAAAAAGATCGCAAAACTTTACACAAAAACCGCAAACGCATTTTTTTTTTTGCTTGACGTATTATACAAGTGCTTTTTGTTTGCAACTTGTTACTTGATTTGTTTCCTTTTTCTTTCTGTTTTTCTTTGAGCAGAGTTTAATAAATAAGCATTGTTGTCGGCCTGACTTGGATCTTGGAACCTTAACGCTGCCTTTTTGCACTGTAACATTTAAGAAAATACTGCTACACACATACATAACCATGCACACACACAAACACATGCCCAGTGGGCAGAAGTCTTGATCTGCTGTGGCTCTGATGTGGCTCTGCTGTGGCTCTGCTGTTGCCCAAGCAGCCATCGTTGTCGTTGTTTTCGTCGTTGCCTTCTTCTGCGTTGCGCTTGGCGGCTTCTGCTGCTGCTGCTTTTTGCTGTTGTTGTTGTTGCTGCTTGTTACTAACTTTGATGCTCCGGACTCCACTCTCCGCGCTCTCTTCGCTCAAAAGCTTTGCTCTTTTGCTTTTCACTCACCGCCACCTGTATTGATTGTTGTTGTTGCTGCTGCTGCTACAATTAAGTTTTACTTTATGTTTATTGCCTCTGCTGGCGTTGAAGTTTTTTTTTTTATTTTCCCATTCATGCGTTCGTCGTTCGCTTTGCTCTGCTCTACTCTGCTCTGCTCTACACTTGCCAACGTCGTCGCTCACCTTCGGCGGCTGCTGCTGCTGCTGTTACTCTTCTTGTTGTTGTTGCTGCTGCGTTGCGGTGGCTAGCAAAAATTTCATTTGCCGTTTTGTCAGTTGGCTTTTAAACATTTACTGAAACAGTTCGCGACGCCGATAAATCTAAAACTTCAACTATACCCAAAAAAAAAAAATATATATATAAGTGCCAATTAAATGCATAATTCATTTATTATTTTTGTATTAATGAGCGACTAGCTTGTTCATTTTATTGATGTTGTGTAAAATTCGTATAGTGCAAAAAAAAACATTACACACACAAAAAAAGCGAACTTTCGTCTTGTCATGGAAATTTTTTACAAAATGGCTGCCGCTGCCATTGCGTGAAAGCCATCATCATTATCAAGAAGAAGAAAATGCAAAAGACGAAGAAGATGAAGACGCAAATTGCATAATAAACAAATTTAATGCAACAAATAATTATAAATATATTTAGAATATATATATACATACATATGTGTATATATATGTCTATATATATATGCATTGTGCATTGTTTTTCGTATGCTGACAGGAAGCACTTGGGGGCCAGGCTGTGAACGTCATAACAAATAACGGTAAAAGCCAGTCGCAGCAGATCGTCGAACGCCTAAAGGTCAGGCCAAGTAGCATGGAAATGCCAGCAACAACAACAACAACAATAACAGCAGCAACGACTACGACAACAAATTTTGCTAAAAGGAAGCAGCCATGAAACCAGTTTTAACAACAGTCTCAAAGCGAATGCAACAACAACAACGACAGCAACAAGAAGCAGCAGCAATAGCAACAAATAACTGAAAAATTGAACAAGTGGTTTACGTGAAAGTGAATTGACACAAATACTGCTAAATTGGCGTTATTCCATTTTTTCTATTTCCACTCGAAATCTTAAAGAAAGAAAAATACAAACAAACAAAGATTTTGAGCGCGTCGCACGATTTGAAATTTTTGAAGCTGCAGCCGCATTAGAGATGATGCTATTATCGGCTCTCAAGCTGGGTAAGACAATCACAAAATGACTTAAGACCACATCCAAAAAAAGTACGTCGTATACACTGGAACACAAAAAACACACACACAAAATGTTTAGTTCTGCTGAATTGCTGCTTTTACTATTTGAAGATGGTTTTGAAATTAACTGAAATGTTTAGAAAATGTTTCGTTTTTTTTTAAGTTTCCAAAAGAAACTGAGGATCAATTTATCTATTTAAATGAATAATTTTTTAAATAATGATAAGAAATGCGAAAAAATTGTACATAAAAAGTTTTGCCTAAAATAATTACTCAAAATTGTTAAACATGCTAACTAAACGTTGTTTTACCGATTTTTAAAGATACCAAACTATTTAATTCTTTTATATAAATTATAAATAGATAAATAAATCATATTTTTTCCGCTCCGCACCAACATTTCTCATTCCCTAAATATTGTGAATGGTATTCAAATTGATCTCAGTGTAGTTGGTCCAGTATTTCCTGTGTTCTCGGCATGCCCTTATCGATTTATCAAAAAAATGCCGCTCAACTTGTTTCAATAATAGTTAGTAATAATACTCTTTTCGTGGGCGTTCTACGATTGAGTCACGCTTGATTTAAATATAGCTCAGTTTCACCTGATCCGTCAGTCAACAGCAACTACAACAATAAGCACAACAATAGAACACGTGTTTGAAAGTCTGGCAAGTAGTAATTTTTTTTGCAAGGTCTGGCAGCTGCACATAAAATTTGCATAACAATTTGCCAAGCAAATAAACCAAACAAAAAAAAAAAACAAAAACAACAAAAAATGTGCAAGAAAATGCAGAGAAAATTACACAATTGGCCATAAACACGATTGCGGCCTGCTTCGTTTGTGTTTATGTATGCAGATAGTTAATGACAAATTTGCCGTTGGGGCTGTTTTTGAATGTGGCTTGTAACGCGCCCCAATCATAAGACATTTTAATATGCATATAAAATAGTTTTGCTTCCGTTGGTTGCTCAGGAGCAGGCCAATTTATGTACGGCTGTGTGTGTGCGATGAAAATTATGATTAGAAAGCCTGCATTAATTGAGTAAAAGCTTTTTGGAAGCAACAACGATGCTTGAATACGATGCAGTCCAAGCTCGGAGAATTATGGTGTGCATGGGAAAATTGTATTTTAGAGAAATTTAAAGAAAAGAAAGAAATGTGTCTAAAATAGGAGTTGATAATTGATCTTAAAGTTTGAGGCATTTCCTTTTTTATTTATTTTTTTTTTTATATAACAGTTATATTTTAAACATTAATCAACCTATTCAAAGGCTATAAAACATTGACAAGTATTATTATTGTTTATTTAAAATTGTTATGTGTGCAAATTAACTATTGTTGGCTATTTATAGAGATACTCCCAACTATTTTTTTTCTGTTTTATGAAATGATTGTACACTACCGAATAGGTTTGAAATTCAAATTCTCTCCCTCTATATTTTTTTTTTATACTTTTGGAATAAATTGCGGAGTTGGTTTTAAATGAAAACTATCTTTATTTTCATGAAATGATATTTATATATTATGTTTTTATTTATTATATTTGCGTTCCTTACTAACTTAACTTAACTTTTAAAAATATTTTCTCTATATATCTATCCTATTGCTGACTTATCCTTAATTTATTGCGACCAACTTTGAGTTGTAGGTGCAACTTGTAATGCAATTTACATTGAAGATATTCCTTACGTATATTTATATATATATATATATATATATATATACATATATATGTATACATATATATATATATATATATTTATACATGTGTGCCGGGCGAATGTCGCCTCGCTGCTTTTGCCAGACAATGAAAATGACTGTGGGCACTTTTCATTTGCATGGAAAATGGCATAACAAAAGCCGCACGACTCTGCTGCCGGCAAGTGCGCTGGGAAAAGAAAAACTTTCTATTTTTCTTCTTTCTATTGAGTCTGCACTTTTGTTGTTGCAACTAAAGTTGAAGTTGAAGCTGCCTGCAGGCTTCAGTGTCGCCTATCGTTGGCACGTTTTGCTTGTTGTTTATACAGAGAGAGTGGGAAAGAGAGGGATATGAGAGAGAGATAGAGAGATGTTGAGCCTGTCTTTTTTTCGGGGGAGTCAACTAAAATCGTGAGTTTTCACATGAAAAATGTGGCCTGCATTTTGTTTTGTGATATTGAAAAAATTGGTTGGATCAATTGAGAAAAATGGGTTTCTCCTCTCGGCCCCATTGTCTGTCTGCGCAGGGCATTTAAAAATCTCAAATATATATGATTAAATGCGCTTGGCTCGGCACAACAATTTCGCTTCGATTAACCTTCACTTTTTTTGTGATTTCAATTATTATTATTATTTGTAATATTTTGTTGTGTGTTGCTGCTCGATTCTCGCCTGCGCACAGCGTACTTGAAGCCTACTCGAGCACTCGATTCGAGTGCTTACACAAAATATTAATGCTGCTTACTCATCACCTACATATACATAAACATATATATATATAATAAACATATATCTGTATAATATATGTGTGCAATTGTTGCATAACTTGCGCCCACAAAAAAATACCCCAAATAAATCTCTACATTTTTTTACTCTTAATTGGGGTTAGCTTTGGAGTTCAGTTTTGTGGTTTCTTGGCTTTTTTTTTTTGGTTCGTTTGAATTTGCATAGTGAGTGAGAAATATATTGACAGACTTGACTGAGCCGATCAAATAGATAAAGCCATCAGTGCTGGCCGCCTTTCCCCTTGTCCACTTCAAGAGCCAAGCAACCAATTGTGGGCGTTTTGGCCGCCTTGGAATCTTGGCATTCAGTGTCGCATTGCGGTAATTAACCTTGGCAAGAATCGAGTCTCGTGTCTCGCCTAAGGCGATTTTCGATTCGATACTTTGGCTCGGCTAATTATCGCCAACGAGTGTAGAACCACCATTTTGTTGTATGCTTGTGTCATTTATAATATGCTGTTGCCAAATAGCCGGCAAATTGTGAACGAAAGACTTAGGCAACGAACTTGAACTCAGCAAGCCAAACAAAATGTTGTGCTTGATGTACAAGCAAATTAAAATCAAACTAATTCGAATGTTGCAAATGATGTGTGTCCCTCATTAAAGGAGACGACCTCAAAATTGATCACTACTTGCCTAAAAAACAGAAAAGCTTTTTTTTATTTATTCACATTAGATGAGATTAACTACGCTAAAAAACCAAAAAAAAACAAGCAATTTATCGAATTAGCTTACATCAAGTTTTATAGAAAATAATGTTTGTTTCCTGCGGCGAATAAAAAAAGAACAACGAAAGACTTAGGTAACAAACTTGACAAGCGGGGTATATATTTAATTGAATTTATAATGTTTTGTGTCTTAAATAAAAAAGTAAAATGTAAACCTGCATTTTTCTATAACCTTATCCATATCCGTTTCCGTTTCTAATTTCTTGTTGCTCTTTTTTGTATTCGCAGGCAACGGCAGTTCTCCAGCCCAGAATTCGACGCGCAGCATCAGTCCGAACAACTCGACGACAAACAGTCAATTCAGTTTGCAGCACAACAGCTCCGGCAGCCTAGGCGGCGGCGTCAGCGGAGTTGTCGGCGTTGTCGGTGGGATTGGAGGTGGTGGTGGCGTTGGTGGTGGTATCGCTGGTGTTGCAGGCTTAGGCAGCCCCAACGGTGTAGCAGGAGGCGGCGGCAGCGGCGGTAGTTGCACACCCACATCGCTGCAGCCACAGGTAAATTATTGGCACGACCACAAAATGTGGTATGATTTTGCTAATCACATCTTCAATTTTTTTCCTTTCTGTACGATTTAGTCCTCGCTGACAACGTTCAAGCAGTCACCCACTTTACTTAACGGCAACGGCGTTTTATTGGATGCCAACATGCCCGGTGGAATACCAACGCCCGGCACGCCCAACTCCAAAGCCAAGGTAAGCTACTGGCCTCAAGCTACAGAATTGGTTATAGGTTGTAAACATAAAAATACTGTAAGTTATTGTGATAGAGTAGAGTAAAATAGATTTCATAAAGTTGTTATTTAAATTGATTAGTATAACATCTTGAGTTGATCTGTCTGACTGTCTGCATAAAAGAGCAAAGGAGCTGAAATTAAGCATTTATCTCGAGTCCTTACGTAGATCAAATGTATATCAGATGAACGGACTTCTGTTTGTTCAAAATCTATAAAGATCGTTATACAACTTTAGTTTTTTAAGCAAAGTTCAAAGATTAGGTAATACAGTTATAAGATACCTGTGAGCTCCTCCCAAAATTACCAAAGCTATTTTTTGAGAGGTTTTGTTTTAGTTTTTGGTTTATTCACTTTTTACTTGCATTCGCAGATATTTTAAGGCGTATAACGACCATTCTAAATTGAATACAGAGTATTTGCTAGTCGATTACTCGCGACTAGCTTAATTTGACTTGTTTAATCTGAACGTTCTCTCTGAATTCTAGGACAATTCACACTTTGTCAAGTTGGTGGTGGCACTCTATCCATTCAAAGCCATCGAAGGTGGCGATTTATCCCTAGAGAAGGTAAGCAGTTAACTTTAACTAACCATAAATGTATATTTGCTAATCTCTGTTTTTAATTAGAATGCTGAATATGAGGTCATTGATGACTCACAGGAGCATTGGTGGAAGGTCAAGGATACAGTTGGCAATGTCGGCTACATACCCAGCAATTATGTTAAACCCAAAGCCCTGTTGGGTCTCGAGCGTTACGAGTAAGCCAAGGCATACATAAAAAACTGTTGCACAAGTATACTTAACATATTTTTCTCTCTATGTATAGATGGTATGTGGGCGACATGTCCAGACAACGCGCCGAGTCGCTGTTAAAGCAGGGCGACAAGGAAGGTTGCTTTGTGGTGCGCAAGTCATCGACCAAAGGTCTCTACACACTATCGCTGCATACCAAAGTGTAAGTAACCGATATTAGATATTAGATAATCAGAAGCATCTTTTAAGTATCGCTAAGAGTAGAAAGACTAATTTCGATATGTTCCATTAACAAAATGATCTGGTCAGGCCTGATCTTAAAGTTCACCCGGTATTGAAAACATATTTTTACGGAAATTTGAATAACTTTATCACGACTGAGTAGATTTTACTACTTAAAATAACTAAAAATGGGTTTCTTTAAGTGGTTCACATTTGGGTAAGTGGCAGGGTTTTTGATTGGGAATCACGTTTTTATGTCCAAATTTATATAAAAATCAGTGATTGAATTTGCTACAAAATAGCTACTACCACGTTTAACAGAGCATTTGCAGACGTAATAGTAGAAACCTGAAATGAAACTCTGTCGCTCTACGCCACTCTGTCATTTACAAGAGCAATTGCAGTTGCAAGAGCTAAAAATGTAGAATTTCCATTCATTGGTGAAAATGCGACTTTATGGAACAGTTTAAATTTCGAAACACAATCGTATTTTCAAATTGAAATGCAGGTGTTAAACAAAAATAAAAAATGTGCTCCTTTTGTAAATTGGTTTAGTTTTATTAAAATTATATACTATTGTATTAACTATTATTAATATCACAATTAGGGGATAGCTATATTAACTTTATATAATTTTATATATTATATACTATATTATTAACTCTATTTACTTCACAATACTAATCTTTGCTGCTTTGTCTACTTGCAATAGTCCGCAATCGCATGTGAAGCACTACCACATCAAGCAGAATGCGCGCGGCGAGTATTATCTGAGTGAGAAGCACTGCTGCGAGACTATACCGGATCTAATTAACTATCATCGCCATAACTCGGGCGGACTAGCCTGCCGACTAAAGTCCTCGCCATGCGATCGGCCAGTGCCACCAACGGCGGGCCTCTCACACGACAAATGGGAAATCCATCCCATGGAGCTGATGCTGATGGAGGAACTCGGCTCCGGTCAGTTTGGAGTGGTGCGTCGGGGCAAATGGCGTGGCTCCATTGATACGGCCGTTAAGATGATGAAGGAGGGCACCATGTCCGAGGATGATTTCATTGAGGAGGCCAAGGTGATGACAAAGCTACAGCATCCGAATCTGGTGCAGCTGTATGGCGTCTGCTCGAAGCATCGACCCATCTACATTGTCACTGAATATATGAAGCACGGCTCGCTGCTCAACTATTTGCGCCGGCACGAGAACACTCTAATTGGCAACATGGGCCTGCTCCTGGACATGTGCATACAGGTTAGCAAGGGCATGGCCTATTTGGAGCGTCACAATTACATCCATCGCGATCTGGCGGCACGCAACTGCCTCGTCGGCTCCGAGAATGTGGTTAAAGTCGCCGATTTTGGACTAGCCCGCTATGTGCTCGATGATCAGTACACCAGCTCGGGCGGCACCAAGTTCCCCATCAAATGGGCACCGCCCGAGGTGCTCAACTACACACGCTTCTCATCCAAGAGCGATGTGTGGGCCTATGGTGTGTGCCAGATCAAAATATCCATAATGCTGTAAGCCAAACCTAAATCTCTTTCTGCATTTCTAGGCGTGCTCATGTGGGAGATCTTCACCTGTGGCAAAATGCCCTATGGCCGTCTAAAGAACACCGAAGTCGTGGAGCGTGTGCAGCGCGGCATTATACTAGAGAAACCAAAGTCGTGTGCCAAGGAAATATACGATGTGAGTACAATAAGTAAATATATATAGCTGTCAACTGCTTTCAGAGTAGAACTTGTGCAAATAGACGTTAAACATCTGCTGAGATATTCAATAAAAGTAGTCAGCAAATTGTAGAAAACTTTTATAATAATCAAAAGTGATGCACAACTAAAGAGTGCTGTGAAAGGAGGATGTACAACAAATGCAACAAAGTGCCTTTCAAAATGCTGTGGGACTATTGTAAAAATGATGCAAAGCCAGTTCAAAAGTACTTTATTATTATTTATAATATAGCTAAGCTTATATCCATTAGATATAAAGCCCCTTAAGCGAGATGATTCAGTTCATAACTGCAATTTTACTCTATTTAATAATAAAAAATATTGGAGGGCGCTTCATGCGTTGAGACTTATTAGATATATCTTTTGAGCCTTTAGCTCCGGCACGAGAATATTCTGATTCCATCAACCTACACGAATTTGAGCATATTTATATTTAAAACAAGTTTCTCTGAGATGCTACATATATTCTTGGTTAAGTCGATACAATCTGCTACGAAACTCAACGCAAGCAAGAAATATGTAAGAAAACCCAACACTAACTCAAAACATACAGCAAAGAGAAAAAGCACACACAACTGACCCACTTAATAGCAGTTAATTCTATATTTACTATACAAATAGATATATATATATATGTATCTAATATATAATTGCCTGTAATTATGTTGCAGGTCATGAAAAAGTGCTGGTCGCATGGGCCCGAGGAGCGTCCCTCGTTCCGTGTGCTCAAAGAGCAGCTGGCACTTGTTGCCCAAACGCTAACTGACTAGAGACGTGGAGAGGTCAACAATGGAGGTGAATGGAGATCATGTCTGGGATCACGCACTGATTAGCACTGATCAACATCAAACATCAACAACAACATCCACATCCACATCAACATCCACATCAACATCATAAAAATAAACACATAAACCTAAATATTTACCTATAATGAGCTAAAGTTAACGATAGACAGACAGTATAATGATATATGATATATGCATTAACATTTAAGTTTAAGTGGAGCAGAGTTAAAAAAGTTATTCACGGATCGAATCGGATCGTACATAATATATAGTATGTATGTGCATGTATTTAAACGGAAATTGTCGTACAGCCAAACGATTATTCACTTTTGAATTATAATATTATTTATAATACACACATATATATATAAATAAATATATATATATATACAGAGCTAAAGCTGAGCAAATGATATCATTATGTTTATATAAATCGGAATAT
Source organism: Drosophila basisetae (assembly GCA_035041595.1). Lineage (NCBI taxonomy): Eukaryota > Metazoa > Arthropoda > Insecta > Diptera > Drosophilidae > Drosophila > Drosophila basisetae. The sequence goes on along the minus strand of JAWNLB010000123.1, from coordinate 6,264,573 downwards.
GGATGTGTGTGTGTGTGTACGTATTTATTATATGCATATGGTTGTAGTGAGCATATAACAATAAACACACAACAACAACAAATACATATATACATATATGGAGTATAGATAACTGTAGTTAATAGTCAAATTTTTGATACATTTCATAACGATTGCGTTTAATGATGAAAATGATAATTACAAAATGATAAATTTATATATATTGATAAGTATGCAGACGATACGATATACTACGCAAATATATAAAAAAATATACATATAAATATATAAAATGATTGTGCTTTCTTAAGTAAGTTTATATAGTTAAAGCAAAAAACACACACACACCTAATTAACACAAACAAGAAAGAAACATGAATCTAAGAAAACTGATTAAGCATAAATTAAATGTTTAAGCTCTCCTCCAAGTCGAACACGAAACAAACAAACGAGAAACAAAAAAAAGGAAACAATTTTTTATTTAGACTAGAATTTTACGTGCATAGCTTAAGTTTTGTGATTTATTGTTTAATCATTTCTCATTTGCGTTGCGCAAATAAATTTCGTATGCGTCTCAGTTTCTATTTTTATATATATACATATATCTATATATATATATATATTATTTTAGCAAGCGACTATATATATATATATATATATTATCTTTATATGCATTCAATTTTAAAATGGATTCTTCAGTTCTTTATTTTTTTAAATCCATCTTCAGCAATATGCATACGAATACATAAACATATATATTTATATTGATATATATATATATATATTTTACCTAATTTTATGAGAAAAGTTTTACTTAATTAATTTTATCGTTCGCATAAGCCACAAAATTCGCAACATAAGAAACGAAAAGAAATACTATATATACAAATAAAATGTATAATGAAAATTAACTTATTTTTGATTTTTTTCTACTTTTTTTATGATTTGCGTTTTGTTTAATTTTGCTTTTTCTTTAGCTATCACAAAAACAAAAACAAACAAAAAAGAAGAGAAACCATCAAGATACTATGGGCCAGACTGAGCGCACAAGAATTCGGTTTCACAGAGCCAAAACCAAATAAAACCGAACCCGTTAACAGAACCAAACCGAATGCAACTGAAACTGAAGACTTATAAAGTATATATACACCAATGTAACACCAAAGAATGAAATCAAATGCAACATCACCAGTAATCAAATCAGCTAACAAACATGACAACAACATTTTATACGACATTTTGATACAGTTTTGATACAGAAGCGATGCTTGAGCCAGTCTAAGTCTAAGACATGCGTTTATATGTCTAGCTTGTAAGAACAATCCCTAGCATAACTAACAATCTACATACGTACTCGTATATAGCATATAGAAATACAATCCTTTTGCAACACACATCTATGTTATACGTCCATAAGCCAAAACGAACCCTCAACTCTGATTACAAAACTGCATTTTTGATAAGAAAAATCTTGGAGCTGATCCTAACTAGAACCGGTAGAGCGTCCTATATCCTGCGGTCTATCTACACACTCACACAAACACTCAAACACACACACACACACATACACTCATCACATGCTATGAAATACAATAATCCCCCTAGAAGAACATATGCAATCCATACAAAATACTATTTAATCAAAATAAGCCGCTTAGTTGATTTATTGCGCCTATGCATATAGAACTATATATATATATATACTATATGTATATTATATACCATTTTATATAGATCCTCATTAACGCTATAAAAACAACAACAACAAAACAAACAATACACCAAAAATCTTCAACGTGATATTGCTACTTAATAAATGATATAAATAAATGGTCCTAAATATGTTGAAATTTCCAATAGCAAGGAAATTCTTGGTTTTACTTACCCATTTTTATAGTAGATATGCAATTCCTGCACCTGAAATTGTTAAACTTTTAAAAATGAACTTTTGTTTATCGGGAAAATGTTATATACAAATATATATCTTTATCTCTAGATCTCTCACTATTTTCATTCAAAATTAGTATTTTAAAACAAAATTGATTTGGCTAATAATTTCTCCCGAAAAGTATGCATATTCATTATAAGTGCGAATGGTGATCATTTCCTTAGCATATCTAGCGGAACTTTTGTGCGTCCATCCATAAAGAGTTACGAGAAATTCACAGCAAGGGAATAAAAAATTTGTTGGCGAACTTTTCAACTGCAAATAGTGTAATCAATTTTAGATATAAATCGACATGGGCTAATTGCAGTGACATACTCGTATTCACAATGAAAAATACTGCGAAAAATGATCTTATATGGTTGTGGGGGTGGGCAAGCAAAAAGTTTTTCACGCACCATTTGGCACATGTGTGGGTGAAGGTTGTCTATGTGCGACCGCAGCTCCAACCGAGAATGAATATGATTATATAAAAAATTGAGAAAAAAAATTAAACAAGAGGCGGCATTGTTAAAGCGCCATAAACGGCCAGATCGATGAGTAAACCTCAAACGAATTATGGCTATTCAATGAGCCATTAAGTAAACGACAATTGCAATTTTGTGTTGTGGGCGAAACAGTCTTGCGTATGTTCCAGATCAAAATGTTGTATTCCTAGAGCAGCAGCAAGGTCAAAACAATTGAAAAACCGTTAATAATAGTATTGCCAAAAATACAGTTGATTAACAGTGGGCGCTGCTGTTAATGCCTACGCAAAAAGCTTACAAGTCGACTGTCAACTGCTTGCGACTGTTAAGTGCACTGCAGCGGCTGCTGTTGCTGCTGCTGTTCAAGTTCTGCTCTGTTAGCGAAGCTGAAACGAAAAGGCAACAGCAGACAAAATTGACGCTGCTGCTGCTTTTGCTTTTGCCTTTGCTGTTGCTGTTAATGTTCTACTCTGTTAGCGAAGCTGAAACGAAAAGGCGACAGACGACAACATTGGCGCTTAGTTTGGGTTCAGCAGCGCTCGAGTGCGATACGAAAAGGCCAGTTAAATCCCGAATCAGCCATTAGCAAATGGGAAAATAGTAGCAACAAATAGTTGAACAGTATATTATTTGGCAATTTATTTTTTCAATTTAACAAACCGTAACTCAGCTCGACAACAGCTGTCACTTTAACTCAATTAACGATCAGCGAACAACGAAAACAAATCTTCCACCTCCCCCCCTGTCTTCTCTCTCTCTCTATCTCTATCATCTCTCTCGCTCGCGTCGTGTTGTCTCGTGTGTGGAAACGTGTACGCAGATGTTTTGAAAGTCCTCCAGTTCGGGCTGCATGAGCAACAAGGACTGTTTGCCATTATAACGGCTAGCCGTGTGCTAACTCAAAGTTTATTATTGTGCAAATCAAAGTTGTAAACAGCAACAGCAACAGCAACATCAACAACAACAAAAATAATACAAACAATAAAGGGCGACAACAGACAGCAGGCCTAGGCACACAGCTGTGGTAAGTACACTGCACAAAAATCATCAACTTTCAACTTCAATTGTTTCCCATAAATTTTATAAAAAAAAATCAACTAAGTTCAAGGGAATTTCTTTTTCAATGTCAGATTCTTATATGACAATAAATTGGCTTGATTGGGGCAAAAGTGTAAAAGCAACTTTATCCCAAGCGTACAGCGATATTTTCAACGGATTCCAGAAGTATCTGCCTAAAATCTGTCACGAAGTCAAGTATTAATTACAGACCTAAAGATTTGTGTACATGTTATTTCTTCTTTATTTATTAATACTTTAAACACGAAATACTTATCTCTTGAAAATTATTACTTGCTAAAAGAACAAGCTAGCAAGAAGATTGCTTAAAAAACGAATTAGCTTTTTGTTTGCGCTGTGCAGCGATTGGTAATCAAGGAACTGCAAACAATCTAGCTAAGTAGGCGGTAACCCGACTGACTCTTCCTGTGACTGGTGAATGTCACTGCAAACAGGAACTGTGACTGTGACTGTGGCTGTGATAGCCACTGTGACTGCCGCTTAACATTGCGTGCTTGCTGCTTGTCCTGACCTAAAAGTTCATTGACTGAACGCAGACTTGGGGCAGGAGTCGATTGGGTCGATTCTCAGTCAGTCTGTCTGACTATCTGTCTGTATTGGCATTTAGTGGCAGCAACAACAACAACAACAACGTCTGTTTATGCTTGCAACTTACTCCGTTTCATTGTTTTGTCAATGTTGCACTGATGTCACACACACACACATACACACAGATTGTGCCACAAGTGGCAATTGAGGAAATCTTTTTTTGGGCAGGTTCATTGTGGCTTCTAGTGTTTTTTCAAGCCCATGACATCAGCTCCATTAAATGCAAACCGGTCGACTTTATCTATCTCTCTATATATGTATCTCAGTCCCTCCTTTGTACACTCCCTCTCTCGCTGTCTCTTTCTCGCTGCCAGACTCAGTTTTCAAAGCCACCGATTATGAGCCAGAAACAGCAACAATTAAATTACCAAAGTAAAAGAGAAGTGAAAAAGCTTGAGGCGTAAAAAAAGCGACTACAAATTATGAATGTTTGCAGCAAAAAATAAATATTTATAAAATGATATAACACTGGGAAGGCGAAAACTGAGAGAAAGAAAAGAAACAGGTAGGCAAATATTAGTCAGAGCTTAGGCATTAGCATTCCGTTAACTGTCTCTAATTGTATATATACCCAATTATATATATTTCAGTTGGGTATTGCATTTTGTAGCCTGTCTGTTTTTCTGTTTTTCTGGCAGGAATCCAAATGTGGGTTTGGTCAGGAGCTCTCTTGGCCAGCTTTCACTTGGCAAAAGCGTTTGCTTTAAATTCTCAAGACACAAAACACGTTTACCAATTCTAATTAGATTTCGAGCACAAAACTAGTTCACACACTCGCACACACACTCGCACACACACTCACACACACACACACACACTCGCACATAGTTGACGTCAGTTTGTTGTTTATTTTGTGTCTTTATCACTTTGTGTGTGTGTTTTTTATTTGTACCCGTTTTTGGCACAAAACACTTTATTTGTTGCTGATGCTTCTACCAGTTTGCCGGTATTTTGTCTTGTTGCCTTGTTTTGCTGTTAATTAAACTTAAACACAACTCGATTGTTGTGATTTTTGCTGCTGCTGTTGTTGTTGCTGTACTAACTGGGCAAAGAGAAAGAGACGGTCGCAAAGACTGTCGATTGAGATACAAAACGGCGTAACGTGTGTGGGCGCCTTGTCTGGAGACTTGGCCAACATTTTGGCCAACTACATGTGGGCTAAAGGAAACGGCCAAGACAGTCTCCAAGACAGCCGGACGACGCAGCCAACTTGCCCCTATTTGGGCGTAAAAGTTGATAATCAACGCTGGAAAATGAGCTCATTTTGTCTATATATATTTTTTTATTTATTATTATTATTTTGTGTGTTTTTGGCAATTTAGAGAGCGTGAAATGCGACTATTAAAAGTGAGCAAAAACAACAACAAAAGCTCTATTGTTAATAATGATTAAAGCTGACAGATGTTTTATGGCATGGACTCGACAGATTTAAGTGCCTAACAATATGTATTAATCAATCGTTTCTTTCCGTATTTAATCCAACAATTTTCTATCAATAATTTATTGCAAGTCGGCTTTCAGCTGCATTTAAAGCTTAAGATTTACAACCAAACCATATTCGATGAGAGTATAAATTCTTCGAATTGCCATAAATGAATTCTTCTATCCCTTAGTGAATGATGTTAAACTTATGATTGATTTTATTATTATATATGTATATATCTCTGATCTCTGTAAATATGTTGACCGTTTTGAGGGCAATATACTTTTCTTGTGAAGATTGTAAGGCAGCGAAGGACAAGTCTCCGACAAGTCAGCAACACTGCCTTCATTTTTTGCAAGTGAAACTCCCTCAGTTTTAATTCCTGTTAAAACATAAATTGTTACAACAAATTCTGAAATAATCTTACTGCTGAATACAGTACAAACGACCGGATCGGACCACTATATCATATAGCTGCCGTGATAACAATCGGACGAAAGATGTATTTGAAATTATGCATTCTAAAACGATACAACAACCCAAATGTGAAATTACGCAGAACACAGCACAGCTTATCGTGAAATAGAAAACATATAAAGTAAATAATAAATATAAATAAAATAATAATATTTCAGACTCAAGGCTGGCGCAAAGATAGCTGTTCTCACTTGTTTTTTGGTTGTTTTTTATAATGCATAGGGCAATGCATATGCCTGCTGGGGTTAGGGTATTTGCGCATGGTTTAGTCATTCTTTCATCTTGTTACTTGATAGCATAAATTGTTGATGACGTGCGCCAGGTTTCTGAATGGCTATTCTATAATTTACTTATTGTTATTAATGTTGTTGTTGTTGTTGCTGTTGTTCTTTGTTTGTTTGCCGTGTGTTGTTACCCGTGAAGCGTGCTTGCGTGTGTGTGTTTGTGTGTGTGTGTGTGTGTGTGTGTGTGATGTGTCCGCGAAAAAAAGTGCGAGTTCAAAGTTGGCATCATCCATCAAGATTCAAGTGGCAAATTTTGTATAGAGTCATGCAACGAAAATAGCCGACTGACGGCAGACGGGTTTCTGCGGCTCTGCGTTCAAAACGAAGACAGGAGAGGCAGTGACAGAGACTGAGAGACAGAGAACGAGAGAGGGGGAGAGGGAGAGGGAGGTAAATAATCGCAGTAGCCAATGTGGGCGTGTGCTCAGTTCAAAATCAGTTTCAATACGCTCAATTGGCCACAGAACCGGTTGCCGTTTGACCTGTGCACCTGAAACTCAAGACTGAAAACTCAACATTGAACACTGGATTGACACTGATTAACTCGTACTCGCATCAGTTGCACCATCTATAATTCAATTTTAGAAAGCACCTGCCCCTGACTCGGCTGCGTCATGGAAAGCCATGTAAAGTTGCATGTCCGATTAACTTGATTAAATGGGACTAAGCTGTTGGCTGCCTCGTGTTTGTGCCACAAATTAAGATTAATAAGCTGTTGGCAGGCAACACTTTCACACACACAAACACACTGAACAAAAACGAGCTCTTAAATTTAATAACTGCATTGCGTTTTTTCTAATAGCTCTGCAGAAGATTATTGTTGTTGTTTGATCCGATTACGCAACCAAACCAAAACAATGAGTAAATAATTGTTAAGCGAGCTCCTTTACTCTGTAAATGTATGAAATCTGCGACGCCTACACTTAAAAAAAAAACACGGAAAAATGTTGAAAATATGCCTGAAATTAACATTTCCGTCTGTTACAAATATTTGGTATATTTATAAAAAAATAATTCTAAAATTAAACAGGCTTTTTTCTATTTGCTATAAATGTTTTCTATTATTGGCAAATCAATTTCTAATGATTAGAAAAGGCACTCCTCTTAAAAAGATACATTTTTGCATTTTAGAAACATATTGACATTTTCTAAAATGCAGCACTAATTATTTCAGTGATTGCAAGACTGTTGCTGAGTTTATTTCATGGTTGCGAACTGCAGCCACGCAAATGTCTGGCATCAATCAGACTATACAGCTGATTCATCCGATTCCACTTGAGCGGTGGCCTTATATGGTTGCGGCAGCACTGATTGATATTGAGCTCCACTACCCGCTAACCGCTAACCGCTACCCGCTACCCGCTACCCGCCCCAACTAGCCATCTACCCGTCTCTAGACTCCGGGGGCAGCAGGCAATTGAAGTGCGTTGCGCGTGTGGGTGCAGATTCAGATTGAGATTCACATTCAGCTTCAATGATGATGTAAGATTCGCTTCTACTCGTACTTAGCGGAGCATATGGTAATCAAAACACAACTGAGCAAAGCAACAAAAAGGCTACCCAAAAACAAACACACAAAGAACAGCAAAAACATGTTTCAATTGCGTGCGAGGTCGCGGGGCGCAAACACGCCCACTTTTTAGCCTCAATTTGAACAGCTTTGCTCCAGCCCCGCCGCTGTTCCTCTCTCCCTCTCTCACTCTGGCTCTGTCACTGCAGTCCGCCACACCCACTCAGAAATTGGCTCAGCTGTTTATTTACATAAAGCGGAGCTGTTGATTTCACGGCCAAAGAAGTTGCACGCTTCCACGCTGCCACATCCACACCCACTGTGAGTGCCACTGCCACCATTTACGTCCGCAGCCACTTGGACTTTAAGTCTTGCTCTTGTTCCCTTTTCAGTTTGAGCCAGAGTTGGCAACGTATCAACAACGTGACACGAACACGAGCACGAACACGAACTGAAAATCAAACAGGATGGCATGTAAAAAATGTAACAAAGATTTTATAGCCTTGCAGAAAGGATTCCAAGTGCTGACTTCTAACTTGCAGTACAAATTCGAATAATCGACACATTAAAGCTATATAATGTATTTAGAGACAGCTAAATAAATATTTAAATTATAAAAACAATAATGAAACCAAACAAACAAATATTCTTTATGCAAAAACCCATCTTTCGACTGATACTTTTTATGACATCATGATAATATAAGCTATAATTATCAATTTTTACCGGCTCTGACTTATATGCTGTTTGCCGCTAAATGACGCTTAGATTTCAAGTTTCAACAAGATGGCTTTATTTATTAATTTAAAGTCGAATAATATCAGTCGACACAGTAAAATACAAAAAGCCACAAATAAATTGAATTGAATTAATATTTAAATTTATTAATTTATTTAATTTGGACTCATATCATATACGAAGTGCAATAATTAAATTTGAAAAACGGTTTATTTATAAGATTTCTGAAGGTATTTAAAAGCAAACTGGTCTAAAACATTTTGCATGTATTGGGGAAAACACAGAAAGTAAAAATTATGAATAGGATTTCTGAAGCTATTTAAATGCAAACTGGTCCACGAAGAAAACAAATAAACAAAAAAAAAGTCAAGAATATATAGATGGAGACGTGACGACTTATCAGAATATACCCAGGCCAAAGTTAGCTAGACACGGCTGCAACTCTAATTTGAGGTGCTCGTTTCATGGCATGCAATTGTCGCTCCATAAGTCATTAAAAGTAATCGTTTTGTTGGGCTTACATGCGCCAAACGGGCAACATTAGCACTCTGCATATTAGTTTGTATTTTATTTTTTTTTTGTTTTTTGGGGCGCAACCTTGCCGCTGCCAGACTGCCCAAGTCAGTCATCAGTAAGTGCGGGGTATGGGGAAATGGGCGTTTCAGCTAACGTTCAATCGCGTCAGCTAATCGCTTCAAGCGAAGCCAAAGCCAAAGCCAAAGCCAATTGGGGTCGTCATCGTAAAGTATCGATTACATCCGCTGCGATGTCGCGACCTGTTACCAAAATCCAAAACGCAATCCCCAATGCAAGGCAGGGCAGGGCAAGGCAAGGCAAGGCAAGGCAAGTCAAGGCATATATATCTAGCAGTGCCAGACAGCTCCAAAAGGGCTTTTTAGCGCCTTTTGGGCTATGTCGCTCAAAAAAGAAGGTCACGGGTTGAAGAGCCTACCGCAAACTTATAGTTTTTGTCCATTGTTTGTCTTTTTCAGGTGGGCAACCAAATCACTTTGCTACAGCAAAGTGGCCCAGAAAATTCCAAACAAATAAATCGCTGAAGTCACGTTCAGAGTTGGGGGGCCTCTCCCTCTTTTTTTTTGACTGTATGGAATTTATGCCATTGATTTTGAGGGTAATTTAAGGATTTGGTTTATTGGGTAACTCATTCCAAAATGAAAATCAGAAATAATCAAAACCTGCGCATGCAAATATATAAAATATCAGTTTTACATGCAATAAATAGTCTTTAACCACAAAATGATGGTGAAAAATATATTTCTGGTTAATCACACTTAAGTATATTTCACACAAGTTGAAAGCTATGCAAACCAATCAAAGTAGCTTACTGCTCAGCTCCGTCAAAGATCGATCAAAAGTACACAATTTCTAAACGGCCAAAACCCATACGAAAACTCAATTTTTTGTAGATATAATATTCGAAAATTGTTCAATTGATTAATCCACTGATTGTGCCCCAAGAGTGCTGCACCAAAATGACTAAGAACGTTAGAGATAAATTAATGATGTTGGCAGAGTTGATAATCAATCCTTGCACTCTACTTTTTGCAGTTACACAAATCCAAATCCAAATCGAAGTCGAAGTCGAAGTCGAAGGAAGTGGGACCCTGTAAACCCGCACGCAATATCCGTACGCTCAACATGGCTGGCAGTATTGAACAACGTCCTTGGACGCCGACAGTGCGCATTGGTAGAATTGCGGCGGAGACTACAAATCCGGGACCAGCTATTGTCCAGTTACCAACGTTAATTGGTAAGCATATTCTATATTCTGCATGCAATACTCAAGTGAAGTTTCGATTGCAATTCACAGGCAGCAAAGTGCCGGATTCAAAGAAGAAGGGCGCACCGTCGTACTCCTTTGGCCACAAGTTATGTGGCAGGGATGAAACAACCGGACCCGGTCCGGCACAGTACAATGTGTCGGGAATGCGACCCAAAGGCAGAGATCATGCACGTGCCGCCACCCTACAGAGTCGCCCCAAGGAGCTGACACGCTTTGTCAATCCCGGCCCGGGTGAATACGATGTGATGCCGGCGGCGAAGGCTGTCATTGATGCCACACCCAAATACACATTTGGCAAGAAGCCGGCGAGCGCCAAGTTTCAGCTAATTCCAGGTAAGTCGAGACGGTCCTTATGGCCCAAACGAGTGTTCACCGTGTTGATTGTTGTTGGTTTGTTGTTGTTGTTGGTTTGTTGTCGTTGTTGGTTCCTGTTGGTTGTTTGAATGGCTATGCGTTTTTATTATGGTGTTGTGTACTTATTATATTGGTCATGGGTTGCATGCGCATCATTATCGCTATGGATTACGGAGAAGCCTCATATCTCAAGCAAAGACATCCAAGACATCCAAGATCCAAGTCACGGAGACAGGCCGCATCATCATCATCATCATTGTTGTATATATAAGAATCACATTTCGAGTTAACAGATCCATGAATGGATCGAATCCCATCCAAGCAGCGCGTAAGTAAACGCTGCCCTAAAAGCCATGAGATCTATCTCGCTATGCCTCTCTTTCTCTCTCTCTTTCTCTCTCTCTCTCTCTCTCTCTCTCTCTCTCTGTCTCTCTTAGTAGTCACGTAGCTGTAACTTTGTGCTGCTTGCTAGTATATTTGTGTCTCTCTCCCTCCCTCTCTCTCTCTCTTGATCTCTTACTCAGTAGTCACGTAATTGTAACTGCTTGCTACATACCTCTCTCTCCCTCTATCTTCATGTATCTATATATCTCAGTAATCACGTAGCTGTGGCCACTTGTACCAAAAAAACAAAACGTATTCAAAGAAAATTACAATTTTTATAATCGCAAATTATAGTAAATTTGAAAGCTATCGGAAAGCAAGTAACAAATGTGTAGAGTATGTAGATAGTCGTAGATTTTGAACCATGTACATTCCCAAATATATCTTTTTTTTAATGCTTTCACAAGCCTTTAATGAAACTAAATTAAATTATATATCTATTTTTTGCACAGAGTATAAAAACGCGTTGTTTCATACATTTTCTAGTCGTGTAATGTACAGATAATTGGTACATTTTTAGCACTATATTTACATGTACCTATCACACCAAAACGAAGAAGAATTAATGTACCCTGTACCATGTACCACTGTCTAACTAAAGTGCCTGGTTTTGGTACATTTGTACCAGCATCGCCAACTGCAACCGCAACTGCCAGTTGGTCTAGTATAGCTGTCTCCCTCCCACTCTTTTGCTTTCCTAATTTGACGACTTTCTCCCTCTCTTTCTTTTTGTACTTTTTTATGTAGTTAGTAGGCATTTAGCTGTATTTCAATGTACTTTCTATGTGGTTTTTCTTTGTATGGTTTGTGTTTGATTTGTTGAATTTGAATTTTGATTTTGATTATGACATTTAACATTTTTCTTCTTTTTAAACAAAATTTAACTGACCCACCCACTGACTGCCAATCGCGAATGCTGCGATAAAAAAAACAACAACATTTTTTAGGTCCTAACCATTATCAAGTGGTGCCGCTTGACGTCATCAAGCCGCGTGCGCCTCGTTATTCCTTTCGCATTAAGGTTAACGTTTACCTAGTTAACAATCCAGGTAACACAACTAACTGCCGGCCCAATTGGCTAATGTCTGTTGCCCCGCCATCCAGTTAATATCCACACATTCTCACACACGTTCTCTTCTGCATGAGTTTGTCACCACTTCTGGTTTTCCTGGTGTGCTCTCCATCCATCCATCTATCCATGTAGCTCTTTAACTCCTAGTAACAACACTCCGTAACTCATTCAGTTTAACCCACTCTAGTCTTACTTATTGCCATTTTTGTAGTCTAAAAACCAAAAAAGAGAAACTAAAAAATATGAAAAACGTTACCCGTACCGTAATTATTTGTTTTATTAACACTAACAGCGCCAAATAGCTATAGTCCCGAAAAGGTTACGCAATCGAGAAAGAATGCGCCACGTTACACATTCGGTAGACGAACTAAAATCCAACACGATCAGCATACACCAGGTAATATGTTGTCAAACTCCCTTGCCCCCTGCCCTACGCCCTACACACAACCCAACCCCCTCAAACCCACGAGCAATGAGGCACTTGTCTGTAATATATACCAGCCAGTAGCCAGTAGTAGCATCTAGTTAGACTTCGGATTGGATTACACCCGGCTAAACGAACACATTTCGGTCTCCAGTTCCACATAGTAATCATTTTCCTATCTATCCCGTACAGCTCCTGGCGCCTATTCCCCCGAGAAGGTTAAGCTCAGCAGGACACCCGAATTTAGTTTTGGCATCAGACATCATGAACTGCGATCCGACTATACGCCAGGTTTGTCCAGCTCCACTTAAATGTAACTTATAACTCAAGCACACCTTCTCAATGTACATCCTTCAAGCAGTAAATATCTGTAGTTTACCATCAGTAGTATCCATAGGGGCACTAAGCATACGTAACACAATTTCCAGAAAACAACAATCCCTTTTTTAGAGTTTTGAGCAATAATTTTGTTATATTAACAAATTGCAAAGTGGATTCCTTGCAAGTAATTCTTAAAATAAGTGTTATTTCGCAGTCACCTGCCACAAAACTGATCAAATGTTAAATAAAAATGAAAACTTGAACTTAAAACTCTCAGCACCCGAAGCGCAGCTGACCCAGAAATTTACCCAATCAATCACATATTTTATGCATCAATAAGTTCTTAGTCGATTTGATGCCTTTTTTATATTGTATGCTTAGTGGTAGTAAACTATATATTTTAGTGAATGCTAAGCAAAAGTTTCGCTTGAATTTAAATATTTCGTTTTGCATTATAGAATTTGATTGAAATTCAGAAACGATTCATAGCGAATCAGGTCGTACATTGAGCAAACACTCATAGGTAGCGTAGATATAAGACTTGCATCCAATCGGCTTCAATTTTGTGAACCCTTGCAGCACCTGGCTCTTATAAGCCGGAGCAAGTAGTCCTCGAGCACACGCCCGCATATAGTTTTGGTCTGAGGACAAAGCACATACAAGTCAACGATTCGCCAGGTGGGTTCTAGTCTTGAGCCTTGCTCTAATCACAGCTGATTACCTTCACTTAAATTCTTAACCTTAGCACCCGGCACGTACAGTCCTGAAAAGTCTAAATTGCATTCGACACCCGCTTTTAGCATCGCTGGCAAGGCGAATCATGATGTGGTCGATGCCACACCAGGTGAGTGTAATCGGCCAAGCTCCAAGCCAATGCGAAACTTTAGCAATATTTGTAAAGTTTAGCTTTATTCCTACTCTAAATGGAATTTCCGCATCTTTAATTTGTTTACAGCGCCCGGCGCATACGAGCCAGAGAAGTGTGTGTTGAACAAAACACCCGCCTTCAGTTTTGGGCAACGTGTGCAGTTGAGCAGGTCGCAAGAGACACCCGCACCCGGCACCTATGAGCCGGAGAAGGTGCGCTTGGACTTTGCGCCCTCCTACACGCTGGCCGGCCGACACGAGCTGAAATCCGTAAACCTCAGCCCGGCCCCAGGCTCGTATGCCCCGGAAAAGTATCGTAGCGATCACACGCCAGCGTTTAGCTTCGCTGGTAAGCATGAGCATCGACTCGATAGCTCCACACCGGCACCGGGCGACTACTCTCCCGAAAAAGTACGGCACGATCACAATCCCGCTTTCTCATTCGCCGGACGCCATGACACACTCAAAACCAGCGACACCCCAGCCCCAGGCGCCTATGACACCGAAAAGGTGCGCTTAGACCACAATCCCTCCTTCTCCTTCGCCGGCCGACACGATCTCCACAAGCCGAGCGACACCCCGGCCCCGGGTGCATACTGCCCCGAGAGGGTGCGACAAGACCACAATCCGGCATTCTCCATGGCTGGAAAGCATCAAGTGACGATTACAAATGGCACGCCAGCCCCGGGAGATTATTGTCCCGAAAAGACCAGGCTGGATCATGCACCTGCCTACACTTTTGGTGGCAGGAATGATCACAAGGTGGAGAGTAATACACCTGCTCCCGGTGATTACCATCCAGAGAATGTTCGACTAGATCACAATCCGGCATTTTCTTTCGCCGGTCGTCATGACCTCCAAAAGCCAAGTGAAACTCCAGCTCCTGGAGCCTATTCGCCTGAGAAAGTACGTCAAGATCACAATCCGGCATTCACAATCGCTGGCAAGCACGATCCGAAGATCACAAATGGCACACCAGCACCGGGAGATTACTGTCCTGAAAAATCCCGATTGGATCATGCACCTGCCTACACCTTTGGTGGTAGAAATGACCCGAAAGTGGAGAATAATACACCTGCTCCTGGGGATTATCATCCCGAAAACGTCAGACAGGATCACAATCCTGCTTTCTCCTTTGCGGGTCGCCACGATCTTCACAAGCCGAGTGAGACTCCAGCTCCTGGATCCTACTCGCCAGAGAAAGTACGCCAAGATCACAATCCAGCATTCACAATGGCTGGCAAGCACGATCCGAAGATCACAAATGGCACACCAGCACCGGGAGATTACTCTCCTGAAAAATCCCGATTGGATCATGCACCTGCCTACACTTTTGGTGGCAGAAATGACTCTAAAGTTGAGAATAATACACCTGCTCCAGGTGATTATCACCCGGAAAAGGTGAGGCAAGATCACAATCCTGCTTTCTCATTTGCCAGTCGTCATGACCTCCAAAAGCCAAGTGAAACACCTGCGCCTGGAGCGTATTCCCCTGAGAAAGTTCGCCAAGATCACAATCCCGCATTCTCAATGGCTGGCAAACACAATCCAAAGATCTTAAATGATAACCCAGCACCTGGAGATTACTGTCCCGAGAAGACTAGATTAGATCACACTCCCGCTTATTCCTTTGGTGGTAGAAATGACCCGAAAGTGGAGAATAATACACCTGCTCCTGGGGATTATCATCCCGAAAACGTCAGACAGGATCACAATCCTGCTTTCTCCTTTGCTGGTCGCCACGATCTTCACAAGCCGAGTGAGACTCCAGCTCCTGGAGCCTACTCGCCTGAGAAAGTACGCCAAGATCACAATCCAGCATTTTCAATGGCTGGCAAACATGATCCCAAAATTACAGTCGATACTCCAGCTCCAGGAGACTATAGCCCTGAGAAAACTCGATTGGATCACACTCCCGCTTACACTTTTGGTGGCAGGAATGATCACAAGGTGGAGAGTAATACACCTGCTCCCGGTGATTACCATCCAGAGAATGTTCGACTAGATCACATTCCAGCATTTTCTTTCGCTGGTCGTCACGACCTCCATAGGCCAAGCGAAACTCCAGCTCCTGGAGCCTATTCGCCTGAGAAAGTTCGCCAAGATCACAATCCGGCATTCACAATGGCTGGAAAGCATCAAGTGACGATCACAAATGGCACACCAGCGCCAGGGGACTATTCCCCTGAAAAGTCTCGATTGGATCATACTCCCTCCTACACATTTGGTGGCAGGAACGAGCCCAAAGTGGAGAATCATACACCTGCTCCAGGTGATTATCACCCAGAGTATGTTCGACTCGATCACATTCCCGCCTTCTCATTTGCCGGTCGTCATGATCTGCACAGGCCAAGCGAAACTCCAGCTCCTGGAGCCTATTCGCCTGAGAAAGTGCGTCAGGATCACAACCCAGCATTTTCGATGGCCGGCAAGCATGATATAAAGATCACAAATGGCACACCAGCGCCAGGGGATTACTCGCCGGAGAAGACGCGACTGGATCATGCACCCGCTTACACATTTGGTGGCAAATATGACCCCAAGGTGGACACCCATCAGCCGGCGCCCGGCGACTATGCGCCAGAGAAAGTACGCCTCGACCATACACCCGCCTACACAATTACAGGTCGGACGAGCATCGAGCATGTCAGCCATACCCCGGCGCCCTGTGACTACAGACCGGAGAACTGTCAGCTGGATGGCACGCCCGCCTTCACCTTTGGCATGAAGCTGAAACGGGAGCAGATCAGTGATACTCCAGGTAAATAATTGAGCACGAAGCGGCTTGGGGTATTCATTTGACTTGCAAATGAGTTCAAATCGGTTCATCCTTTGGCTTTGTCTTGTAGCACCCACTGCATATGAACCGGAAAAGCACAACACTCAGCACACACCAGCCTACACATTTGGCACTAGAACCGAGACCAAGGTCACCACCGATTCACCCGGTAAAGAACCCTACTTAGTATTACTATCTTCTACATCTTAGGCTTACTTTCACTAGCATGTTGCTTACTTTATGTCTTGTCTTGCTTCTATATTTATACATATATATATATATATATATATATATGTATGTATGTGTTTTGTGTGCTGCACCTTGTAACGCCTGTCCCTAGCTCCCGGACATTATCACCCAGAGCAATGCAATCTCGACAGCTCGCCGGCATTTAGCTTTGGTCTCAAGACAACACCTATGCCCATCATTCCAGGTAGGTGCTGCTTGTCTTTTGTTTATTGTTCTAAGCTTTAAGCTGGTGCTGGATATTCGCATGCTGTATATAAACCCTTGCAGAACTTCAAGTTTCCTTACATTTGTTGCATTTTGTCAGATTTGTATCCAAATGGGATAAATAGTTCATATACACTCAAAAACATCGCCCTGAATTTTAGTTTTCCGTATTCAAAAATAAATAAAGAAATACACTAAATTTTAGAAAAATGTACCTTCAAATTAAGAAAATGGATAAATCTGGTTTTTGGAAAAATACTTACTGAATATTAAGGTAAGCTGTCCAAGGCGGCAAAAGTATGAACTGGTCTCTAAAATTCAGCGCGATTTTTTTCTGTGTGTAGAAACGGTCAGACAATATTCAGCTTACATATCTGAATTTTGTATGTTTTTCTAGTATTTGTAAACTTTTTTTTGTGTTAAACTAATCAACGTGAGTTTGACAAAATAACATATAAGATATATGTATGTCCATATATAGATCTGCAAGGGTATTCGAACTTCGGCAATTCGAAGCTAGCTGTTCTTTGTTTAATTGTTTTTGTATGTACTATTTTCTGTATTTCCTTTTTCCTATTTTCTGTGTATCTCGTATATATACATATATATATATATTTTGTTTACATTATATCGGTGTACTGGCCTGCATACATACATATACATATATGTACCACATGTATATACAATACATATATACAATACTGTATATTCATCCAAACTGCACTCACTAGAACCTAGAGGCGCTTACATTGAAGATCGCATCTTGCAAAGACGTGAAAGACGCTTGGCTAGTCCCGGTAAGAGAGCATCAAGCAAAAATACTCGAAAACCTTTCAAGTACTTTCATTTAATATGCCTAATTGCAATTATACACTGAAATCCATTTGTTACCCTTAGCGTAAAGTGTGTGTAAAATGGCCAAAAAATATATAAGCAGAGTTTGTAGTCACAGTTGGATAGGAGAATGAAGTGGTTGATTACGGGAATTTTAGTATTTTGGATCATCTCATTGATCGATAGTGGGAGATGTAAGTTTATAATGAGATGAGCCAAAGACAGAGCCGTTGGAAAAAACTCGAAAATGTTGTCATTTTAGTTAGACCAAATGGGGCGTGTTTGGTGAAAAACAAATACAAAAACGAGCGAAACTGTAAGGGACCCCGTCGCCAGTTTTATGTCTTCCATCGCATCATTTTGAACTGTGTATCGGTTTTCTCCAAGTGCCAGCGAGTCCACAAGCACAACGAGTGGCCCAGTCTCAACAAATGTCAAAGAGAATGCGCATGGCATATGCAAATTATAATGCCTCCCAACGCAACGAATACAACGACGACAACAACAGAGGACCCTGCAGCTGGCGGACAAGCAGCGGCAAGCGACTAAACCAAGAGCGGCCAGATCACAGTGAGCAGCTGGAGCTGGAGCTGATGCAGTCATAGAATAGACGTTGCCGATAAGTGAAATGTTAACTAAACAAGTAAAGTACAAAGTCGACTACGATATACCCTGAACCCTGATCGTGAGCTGTAATATATATTCTAGTTTCATTTGCAAATTTCACACACCCAAATGTAAGCAGGTGTGAAAATGCACTCATTTCTTGAGGCAGTCACAGGTACTGAATTAATACAGAAAATGTTTGCACCTGCTGAGAGGAATGTGATGAATGTGAAAACATATTTTTTGTAATTTTGTAATTACGACTTTAATTTATACGAGTACACAATATTCGCTTGTGTAATTCGATTGCATTCTTAATGATATTGCCATAGCTCAGTTGTCGTTTAGAGTCAAGTGTAATTTCAGTTGGCGAGCAAAGTACTTGAAACGTTTGATAAGCTGATAGAGGCGTGGGAAACTACATACATGCATACACAGAGAAGAAAATGGTATCAAGTTCGTTTATTTCGGATGTTGTTCGAATGCTTACTTCTCATTTGTATTCCCGACTTTCTCTCGATCTGAGATTAGACACCTCAAGTTGAGATTAAGATTCACCATTTTTATTTTGTTTTGTTCGAATGCATTTAATTTTCTCTGTGTACTCGTATGCATATGTATATATTGTGTATAAACCGACATAGCAAACTACACCATTGAATTGAATCTAATTGCAATCTGTATCATAGTACGCCACAATAATGACAACACCAATGCAACCACAACAACAACCACCACAACAACCACTGAGACGCGCTTTGTGAATGGCGTTCAGGTGCCAGTGCAGCAGGAGAATGGCCAGGTGGAGACAAAGACAATCGTAAAGCACACAACCACAAATGGCACCAGCACACCACACACACAGCTAGCACCAGTCCCAACGGGAACAGCCACAACAGCAACAGCAACAGCAACAACAACCACCACAAAGACAACAAAAGTCGTAAACAGCACAAATGACAATCAGAGCGATCAATCAAGATTGAAGCACACCACCATGCACCATGTGGCAAATGCGCACGCCCAAAGGGGCAATCTTCAAGTCACCGCCCAAGGCAAAGCGGATGCCAGCACCACCAAAGCGGCAGCGGCAAGCACACGCACAGTGGTGCAAAGTGACGGTGCAATTGTCACCAGTGGCAAATCCATCAAATCGAGCACCGTCAAGTACGCTGTGGAGGCGAGCAGCGTGCAAGAGAAAATAATCAGGTAACCCTCGTCTCGCTAAAACCCCCTTAATTGTTACTCGCTGTTTTGTGTGTTTTTCCCTTTATTTCTTTTTTTTGCAGCCTCATCATAATCCAAGCTCTCTCACCTATTAACCCAGCCATTCAAACAACCAGTCAACCAATTCTAGTATCCTACACTAAAAAAATATATAAAAATAGAGGATGAATATCTGTGAACAGAATCGTTTCTTAGCCGTGTCTGAAGTACGCTTAATGCGTTTTTACTGATTTAAGTACAAAATTCTTCATTTGGATACGTTCTTCAATCACTATTTCAATTCTTATTTACTAAAATTAATTGTAGCATAATTTAAGCGAAGGTCGGCTTGATGTTTGTTGATGTTAATGTTTGTTGAAGGCTTGCCTCTGTTCAATATTTAGTTTGATCTTTAAAAAAAATTAAACTCTTTTCAACATAATCGACAATTTGGAGTAAATATTAACTCGGAATAATTTATTTTGAGGAGTTTTGTACTTATACAAATTGAATATAGCGGAATCCATGTTAAGCTGGTCATAGCTTCTTCTGTGTGTATTTATTTGGTGGTCTACATTGTGCCTGATGTCTTTTAATCTGCAGCTCCTAACGTCTACAAGATACCCACTGTCTTGGGCAGCAGCAAGGAGGGCCCCATACGTTCAGCACCTGCCTTCACAATGGCCGGACGGATGCGTCAGCCGCTGATTCCGGCCCTGGTGTTGCCCGGACCCGGTTATTACGATGGCGAGTATACGGTAACCAAGTCCAAGCCACCAGTTTATACGATGCGCGGCAAATATAATATGACCAGCGATGATAATAAGCCCGGCCCAGGCGCACACTGTCCCGAAAAGGTAGGCAATTAAAATTTATTATTTATTTATTTGACTTGACCTGACCTGACCTGACCTGACCTGACCCGCAGTATTGGGAGAAACGTTCGACGCCTGCGATATCCTTTGGCATTGTGCATTCACAGTTCTGTGGCAAGTTGGGCACATATATTTTGCCCGAGCGTTATACACGCTGCCTGCTCACAAATCGACCCGATAAGAACTTTCCATAAGCTGAACACAGCCCATTAAATCCACCCAGAGCATTAATAGAAAGCCAAATTAGAAAAAGATTGAAATGATGTCAACTAAATATAACAAAAAATAAATGTTGCTATTCGATCTTTTGTTAATGTGAATGTGAAATCCACAGGTGAACCTATCCCATATGCCCTCCTACAGTTTCGGCATCAAGCACTCGCCCTATTTGGGCCACCTGAAACAGAAGGACAACGATTGCGATTATGGCTTTTCGGGCATCTGCTGAACATTGTGGAACAATCCTGGAACACCTGTGGAACTCTTCTGCTCGTCCTCGCCCTGCTCAAGACGGTCTCTATTTCTTTGACACAAAACATTGCTTCGTCACTTTCAGTTGCAAACTCCAAGTAACCCCAAACTCTTTGTGTGGTACACATCGAGCACTAACCTTAAGATTTGATATTTTTGGAAATCATATATTGTAAGTCCAAAGTGTTGTAAAATGTTAAAAATATACATAAATATATATATATATATATATATATTTATTCAACAAGTAAGAATGCTCAACATTTACTTCATTATTGCATGATGAATAAGTTATCAATTTACATTTAGTATCAAAGAGATACGAGTATATCTATCTTTAAATAAATGTGTATCTAAACTCTTTGGTAGCATTAATCTAAAGTTCAAGGAATTATCAAATGGCATCACTTGTGAAAATCTGTTCATTTTTCTCAACGATCCTGAGTGAAATTCGAGGAGAAATGTGTTAATTAATTGGGATGTCAAACCGTGGTCAGAAGTCAATACACATGTCAGCATCGATCGTAAACCAAGCCCTATTTTTGATTATTATGCACTTCACATATTTTTTGCATATATTAAAAAAGAAATTCCGCTCTGCAAGTTTCTTATTGCTTGTCTTGTTTTTCACTTATTCGGTTTTAGTTTGGTTAGTTTTTACCTGAGTTGTGGGTGCAATTGTGGAGTCTGCTTATCTCAGTAATCAAATCAAACACTCAATGAAATAGAGAATGAAAATTGACAGCACATCCTTTACACCCTAATAACTTGTTGGGTTTACGACTGACAAATCTGTGGAAAGGAAAATGCGAGAAAAACACCAACAGGCAGCAACAGGTTCGTATATAAAAGCGACTGCGGTTGAACTGAGCTCATCAGTCTGGCAAGGAAAACCGCGGAGCAAGCAATATGTCAATAGCAAAAACAATTAATGGAAAATTCGTGTGGAAGGTGCCATCAAGCGTCAGCTTCTCTTATTCCAATGATAATAAGAGTTATCCGGTAATACTCATCCAAGATATGACTCGCAATGTCAGCTACAAAGTGGAATCGGCTCAAAGATCGTGCTCCAGACACGGCACGGGTATCTATCTGCTGTTGGAGGAGAATCGTGTCATCTTCGTGCCGGCTGGCACACATTTCAAGGATTCAACATTCAGGAAACTGAAAAGCGGCCTCTACCACGTCACCAAGAGGCGTCGCCTAATCGATGGGGACGAATTTATCATTAGCAAGAAGCCAGTACTCTTTCATCATGATGCCGGCAATGAAACTATCATTCAGCCAGTACTTGTTGTGGATAAGATGGGAAAAGCGAGCCAAGAAAACAGAAAAAGAAAATGAATCTGAATCTGAACCTGAATCTGAAGTACGGCACCCGATCTGGTTTGGGATGTCAATGGGAATAAAAGTGTGTCACTGCATCTGTCAATGTATCTACGTAGCATATGGAAACAATTCATCAAAAGTAACGCAGCGCAGGTTCCGGATGATTGGACTGAATCTAAAGTACAACATTCAACACATGTTGTTTATCTACAAACAAACTGACAAAATAATATTTAATATTAACACTTCTTTAATAGAAAACAAATGTATTCAAAACTTACTCATCACTCATCAAATCGGTACAGAAAACTATGTGAATAAAGTATAGAAAAAAATGCTGAGTCGATCTTGTGGTTTTGCAATATTCATCAAAAGTAAGTAATTAGCACTGGTCAAGGATGCTTTCAGTGGATCTAAAATAAATAAAGTAAATGTAAGCACGAGAATCTAAATCTAACTAAACGCATCTATCTGAAAATCAATTAATCTTATTATTAAAGTTTATTCTTCTTCAAATTTCAACTTCTGAAAATCAACAAAAAACGTTTGACTTTCTTTTTTTAAATTAGTTTTTAAAATCAATAAATATTAAGAACTTGTTTGTATTGTGTTTTCTATTCGAGCTGCTGCCAAAATACACACATTCTCACACACACACACACACACACACACCACACACACACATGCAAATATAGAAGAAGAAAAGACAAAGGTTAATTGTGTTGTGCACTCCATTACCGTTATGTTTTATTGCCACCAGAAATTAACAACTAAATTGCAAGACTCGTAATATAATATTGCAGATCGTAGAGGATGTTAATTCTTTGTGATTTCGACCTCTGCGTGGAAACATGACTTGCCCTGCAAAAAAAAAACAGACACAAAATAAATAAACAAATATGAATCACATCGCATTTAGAGAGAGAGAGAGAGAGAGAGAGAGGGGAAATATCTAAATATCTAGACAAATAACTCACAGTATCATGTTTGATTTCACTGTCGATGATCAGATGACCCCGAGCCATGCCCAACATGTTCTTGTATTTGGTCAGATCGACTCTGTGTTCGTTGGAACAGATCTTCTCCTCGGCAACTGGGCATTTGGATGGTGCACCGAATACCTTCAGCATATCCTTCGCCTCGCTGGGCGCCTGATCCATCATCGCGCAGAGATCCATTTTGCCCTCCTTCATCACAATGCCATCCTTTTGCACCTTGAACTTGGACACAGCCGTCGAGAAGGCCTTGTTCGAAAAGCAGCCAGTTGGCACCAGTTCGCACTTCTTGTTCAGCTTCACACTGAAGTCTTCATCCAGCTGGATAATGCCATCCGCACCGGCACAATTCTCCAATTTCACAAGCTTTGCCTTGTAGCCATTCTAATTTTAAACACATTTGCAAATGCAATTAATGATTTTGGTTGGGTTTTATTGGGTTTAACTGAGTTTCTAAGGACTCCTTGACTTGTAAACGAAAAAGCCAAGGCTAGCCAAGCTGCAGTTAAGCATTTTCTGCCTTAGAAACTCAGTTAAACAATGTTTTTTATATTTAGTTTTTAGTTTTAAGTTGTATTTTCTTAATTTTTGTAACTTACACAAGCTAAGGCCACGTCAAATGCTATTGTGCAACTGACGAGCACTATCACAAAATTCGGAAACATTTTCGATATGGATTTGGACAGACTATCCCTATCTGAAGACCTATTTATACAGTCAGGCCAGTGGAAGTGGGAACGTTTCGACTCGCTAGCTCAACAATTATTTACACATTAAGCGGTGCTTGAATACTGCGATCGCTGATCGTTCAGCTCAATTGCAAAACTGATCGGTAGACATTATTATGTGGATATATATATATATTTATTATTATTTTTAATTGTTCTCGTAGAGGTATTTGGCTTGCATGTGGATCAGAGGACGGATAAAATCATATGTCAACTCTGACATAATCCATCGAAAATAAACAAATTATTTGACATGACACCAAAAATATATGTAAATCACATTATGCCATGGAAAATGGGAAATGGAAATGCTTAAAGCAACTGGTGCGTTAAGTTATAGCATGATAATAAACAATATTTTGTAGTAAATGCTCTAATTAAATAATCATGCATTGAACTCTGAGAATTCACTTTTGCAATTGCATTAATTCACGCAGCAAAACAGAGTCCCACATAAAAAACGCTTACAATTTTATTAAGAGTAGTGTTTTTTTTTATATAAATACATTTCTTTAAACTTTTTAAAATTCTTGTTTATTATTTACACTCATAAAAAATGTTATTATAATGAGTCTGATTTCAAAATAAAATTCTTTTATCTAAAATAGCATAATTCCCATAAGAAGCATGTTGATAACTCTGCAAAAAGTAACATTAAATTTACATACACTTAACAGTTCATCAGACTGTTATGGCAGTTTCAAAACGCCAACCTACGCAAAACCAAAACTGCAAAGCTGGCTGCTACAGCACACATTTAGTACAGTATTTAACAGTCTGGCAATGCTGTGCACACAACTTGCCGCAGTGTGTCGCAGATTTAACAGTTATGTCGGTGAGCAGGCTTAACATTTAGTTCAATTTAACTGCTCGCGCTGTTTGGACGTGTTCAACGGGACGCGCGTTTTTTCAAGAGTGTGGCACAATTCTTGAGTCTGAATAACAAATAATGACAAATACAACAGAAAATAAAAATATATATAAAAATACAGTTTAAACTCGTTGACAACGCAATTAATAGTTTTACGCGGCGTGGCGCAAGATTTTCCCTATTCTGTGTGTGTTTTAAGTGTGTTTTAAGTGTATTGAAAATGTAAGCTTTCATAAAATGTCTCAAAAAGTGCAACAATTATTCTTATACGAATATGCAGACAACAATTCAAAAATCAAAAGAGGTGCTAATGAGTGTATGCAAATTCTATACAGATATTCAATGGGAGAGTACAAACTAACCGAATAGTACAGATAGACAGGGAAATGGAGAAAGAGAGAGAGAGAGAGAGAGAGAGAGAGAGAGAGAGATAGCCAAGTGGCTACAGGTGGTGCTTACAAAGAGATTCGATAGCAAATTTCAAATATATTCAATTCAAATACAGAAACAAATAAGTGTTTGTGTGTATGTATGTGTGTGTGAGTGTGTGTGTTGGTGACGTTTATTGACAGTTCTCAATGTTGTTTATTTAATCTGAATGCAATTTGCTTTTTTAGTGTTGTCAGGGATAAGTGCTCTATGCACATATATAAATATTGCTATATCAGTGTGTGTGTTCTACTGTTATCAAATTCATTTTTCATTGATAAGTGTGTTTTAAGTGTGTTTGTTGCTGGGTGTGCTTGAGTGTGTGTGTGTGTGTGCGAGTGTGCGAGTGTATTGAAGACATTCCAGTGAAACGAACGAGACACCAACACCAATACAATAACAGTTTTTAGCACCCAGGTAAAACAACTTGGCTGTGATTCATCGCTGAACGTTTGTTAAAAGCGAGTGTTGTTGTTGTTGTTGTTATTATTATTGTTGTAATATTGTGAGTAATTGTAGACCGCGTAAGCAGCTGACTATGTCAACGACAATGACGAGATCGCAAACAGTGTGGAAGTCTCTCACTCATCCACTTCAGCTAAAACAACTCCCAAATTCATAAATTTTGGTTTTCTTTTTTATATGTTATTTAAATTTTAAAAATTCTCTTTCCTTCAAATGATTATTTGCATATTTGCAGATCTCATGATAGACTTTATTTTAATGATATTTCCCAAAGTGCAAGAAATAGCTCAAAAGTCATCAAAATTAATACAAAATTATAATATACAATTCATTATATATATAATAATAATTTAGTTATTTAATGTCGAAAATCGTATGCAAATTCATCTGAAAAATGCAATCTATAAAAGTGAATTGCAAAAAAACTGGAAACATCAAAATTTTCCAATGAAATTGTTAATACCTATTCGTATAAATTCGAATTGCATACTTTTTCAACATTGAAACAAAGACTTTATGCACAACGTTGCAGCCAATGACCCAGCTGTCAAGACAGAAACGAAAGAAAGAAATGAAATAAATAAAAAGAACACTGTTCTTGAGTATGTTTCTTTTGTGTTTTTTTGGCAGCGACCAGTTTTGGGTAAACAACTTTCTTAAACCGGTTGCCAGCAAAGAGGAAGCTCCAAAATATGAATTTATTGGAGAGACGAGCTCTTTCTGTTAGCATCAATTGTTGTGAGCTTATTTGAAAAGAATAAGCAAAGAAGGCACATTGATCGACACAATGAGTCAGTCAGCTTAAAGTCAAATCGAGGATGAATAGATGCAAAGATGCCAAGATACAAAAGCTAAATACAGCATGTGATCGAATCAAAGATACTTCCATATACAAATTGTATCTGCGGTATCTGTGTCAGCTGCACAATTACACGCTGTGTCCGATTTGTTTACTAAATGGAGGCAGCCTGGCATGCAATCGAGATCTCCACTTGCTCCACTTGCTCCACTTGCTCCACTTGCTCCACTTTAACCATTAGCCACAGCCGCTAATTGCTGTTGCTGTTGCAGCTGCCTACATTCATCAATCACTTCATGTTTCTGGCAAATTAGAGGGGAGTTTGTGGGGCTGGCAGAAAGGCCACACCATGAAACTGTTTTGATAAGCCGGAAAATCAATAGAGCCAAGGCGCTTCTAAAGAAAAATAGCCGATTGCATTTTCACATTTCACATTTTCACACCAACACTTTTTTTGCAAATAATCGATGCTGGCATCTGAAAAATGTTTCAGATTAATGGCAATTGCACTGCATTTCACTGTTTCAGTTTGTATAGCTTAGTAAATGACTTGGCACGAGCCATAAATAAATAAACATATACTTTGAAAGTGCTCGACTAAAATGAATGTAAGTGAAATACCGTAGGAAAGAACTTTACTTAAATATTTTCTGTGTTTCATATTTCAGGATTATTATAAATATAGAGAAGCTATTAGAGTCTTATGTGTCAAAGAATTTTAGCCAAGAGGTCAAACAAACAGTCTTTTAAGAAACAGTTTCAGAAACTGTGCCAAAACAATTTTTTTTTCAAGAACATGTTGCAGGCATATTAATAATTCGTACAGTTTGTTAATAAAAACCCTTATCGCAAAATTATAAATTCGAAAGAATTTCCAACCTTTACCAGTTCTCCTTTCCCCCAACTAACTCAACATTAAGCCTCATTTTTCACACAAGTAGAGGGTATATAAAATGGTCCAATGCTGTGGCTTGTAGAATACTAATTTAAGGCAGGCCATTGAGCTGTCTTTTTGTTTGGTCAGCTAACTTACTGGCTTTCTGGGTGGTGGCTGCAGTTGCATTTGCAGTTGTAAAGGTTTTGGCCATAACTCATGTAAAGCTGTTAGCTTTAGCGTGTTGGCTTTCACCTTGCAGAGAGAGAAGGAGAGAGAGAGAGAGATAGAGAGACAGTAGAGGAGAGACAGATAGAGAAAGAGAGCTGAATAGCGTAAAGATTTCTGTTACTTTTGATTATGTTTATTTAGAAGTTTTCCTCTTTTCGGGCACGGCATTTGCAGGTCGTAAATTTTGCGGACAGCTAGTGAAAAACTTGCTCCTTAGCACGCAGTTGCCAAATAACAATAAAAACTTAATCTCATTTGCCCTGCCAACAACCGTAGCCCCCTCATATGCTGTGCCCCTCAAACCGTGACTTTTGCTTGCAGCACACTTAATTTAAATCATGGCAAAATGCACGAATTGAAATGTTTTCAGCATTTTCCGCGACCCAATATTAAAAATAGCATAGAAAAGAAAAGCGCAGCCGGCCAAAATAAAAATAATAATTGTTATTAAATATTTCCATGCAAAACAGTTAAAAACAACTGAATGCAAGTTTTTTTTTTGGGCCAATGCCAATTTATTGACAAGTGGAGGAGGGTGCAGGGGCACTATTGATAAATTGATACACACAAATAAACCGCAAAAAACACTTGAAGATTGTATTTGCAATAATATTTATGGCATTTGTGGTTCTAGTTGTTGTTGTTGTTGTTGCAAATAGTCGCTGCCTTCGATATGGCTAATACTATATATATATATATATATATCATATATATGTAAGTCGGGCAGTTTGCCAACTAGATTTTCATTAAAATGTTTCTTAGCTGAATTGTCATAAATGCCATTTAATAGTCGACGGCAATGAAATCGAAAGCTAAAAGTAACACACAAATTTCGTCTGTCGCAAGCAGCATTAAAAAAAAACAGAAAAAAACATCTTTAGATTGTGGCCTTTATTATATAAGCCAACATGCGTTCAACTTAAGCCGATTTGCAGTACAAATTGCCACGTCTCTGACTCATCCGTAAGACACATTTACAGCTTTTTGTTGTTTAATTTGTTTAATTTCACTTTTAATTCATTTCATTCATTTGAAATTTGCCACTTTCCTAGTAATTGTGGAAAAAGTGGAGAAAAAACCCAAATAGAGACTCATTTTAGTGTTTGGATTTAACCCGCAACTTGCTACTCTTCCTGTTCCTCATCTCTTTAAGCCCACCACTACCCCTCTCCTCTTCCCACTTCTGTGACAACAGCTCTTTGCATACTCGACTTTAGCTGCGTATATTTTGCGATTTAGCTGCCGCTTCTAGGCGACATTTTAATGCCCATCTTATCGCAGTAAAGTTTCATTCGTATGTGGGAAATTAGTGAGATGAATCGAGGCAATCCACAGAGCCACATGGATTCCAAAAAAGATTGCAGCTCACTTAACTTAAAAATAAAGTAATCTAGAGGGCAAATTTCGCAACTATTTTCGACTCCTTAGAAATGCATTTCTTAATAATAGAAAATATTTCTAAAAAGAAATACTTTCTTGCTTTCAGGGGAATCTTATAAATTTCAGGTCTACTTTCTTTCTGAGTGCTGCTTCGTACAATTGACCCTTGTATATGGGAAATGTCAGAGACTATCCGAGGCATCGACTTTATCATATATCTGAAGCTGAAAAGATCTAAATCGATTCCAAAGATTCAAGTAGTGAATATCAAGTTACAGTCATCTTGTACATCCGTTTCTTATTTATAATTTAGCTCTCTTGCGATTCTTGTGAATATCTGAGCAATCGTAAAGATAAGCAAATACACACACACCAACACACACACACCAACACCCGCACCTACGCAGAGTGTCTAGCATTTGCGAAACACATGTTAAACAAGCTGATAAGGCGCATTTCGCCTTTTTGTATCTGGCAGATACAGTATCTAAAGCCCGCACTGGTTGCGAGCCCGAAATATGAAATACACAGCAATATACAAATACGATTAGATGTTGGCCTTTATCTGGCAGCGTCTTGAGGTTCCATGGGAGGTGGGGGGCGTGGCCAAGAGGTGGTCGGCTGCTCAGTTGGTTTTATTATTTTTGTTGTTGTCGCTGCTGTTTGTCTTGCCAATTTATCAAATGCAAAGTTTTTGTTTGTTTTCCCAGTTTTGTGTTTCAGTTGTTGTTTATGCATCTGTCTTCTAGATTAGCTAGCCTCAAGTTGTTGTTGCTGTAGTTGTTTGTAGTTGTTGTTGATACAACGTTTGCACTTAAAAAAATGCATTAGGAAAACAGCTCGCCGCCCGCAGTTTCTGGAACCGCAGTGGGCGAGACAATCCGTTAGGTTGCACAATCAGCCAACAACACCCCCTGCAGCGTGTGTGTGGCATGCTGCACTTCTTGCCCCGCCCAAGAGTGAAATATGTCAACCACCCACACAAAAGAATAAAAGCAAAAGCAGCAGCAGCAGCAGCAGCAACAACAACCAGAATAAATTTCAGTTATTTCGCCACCACAATTATCGCAATTAGCTGGCTCGACATATTGGTAAATATTGAGACAAGCCCCAATTTGGCAGCCACAACAAGAACCACAATTGTTGTCTGCCTCGTCTGCCATCATTAATTAATTAGTAAGTAATTAACAAAACTCGCTCAAACTTGCAATCGACATATTTCGCCGGAAAATACAAGCCAATGATGTTAATAATATTCATCGAGCCATTTGCAGATATATATATAGAGGACACAACCCTGGACTATAATTTTCAAGCTCTCTACATAAATTACACTGCAAAAAACAGGTTTAACTTGTAAAAAGATCAGCATTAGTTATTCTAAGCAGTTACTAAAGTTTCGTCGTCGATTTTAAAAGTACTTTAGGATTATGGAAGGAAGATTACGGATTATGGAAGACTTAATACTTTTTGGGATTAGTATAGGTTTATTCACAAATAGTAGGTGTAAATGCATTTTAAGCCCTTGGATTTGGGGTACGTGATATATTTTTCAATTTTTTTAACACATCACATTACATTTAAAAAAAATTGTATGTTAGGGTGTCAAATCAAAAGCGGAACCGCTTTAATCAAGTACAATTCGGTATGTCAACCTGGCTTATATATATTTCTCAATATTAAAATCTTGCACATTTTCCCAATAAATAAAATCCATTTTTTTAGTGCATGCATATATGTATCTTTAATAAGATACGAAAATGTAGCCGCAGCGTAATAATAATGTGGTCTTTATCTAAATATACGCCCTTACAAAATGTGACTCTGTAGTCCGAAAAAGAACAACTAATGAATTAAACAGTCCTTTCGCTGGGCATGTGTTTTTTAGCGCATTTCGTCATCATCAAGGCAACACGCGAATCGCAATTCGCGAGTCGGAAGTCGCGTCATGTTCCTCGAAAATTTCAAATGACGACCACAATAAAGTGTAATTAAACGCCTACTAGTTGCATAAATTAGGTGCGGGTATAACTAGAAACGATCTAGTCTAGTTTACTATACTAAAAAGTAGTCATCTAGTAGACGATGCTGTACTATAAATTGATGGTCTAGTATACTATACTTTAATCCACTCTGCTATATAAGACAGCAATCCGTATCTATATAAACTGTCTATCTAATCGTCTTTTGTAGTCTGTTCTGTATACCCATTTAGCTAAGAACCCAAAAGACTTTCATTAAAATATTGATATTACTATATAGAATACTATTCCATAAAGTTTTGATCGAATACTATTTACTCTACTATACAGTAATCCAATCCTTTTTACCATGCTATAAAGTAATAACCTAATACAATACCATAAAATCAAATAAGTCAAGTTAATCTTAGTCTCTGCAGCTATCCATCTTAGGTGCTCTGTGCTGTATACCATCGAAGTCAGAACCCAAATGACTTGCATTAAAATATTTGTATATAAAGTAATGATCTGGTATAAAGTAAAGATGCTATACTATGAAGTATTTAGCTAGTTACTCTTCTAGCTGTCGACCCCATTTGAACTCAGAGCGTATGTGACTTGGATTTAGGAAATATGTTGTGCTGATTATCGGGTGCCATGTGTCATGTTTTAAATAGCTTCCCACGCAAATAGGTAAAGGCATAAATCAATTATAACATGCTCCATGTGCTGTTTATCTATCTAGGTATCTCATAGTTCAGCTCTCTCTGTGTGTCTCCTACCACCATCATATTTTCACTCGTTTCGCAAACGGAAAACCCCCACACAACACTTTGTCGAACAATTGACAATTGCTAACTATGATTTATGTGTGTCAGTATGTGTGTGTCTGTGTGTGTGCGTGCTGTTTAAGCGTGGGCCTGTCAGCCAAATGTTTGGCCACAAATTGGCTGAGACCACAAATCGTTTGCTGGCCCAAATTGCGAAATTTTCAATTTGCTTGCGTTTGCTCAGCTTGCATTTTAATGAGCAGATGCATCGCAAACCAACCCCCCCTCCACTACGCCTGTAGAAATTATTTCCCCATATTTTTTTTTTCGATTGCATGCATTTTTTTTGGCTCAAAGCCAACGATTTATTGTTGTCGTTGTTTTGTCTTTCTTCTTGTTTTTTGTTTTCTGCGTGTTGCCTAAGCGGTTTTTCCAATTAAGCTGTTGCGATGAAAAACCACTTGACTTTTCCACACAGCTACAAAGGTCAAAGTGTCTTCGAGCAAAGAAAGACATACAAAGCGAGTAAGGATTCAGCAGCAGGATTTTAACAATAAAAAACACACTTTGGCCAGCTATTCGAAATTGCAGCTATAAAAATCAATTTAGCCCAGATGCGAAAAGAAAATGGCGATGTGATGAGAATGCCACATTTTGTGGCAACCGAGGCAGGTGTATGTTGGACAGGCACAAGCTACTAGCGTGCAACAAGAGAAACACACACAGGCAGCCAGACAGCCAGTCGTATCTGTTGCACATGCAACGAACGCAACAGTTTTGCCATTTATTGGCCATAAAAAAGCCAACTGCTCGGCCAGCCTCAAAGTGTCAAAACTCGGAAGCCATAAACAAGCCCGAAAACAATGTAGCAACAAATTCTTTGCCTCTTGACAGAGGCGAGAAATTTGTGGCAGACACAATTTTTTCATTATTCTGTGGAAACTTTTCACGCTAAACGATCGCAATGTGTAAAAATATTTGCGTTTGTTTTTCAACAAATCGATGTGTGATTAATTACACTGTTAAAAGCTTAAATTTAGCTTCAGAACAAATACTCATAAATTTACGATTAAAGAAAGTGGAAATGAAAAATCTGGTGCACAGGCAAATATATTTAGTTATGTACATGAAAAATAACACGAATAATAATAAACATTGCAATCGAATGCAGAACGAAAAATGTTCTTCTAGATTTGACAATGACTAAGGAACTCTGAACTCTCTCCATCCTTCAATGTAAATGTAGTTTAGAAATGTTGTTAAACTTTATATTCTGATTGCTATGAATCAACTATTAATATAGATAGTGGTTTATCAACAATTGGATAACGTATTAATCATAATTGATGAATAATCGATTATGCATACATTATACTTTGATGGAAAATTCGAATTTGCAGTGGTCGGACAAACACTTATTTTCCACTTGGCTTGATATTCACTCAACTTACTGCTCTAGTTATTGACATAAGCACGTTTTAAGTTTACCTATATACAGATTTATATATGCATATATTTTTGGTATTCAAGTTAAGTGACTAGGAAATACTATCAGCAAATGTGAAATAATAGATACATGTGTATATATATATATATAGATGATCATATTTCCGTTATGAAAGTTATGTGAGTAGGAAATACGACAATCAATTGTAATCAAATAGGTATTATATAAATAGTTTCATATATCATATATGTATATGTACCTATACATTTCCATGATGATCAATAGTACATATGTCTACAAATAAAAATAACATACTAAAATTGTTAAGCACAAAAAAAAAGGGAATGTTGGGGAGCTGTTCCCCAACTCAAATGGAACCGGTTTTGAAAACAAATCCGATATATTGCCGCTTCACTGGGCCGCATTTCAATTAATACGCAAATAATGTCATTTATGTAAACAGATTTTATGTGTGAGGATTTTCAGTGCATACGTCATCATTATGCACACAACATGCTCAACATATATATACATAAACATATATATATATATATATATATATATATGTATATATATATGTATAACTAAGTGTATGGCTTGTTTGAAGTGAGCCGAGGGCAGCCACTCGAGCGTGAACAGCGACATGACGTCATTTGGTAAAGAAACATGTGTGTGTGTTAAATGTGACTATTTGCTTAGTTCGCTGAACAAATTTGAAGTTCGCCAAAATAAAAAAATGAAATAAAATTGATTCATCAGGCTGGATTGAGTAAGAACGAAGCTACATTCATTCGTGTAGATGGATATGAAGAGCAGCAACTGTTGCGCTTTAAATAGTACCCACTGCGGCCAAATAAAATCTGTTTGCGATTGCTCACTAATTGCGCTTGAAAAGGCAAGAACAATTGCAGCCTTGGTAATTAGTCGCTTATTCAGCGAAGGGAGGGGCGAAGGGGATGGTTGTCCCAGAGGCGGGCTAAAAATAGTCGTCACGACAGCAGCAACAATTGCAGCAGCAAAAAGTGGTCAAAAGTATGCGTGTGCGCCCTTGGTGTTTTGCAAAAGTGGGCGTGTCTCCATGGCAACACAACGACAACACTGCAATGCCAAGGAAGCAACAGACTACAGACAAAAGACAACAACAACAAAGGGGCAGCCCCAGTCCAGGCAACATTCGCATTCATGTTGCTAGCTGCGCAACAGTGCGCAACATGTTGCCAGACACATTTACCATCCAATTCATATGAAACTGATCCGATCAAGTTTTCGTACCCTACGCGCAAACGCAGTGTAAAGGGCATTATGCTCAGTACCGATGATAGACAGAGCTATTGTAAAATTAACTGATTAATATATATTATTACCAATATTTAATGCTCTTGTTATGCTAGTGGTGTTAGTAGGCTACGTAAACGCATATTAGCATTTTAATGCTGTGTTAACTGATCTAGGCAAATAATTTAAATGTGAAACTCTGTTATTAACTATTAACTGAGCATTTGGCTGGGTGTAAACAAAACACATATTTACTCCATATTAAATGATAAGTGCATATACTTAAACACTGATATTCATTTAAAGATAATAACACCGCAGATAAATGCATGTTTGTCTGCTGGCTGCACGGGCAATCACATGCTTATGCTATGTTAAGTTGCCAGAGCGCAAAATGTTAATGTTAAAAAGAGGATCGTTATTTTTTGAAATTGTTTAAAAACGATTAATTCTTATCTGTTTGCAATTTAAATGTGACTCAGTTGGAATGCAATGATATTTAATATTAATCTTTGACTCTGTGGTTACAGCTTAAAGCCTAATACTGTTTTCAGCTAAGCAGAAGAGCATCTTCTTGGCGATTAGCTGCTCTGCTGGCCATTAAGTAAAGTGCCACATCATGTTTGATTCGATGCGTTGGGCTTGGGCAAAAGTGAATAGCTTCGAGTTGACTATCAATATTTGCCAAGTACACGTTTTATACGTAGCACTTGGCCAAAACAAAACACACACTGTACTCAGGTGGTACTTAATTAATTGATAGCTGGCTGCTTATCACACACACAAAAATAAAGGACCACAGATAGATGAGTCATGGCTCATGTCCTGCCGTCGCTGACAAAGATGAATGCTTATGTTTGTGTGTGTGGGCTCAACTGGTAATTAGCCATTAACCAAGAACAACAACAACAATAAGTTGGCAATCTCATTGGCCAGGCTAACATAAATGTCAGCTGATTTTGCACTGCTGTTGTTGCTGTAGTTGCTGTTGTTGTCCTGGGTGCGCCCTAAAAAACTGGACACTCACACACAGCAAACTACAAATTCCTGTTTATAGCTGTCCACATGGGCCACTTGTTGTCAACGGCATCAAATGGGATGGCGGCTTAGAAAGGAGGGGGAAGGTGAGGGGTGCAGATTATGAACAATTTAATGTGTAATGGCTGTGTGCCCGAGGAACTGGCCCCATAAAAACAGGCAATTGCTGTTGGCCAATTTGTGTTAGCCAACTTGTTTAATTGTGCATGTTTCATTGTCATTTAGTGCCTCCGCGTGTGTCGCTCTGCCTGGGCTAAGGCTACACACATATAAAGCCATTGCCAGTGTTGCTAGTGATCCCAGCCTGTGTTGGGCAGCAACAAATAAAGCCAGGAGTTGCTGTAACTTATTTATGCATAATATTTGCTTAATAGCAGCTGCTTCAATATTTATCCATAAATGTGTATAATTGTAGGTTTAGTTAGCCCCAATTTGGTAGGCAAATTGAAGTTCCAACGTCAAACTTATCTGCAAATATCATTTTTCTTTTAATTATTTTTGTATAAGCCAATTTTAAACTAACTAAAATATTTAAAAAAAAACATTATCTCCAAAATAATCAGCAGAAATGAAATATTTTTCTCCTATATATTTCATTTTAGCACATTTTTAGCTAGATTTGACGTTTAGCAGCATTTGACACTGACAACACTGACAGACGTAAATGCGAGCACGGAGGACACAGAGTTATAGCTGTAGTTAACTGTAAGAGCCTTGCAACCTGTTGCTGCTACTTACCACACGCAGAGTTTTGTGTGTTCACATTTTGTCATCTGGCATTTGGCATTTGACATTTGGTCGTGAGTGGCACACGAAAGCGAGGGATTGTACGACGTGCAACTTCGAGCGGATATCATTTACAGCGGATGTAAGTGATTACTTTCGTCAAATGTTGTAACACTGTACGTATGCGTAATGCACAAAAAAACATATGAAAATATATCTTTTTTTGTTGTTGTTTATGTGCACGCTTACAAAACGATAAAAATGCTGCATCTCACAGATTAGCGACTCCGTTCGTCCGTCCACACATAAATATGTTAAACCCTTCATGTATGCGTTCATTAATAATAAATGTATTTATGTTTATCAACAAACAACAACAATAACACCAGCAACAATTTCAACAACAACTCTGTCCTGATCAGTCAACGCTCGCAAAGCGCTCGGATCGAGCTTGAGAATTCAGTTGCTTGCCACAGATTAAGTGTTGCGCTTGAGGCGGATAGAAAATGCGCATGCACATATAAATAAATAAATAAAAAAAATTCTATATAAAATGCCAAAAATATACTGATATCAATTATAAGCAATAATAAATATGATAATACCTGATAACAATCTAAACAACTATTTTGTTGCAGTGCATTTTGAAGAACAACGGCGACCTAAGTGATTCTTAAACGATGGCATTACTTGGCCAACTCTCCTAAAACTCTCCTAAAAGATATATATAAATACATAGTGCATATAAATCCAAACAGTTATCATACACATAAATGTTTATCAAAATGCGGAAATTCGTGAGTTTGTTACTGTGCCTCATCGGGATCTCATATTTGGATTGCTTGGTGGCAAGTAAGTATTTCTTTTTGATTAATCCTTAAGCCAGCAAGGAATTGATAAGGATTTTAGAATTGCTGATACGTATAATATAAATATATATATTTTTAAATTAATTGTTTTAAATGGTTTAAGAAATTTCTGAGAATTGATAAAAGCGAACAATTCTCAGTAAAGAATCGGCAAAGGGTGAAACGATTAAAATGCACTGCGCAATATGCTTTACAAGTGGTATTTTAAACATTGACTTCAATTTTGAATTTGAGCATACTCTGTCGCACAATTGGGCACAGGGTATGCATAGCAAAAGATGATTTCAATTATGACCATGAAACGCTTAGCCCAGACCAATTCACACACAATTAAAATGTGAGTATACATATATCAAGTGTCCATATATAATATAAAATAAATAATGGACGAGTACACTGAAAAAAAACAAACAAGACAAAATTACGAATTTCAATAGTAAGCAGAGCGCCTTAAAAAAAAGTTTAAGTATGCTGTAGTCGAGTGAGGTCGTTACAGATCAATGTGCGAATATCTTTTCGACTGTTTGTTACCCGATCTTGATAGAATTGTTACTTTTGTTTCCAAAATTTCCGAATATGTGGCGATATTTAAAATAATTTATACGTTAACTTATATTCCAAATTCCGAAGTCTGTAACTTTTATAGCCTCTGAACTTGGCTAATACAGACTGAATGAAACGCAATTTGTGTTTTTGGTATGCAAGATTACCTTTTTCTCAATGTGTACACATACTTTGTTGAATGTGTATTTATGCGATCCACTTAGAGTGGTCGCCAGGCAGGCCTTTAGCTTCCTGTCTTTTTTAATAATTTATGAGCCACGCTCGATCGTCTCATCTTTCAGCTCTCGCGGCTCTTCCAATCTCCTCTCAATCTCCCGAATCGCTAGACACAATTGTGAACTTCGAACGGGGGTCGTTGATAAGCAACAACAACAATAATAATAATAATAATTTCTTTTTATATTTTTTCGGCACTGACGCCGAGTCTTTCAACGAACATTAAAATGTCACACATTGGAATGTACATTTTGAATAATTTAGTTCACACATACGTATATATAAATGTCTGCAATACAATTGTGTGTAAATATATCTATTGCATATTTCTTGTATGTGCTAGAAAACTACTCAACTACAACCAGATCCAAGAACATTATACTCTAAGACTATCAGCCAGCGCTCGACGCTTATCGCCGCCAGTAGAAATAAACAAACGATTGACTTCATTAAAAAGAACAACAAAAAACAAACGACACAATGGAGCCGCATACGTAACTGCAGCCCATTGTAACCCGTGCTCTGTTCGCCTCAGACTTCAACTGAGCCGCGGTCTGAGGCTGAGCCTTTGAAGCAATCGATATGCATGCATTTTAATATCAGTGACGTAACTTTATCAATTGTAAATGGATTGGCAACACTTTAAATAGCTAAAATAGTTGAGCTAAGAAGTGAGAATACTGTAGTCGAGTGTGCTCGACTTGGAGATACTCCAAACACAGTTTTCAAATACACAAGAGACTTGCTGATAGTAGCATGCTCTTATCCAAACTTAATGAAATGTTTACAATTTCTTATATAAATATGTCTGGGTATGTTATATATCATTTGCAAGCCTATATCTTAACGGTTGTGTTTTTTATAGCTATCGCAAATCGATAAGCAGAGAAATTAAATTGCAGAATTCAAATACAGATAAGAACAAATAAAATAAAGGATACAATAAAATGCTCCATTATTATTTGCAAGAACTTGGTAAAACCAGACTAAGCACAATCTGACCAAAAATTATGTAGTTTAGAAAAGGAGAGAGCTAGGGAGATAAAGACTGACTCATAAAAAAAATATGAATAAATAACAGATACGCTTACGACAGTTAAGCAAGCTCAGAGCTTTCCCACAAATATATTAGTATTGAAAATGTAATTAAAGAGAACGTTTCATACGCGCATATACATTCTGCACATTTCCATTTATCTTATTATTTGTATGTATGACGGAGAAAAATAGAGAGTGAGGGAAAGAGAGCAATGCTGAGAGACAGAGAGATAGAAGAAAATGCTTGATTATATCATAAATATTGACAAAACTGTGTTTTTTTCTCTGTTTTTATTTCTTTTGCCACTTAGTGCCACGCCAGAAGCGCGATTTCGAAGATAATGATATATACAATTTCAATTGTGGAGGCTCTGAATTGTCCACGCCCCTCATAACGCCCTGCAAGGAGTCACTCAAACTGACGGCGGGCATAAACTATACGCTGCACTGTGAGGGGAACGGGGAAATTGTATGGTGGCATGGAAACGAGGGCCTAATAAAAAGCGTTCCCATCGAGAACACCGATGATGCATCGCGTCCTTTTGGCATTGCCCTAGAAATGGTCGATGTGTATGCGAAAAATGTGGGCGCGTATTATTGCATCAATGCCGCGCAGACACCGCCGGCAGATAAATGGACGGAGGACACATTGGCAGAGCTGGTGAATAATGGTCAGGCGAGCACGATCTATGTGTTTGTGAATGACACGGAACAGCTGCTGGTGCACTTGGACCCCATCATCTTTGCTAGACAATTCTCAGAAGTGATTATACCCTGTAAACCGGTCATGCCCGAAACGGAGGTGATGCTGACCTTCAACGGCGACGTTAGTATTTGAACTTAATTTATTTCTTTTCCAATTTATCGTTTTATCATTATTCACAACAAAACGCTTTTCAATTACTTTCTGCAATCGATTTTGACTTGACTTGATTGATTGATTGACACCAGCAAGATAAGATATACTCAAATAAGCTAAGTCAAACCGGACCATTCTACAATAGTTCAAGCTACAATCCTAAGAAGGGATTTGAATTGTTCATTCTGGACAAAGCCCCATCCACAGTGAAGTGCAAATTGGATAAACCGGATCATGTCTTCGAAATAGTTGCGATCTATATGCGTATGTTAATGCACTTCTACACACATTCGTAGTTTAACTATATAGTCAGCTTCCATAATATATTTGAGTTCGTATGTACATATTGCATATCCACATCTATATATATATATCTATATATATTTATAATTACTATCTAGCCTATAATGATGTAGTAAAAAAAGAGAGTCTAGTAGTAGAAAAATTTCCAAAATTTCAGAGGCCAGCATTGTTGAAAGCAAGTCTTAGTCCACACAATCGATCTATCTGCAATCTATCTATGTGACTATCTATGCGCACCCTGAAACATTAAAAAAAAAACAATATCTGACTGATTTGATATTTGATATCCTGATTATTATTGTTGTTGTTGTCCATAGACCTTTTACAGCGAGACACAGGGTCGCTATGATCCGAAACGGGGTTTCGTTTTCGAAATACGAAGCCTGACCGATGGCGGTGAATATCACTGTGCGCCGAAAATACCCCTTGCGGATTATGAAGAGGAGTCCAGCATCATTGATGTGCGCTTTATTGGTAACGGTCACATTGATAGTGAGTTTATGCACCCCAAAGTTTGTGATTTGTGATTTCCGTCCATACGTGTCGTAATTATTGCTTTTGAACTTATTTTTGAAAAATCAACAAAAAACACACACACCCATTCATTACAAAAAGAAAACTTGAAGCGGCTTTTGGATTTGCACCTATGGATATAAGGGTTTCTAAGTACTGCTCGACAAAACAAAATTAAACACCTTAAACAACACACATACACACACACCCTCATCTATACACACACACCTCAAGTACAGTTGCCTCAAATTAGATGCTTTAAGAAAAGAAAAACGAAATGCTTATAAATGTGAGGTTCTGAGTTGACCATTTATTCTCTACGTCTATAAACTGTATATAACTATAACTATAACTTTAACTATATGCTAACAACAAACCCTTTCACATCCCCCGCGGACGTAGCATTTGGATTGGACGAAACTTTGGTGAAGGCTGTGGTGTTAACTAATCAAACGCCCGATGATTTTAAAATTATGGTTATCGATGGCAAGGTCAACGAAATCAATAATGTTACTAACAGTGTAAATTATACCGTTGCACTAATCCCTGGTGTTGGGCATGCTGCATCCGATATCGATGACGACAACGATATCGATTACGATAGCACTAGCGATAACGATATCGATATCGATATCGATAGCATCAACATATCCGACTCTCAAAACCAGAATTCGTCGTCGTCATCGTCTCGTCGAAAGCGTAGCGAAACCAAATTGGCCCCGATGGCACCCTCGCCCTCAAGGTCACCAAATGGGCGTAAGTGTTGCGGTTGTTGTCCCTCACTACCCCCTTTGTTGTTGTCTGTCTTCTTTCTGTCTTGTTTGTTACCTATTTATATTATATTCTTCTTTTTTTATTGCATTTTTTGTGTTATTTTCGTTTTGGACTGAAGAGTTTTTGCCCGCTTTCAGTGGACGGTTTGTTTCGCATGCTAAATACTAACTTAATTTTATTATAATCGCCTTATATCGCTTAATATACACACATATATACAATATACACTTAAATATACTTAGCACTCAACTAATTAAAACCTGTGTGTCCACGTCTTTGACTAACTCCCTTAAAGCAAACCCGACTTAAAAACAACTGCTTTGCATGTGGCTGTAAAAATACGCTTGTCCCAAAATTTAAATTGAACTTAAAGATAATGTGTGTTTAATAACGATCTACTCTCTATAACACATACACACAAAAAAAAAAATCACAAACACAACAGAAGCGAGCGGTCCCCTCAATAGGCCCATAGTTAAATCAGAGTCTAATCATTATGCATACGAGAACGAATCCTTTGAACTAGTCTGCGAACTCTCCGCACCCTTTGGAGTCAGATACGATATGCAGTGGGCCATGCCCGACAAAGTGGATAAGGTAGGTCTGATGATGGCTGATAGCTGAATTGAAATCGAACAACAACAACTGACATCAATTAATCCAATTTATGCAGGGCCGCACCACTATTAATACGGCCAAGTTCGACAGTACGGCCCAGAATTTCACTCATCAGTTGGGTCGCAGCACGTTGAAGGTGCTAAATGCCAGTTTCTCGGACCATGGTATCTACAAGTGCATCGTGAGCGATCAAAATAAGATCAAACAGTTCGCCTCCTATCGGATGTTCATCGTTGGTAAGTTATGCAATCTTTCACTCAAACATCGAAAGGTAATCATTAAATAAAATATAAAGTGATAAGTCTAACAAAAGGAAATATAAGACTTAACTTTCAGCCCATCGCTTGTGTAACTATCAAGTTGAGCTTAGCAGCAACAACATAATTAGGGAAATTCTTACGACTTATTTCTGATCAAATTTTGCGACTTTTGCTCATACAACACACTCTACAAATGTGCTGAGGTAAATTTCCCAAGTAAGTTGGGGAGAACAGTTACTTCATGGGCATTTCTAAATTAATATCCCAAAGAATTAAGCATGTACACAAACCATACAAATTTATTATAGGCATTTATGAATACTTGCACCGAACTCGACTTGACTGATTAAGAATATATAATGTTTGTAGAGTCAAATACCTTCCTTTAATATGCTCTGCAATGGTATACAAACAAAATTTCCCAAATCAGTTGCAGTACATAATTACCCACTGGTTGTTTCTAGAGAAATTAGCTACAAAAAAAGGGTGCACAGCATGGACATGCACAACTCTCAATAAACTATGCGATCAGTTATAGAATCAATTCAACAAGTTCAACTAAATTTGTTTTATAGAGCGCAACTCCAGTTATCTAAATGTATCGGAATCGACGAACCGTACAACCGTAAGTGGAGATGTCGCTCGCACCATACAATTGAGAGTGAACATCGGCAGCCATCCGACGGCCAAATACAAATGGTACAAGCCAAGTGGTATTGAGGTCTGGGAAACCGAAACGAACTTCAAGATAATTGACGATGAGATTGGCACTACGCTGCAAATACTGAGCGCCAAGGTGGACGATAGTGGCACCTATGTCATCAAATGCAACAATGGTTTCGAAAGCAAGGAACTATCTTTCAATGTTTCCGTCAGCTCGGGTCCCGTTCTCAGCATGAATGATGTCTATGTAGTTGCTGGCCAAGAAGCCCATCTCGATTGTAGCGTCAAATCATTTCCACCGGCAGTTGTTACCTTCTCATTTAAGCCGTGCAGCTTAAAGCCAAATTGGCCCACATGTGGAGCCTGGCAACCTTTCAGCGTGAGTATTTCACAATAATGATAATAATAATTAAATTATAGCTAACAAACTAACAAAGTTAATTGTTTCTCATTGCAAATCCAGCTTGCATACAAAACACTATTTGTATATATATTAAATTTCACTTCTTTTGATTTTCTACACTTCTTTTAACTAACTAATCTTTTGCAAACGAACCACTTTTTATATACTTCACTTGCAAACTTCTTTTGTCAAATGGTGTATTCTCCAATAATAATAATATTCTTTTAATTTTGTTATTCGCTCTTCGCAACATTTATTTGCCGTTCAAAGTCCAAAGCAGTTCAGGAACAATATAAGGTACTCAGTTATGCATAGGTTAAATATAAGACACCAACTTTCAACTCAAACTGAGAAAATGAGTATGTTTCGTTTAAGTTGAAAGTTTGTCTTGAAATTATTTGTTCAATATATAGCAAAGAGCACTGACTACACTCAGAAAAAAAGATTTCAAATATACAAAAATTTTAAAAACTTAAGATTTTACCGGCTGAGTGACTTTCCACTTTAGAAAAAATTTTGCATTTCTAATTTGCATTTCTAGTTTTCAGGGCAATTTTTAAAATAATTCACGTCGATTTTTTTTTCTGAGTGAAGAGTGTACTGCTTTCAATAACTCTTTACCAAAAATACAACAATTTCAAACTCGCTCTCCAAAACTACAGTATAGAACGAACACTCGTCCAGGAGCATTAAACATTGAGACCATTCACGAGGTAATCTTCATGCCCACCGAGCCCGGCTTTATCGCTTGCATGGCGCTAAACTCGTTTAACGGTACTTCGAATGCATCTACCCGAGCACACGTGCTCCTGGGCAACATTGCGGAGAATATTACGATATCCGGTTTAAGTCCACAAAGGAAGATAGCCAAAGGGGATAAAGTGGATTTCACTTGTGCCGCACTCGCTTACCATTTCGATGCCAATCTGGAATGGTATCACAATGGTGTACTGATTAACGGTATGCGAGTGATTGATTGACTGATT
Source organism: Drosophila basisetae (assembly GCA_035041595.1). Classification (NCBI taxonomy): domain Eukaryota; kingdom Metazoa; phylum Arthropoda; class Insecta; order Diptera; family Drosophilidae; genus Drosophila; species Drosophila basisetae. Next base: position 6,220,251 of record JAWNLB010000123.1, on the reverse strand, counting down.
GATTGAACGACAGTAATAAGTAATTTTCCCTCACATTTGCAGATAGCCAAATGGAAAGCAACATCACAGATTATACGTATACAAAGACACTCAGCTTCCGATCCATAGCTGACAAGGATCGTGGCACCTATGAATGTCGAGCCCATTACATCCATAATCCGGATAAGTACGATAGCCGTGAGATCGATGTCTATATCCATGATCCAAAGACACCGCAATGGATTAATCTGGATGCAAAGACCAAACTCAAACGTAATTTGGGTGATTCACTGAATCTCGAGTGTAAAACGGAAGCCGTACCGCTGGCAACTGTCAGCTGGTTCAAAGACGACAAGCCGATCAGAGAATCGAATCGTACACACATCATTGAGGATGGAACAATGCTGCGCATCAATCATCTTTATCCGAGCGATGATGGTGTCTATCGTTGTGTGGCCGCAAATCGATTGGGCAGCATTGCGAACGCCGTCACAGTGATTATTACCAGTGAGTTGAATTTCCTTTATGTATATGTGATTGATTGATTGATTTGAATTACTTACTCCAATTTTGAATAAGTTTGACGCATTTAAAATGATATCAAGCATTCTCAAACTTATTATTATTTTCGCAGATCACAAATATCCTTCTCTTTTTAAGATTATTTTTATTTTCACTATTTGTAGACATACCGGGCGTGAGTCAATTCTGGATTTGGTTGGGTTGCATCTTCTTTGTCGTTCTGATTGCATTGTGCGCCTTCCTTGCCGTACGCTATCGCCAGGAGCGTAAACATAATCTGGCCCTGAAGGCAGCCGGTTTGGCCAACTTTATGGATGGCGATGTGGAGCAAATTAATCCGGCCATGACACTCGATGAACAGGCTGAATTGTTACCCTATGATCGTGGCTTTGAGTTTCCACGCGAGAAACTGAAGCTGGGCAAGCAGCTGGGCGCTGGCGCCTTTGGTGTCGTCCTCAAAGGCGAGGCGGAGGGCATACGGAATGATGAACCCGTCTCCACTGTCGCCGTTAAAATGGTTAAGCGTTCCGCGGACGCTGAAGTGGTACGAGCACTCGTCTCCGAGCTGAAGATCATGGTGCACCTGGGACAACATCTGAATGTTGTTAATCTGCTGGGCGCCGTCACCAAGAATATAGACAAACGTAAGTTGAGGGCACCTGAGAAACTCTTTAATTTGCAAATTGTGAAAAGGCATATTGGAAAACATTATATTGCCTTAAGCTAATAACGTAAGTATTCCAAGAACAAAAGGAACGATCGGAATTGGTTCGAATACCATTCGCTTTTTGGCATAAATCTAAGACCCATCAAGAATTTTTGGGCTGAGCAGTTGCCAAATTAATGAATTACTTCGGGTTTTGGCTTATGAGTCATAAAAAAAAATGTTGGATGCGTTAGTCCATTAATATAAAAAAGAATATCCACAACTCAATACATTGCAGTACATCTTTATTTATTAGTACACATTTCAGTATGAATTTTTGAACACATTTCAGATTTTTCATGAGATTTTGAAATACAGTCCATTTTTTATATCTTTTAAAGGCAATATTTTTCTGCTCTTATGCTCGTTCATTAAAAAACTAAATGTCCTCTCACAATGACAGACTTGGATTTTGGTGCGTTCTTGGCCTGGAGTCTCTTATTTCATAATAATTTCACCAATTTATATTAATCGATAATTATCGATTGTTAACTAAGAGCTACAAGAACTCAAACGTGTAGTATCTCATAAAAAATGTATTTAATTTAAGTACCTTTAAGTTTTCAAATATTATCGATGTTCTTTCAGGTGAACTGATGGTCATTGTGGAATATTGTCTCTTTGGCAATATACAAAACTTTCTGTTGCGCAACCGCAAGTGTTTCATCAATCAGATAAATACCACAAACGATCGCATCGATTCAACGATAATGACACAACGTATCTCCGACAACTTTGATCTCCACCGGTAAGTGTCAAAGTGCAAAGTGCATGTCAAACCAACCATTAACCCCATCAGGCTTATCACACAGAGCGACATTTTGGTAGTTGAATGGGAATTCCTCCAGAGTCGTAAAAAACCATTCACATATAGGCATAATCAGCATAGACATCAACATCAATCACAGCAGTTAGTGTATAATCAAATGGTTTAATTTAAATTACATTTTGATGAAGTATTTGATATTATAGTTGATGTTATAGAAGGAGGGATGGGTCAAAAAGAAATGCAGAGAGAACATTTGGAAAGTTAATTTGACCATTCGGCTATTTGTTGTTTATATTGAAAATAGTATTATTTTTATTATTTTATCTATTCGTTGTTTTGATTGTTGGCTATTTTTAAATTGTAATTTCAATGAAAATTCGAAAAATATTGACTGTATTTCCGAGTGCAACAAAATGATTTAGGGAACAGAAATGATGCTGATATTTAGGAGCCTCATCAAAGCAGATGATTGATGATTGATTATTGATTGATGTCGCTCTGTGTGAATCCCGCATAAACTTAAACCTAATTGTAACTAACTATGTACGTTCTTTGTATCCCAACAACAACAACTAACTAACAATAATTGAATTTTACAAACGATCCTCCCAAATCTAATCACAACAACAACAACAACAAAAAAAACAAAACTCCCTAAAATGATAATTGTGAATATGGCTTGTGGCTTGTGCTTGTGCTTGTGCATGTGATTACTGGTAATGGTTATGGTTATGGTCTTCTACTCCTACTACTCTCTGCACCGCTCTCGCTCTCGGTCCCCCTCTCTCTCTCTCTCTCACTCACTCACTCAATGTGTCTGTGTTGTGATAAAAAAATATAAAAAAAAAACACACACAATTAACAACAGTGATGGTGGTGGCTTGAAATACGCTAACGTCGGTTTCCCGAACCATCCATATATAAATCACATGAACTCCGTAAACAACAACTATACGCACAATCATCGCAGAAACTCCGATAACGATCCACGGGCGGGCACCAGAGCTGGCCGTACCGTATCCGGGACCTGTAGCTACGATCCCCAATTGGACACGTGCGCAACCGTTATGACTACCGTACCGGAGGGTAAGCATGAGAGAAGACCTTCTAGTTTCTTCTAAAAATCACCCATTCATTTCTAGATGATCATTTGATGTCGAACAACTCAGTGCAGCCAGCATGGCGGTCCAACTATAAGACAGACTCCACGGAGGCGATGTCGGTGACCACCACCGATCTGGTCAGCTGGTGCTTCCAAGTGGCACGAGGCATGGGCTACCTCTCGTCGAAGAAGGTGCTGCACGGCGATCTCGCTGCTCGCAATATTCTCCTCTGCGAGGGTAATGTGGTTAAGATTTGTGACTTCGGTCTGGCACGCTCCATGTATCGAGGCGATAACTACAAGAAATCGGGTAGGTGATGCAACAAATATTTTTTCTGAATGTGTATGCTAATCCCATCCCATTATCTACTATGCCATTTACCCAAATAGAGAGCGGAAAACTGCCCATCAAGTGGCTGGCGCTGGAATCTCTGAGTGATCATGTCTTTAGCACATACAGCGATGTGTGGTCCTTTGGCATTGTGATGTGGGAGATCTTTTCGCTGTCGAAGGTTCCCTATCCGGGCGTCGATCCCAATCAGGAGCTGTTCAACAAACTGAACGATGGATACCGTATGGAGAAACCACCATATGCCAATCAGGAACTCTATGAGATAATGCTCGAGTGCTGGCGAAAGAGGTAAGCTATATTTTTCAACTCGTATCTTAAATGGTTTTAATCAATAATATTTCTATGTTTGATTAGTCCTGAGAGCAGACCGTTGTTCGATGAGCTGGAAAAAAGATTTGCCACAATGTTGGGAGAGGATGTGGCCACGGTAAGTAAATCCATAAATTAACCAATTCTTTGTATTCTTTGTTTTATAAATTATCTGAGGGCAAAAAGAGTAAAAAAATGTTTTGAGAAATATAAATTAATATTAAAGCTGAATCAAATAAAATCAAATTAAAATATAAGATTACAAAGAAAAAAGTAATAGAAAGATTTTATAATAAAACTGGGAGTATTTAAAAGTAAAATAGTCCAATAATTATTAGAAGGATTTGGGAACCTAGAAAACTACTAATAGGGAAAGTAAGCTAATGGCACTCTTTGACTCTCCACAGCACTATCTCGATCTGAATGATCCGTATATGCGTTCGAACACGGAGGACATGAAGAATCGAGCCACCGACTACTTGTCGCTGATGGGTTCGCCAACAGAGTTGGCACCGCCGGCGCCTCGTTATGTCAATGGACACATTGTGCCCGATATACGTGAGTAGAGAATGCACATCAAGCTTAACGATGATAACTAACACACGCACACACACTCATACACACCCATACACATACACACACACTAACACAATTCACAGGTATCGAAGCATCGCCTGATGATTATCTACAAATGAGTAGTGAGAAAAACATCGCCATCTTTTCACCCACGCGTCCAAATCAAAACAGCGACTTTGATGAAATGCCAGCCATACAAACAAGCGAAACCTCTTTCACCTTCCCAGATATGTCTGCCCCCCATCCCCATTCCCAGCAGCAGCAGCCGCAGCCGCAGCACTCGCCAACACTGGCCAACAACATGGACAGCAGCAGTGGCAATAAACCGTTGCGTCGCAAGAATGGCCTGCCCCATGTGGATGCAGCGGATCAGGCGCCCGAAGAGATACCCATGCTGCATGCGACATCCAATTCGGATGGTGAACGCAGTCCGGAACAGTCGCGTCGCTTTCCCAAGGCATATGCCACGCCCACACCCTCTCCCCGTCATCACATCGAGACGCAGCTAAATGGAAACAGCAGCAGCGGTGGCAGTGGCAGCAACACTGGCGACAACTATGTCAATGTGAAGCCGCCACGCAAGAATCTGGTCAATAAACCGACAGGCGGCGGCAGTGATGCATTCTCTAATCCCAGCTATCAGCCCCTCACCAAGGTCAACGAGGAGGAGCGACGCTATTAAATCAATCCATCAATCAATCAATTAAAATCGAAAAATATTATAAGAAAACCCAAAAGGAATCGTGGCATTTGTCGATATTTTGTTATAGTTCTAAGAAACACACACAACACACGCCCCGCCCGCACATATACACTGTATAAAGTATAGTGCCAGCATTTCTTGTAATTGATAAGTGAAATGCTGGCACTATATTTTATACAGCGTATATGTGTGCTAAATATATATCTATATTATATGTTAACTCTGTGTCTTTAACTTAGTCCATAGTTATTTGTCTGCCGAATATGAGTATGTATAAATATTTAACTCAATTAGAATGTGAACAATAAAAACTATAATTAAACAAGGCATTCGATTTTTACTAAATAGTTTGTAGCACGTTATAAAATAATTATAGCATAAAAAATAGTTTATAGAATATTGCATAAACAGTTGAGTACTTTCTGTAAAGATCACAGAACAAATTAGTATCAGTTCTCAATTCATTTAAATTAAGAGTGGTTTGGAACTAATTTAATCCCTGATTGCTTTTTATCAGCCCTCATTCCTAAATTTCTAGTCCAATCATCAATAGCTAATTTTCCAGTTTCAAGGAATTTACTTTTATTACGACACAAATTTCCTCAAGCAAGTTGGGATTTTTCGAATTCCTTTTACATTCAGATTGTCTTCGTGCATTTCCTCTCACAATGCGAAATATGTCTGGATGCGTTAATGCACTTTACTAAATAAATGTGAAAATTAAATTAATATTTAATAAATCAAAAACAAATTATTGCATTCCTGTCGAAATTTGTAGTATTTCAAGACCTTCTGTTTTGATTGCAGTTCCCGGATAAAAAGCGAGTTATGTGAAGGAAAGCATTACCTAAGAATTGGGAATTAAGTGCGCTGTTAGGAAATTTAGATCTTCAATTAGTCCCTGTCTGGCTATGCAGCCCTGTAGTCTCGTTTGTTTGAGGTTTCCATGGACAACAAATTACAATTGCTTGTGTTGCTTTTTCATATTTTGTCAGTCGATTTATTGACGATTGTTGATTGATTGTGTGACTTGCATATTAAGTGCTTTAGAGTGCAATTTTTAAATTTGATTTAATTTATTTTCTAATATGTTGGTAAGTATATAATTTATATTTAGAAGAAGGGATGTCGTGAGTTACATTTGTTTACATATTTTAGTTTGGCCAGGGCTGCATAGTATGTGCATTAGTATGCTGATCACGTTCTATTAGGCTAAGTATGCAGCGCGCAGGCAAAACATTTTTAATTGTCAGTAATTGCTCATTATTAACAAATATAATTAATTAAATCGAATCTATGCATTACTTTAAACTTGAACAATACTCGATCAACATCTACAAAAAAATGTTATGCCTAATAATCGACTTTTCGCAAATATTAATAACTAAAACATTACATTTAAAGTGAATAAATCACATATCACTCATATTTGTGAAATATAATCAAATCTGAGCACAACTTTAATTATCTCACAAATTTTAAGCGTGAAAACTACGCAAACGGACTACTGTAGCCGTAATTGGCAGGGCTACCGTAAAAACTTCACCGCAAGTTGGCAGCGCCTCTCGGCCATTCACAATGCTGCGCACACGAAACGGTCACACTGCAGTAAAGAACATAAAACGCAAGCACGGCGTTTCTATTTGCTCTGGTAAATTTGTTCATAAATTGCACATATAACAAACATAACAGTGATAATTTACAATGACTTGAATAACATTTAACCTACTACAAACTTTTTTTTTTTTTTTTTGTATTTTTTTTGGCACGTGAATTTGTATTTCTTAAGTATTTAGCCGCTAATTGAAGCAGTGCAAGAACAACAACAGAGTCAAAAAAGGAACGCCAGGCAACAAAAATAAAAATAAAATAAAAGAAAATAAAGTTGAATAACATGCAATGGCATTTAAGCCTTAACTAAAACAATTGCTGGACAATTTGGCAGAGAAAAGCGCGGCAAGGAAGGCCGGCGGTGGCCTTTTGGCGGAGGCGAGGAGCTGTAAACAAAACCGACGACAACACACCCACAACAAACACACACACACCTACACAACACACACACACACCTACACAACACACACACACACCTACACAACACACACACACACTAGTACAGTCACAAAGGGGGCACAATGGAGGCACAGAAACTCTACACAAAGCTGCTCAGTCTTGTCTTCAAATCCGCCGCAAATCTTTCCAAGCGGCGTCTGCAACAAATCAGCATCGATATCGTTGAACTGCGCCAGTTGCTCAGCTGTGTGGTCTGCTGTGAGCTGCTCAAGGATCCATTCGAGCCCATTGAACGTCGCTGTGGCCACAATGTGTGTCGCCTGTGTTTGCGTGGACGCAAACGACTCTTTCCCCGCTGCGATCAATGCGGCGATGGTTGCGACTACAAATCGCATGAGGAGAACAAATCAATGGCGCTTCTATTGCTCTGCTACAAGACACTCTGCATCCATTTGTATCAATCGTCGTTATATGCCCAGTTGTTGCCATTTCCGGAGCATGGCGGTGGAGGAGTTGTTGGTGACCACTTGCCGCGCATCAAACTGCCACCGATGACAACGCATTGGGTCATCCAGGAGGGCATCAACTACATTTACGATATGTGCGACAAGTTCTTACCTCAACACGAATTGCCTTTCCTCAGCAGCAGCAGCAACAAGCAACAAGAGTCGCCCTCGCTGCCCTCAGAAACGCCACCGTATACGGCGGCAACAACGCCCGAGCTGCCCTTCGAGCAGCATACACCAATGGTTGTCCCACTCTCGTTCTCGGACATTGAGCTGGAGGCGGCGGCGACCGGCGATGAGGTGCAATTTGCCTCACCGTTGCCACTGATGTCGCCAACAGCGGCCAACATGTTGCATCAACACAATCACAATTTGCCGGGCATCGCAACTCAATCCCAATCCCATTCACAAATGCTTTTGCCAGCGGGTTACATTAGTGAGCGCTGGACGGATCAGGTGGACTTGTCGGAGGCACTGACGCTGCCAGCCAGCTACACCTATGTGTTGCCCAGCAGCAATGAAGTACAGCTGCAGCAGCTGCCCGTCATTGGTCAGGTGGTGCAGATGTCCACACAAACAGAAGCCTCGACGAGCTACAAGCGACGACATGCGGAACTCTTGCTGGATGAGCTGCAGGACGAACCGCTTTCGGAGGTGTTGCAGAAGCAGCAGCAGCCTGTGGAAATGCAACTGATGCTTAATGATGTGCAGCAACAGAAGCAGCAGGTAGAGCTGGAGCAGGAGCCGCAAGAGCTGGAGCAGCAGACACAGTTGGAGCAGCAGACACAGTTGGAGCAGCAGACACAATTGGAGGAGGCAGACTTAGAGCAGGAGCTGGAGAAGGAGCAGGAGCTGAAGAAGGAGCAGGAGCAGGCAGAGCGGGAGCTGCAGCAGGAGCAACAGCAGCAGTCAGAATTGCAGCAGGAGCAGGCAGAGCTGGAGCCGCAGCCAGACAATATTCAACGTGTGAGCAGACGCAAAAACCAGCAGCAGCAGCACAATCACCAACAGTTAGAGCAGCAGCTGGAGCAGAATGAGGAACTAGTGGAGGAACAGCCATTGCGCCGGGTCAGCCGGCGGCATATACGCAACCAAAAAGCAACATCTGGCTCATCCGCACAGCCGAAGCCGCAGGATTCAGTGCCCGAAGTTGCCGCCGCAGCTTCCTCAGCTGCTGTCAAAGCTGGTCCAACTCCAGCCAGCTGCACACCCTTCATGAACAAAGAAGCAATCACAGCCAAACCTAAATCGGCAACCGGTGCCACTTCGGGCAATTGTCGGTGTGGCACCACTTCGGTGCCTGGTCGTTGCACGTGTCGCAATAGTCGCTGTCCTTGCTACATGGCGGGCAGGTCTTGCAAATTGTCCGGCTGCAAATGCCATGGCTGCAAGAATCCACATTTGCATGCAACACGCATGAGCACCAGCAGCGAAGAGGATGTCAAACTGCTCGTTGCAACGGATACGGTCAAAGAGAAGGTGAAGCAGGAGCAGCAAAAGTCAACCCATGCAGCTGAAGCAGGCGCATCAACCGGAGCAACAACTGTAACTGCAACTGCAACTGGAGCTGGAGCAACGCCTCCGAATTTCACTCTGGTGCCGGCAACGCAGCAATCGCAACATCCGCTCGTCTATATGATGAATGAGACTGGAGATTATCAGGGTAAGCATTGGTCTCAGTAATCCCAGCAGGGGCATCTGGTTGTGGTTTTTTGAAATGAAGGCTTGAAGATGTTGTTATCTATCACTTTAATACCTAATATAATATCACTAAGCATTAGTGATCATATATAAAATCGTCTCATCTAGAATTTTAAATGTAAATTTGGATTAGAGAGAATTCAATTCGGGTTTAACCTAGAGGGATGCAATCATAGTGTAGCTTGATTGGAAGGATGTTTAGCTTCACCCTTTTGTTATAATCTAATCCATAATAACTCTATTAATATGCGTCTAATCATCTTTTATTATTGTATACTCGTATATTATTATTCTTGCTCAGCATAAGGAGTTCAAGGGTATGCAATCCACGGCATGCCCATGCTAGATCTTCTCTATCTGCTATCCAGCACACAATTTAATATCTTCTTTATTTTTATTGGGCAGGCTTCAACATCTTCAATGGCAATGCGCCGCTCGATCCGGCTCAGCTTGGCTTTCCGCGCATACCGTTTCCGAGTAAGCATGGCAAAAAGTCCACAACTGAATTCATGTACTTTATGCCACCAGCACCGGAGGCTGTTCCACTCGAGTCGGAACAACAGGCTCCAACGCCGCCAGCAGCAACTGCGGGAGTAAAAATCAGCGAGCAGCCGGCAAAGAAATTGAAGAACGGCTCGTTTATCCGTGATATTGTGAACGTGGTGAATGCCGGGGATACCACGGATCTATTGTTCGATGATGAATTGGAAATGCCAGCGTAAGCATTGCGTGTCTACTGATTCGGATCATGATCCTCATCTCGTTGTAGCCATCTTTGTATAGCTTATGTTGTGGTTGTAACGTATTTGATTTTGTTGTGTTTTTGCGCCTAGGTAGAGAAAGTGTATTGTAAGCAATGTGCTGTACCTGCGACTGCTGCGTGATCACATATATGCATATACTATATACGATCTGCTTGCTCAGATGCAGGTACAGAGCATGTTTCAAGTCGGCACACATCCATTCGACTTGCAGGCTCTTCTTTCATCCGTTCATCATTTTGTTTTCTTACAGACAGTTTTACACTGACCGAAACAGTGGATAATCAATCCTTCAAATCACAAACTGAAATTATTTTTTTTTTTTCGTATATTCTTAAGTTTAATGTACATTTCAAATGTAATATGAAGTAATTGTCAGGAATTGCACCTTAACCAATCTATGTATGAAACTCAAAGCAATAGTCTCTGAAACGGTAACATTTCTATATATGCAACGAATTGCAGCAGGAACAAGAGTCAACAAACAGCTAACAACAAATTGTTAGCATTTAATGCATACTTTATTATATGACAGTCGCTTTGTTTAACCAAAAAAAAAAAAAACAACAACAACAAAAAAATCATACGCGAAAAAAACGACAAGAATATATATATATAAATGTCGAAAATTATGATTTCTGTATAATAGAAGTTAAGTACAATTTTTTGTCAATACGCCTAAGCCATTTTTTTTTCATATTTTTAAGAGCAGTTTTTTTTTGCATATCTTTAAGTCACTTTTTTTTTCATAGGCTAAGAACCTTTTTTTGAGCATGAAACGCATACCCTTTTTTTGAGCATGAAACCTTTTTTTTGAGCACGTGGAAAACCATTTTTTTTCATAGTTTAAGAATATTTATACTCGCAGTTATGAAAGCAAATTGCAATAAAGATAATTTTGCAAATCAAATTCTATACGATAATGATACTTTACACTTAAGCAAAAAAAAACCAATGAAAACTGAATTATATTTTAAACTGCAAGTTGCAAAAGATTAAAATGTTTCTAGATCTTCCAAGGAATGAAAGTTGTTTTAACTTAATTTGAAATTATATTATTTTTTGTTTATACTTTGTTTAGTTTTTCAACGAAATTAAAATCATTGATATTGTTTAGTTTATACAATTTTAATTTTTAAAAACAAAACTTGTATTTTATTTTTTTATTCAATAATTATTTCAAGCTGTAATGAATGATTTTATGTTTCAAATTCTTGACTTCGTTTAATGTACACAATTTAATAATCTTAAAATGTACAATTATTTAATTGGAATTTTTGTTTCAATTGAATATTCATTTATTTTTTGAATAGCCGATTTTATTGTTTTTACTTTGCAACATTTTCAAATTATTATATTATATAATTTGAATATTTTGTATTGCCATTTCTGGAAAGTCTAGCTTTATAATTTTGTGCAGTTGTATATCAATTTTAAGTTTAACAAAATTAATCTACAAATTAAATATTAATTTGTAAATTGTTAAATAAATTCAATTTGAATACATTTCGTCCAATTGTTTTAATTTTTAAGTTAATCTAAAATTGATTAATTTGCTTTTGATTTGTAGCGTTAATATTCCTCCACAGCGTATGCTTTTTTGGCTGTGTAGTTGAATGTCGAATGGTAAATTTTACTCAAAATTTTCGTCTGTTTCCGGTGTCTCAAATTTGACGCTCACTCAAACACGAGTTCAATCAATGCAGCACGTCGCAGCTCAACTCAAGTACTAAGCAGATAATATGTTGTATTATATTGTTTGCTTAGGAGCTAAACTCAGCTCAAAGTTGAAACTGAACTCAACTCAACAGCGGAGCTAAACTCAACTCAACTTAGCTCTGCTGAACTCAATTCAACATGTGAGCTGAACTCGGCTTAACAGTGGAGCTGAACTCGGCTTAACAGTGGAGCTGAACTCAGTTTAGCTCTGCTGAACTCAGCTCTACATCGTCGCTGAACTCAGGTTAACAACGGAGCTAAACTCAACTCAATATTGGAGCTGTACTCAACTCAACTCAGCTGTACTCAATGCAGCTGAACTAAACTCAACTTTGCTCTACTCAGCAGCTGCCCTTTGATAAGCGCTGCTGCTGCTGCTGCTGCTGCTACTCATCTCATTATCTGTTGATTAACTCGCGCCAGTCGTCAGTTCGAATCCGCGTCGAGTGGAGGGCAGCATTTCAGTCACATTTTGATTGTTGTTCTACTCAATTTTTGTTGTTGTTTTTTGTTCTTTATTTTATTCATTCCTCAACTGATAAGCGATTCGCAGCAAAAGATGAAGGCGCTGATAGTTTTACTCGTGGCAATCGCTTTAATTTACAGCAGCAGCGCACAGGATGTGAATGGTGAGCATAATAATCATATTAAAATCTCAACTATTAAAGATTAATTGAATCTTGTCCTACTCCACCTCCTAATCCTCCTCCTCCTCCTCCTCCTCGTCGAGTAGAGGCGGATGATGAAACTGATGCGCATAATATTGAGGTGAGCAAAAATCGCGTGGCCGCTCAAATTGAGGCGGTACTGGAGCATTATAAGCAAAAAGATCCCGTGGGATTGCCCGGGGCGCACATCCCAGATCCCGTCGATGTGCCCGATACGTCCAATAGCCTGGGCATGGCCAATCTGAACATGCGCAAGGTGAAGGCCTATGGATTGTCCAAGTTTCGCATCGCCAGCATCAATGCAGACTTTAAGGAAATGATGGTGAGTATTGGAAAATAACACAAAAGATAATCCCAAAAAATTAGCACTCATCAGAAATATTTACTACACTCGGAATAAAAATACGTCCTAAAATGTTGAAAATCTACCTAAAAATTAGAAAGCTGCTTTTTAGAAAACGACAAGCTTTAATTTTTGAAATTTACTTTCCAATTAATAAGGTGAGCAACCCTTGGCGAATTTCTAAAATTCAGGGAGATTTTTCTACCGAGTGTACATAAAGAAAAAAAACTATATATTTATGTATATATATAATTATTTGTTAGGTGGAGGCGGGCATAACCCTGGACGAGATGTTGGTCAAGGGCGATTACACGTTGAGCTCCTTCTTCACTAAGGCGAATGGACCATTTACGGTGACCTTGAAGAAGGTATATGTCACAGCATCGGCCTCGTTGACCGTGGAACGTGACGGACACTTGACCACGGACCGTATTAAGATGGACATCACTTTCGGCGAGATGGCCATGGATTTTCAAAATCTTGGCTTCTTGGGCAGCGTATTCCAGGGCCTCATCAATTCGGCGCCCAATCTGGTGTTCGATGCTATGAAGCCACTCATGCAAAAGGAGGTGGACCAAAAGCTGCGCACCGAGATCAATGCATCCATTGAGAAGACGCTTGGAGATCGCCGGATGCCGAATTCGATAACGCCGCTTGACAGTGTAATTGCCGAGGGCAGGAAACTGGTGCGCCAGAATGGTTACGATCCATATCATTTGCCCGACATGAATCGCACCATGGGTGTTTTCAGTGTACAACTGGCCAACACGTGGATCAGTGGCGTCTCCAGTTTCTATCGGGTGGGCAATATTACAGCGGGCATGCAAAATAATACAATTTCGCTACGCCTGCAAGTGGGCACCCAGCAGATCACTGGCGCCGGCCAATGGGAGGTGGGTCTTGGTCTGGTTACACGTGTCGGACATGTCCAGTTCACGGTGCAGCATATACGTGCCACCGTTGAGATCAGTCAGTCGTTGGACACCCGCGAGCGGCCACAGATTAATGATCTGCAATTCGATATGGGCAATATTCAGGTGCGCTGCGATGGCGCCGGCACCTTGGACTACATTATGGAGTTTGCTGTGAATGTGCTGCCCAATCTGTTGCGCTACCAGATCATGGACGCCATCGAGAACCCCATCAAGCAGCGTGTCCAAGAGAAATTCAATACAATCGACGTGGAGCAGGCCATCAAACAGATGGCGCACAAATACGAAGACGAAGGCAGCAATTTCAAATTGGATTTAACTCAATTTAAGGAGTACCTTTAGTTTCCCCATTTAATTTCCGACAAAAGAGTTGTACTCGCGATGTAATCATTACTTTTTGCTTATCAAATACTATTAATAAAGCAGCAAATGCAAATAACTATATAAATATGGTATGAGCACAGTTGTGGAATTATGGAAATCGGCTAAGCAGACTGCCAAGTAAATTATTAACAAAGATGCAACTGTTTTTCAACTGTTTTTACTCAGTTTTCTAGATATATATATATATATATATATTTATAAATAATTCTACTGCTGCCAAGAGGGCAGAGTGGAATGTGCCTAAGGCTCCTTGACGCCAAAGCAGAGCATCTGCAGCCGCATATTGTGCTTGACACGCTCCAATATCTCATCCGCCTTGCGCTTCTGCTCGCTATTCAAAGGTGGACTAATGGCTTCCAGTGCCTCCATAAAATAGTTTCTGTGGGAAGAAAACACATCTTGAGATTGATAAAATAAGAGAGGATGATTGCAACTCACTTGGCCGTCTCATTAGCATAGTTGTCGAGTGCATCGCGCAGGAGTCGTATATCGACATGGGCCTGAATTGCCCCCGTATAACTGAAGCGTTGAACGCAGCTCATCAGACGCGCCAGCTCCTCGGATATGGTCTGCACAATGGACTCCAGAATGGGACGCAGCAGAGCTGGCGATATGCTATAGATCTCTGAGTAAACACCCACAAGATTATCGCAGCATTCGTGGGCATATGGACGTAGTTGACCCAAACCAATTTCCATCTCGTGATCCCACTGAAAACGGCCCAGATACATGGATGGCTCAATGGTGCCGACCAGAGGATCACCCTTGTGCTCCACATACTCCTCCAGCAGATTGGTGAACAACTGGTTGACATTATAGCGAGCCGTTTCAATGGCCAGCGTCGGCAGCGGGTAACCATAGCGAACAAATAGTTCACCAATGTGTGGAAAGAAGCTCTTATTGCAATAAGCATAGTTGGCGAGGCAGCAGAGCATGCGCTGCTCCCAGCTGACAGAGGCGCTGCCTGACAACACACCCGACACCGACTCAGGCTGCTGGGTATTGGGAAAGCCTAACAATTGGGATACATTATGCGTGGGCGTCGTCTCATCATCGTGGGCGGGATAAGCGAGCTCCGCAATGACGCCACTAAAGGTGGGCAGCAGCTCCTGCAGACGCTGCGTCACCTCACGTTGCCCATCCGAATGGGGCTCGAGAAGATTACCTTCACGCACCTCCGGCTGCATGCATACGGACTGCACCTCATCCAATGTCTCCACAAGTAGCGTTTCCAGCGTCGCTGGCAACAGTGTGGCACCCGGATAATCTTCGACAGTCATTTCCCAAGTCTCATGCACGCCAAGCTTCTTGCAACGATCCGTGGCGCGTTTGAAGATGATGGAGAAACAAAAAAGACGCACCTCATCAATCAACTTCTGTATAATGTCCAATGCCTCCGATGGTAAATCGAGTCCAATCAGCGTTGCATAAGCGATGCGCGTGTAGCGCAAACATTGCGGTATCCAAGGCAAAAAATGATGCGTTGCCGAGGCGGAGCCAATGGGCCAGGCCAATCCGCTAGCTTGCCTCAAGGCACGCTGATCGCCAGCGATGAGTATGGCCAGGCGCAAATAAACACAAAACTTATCAATGGCATTCAAAACCATGCGCTTAAAATCACCCGGCTTGGGATCATGCGGACCACGCAATTCACCCGTGAAATAGAGCTGACCGAGACGCCAAAGATCTGGAAGCTGGGAGGCGGCAATGTCACAAAGTTCCTCACAGAAATTGACACGACTGGGCGCCTGGCTGGGATCACGACTTTTCGATTTCTCCTGTGTGCCGCCAGCATCCTTGTTCGAGTGCTGCTCGTACGATTGGCGAAACGTGGCCTCCAAGTATTTGGCACGCGCCTCAATCGCATCCCAGGCGGGATCCGTATTCCGCAAACGATCGCCAATTGGTGTGCCACTTTGCTGCAGTTCCAAACTGGTCAGCGCCTTGATCAGCTTCTTTTGCTGCTCCACACTTTGTGGCATCTTCACCACCTTCTCGTGCAGTTGACGTCTAATCAGCAAGATGCGCTGATCCACCTCCTCGAGCACTTGGCGAAAGATGGCCAGCTCTGTTTTGCCAAATAGATTCTTAGCACGCGAATAATCATTGACAACAATATCATATTCGCCCGCTTTGGCGCGACGATCCACCGAATTAGGCAGACAGAAGAGAAACTTGTGACGAGACAGGGCGAAGAGCACCGAACGTGTGGAGTCCGCCTTCTCTTTGCGCACCAGCACATCCGTGAAGATCTTTTGCGACTCACTGATGGAGTCTGCAAAGCGGCAAACAATTAATAATTTTATATAAAGTAAGGTAAATAAAGACACCCACTCTCAATGGACTGCTCGAGTATGTTGAAGGGTTCGGTGCCGTGCAGCTTGACATCTTCCTGCAGCTTGTCACGAATGTTCATCAATGTGTCCAGTTGATCGATGACGGAGCCAGCATTGGACTTAAGAAACGAGAGTTGTCCCTCCTTTTGGCTCTCCACCTTGCGCTTCAGATAGGCTAGACCGGCCTTCAAGTCCTCAAACGAGGTAGCCAAATGATTCTCGAGCATAAACCAGGCTGGTGAGAAATTCTCCTGCGACAAATCACCACAAGCATCGGGAAACAAGTCACGTAAATCTTCGGGGATTTTCTGCTCGTTGCCCTCAATGGACAGACCCAATGGATCCTCTTGTGTTAGCCCCGACTGCGTGAGTGTGCGCCGACCCCAGGCAAAGTTTTGCGATGGTGACTCCTCAATCCACACCGCGGACTCCTTGAGTGGGCCAATTGTCTCGTGGTAGGCACGAAATTGAACCGTGGATGTGCCAACACCTCCGCTTATGGTTGTAACAATAATATCGCCCTTACCCTTGGCCGGACCGGTGCGTGCGATGATCTTATTGGGAGATTTCCACTCAGCCGACAACAGACAATCGGAGCCACAGATTTTAAGACCTGCAAAATAATAGCTATAAAAAGTGGACCAATGAGAAATGCCTTTTTTAATACCGGTTAGATCCTGCACACGGGCGCCCAGAAATTCGCCTCGTATGATGACACGTGTGCCTGGTGGACCCTCCTTGGGCGAAAGACCCGTTACCACCGGCTGCGGGGCCATTAAAATCACAAAAACAATTAACAATAAATGAACAACGCCTACGAAAAATAAGCAAAACAGCAACAGAATGTCGATAACTATTTAGTGTGTGCACATTTAAATCGTAAACGATAAACGTAAACTATCTCCAGTGTGTACACTTACGCTCAGCTGATCAATAAACAGCTGTTTCTTTTTGCTTTTTTGATTGAGCATTGGTTTCAATAGGAAAATGGATGACGTCGCCAGCGCGCAAAACGAAAATGAGAATTTGCGTAAAATTCGTAATCGCCTAATGCAATGGGAGTCCAAAACAGATCCTCTGGCAGCGCTGAGCGCCCAGCAAGAGGAGCATCTGGATGTATTGACCAATTTGTGGCATGATGACGAAACAACGGTAAGCCGAACAACGTCAACAAATCTAAGACTTTTGAGCATCTCCAATTGTTTACACAGTTAACGTTGCCGGCCACGCCCACGAACGTGACAAAACCTACGGAGGACAACAATGAGGCAGTGGTTGATATTAAGCTGCCGGCGGGTGGACTGCAAAATACAAACGATTTTCTGCTGTGGTTTGTCAATGTCAACACTGAGATCGAGCAACGTGGCGATGCCAACTACCAGAAGTATCTGCAGCAGTTGGAGCAACGCAAAGCGGACTGTGCCCACATGCTCACCCAAATCTCGGTGGCCATGGAACGCCTGGGTGCACTCAGTGCTGAATACGAGTTTGTCTCGCAGAAGACAAGTTCGCTGAATACGGCCAGTGAGCAGCTCATCGATGAGCAGCAGAAACTGCAAGCGCTAAGCAATGAGATCCAGCATCGTCTGCACTACTTCAGTCAAGTGGAGCTATTGAACCAGCGTCTACAGAGTCCCACACTGTCCGTGGCGAGCGAAGCATTCCGCGAATGCTTAAGCAAAATTGACGAATGCCTAAATTATCTGGCTGAGCATGTAAATAACTTTTATTTATATTAATATTTAGTAATTATTAATTGTTAATTATTTTAGCCAAACTTTAAAGATGCCGCTGCGTACAATGTGAAGTACAAGCAGTGTTTGTCCAAGGCAACGAGCCTGGTGCGCAACTACGTGATTAATATCATCAATCAGGCCACGGAGGCAACTTTGCATCCACGTCATGGCGCCACGGCCGATGCATCGTTGCAGGCACCCGATGCTGCCTTTGCCTTGTACTATGGCAAATATCAAACGTCGGCGGCGAAAGTGAAGCGTGTTGCCCAACTAATCGAGTCACGGCTCGAGCAGAGCAGCAGCAATGAATATGGCCAACTAATAACCGATTTGCAACAGCATTATTTGGCGCAGCGAGCGAGTGTCATGTCCTCGGCCGTCAATCAGTCCATACAGAATGTGAAGAATGCGCACAAGGGTGATCATTGTTCCCTGACGCGCAGTGCATGTGCTTTCTTGGTGCACGTGTGCCAGGACGAGCAGCGCTTATATTATCAATTCTTTGGCACAGGCGCAGCGCATCTGACGTGAGTCTTAATCTTATTTATTATGTCTGTAATTCAACACTTCTTTTGGCAGTGTTTATCTGGAGGGTCTCTGCACCATTTTGTATGACACAATGCGACCATTTATCATACACATCAATCACTTGGAAACCCTCGCCGAGATCTGTTCCATTCTGCGCATCGAAATGCTGGAGGAACATGTGCAACAAAATCGTTTGTATCTAGCTCTAATTTGCTTTTAATCTGTTTATTGATTATCTTTTTTATATGTGTGCAGCAAGTGGACTGGAGGCTTTCGCAACCATTGCGCATCAGTTGCTGCAAGATGTCCAGGAGCGTTTGGTATTCCGTGCGCATTTGTATCTACAGTCTGATATACAAAACTATAATCCATCAACTGGTGATTTGGCTTATCCCGAGAAGCTTGAAATGATGGAGGTGATGGCCGCTGATTTAAATTAATTTCATAATATTTAAGATACTTTATTTATTTATAGAGCATTGCGCTGTCGCTGCAAGAGCCTGTCCAGCTGCGCCGCTCGGATTCGCGTGCCTCCGTTACGTCCAATGAAACGGAGAGCGTGGATACCTCATACAGAGTCAAACAAATGAGTAGGTGCCATTTGGGATATATACTCGTATAGAAGGACATCTTTTAATCCTGCTTCATGTATTAGATTCACCCGCTGATCTGCATGGCATGTGGTATCCAACGGTGCGACGCACGTTGGTCTGCCTATCGCGTCTCTATCGCTGCGTGGATCTACCCATATTCCAGGGTCTATCCCAGGAGGCGCTCAAACTTTGCATTCAGAGTGTGTCGCAGGCAGCGATTAAGATCTCCGCTGCCAAGACGCCCATCGATGGCGAACTCTTTGAGGTCAAACATTTGCTCATCTTGCGCGAACAGATTGCACCATTCCGTGTGGATTTCACCATCAAGGAAACCTCGCTGGATTTCAGTAAGGTGAAAACGGCAGCCTTTGGTCTGCTGCAGAAGCGCAAACAACTCTTCTCGATGGGCAGCAATAATGCATTGCTCGAATTCCTGCTCGAGGGCACGCCACAGATCAAGGAGCACTTGCTGGACTCGCGCAAAGAAGTGGATCGTCAGCTGAAGACGGTATGCGAGCAGTATATCAAAGATGCCGTCCATATGCTTGCCGGTCCGCTCATAACATTCCTTGACAAGGCACAAACGCTGCTGCTGGCCAACGATACAACAAGCAAAGCAACGACGCCAGCTGCTGCTTCTGCGCCACCCGGCAAAATCAATTATGTGCTGCGTCAGAGCAGCTGGGCGAGTCCACAGCAGATCAGCAGCATTATCCAAGAGACGCAACGTCTGATCAAAGCGAAGCTAGCCGTGCTGCAGCGCGCCATGCAGCTCTATCTGAGTAATCGTGATACAGAGTTTATAATCTTTCGACCCATACGTGTAAGTTTTGCAAGGCTATCAAGTGAATCCTGTTTAATCATAGCTTTCCTCTGCAGAACAACATCATCCAGTCGTTTGTTAAGTTGGAGCAATTGCTGACCACAAATGGTTATTCAGCGGATGATATGATCATCACCAGTTGCCCCTCAGCCGAACAGGTGTCTATCTTGCTCTCCAGCGCCAGCATCTTGGCTGCTGAGGGCGTTGCCAGTTTTGCAGCAGCAGCGCGTAAGATAAGCACCTCATCCTCAGTGGAGGGTGCAACGGCCACATCTGCTCGTAAACATAGTAGCGTCTCCTTCAGCAAGGCGGAACCCACACAAGCTGTTGTTTTAGAGGAGCCGGAAACTGAGCACCCGGCGGCAACTGCAGTAACTGACGAAAATAAGAGCGATCCGGCGCTGCAGCCACAAAGTGTTGAGCAGCCTGAAGGCGAACAGGCGAAGACAACTATTGAAAGTGCTAACATCCTTAAGGATTCACCAGTTGTACTTATAGCAACCCAGCAGCAGCCGCTGCAGATCAGCTCAGAGTAGTATGCAATATATATGTTAGTCCCTATGTAATCCCCCCTCAATGTATTTATAAATTTAATTAATTCAACATGTACTATATAAATTAAAGTTTATTCTTCCCAACTAGAGCGATTAAAACGCGCCTGTTTGAATTGATTTTGCAACAGGCGCGTTTAAATTATTTTTGCTAAACAGCCTTAAGCCATGCAAAAGAATGTGACGAAGTCAAAAAGTAAATAAACGTAAATCTATCAACATCTATAGTTACACAACAATAATAATAATGACAAATTGGTTTTAGACTAAGCACCTAACAGTTTTTGGGCAACGGGGAGTGGGCAGCACACGGGCCGCTGGTCAAGTGATGGATATGTTTATATATTTAAAAGAGCGACATTTAGCAGAGCGAGCATTTATCCTTATTATTCGCCTGCTGACCACCGACAGTTGTTGCGCGCTGCGTATTATTTGTGGACGTGGATGTGTTCCCACGATTACCACCAGCAGTTGTGGCGTCATTCTCCTCCATGATAGACAGGGCCAAAGCATGCGCCAACGCCTCGTCCTCAGTCTGAAAAACGAAAGGAATTGGTATAAATTTTTGGTTTGCATATTAATTTTGCATATTTTCTTACCATATTTCCTTGTATATTTTGTATATGGTTGCGTTGAGCAACAGCAGCAGATGCTACTCTTGGAACTGCTCCTCTTGCTTTAGGATCCGCCTGGCGACGATTCTCGGCCGCTTGCGCTGCCATTGCGCGCGTATCGGAGAATATCTTAAAGACGCCCTGTGTTGCACTCGACATGGTGCTGGTAGTTGTCTTGGTGGTGCTGGCGGAGGAGGGCTGGCAGTCATGATCGATGGTGTGACGATGACGTAGACAGAAATTCAGTTTGCATTGTGAGCATTGTACGGGAATTAATTCTTTGCGTTTACAGCCTTTGGCATGGCAGCGATTTGTGTAGATTTTCTTGATATCCGATTTGCATAGCTTATCGATATGCTGGCTAACAGTTAAATCGGGCTCCACTCCGGGTGCTGTTGGCACAGGTTCTCCGCACAGCGGACAAATGGGCACTTGGAAATCCTTGCGATGAGCACCTGGACAATTGTGCCGCTCATAGTTGTAGTGTGTGGCACAGAATACCTTGTCGCATGAGTCACATTTAACGGGCAGGAAATCTACAAAAACAATTGCGTATGCATTAATCTAATTAAATGGCCCTGAATTTGCCAAAAAAAAAATACTCACCTAATCTGTTGCATGTTGCCTCGTTGCAGTGTTGACCCAAATGTGGAAACTCCATTTTCTGTACTTAGGGCTTCGTTGTTTGTGACCAAGTAAATGCGTTTGTTGGCTTGAGACCCGTTTTTATATTATAAAACTAAAATTGACTAATAAGTTCGAGAAAACGCTAGACGCAATGACTATACAACAATTCCATTATAATTTCACCATTCACACGCCTAACTACAGTTTTGCCATTCACAGTAAGCCAATTCAAGCTGACATGAATATCGTTATCGAAAGTGTCGTTGACATTTAAATGGTGTTTAATTGCTACTGCTTCCTACAACTAATAAATAATTACACACTTTCGTTATAATACATACATATTTACAAATTTATTTGTTTTATGTTGTTTTGTCATGTTACAAAAAGTTTTTAGGAATATACATAGATATATATATATATATATATGTATACCAACAACAATCAAGGAAAACACATTTCCCAATTAAATCACATGTAAATTACATTCTTCAATTTGTTTCATGCATTTTCATTTAATAACTGGTTTCATCGAAGTTATTATTTGTTTTTGTTTTTAGTTTAGATAATACCGAATTTAGAATGAGAATAATTTCGCGCTGTGCGACTGTAGACTACACCAAAAGTCTATAATAAACAATTTTTTTTCTTTGTATACATTTACAAAAATAAAAGCAATATTTGCAGTAATAATAATAATAGTAATAATTACGGTGTAAGAATAGAAATATATGCATATGTGTGTTTGAATACATTTGTAATAAAAAGTTCAACTTTTTTTTGTTTCTGCAAGTGTAATTAGTATCTGAAGTGATACCAATCTGATAGGAATTTAAAGCGTTTAGCAAATGTTCAACAGCAGCGAAAGCGGCTCGATTTCAAGATCAGCGCCTGGTCCCGCAAAAATTACAACACACACACACGCACACACACATTAGGTTCGAATTTTATATTCATAGCACTGCGCCGCTGAAGCTGTTTGCTGAACATTTTTGGTTGGAAATGCATCTGGCGATTTGGATTCAAGTTAAACAATTTCTCGGGCAAACGGTGCAAAGGCCTCCCAATAGCTGATGATCTGTGCATTAGAAGAAATGTATATGTTAATACCAATAAACTAAAGAGTATCTATATATATATAGAGTCTGATCCGAGGGCCTGATTTCATACCTGTTGCTGGTGCGCCATTTGAACTTCAATATATTTGATAATGTTGGCTTTGAAGTCTTTCACTCTTGTCAGCTCGAAGCGTTCCATTTCGCGCTTTATCTCTGACGAAATGTCATCAAATTGTTGCTGACAATTTTGCACCTTGGCCTGCCACTGCAAAGACAACAATAATATATTAAAATATTATTAAATCATATACAATTTATTGTGCCTTGCCAACCTCTTCAACCTCTTGTTGCGCCTGATCCAGTTTGTCGGCACGATTGGCCAGCTCGAAGCGACCGCGGTTTTCACGCCGCTTCGACAACTGCATTTGGGCGTACTGCCAATTTTGAAAGGCCTTGACACGCTCATGGAAAATGCACTTAATGGCCGTAAACAGGCCCAAATAGTCCTTGATAAACTCGGCAAGTATGTAAAAGTCTGAATTGGCCTGCTCCGAGCGCAGCAACTCAATCTTCTCCTCCACATCGGCCAGATTGGACAATGCCCGCGATAATCCCGTGTGCTCCTCACACGTACTCAGCATCGCCGCCGATTTGGCCACCAGGCCAGTCAGTACAGACAGCTCACGGCGCGAGGATGTCAGCGATTTGAGTGCTGAGGAAAGCTTCTGCAGATTCGCATCTAAGTTCTCGACTTCGGTTATCTTGTCATCGAACCACGGATCATTCTCATCCATTTTGTACGTAATCTTGTTAACAGTCTCGCCCATCTTGTTGAAGAGTCGTATGACACCAGCTCCGCTCAGAGCCGATGTATTAACAGCACGCGGCAACTCCTGATCGCTCTCCAAGAAATTAATGAAATCCAAATCGACACGCAACACCGGATGCTGTGCGGTACGATGGACATAACGCTCCAGTGCCGCACGTCGAATTTCGATCCATTCCTGATTAATCGGTGTGCCCGGCTCAGTTTGCTGTGGACTCATCTTCACCTTGGTGCTGCCAATAATATTCTTTGACGGCGCCGGCGGCACAATCCTGCCCATTCGCAAATACTTATTAACCAATAGATCATGTATGCCCAGAAAATCACTAAAGCGTCGCAAAGTGCTAAACTCGTTGCGCTTGAATTTTGGAATGTTTGTTTTCGTTGTCACTCTAAAAAACAAAAAGGGGTCATAAATATACAAATCGAGGGTAATTTAGCGATAAGGCGGCTTGCCATGACTCACTTGTAGGCCAAATACGAGCTCATGCCATCGCCAACTTTTTGAGGATCTGAGATGACAATTTGTATGAAATAATCACCATCATCTGTCAGCACCTCCTCCAGATTGCTGGCCGAAATGCGACGCTTTAAATAAATATCAAGAAAAATGTAAAATGTACAAGCATAATGACACATATTATAAGCAGTGCAGATGCGATAAAATAAGTCTAATCAACATAAATTTGTTGTTGCCGCCCCTCGCAAAGCATTGTGACGTTGACACACACACACAAAGCAACAGTAAAAGACAAAGATAAAGCTAATACTAAAAGGCAGACGCCGCCCATTTCCGACGCATAATTCGAGTTAATTTAATAATTCAAATAAATGTGTAACTTACATGCACCTCACTGGGCGTCATTGCGGATACGAATAAATCATTTTCATGCTCCAACGTTACCGTGCCCGGCGCTGGCACCTCCTCTTCCTCCTCGTCGTCGGATGCACCGGACGCTGAGCCATTATTAATGTCGACATCGGAAAATTCTCTGTTGTGTTCCATCGCGGCACACTCGATAAAATGTTTGTTAATTAAATGCTTGAATTGTAATTATTGGAATTCTTTCCTATTTCTTTTCTCTTTTTGTCGCCCTACACTATAAGCAGTGCAAGACAATGGCTCAATTAATGATATCGATAACTTTCGAGTGCACTTTTAAGTGTGACCAGAATGCAGAAAGCTCGCATCGCGCTGAATTGAAAGATACCAAAAGCTTAAAATACTTAAAAGTTATTTGCTGATATTTATTTGGTTAAAAAAACATATACATGATATTAGATATTTTGATTGTCCGCAATCCAGGAGATAAACGAAGACACCTGCACATACACAGACGGCGAATTGACCTGTCCACATGGCAACTTGCCCCACGAAACAATACCGATGAGGACTCCACCCTGGACCAGAGGACCACCCGAATCCGAGGTACAAATGCTGACACCACCAGTTAGGGGACCCGTACACAAGTTTGTATCATGCACATCGGATCCCTTTTTGCCCAAGGCTGCCTGACAGGTACTCACGCTGATGATAGGCACATTGGCAGCCACTTGAAGTGTGCTTGGGTAACTTGCCGTATTTGTTGTCGACGTACTTCCCCAGCCATATAAATTTGCCGTACCCGTGGGCACTACATTCGCTTTGGGCAAACTGATGGCCGCTACAGCAGCGGTCCAAGTGAATGCCGTTGGCGTGTAGACCAATCCAATGTCGTAGGGCACAGTTCCTCCCGTGTAATATTCATTCACATAGAAATAGGTAATGCTACGCTTTTGGGTAGTGGATGCAGTGCCGGCCACAGCATTGCTACCAGCGATCAGGGTGCTACTCAACACTTGTTCACTGTTCGTCAAACAATGGGCGGCAGTTACGAGCCAGTTGGCATTAATAATGCTGGCGGCACAGTAATGGGTGCCTTTATTTTGCATAGACACCACATAGGGTGCACTATTAACCGAGGCAGTAACACCACCAACAACACGTCCATTTGGTCCACTTTGTTCGGGGGCGGATCGGACAAGCGCTGAGGATACCCCACAGATGCCAAAGAAGAAGAGGCAACAATACACAAGCAAATAGAATTGATGACCGTTCATCGCTGGTGCTTTCGAGGAACTGTTTACATTTCCTTTATCGAATGCCGTTTTAAATTAAAACGAGATACGACATTTTGTGCACGCTTTTTTGCTCGAGACATAAGATAAGAAATTTCAATTTGCGTTTGTTTTTATTGGCTGAGTGCTGTGGATTAATTTGGCACAACAATATGCGGCAACTATCAATAAAGATTTCTTAGAACAATATGTATAGTAAGAATTTCGATGAGAATATTGATAAGTGCAATATCTTAAGGACCCAATTAAGAATAATTTCGAATTTTCATTAGGCGATAAGAACTAATCAGAAGCTTTGCTTCAACACATAGCAACTATTTTGAAATTCTGGGCAGTTAAGTAAAGTAACCAATAAATTATTTTATTCAGTATTAAAAGTTGGTATTTTTTGTTGCGTATTTTGCATATTTTGGCCAACAGTCTACTTTGTTATCGATATAGTTAAATTACCGATAGCCATCTCTACAACTGACTCAGATCCACTTGGTGGCCGACTTTTTTCACGAAAATCTTTGTTAATAATACACTAGGTTAATAGTACGACTTAGCGTAATAGAAAAATAGCCAATATAAAAAGTGCGTGTGACTAAAAATAGAACCGAATTAAAGTGCAACGTGTGCATTTGAAGTCGTATAAAGTATCACGCCCCAATAGCAAAACAAAGGTGGAGAGAGTGCGTAAGAGAGACGTGAACGAGAAAGAGAGCGAGGAGAGAGGAGAGGTCAGCAAACCCGCACTTAAGAAAAAAAGAAGAAAAAAGTCGACACGACACGTACAAAAGTTGAGAAACCATAAGAAAAAAATACAAAACTCGTAAATATGTCATCCGGCGACTTTGGCAACCCGTTGCGGAAATTCAAATTGGTCTTCCTCGGCGAGCAGAGTGTGGGCAAAACGTCGCTAATTACACGATTTATGTATGACAGCTTCGACAACACGTATCAGGCGACAATCGGTATTGATTTTCTATCGAAGACAATGTACCTGGAGGATCGCACAGTGCGCCTACAGCTATGGGATACGGCGGGCCAGGAGCGTTTCCGTTCCCTAATACCCTCGTATATACGCGACTCGACCGTTGCCGTCGTCGTCTACGATATAACGAACACAAACTCATTCCATCAGACGTCCAAGTGGATCGATGACGTGCGCACGGAACGAGGCAGTGATGTCATCATCATGCTGGTTGGCAACAAAACGGATCTGTCCGACAAACGGCAGGTGTCTACGGAGGAGGGGGAACGCAAGGCGAAAGAGCTAAATGTGATGTTCATTGAGACGAGCGCCAAGGCCGGCTACAATGTGAAACAATTGTTTAGGCGCGTTGCGGCGGCGCTGCCCGGCATGGATTCAACGGAGAACAAACCATCGGAGGATATGCAAGAGGTTGTGCTCAAGGATTCGCCCAATGAGACTAAGGATCCTGAAGGTGGCTGTGCCTGCTAGAACTGGGTGCACTCACCCAAATCCAGACCCAACCCAATCCAGCCTAGCCCAAGCCCAAGCCACGCCACCAAATTCTCCTCCTCCAACACAACCTCCGCTGACACTGACACACACATCCAAACACACACACACACACCCAGAGATGCGCTGGCGGCGACATGGTTGAGCACCAATTGTAGCCCACAGCGGGCTAAAGGATAAAAGATGAACATGCTAAAAATTCAAGATAAACATTAGCTGCACACACACATAAAAACACAATTCTTATGTTTAAGTTTATTTATAAAAACAAAAAAATTATAAAATGATAGCAAAACAAAAAAAAAAACACATAAAAACATAAATAGACTAAAAGCTAATTTAAGGCAAATCGGCTAAAAAAATATGTATGCATTGCAATTTAAGTGTGCGCCTAATCCTAATCCTATTATCCATGCTAAAAATAGTTGAGCTCGGTTCACACGTGCCTGCCTGGCAGCTACCATCTTAATCCTTGACAATTAACCTTTGCTCCTCTGGCAAAACTGTAACTATATTCGAAAAGTAAATAATTTCATTCATATTGATTTTCAATATACAAAAATGTTTAACAATGTTAGGCATACTAAATAATATTTTTAGTTTGTTTTCTGTGCAATGCTAACTTTTAAATTATTTCTTTTTTATGCTATATGCCATAGAATTAAATTGATTTTTACAATTGATCATCAAACTGAGGTTGGTTGTATAAAAGTATAAACGTACTTGAAAAAAATATAGACAAGAAAGACAAGCAACTAGTTATTCAGGCACGAGTGAACTAAGTTTAAGCCAACTCTCTCATCATTTGTACTTAAGAAAAATAGATGAAAAACGTAAGGAAAAAAGAGAAGAATTGAACACTGGTCGCACACAACATTCCAGAAATTGTGTGTGCTGGTAGCCCTAATCCTCCTGAATGAATCGATATATACTGACATAGATACCACTGAGCCAGCTGTGTTCAAGTCCCATCCCACTCCTATGCCGCCCACACATCCCCGAAGAGGAGATCATCATTGCCGAAGTTTTTTCTATTTGTGACTAAAAAACTAACCCAGCTTTGCGGCTTTGGTTTGATTTATTTTTTGTTTTTAGCTATTATTCTTCAGAGGCTCAAACAGCTGCAGTTGGTTGGCTGGCGCAGAACTTGGCATCTTATGAGTAAATATTTATATATATCACTATATATATATATATATGTATTTTTATGAAACAGGCAGTGTAAACAATTAACATTATACAACATTAACAATTTTTGCTTCGATTAGCGAGAGAAGAGCGAGACGGTGAATGAGAGAGAAGAGAGAACATTGTGCATTTTTTACGCAACAAGCAAAAGCTTACAAAATTGAAATACGAAACGCAATTTTTAATAAATCAAATTATGAAACTAAACATAATAAGTATTAGCAATAAATTAAAAACAACAAAAAAAAAACACAAAGCATGCTTATTTTTTATAAGAAATTTAACGATTCAAAAGAAATGAGTCATGGCCGCTGCCTTTGACCATATACATATACTCGTACATATACGAGTATCTTATAAATATAGATTAAACGAGTTCCCGTAATGAATGACAAGAACGAACTCTTGGTAGTTGCCCCACATTGCACACAAGTGCGGTGATTTAGAATATTTCAGAGGGGCAAATAATGGAAAAAGTGTAATATGATAACCTTATTTAACCAAAACAAAGATAAGGATATTGGAGCGTGTTTTTCGCTTGCGCTATCAGCATTTTATCAGCTGTATTTGCAGATAATAACCCAAAGTTATATCTACAACGTTAAAAAGTTTACTTGTAGATCACAAGCGCGAATCGACACGATGGCAGATCAGCTAGCGCGCTTTGTTGGGATAGAGAGAGAGCGCTGTTAACATTGGCAGCAGCAGTTTTAGTGTGCTTAACAGCAGTAATAATGTAATTGCAAGTTTAACTGCATTTAAAGAGCAGTGCGCCAAATTCAAGTAAATTAATGGTTTGTTGCAGAAAATAGTTTTAAGATTGCCTTGGAAAAGTCAAACTTTCGTTTAAGAATGACATATTTGTAATACATTTTTACTCCCAAAGGACATTAGATAAAATCTGGATGAATTATATAGCGATCATTATTTGTATGTTGGCTATATATGTTTATTTAAGTATTTCAAGAATCTAAGCGTAAATACAACTGAAAAAATGCGGTCGTTTTGCTTGGCAAAGCTATTAATAAGTCGGATATATAAATAGAGGGTACAAGTTTGAGTGATGAGTGTCGAATTGGAGGATCAGCTTAGAAGCTATCCTCGTTTGTGATGAACTCGTCGCGTATCTTTTGCAGTTTGCTGATCAGTTCCGCAACGGATACTTCGCCGTGCACCTTGTTGTCCCTGGTGCGCACGTTGACCGTATTCGAGGATCGCTCCTTGTCGCCCACCACCAAAATGAAATTGAATTGAGCGAGCTGAGCATTTCGGATCTTCTTGTTCATCGTATCACCTGCATCGCAATCGGATTCGCTCATGAAGCCAGCAGCAAAGAGCTGATCTCGCACAGACTTCGCGTACTCATCGTAGGCGGGGCCGACGGGAACGACCATCACCTGGCGCGGTGACAGCCAAAATGGCCATTTGCCGGCATAGTTCTCCGTGAGTATGGCAATCATACGCTCCACGGAGCCAAGGATGGCTCGATGTATGATAACCGGACGTTTCTTTTCACCATCGTCGGCAATATAGTTGAGATTGAAGCGTATCGGCAGCTGGAAATCCAACTGTATCGTAGCACATTGGAATGGACGCTTCAGTGCATCCATAATGGTAATATCAATTTTGGGGCCATAGAAAGCGCCATCCCCGGGATTTTCCTTCCAGGGCATGCCGAACTCATCGAGTGATTCGGCCAACGCCTTCTCCGCCGCATCCCACTGTTCCAGCTCACCCAAATACTGCTCGGGCCGGGTGGACAACACCAGCTGGAAGGAAAAGCCAAAGATGGTGTAGACATGTCGCAAGAAGTCCAGGCAACCCTTCATTTCGCCCTTGATCTGCTCGGGAGCACAGAAGATGTGGGCATCATCCTGCTGGAAGCGACGGACGCGTGTCAATCCCGTCAGTGCACCCGACAGCTCATTACGATGCAGCACACCAAAGTCGGCCATGCGTAGGGGCAACTCGCGCCACGATCGATTGCGATTATCGAATATCAAACAATGACCCGGACAATTCATGGGCTTCAGGGCGAATTTCTCCTTTTCCGCCTCGAAGGAGAACATATTGTCCGCATAGTGCTGCCAATGACCGGATGTCATCCACAGTTTGGCATTGTAAATGTTCGGCGAGATGACCTCCTGAAAGCCACGCTTGCGATATTCACCGCGTATCAAGTTCATCAGCGTGTTATAAATGTGAGCGCCGCGTGGCTGAAAGAAGCACGAACCGGGCGAAAGTTCATGGAAAAAGAAGAGCTCCTGTTCGCGGCCAATCTTGCGATGATCCCGCTTTGCTGCCTCCTCCTGCAGTTTCTCCCACTCCTTGAGTTGCTTGGGATCGGGGAATGAGATGCCATAGACACGTTGCAGCGACTCTGCATCCGCTTTGCCCTCCCAATAGGTCGATGAATTCTTGGTGATCTTCAAGGCCTTCACCTTGCCCGTGTGACGCACATGCGGTCCACGACACAAATCTATCAGTGATCCGCACTTGTAAACTGTGGTGCGATCTGTAGTCACCTTCTCGTTGAGTATGCGCACCTTGAACTCATTATACTTGAACATCTCCAGCAAATCCGCTTTTTTCATCTCCAGTCGCTCAAACGTTTGCTTCTCCTTGACAATCTGCTTGACCAGCGTCTCCATGGCGCCATAATCATTCGTGGAGATCTATATAAAACAATGATTTACTATCAAAGAGTGTATCTTAAAGTTCGTCTGACTTACGCCCTCGCCATCCAGATGCATGTCGTAATAGAAGCCACTCTCTATGGGCGGACCATAGCACAGATGTCCGCCATAGATGCGTTCCATGGCCTCGCCCATAATGTGAGCCGAGCTGTGCCAGAACACCGCCTGTGCATCCGGATGATCAAACTTAAGCAGTTGCAGCGAGCAATCCGCTTCCAGCACACGATCCAAATCCCAAACTTCGCCGTTCACCTTGGAGATGATAGTGTTGTCGGCCAGACCCTTGCTAATGCCACTTGCCACATCGAAGGGTGTCGTCTCCCAGGCGGTGGCATCCACCTGTTTGCCATCGGGCAGGGTCACCTTGATGGCTGTGCGTGGCTTGGCAGCCAATTCGGCCAGATATTCCGCCTTGCATTTCTCCCACAGCACATTACGCTCCTCGATATATTGTGGCCTGGGATTGAGTTCTAACCAAATGATATGATCGTCATCGTCATCGAAATTATGTGCGTAGAAATTAGTTTTATATCCCGCTATTGATTAATTACCTTTGCGAGTATCGCCGCCGCCGGCTCCAGCGGGTTTCTTTTCCTTCTTCATTTTGGCAGCCTGCAAAATCAATGAAAGCTCATTTGTCAATGCAGCAGAAAATAAAAGTTAAATCATTATCTTCGTTAACTACGCAAGCAACGTACACGTTTAATTAGCAATTGTAATTAATGAATTTTCGGTGTATGCTTTTGTATTGTTTTTGTTGTTTGCTGTTGTGGTCGACACAGTTGTCATACAAGCAAACGACAACCAAAATAGAACATAAAGTTTGTTCTTTGCTTTTATCGACTATCCAAGAAACTGATGCAATAATAGAGTAGTATTTAGTAATAAACCAGGTAGCGGGGGGTGCTGCAATTGCAGTTAAAGTTAGTGACGTCACATCAGCCGGCGGCTGTGATTCATTTCGGCTTTTGATATACACATGACAATGCACACACAGACACAAACACACATACATATGTACAGTTAAAAATGATGTGGCAATAAAACAGTTAGAAAAGTGACACCATTGCTAGCGGAGGGAACACCAACCAAAGTTGCGTAGCACCGAGTGCTGCCCTGCTGCTGTTGTTGCTGCGATTGTATAAACTGCTGTTGATTTTTAACCAGCGACAGCGTTCGTAAAATGTGCAAAGTTTTGACGTTGCTGCTTGTGAATGCACCAACGATGGGCAATACTTTTAGCATTACTTAATTACGTTAATGTTCTTATTCACACGACTGCAATTTTAGTGAGTGTTAACATGCCTTCTGCTTGTTCAAATCCAAATTATTTAATTCTGTCACCACGTTGTCACCCATTCCGACTGCACGTTGTTGTTCCACTTGCAATTTCCCTTCTTCTTTCCTGCGCTGTTAACTGGAAATGCTAATCAAAAATGTTATTAACAGCGTTACTTAGCTGCTGAAAAAATATATGCTATTTAATGTTTTCTTGTCAATAAAGACTGAAATATATTAACTAATGGCAAATTGTGTAATTTAATGATTAATAAAATAAAAAAAATTGTTTTAGCAAATAAGAACTTAAATTATATCTAACAGCTGTTACGAATAACAGAAGCTGGCATCGCTTAACAGTAATGTGTTGTCGATAGCATTTTGGAGTTGCAGCTGATTTTATTAATTGGCGCCAATTCGAATTCGAATGTCCTACATTCGCAGTAAATATTGATTTTGAACTTGCTGACATAATTACTGTGCTTTGCTGTGTTTACTTGACGACTTTTGCGAACCACGGTCGCTTAAAAATCCAACAAAATTGCACACCTACTGGAAAATCCGTTGCACCACCAACCACCGCTATCGGGTGGCACAGCGGAACGTCTTGGCGTAGAATTCGATTTCTACAACGTGGCCTCCAGCAAGGTACATCCCAGTCCGGGGGCAGCGCGCAGTGTTTGGGCGCTGCCCCTAACGGCCTCTTCGTCATGCAACATGGAAGAAGATGGCCATGCCCATGCCGACATTGATATAGACATCGATCATCGGCCCCATTCGCCACCCGGAGCCAATAATGTCGCCAACAATGGGGATGGGAATGAGCACGACAGCAATATGTTGTTGTTTGAGGGCTTGGATGGTGCCACCGTAAATCTAGATGATATTTTTGATATTATCAAGAATGGTGAAGTGAGCGAAGTGGAAAATCTGGTGGAGAAATTCGGCATGGAATGCTTGTCGGCTAGGGATCGACATGGTTACACGCCCGCTCATTGGATTGCTCTGAACGGGAATGTGCAGCTGATGCGGTATTTAATTGAACGCACTGCGCCCATTGATCTGCCGTGTTTGGGCACCCAGGGACCGCGGCCCATACACTGGGCCTGCCGCAAGGGCCACGCCTCTGTGGTGCAGGTGCTGCTCCAAGCTGGTGTGGCCGTAAATGCAGCGGATTTCAAGGGATTAACACCACTGCATTTGGCTTGTATGTATGGACGCACTGCAACTGCTGCCTATCTGCTGGGCATGGGTGCGCTCAACAATCTGACAGATATCAATGGCGACACGGCGCTCCATTGGGCGGCCTACAAGGGACATGGTGATCTCATGCGTCTGCTCATGTATTCGGGCGTGGAGCTGCAGAAGACGGATAACTTTGGATCGACACCGCTGCATCTGGCCTGCTTGTCCGGCAACATTAACTGTGTGCGGCTGTTGTGCGAGAAATCCCAACTGGATCTGGAGCCGCGCGATAAGAATGGCAAGACACCGATTATGCTGGCACAGGCGCATCAACATCAAGATGTGGTCCGACTGCTGTACGGTGAGGTGAAAAAGAAGTCACGCTGGATACCCTCCGTATCGGAGAGTTGGGGCTGGCTCTTTGGCGGCGCCGGCGACTCCAAGGGTCCACTCTTTCTCTTCCTCTTCTCGGTACTGCTCTGGGGCTACCCAATGTACATGATACGCGCTATTCCGATCACTTGGAATATATTGAGACGATCGCATTATTGCTTCATCTATTGGAATGTGGTCATGTGGGTAAGCTGGGCCATTGCCAATCGTCGTGACCCTGGGTACATTCCGTTGAGCTCGGATGCCTATTATCGAGCCATCAAACAGATTCCGTACTTTGACAAGCTGAAGAAGCGGAATGTGATGCTCACCCGGCTGTGCCACAGCTGCCGCTGTCTGCGTCCGCTGCGCGCCAAGCATTGCCGGGTGTGCAATCGTTGCGTCTCCTACTTTGATCATCATTGTCCTTTTATCTACAATTGCGTCGGTTTGCGCAATCGCATGTGGTTCTTCCTGTTCGTCCTTTCGGTCGCTGTTAATTGCTCCTTTACCATTTATTTTGCCTGCTATTGCGTTATGATCGAGGGATTCACATTGCTCTATGTGCTGGGCCTGATTGAGGCTGTGGTTTTCTGTGGTCTTGGTTGGATACTCACCTGCACCTCGGTAAGAAGTTGAGTGCTCCATGTCTGGATTGGGTTATATCTGTTTGTTTTACAGATCCTTCATGCCTGCATGAATCTCACCACCAATGAGATGTTCAACTACAAGCGTTATCCATATTTGCGGGATAAGCGTGGTCGCTATCAGAATCCCTTCTCGCGTGGACCCGTCCTCAATCTGTTGGAGTTCTTCGTTTGTTTGCCGGATCGAGGAGATGATACTGATCTGCTGCTGGAGGATAATATATGATTAAGAAGCTAGGAGCGCGCTAATGCTCGCCGGCGCAAGGTGCCCGTGCGTGGATAATAGCGATAGTCACCGCTCCAAGGCGGCGGCGGCGACTATGCTTTGATTTTGCTCCAAGCTTTATGCCTACTCCAACAAAAACCAAAAACAAAAAAAGGCTCACATTTATTGCAATCTATTTTTTATCAATCAATAATTGCTAAATCTAAATATTATCCTTGCAGCAGAATATCAAACGTGAAGGACGAAACTTGATTTAAATAGATCCCAAAAAAAGTATTATTCAAGGATTTGGGACAGATTTAAACACGTATTTACTTCCATATATCATTAAAGACGACTCTGCAAGGATATTTATGCTGTGGCACAGGGTGCTATTTTTTTAAGGACTTATTCTAACTAGCATAAATAAGAAAACGCTTCTCTTGTTATTTCAACATTTATTTTTTGTACAAAAGAATTGTTATTGTATAAAAATTGTTGTATTTAAAGAATCTCTATTTATATATTAAAAATTATATACTTAACATAATTAATTAAAGAAAAAATGATAAATGTAAACTGCTAATGGGCAGCGAAGAACTGCTTCAATTTGTTCATTTTACTTTAGAAATTGCACAGCTAATACTACATAATCAGATCAGATCGGAGGAGAGAAATGAATCCATTCTCTGTTGTATAAATGATTACACTTTGGCATGTATTTTGGGATGATTGGTTATAGAATGATTAATATTGCATACAGAAAAGAGAAAATCAAAGTAAAATACTTTATTCCTGCTTAGCTTTCAAAACAAAAGTCATAGTTCTCGGGATCTTCGGGTATGGGCGGAGGATCCTTGCTAATATCCACGCCCTCCGTATCGAGCAGTCGCAACTTGATCTCCATCGAGAGCAGTGTGTCAAAGTCCTCCTTCTTCTGCTTGCTACTCATCTCCTGGCCGAGCAGCGCATTAATGCCATCTGTCCAATAATTGAAAACACTCTCATCTGGCGCCACAAAGTCCAGAGTCGAGTGATCCATGGTCTCGAACGTTATCGAAAAGGCTAAATTTACGGGAGATTTTCGCGTACGCGTCTCTTTCATATGCGGACACTCTTTGCCCTCGAGCAGCTGCTTGATATCGATGATGGGCAACTTCTTGGGCAGATCCTCTAGCGTCGGTATATTCTTCCCGTCACAATCTCCATAGTGGATAACCTTGTGATTGGGCGAGAGACGTGCATACCAGAACTTATCTTTGGTCCGTACGCCGCGCAAATATTTCGAGAAACGTGTGCCTGAAAAGAAAGTAATACGAGGCGTGTTCAAAAAGTATCGCGAATTTTGAATTTTCGCGGGTTACGTATAATCGAATTTCGATTTTTTTGTAGCGTTATGTTGGTACTCATGTCTCTCACTTATGCCAACAAGCTCGGCCATTTTGAATGTTCACTTAATTGTTGACAGCTGCTTGGCTTGCACGTGTTTTGGATCGTCTTCGATTTTTACCTATTCAAAAAAATGGATCAAAGAACCTGTATCAAATTTTGTGTGAAAAACGAAATTAAGTGCGCGGATGCATTCCGAATGTTGATTGTGGCATACGGAGAAGCTACCTTGGACCGAAGCAACGTTTATCGGTGGTACAAAATGTTCTCAGAAGGCCGACAAGATGTGAACGACGAAGAGCGTGCCGGATGCCCGAGCACTTCAACAACAGACGAAAAAATTAATGGAGTGGAGAAAATGGTATTGGCCAATCGTCGAATCACCGTTAGAGAAGTTGCTGAGGAGCTAGACATATCGATTGGCTCATGCCATTCGATTTTTATCAATGATTTGGGCATGAGACGGGTCGCCGCGAAATTCGTACCAAAATTGCTCAATTGCGACCAAAAACAGCATCGCATGAACATTGCTAAAGAGATGTTGGACTCTGTCCGCGACGACCCAAATTTGCTCCAGAGGGTCATAACTGGTGACGAATCGTGGGTTTATGGTTACGACGTGGAAACCAAAGCTCAATCATCTCAATGGAAGCTGCCGCACGAACCAAGACCGAAAAAAGCGCGCCAAGTTCGGTCGAATGTGAAAGTTTTGCTGATTTGCGCGAAGCAATCCGCCAGAAACGCCCGGATTTGTGGAAGAACAAAAATTGGCTTTTGCACCCAATAACGCCCCTGCTCACACATCGTTGCTTGTGCGCGACTTTTTGGCCAAAAACAACACACTAATGATGCCGCAGCCACCGTATTCCCCAGATCTGGCCCCCTGTGACTTTTTCTTGTTCCCTAAACTGAAGAGGCCCATGAAAGGACGACGTTACGCTACGCTTGACGAGATAAAGACGGGATCGGAGGAGGAGCTGAACAAGATAAAAAAAAATGATTTTTTGAAGTGCTTCGAAGATTGGAAAAACCGTTGGCACAAGTGTATAATATCTCATGGGGATTACTTTGAAGGGGACAAAATAGATATTCATGAATAAATAAATAATATCTGAAAAAACACAAAATTCGCGATACTTTTTGAACACACCTCGTATAAAACAAAATTAGTGATTTGATAAGTAAGAATAAGTATAATAAGAATAAGAATAAGTATAAAAAAGAATAAGTAAGAATGCTGTAGTCGAGTGAGTTTTGCACACCCAAATGTAAGCAGGACTGCGAGTGTTCTAATTTCTTATGGCTGGATATCAACTGGAACTTGGATGTTTTTTGTACGATCTTGATGAAATTTAGTCGGTTGATCAAAAATCTATCACTGTTTATTATTTATTAATTAGAAGCCTCTGCCCTTAAAATTGCGGCATTTATTGCTATAGGAAACGATATGTATCGGTATTATCGAAATGGAGACAGTTATAAAGAAAATTAAACAAGCTTTAAGATTCGACTTACCCTCGACTAAAAATGAGAGACGCTGCTGCTTAATCAATTCCACAATTTGCGGTGATATTTTCTCTTTGAGCTTCACAATGGCCGAGGCCGTCGAATCGCATTCCTCCTTCGAGGTGCGCTCCTGTTGGCGCAGCGTTGTGATCTGCTGATATGTCAGCAAAGCGATCTTGCTGCGAAACTCTTCCAGGTTGTCGGGTCGTCCTTTCAAGATGCGCTTTATCTGCTCTCGCACCACACTGCACACCTTCTGAAAGTCCTCGGCCGTGGCGCGCATATCCTTCCACGTGCGATTCAATGTGATCACACAAATGCAAAAGAACTCCTCAAAGGGATGATCGTGTGTAAAGAACATCGGCTGAAAGTCACCCGATTGCTCTGCGGGTGGTTCGCCAATTCGCAGAATGTCGCACAGCAGTTTCACCAGCTCAATGGAGGTCCTGCCGAAAGGACACTCGTGCTCATCGGCACGGCATGAGTTCTCGTGCACAATCTTCGTGTACTGCTGCGTGTAGGTGCGTGCAAAATATACCATGCAGTCCAGTGCCAAGATTCCTGAAAGCAAAAATATTTGTAATCAATAACCATATATTTCATGATTTCATTTATCTTATATATATATTGTTGGAGGTGCAATCACCATTAAAAAGAAATTGCTTGTGAAAATCGGTTTTGTTATAAACAAGTCGAATTTAAATTATTGCTTCTTTTAAAGTCTCTTACCTGGTGGCGTTTCGATAAAGTCCTGAGCTGGATTGATGTCGCACTTGAAACCGAGTTTCTTGTAGTATTGCGAAAAGTTGACATTGCCACCGCCTGAGCCGCCACCACCCCCACTGCCACCTCCACTGCCGCCACCACGACGAATATCATCGTTCAAGGTAAGAGTGCCGGCATAATCATCGAAAGCAGTGCGTCGCAAATACTTGATCTTCTCGTGGGCATCCTGATCCTGGGCCATCATCTTCATGCGCATCCGCTTCTCGAGC
The DNA here is from genome assembly GCA_035041595.1 of Drosophila basisetae. Classification (NCBI taxonomy): domain Eukaryota; kingdom Metazoa; phylum Arthropoda; class Insecta; order Diptera; family Drosophilidae; genus Drosophila; species Drosophila basisetae. Next base: position 6,181,470 of record JAWNLB010000123.1, on the reverse strand, counting down.
AGACCCAGCGTCAGAGTTTGCAGCACATACAGCTGATGGGTCATCTCGGTGCTCAGTCCATTGCCAATCAGAGCCAATCGATATTGTTTCTCACTAATCTTCTTCGCGATTTCTCGTTTTCTTTGCTCGTCGGCCTTCATGAAGATGGCATTGAGGAGAGCTATGGCATTCTGCCGCATCACCGCCGAGTTGACCTCCTGGAGCAGTGTCAGTATATCCTGGAGTTCAATCTTCATAGAAACAAGTGAATGTTTGCTGCTACTCTGCACGATATTCTCGAGATTGGAGAGCGCACTTTCGCCACAATCGGTGGGATATTCTTTGAATTTTTGCACAATTTGAATGTTACGTTCGACAAAAGACTTTTCCGGCACCTCCCAGGAGACGGTGCCGTGCTCCATGAGCTCCACAAAGCTGGCGAGGCTATACATGAGTATATCCTTATCCTTTTGGCCCTCATCCTCGATCATTTTGATTAGTATATCGAGACCCTTCTCCTTGATGAACTCCAGCGCAAAGGTGTGATCCATGCTCAGCTTGGTCAACTCTTTGAGACGTTGTGCCTTATCCTGGGCACTGCCATTGATCAGTATTTCAAGCGCATCGCTGGCCGTCTTTGACGGTGAATACTGTAGCCGTAACACAGAACCGTTTTTAATCTCATTACGATTCTTTTCCGTGACATATTTCATGTTGTTCGTCTCGCAGAATTGCAGCGCATAATTCTGATGATCACTAATCGACCAACTGTTGCAGATCTCCTGGATTTTACCTTGAAATTCGAGTGGTTTTTTTTATTATACTGGTTACAAGTTTTGAATAATATTTTATATATTATTATTTATTTATTTAAATAGCAAAATACTAATGTCAGAAATGAGTAAGCAATTCCTGAGTTTTTATTACTGCGCAACTACATATAAATGTACTACTCAGTCTTTACACACAAAACTACGAGTTCTAGAATTTGGACAGCAATTTCAAAGAGTTTAATACCTATTAAATATACATATTCACATATTATTATTAATATATCATATATACGAGGTGTGTTCAAAAAGTATCGCGAATTTTGAATTTTCGCGGGTTACGTATAATCGAATTTCGATTTTTTTTGTAGCGTTATGTTGGTACTCATGTCTCTCACTTATGCCGACAAGCTCGGCCATTTTGAATGTTCACTTAATTGTTGACAGCTGCTTTGCTTGCACGTGTTTTGGATCGTCTTCGATTTTTACCTATTCAAAAAAATGGATCAAAGAACCTGTATCAAAGACGGGATCGAAGGAGGAGCTGAACAAGATAAAAAAAAATAATTTTTTGAAGTGCTTCGAAGATTGGAAAAACCGTTGGCACAAGTGTATAATATCTCATGGGGATTACTTTGAAGGGGACAAAATAGATATTCATGAATAAATAAATAATATCTGAAAAAACACAAAATTCGCGATACTTTTTGAACACACCTCGTATCATGTATCAACTATCATTTACTATTCAGTTTTTAAGCAGTAAATGGCCAGAAATTCCAGTTAGCTCTTATTATTGAGCAACCACTGTACTATTAAAGAGAAGTATTTATGGGTGTAACTGTAGTATAGTATTAACACATAATCTACTGTTGTAAACCCTTCCCAAAATGATTAATTAACAAACTTTTTCTTGTCCCCTCTCTCCCACACTTCGCCTTTCCACATTTCCACTTCAGACTTCCTGTCGCGTCCGTGCATTTTAATGAGGGCTGATGACGCCGATGTCAAGCAAACACGAACACAGCAGCCGCTAAGGGCGTTGGCGATGCATTTTCATTTCCCAAACAAACATCCAATACTAAAACAATAACTACATCCTCAACTGTACCCCCATCAAAGACTTACAGTGTCACAGCAGCAATAATACCCATTGTTTTAAATGGTATAAAAAAGAAACAAATTCATTTATTCATACATACTTGCTAGCGGATGTCGCTGATCGAGATTTATTAGTTGCGCTATATGGTTCTCGCGCTCAACAGCGATTTTTACTATATGCGCATCCTTCACCGGCATCTTTTTCGGTATCATTTTGATCAGTTGCACTTATAATAACTATATATTAGCTAGAGTTTATTATTGTTTTCTTTTTCGGTAGCTCGAGTTTTGTGATTAATTTGGCCTGCTGCTTATTTTTATCGATACTTCGATATGAGCAACTGCATGCGATAGTTGTCAGCCAGGGCTGCATGTACATATATTTGCTTGCAATCGATAAACTATGTCAATTGAGCGCAATCTTAAATGTTTCGTTATACAAAATAAGCTTTATTAAATACACAGAATAAGCAAGGTACAATTATTAGTATTATGATGTTAACAATTTGAGCAGTTCGCCCACAACACGAACATTAATGCTGTTGCCCAGCAATCGGTATTTTTGACGATTTGTGGTCTCAGCAGGAAATTCAAAGTGTTCGGGAAAACTCATAAGACGCGCAACTTCTCGGGGCGTAAAATAGCGCAATTTCAATTGTCTCAAGAGTTTCAATCGTCGCCGTTGTGCTTCATCAGACCCTGTGTCGATTTGTTTAACTGCCTCGAAAATGCTGTGGGATTGCTCCTCTGACAACGGAGTAAACGTCGAACCCGTGCCTTCTGTATAATGGGTATATCCCTTGGTAAAGCACATGGATCTGCTCTGACTGGGATGGATGATGTCCATGACTAGCACCCGCTTGCTTAACACATCATCGGGCACAAGTGTTTCGTCCGACACATTTGGCTCAACAATGCTGGATAATTTGATCATGGTCTGCTGACTGGCATCATTAGTCTCTGCCGCCGGCATATGTTCCCAGAGTTTGCCTCCAGCGAAATCAAAATCTTTACTTTTCCGAGCAATGCAGTAATACCGATATCGCGTATTTGGCACACTGAACTGTGTGGGCGTTAAAATAAATTCGCGCCAGTGGAATCCAGCTTTATCGAGTGCCTCAATGAACTGCTGACGCGCCTGCGATACCTCAAATCCCTTCACGTTCTCCATGAGCACATAATCCAGAGTCTCACAGAGCGGCAGTAGGCAGCAGAGATGGGAGAGAGCACAAGAACGTTTATCGTCCACGTCCCGTTGCAGTCCCTGGCGAGTGTGCGGTTGACAAGGCGGTGACATAAGCAGCACGTTGGCATTCAGTTGGCCCACCTCTTTCTCACTCAAGCTTTGAATGTTTCTCGTCTTCAGATGCGTTGTTCCATAATTATGGGCATAAACCGCATTGGCGACTGTATTCACATCCAATGCGGCGACAACTTCGCCCGGCAGCTGTGCATCTGCAAGTTGTATGATAGAAGCTGCTTGGTGAGTGTTATATGTGCTCTACTTACTCACATTTAAAGGCATAATGCATGCCACCAATGCCACTAAATAATTCCAGCACGCGAAATTCCATTTTCAGTTTGTTTACTTGTTCCAAATGCTTTCAAACAGCTGCTTGCCATTCCGTGTGAATGTCACTTTCGACAAGAAGCAGAACGTCAATACGCGCCGGTAGTGTATATTGCTCTTTTGATTAACTGAAAGGTGTTGGTAATATTAAGAGAAAGTAGATGCTTGATAAGTGTTGTATACGTATAAACCTACTAAGATTTAAAGGCATAAGGCATGCCACTAAATAATTCCGCAAACTAAATGCCATTTTTAGTCTGTTTACTTTCTATACAGCTGTTTGCCATTCCGCGAAATGCGTTTTGTAATTCACCAAAAACATACTCCGGTTGAATGACACTTACGATAAAAGAAGAAGAACATCAACACGTGCCACATTGTTTTTTAATTCGTTGAAAGGATATGGGTAAAATTAAAAGAAAACCACAACCACCACCCATTGAAGAGGATTCAGATAGTGACTCCAGTTTTGCGGAAGTTGAAATGGAGGCAGTAGCTAATGTTGATGAACAAGAGCCAGTCACCGACAGCAGCGATGACAGCGACATGGATATGGACACCAAAAAGCTAAAGAATAATGTTGAAAAGGAAGAAGCTGCTGATGAAAGTGCTGCAGATGAAGATGAGGAACACGATGACGACGACGATGACGATGATGAGGATGAAGATAATGCCGATGATGATAAGAAGGCGCGTCTGCCGGTGCTGAATCCACTCAGCCTGATGAAAAACAAAGAACAGCGCACAGCTCTATTCCGTAAAATGAAGAAGGAGAAGCACAAGAAGAAGATGCAGGAGCGACGAGCTCGTCGTAAGGCGGGTTTACCAGCGAATCCGGGTCACACCATCGAAAGTCTGCGCGAGAAAGATCAAACGGAGGTGAGCAATCTCAATGATTCAGACAACGAGGAGTTGCGCAAAGAGCTGGAAATCGATGATTTCAGTACATATTTCGAGAGGATTTATGAGCCGAAGGTGCTCATCACATTCGCCGACAATCCGGTGACGAAGACACGCAAATTTGGCCTGGAACTCTCACGTATATTTCCCAATGCTCTCGTCAAAATACGAAACAAGGCGTCGGTGAAGAAGATCTGCAAAAGTGCGGAACGGGAAAAGTTTACGGATGTGGTCATCATCAATGAGGATCGACGCCAGCCAAATGCGTTGCTCGTCATCCACTTGCCCAACGGACCGACGGCACACTTTAAGCTCTCCAACGTGAAGTTGACGACGGACATTAAGCGGGATCACAAAGAGATAACGAAGCATCGACCGGAGGTGATCTTAACCAATTTTACGACACGCTTGGGTCTGACAGTGGGTCGCATGCTGGGGGCCCTCTTCCATCATGATCCCGAGTTTCGCGGCAGACGCGCAGCCACATTTCACAATCAGCGTGATTATATATTCTTTCGTCATCATCGCTACGAGTTCAACAAGGAGGGCAAACGGGTGAAGCTGCGGGAACTGGGTCCACGGTTCACGCTCAAGCTGCGTTCCCTGCAGGAGGGCACCTTCGACAGTAAGACGGGCGACTATGCATGGATCATCAGCAACAAGCGCCATGCCATGGAGTCCAGGCGTCGCTTCTTCCTCTAGTTTAAAGACTTGTATGCTCTTCATTTGCTATATATATTAATATATGTATATTGTATTTCGTGTGAGAAATACGTATATAAATAAGAAGATAAGTGAATATATAGAAACAAATAATTCTGTAAAATTAGAGAGTAACCAGAGAAAAACTACCATCACTTCGATCGGCGTTGAATAATTCAAATGTCTTTGAATTGAAATATATTAATATATATATATATATATTGTATTTCGTGTGAGAAGCAAGTATATAATTAAAAAGGTTCTGGGCATTATATAAAAACAAATAATTCTCTTTAAGCAGAAAGAGTGAGCTATAACCACCAGTGAAACAGAAAAAAAACCATCACTTCGATCTATGTTAAATAATTGATGATGTCCTTAATGCTAAATGTGCAACATTCAACAGTCAGCACCATTGGCACTCCAAGAGGAACGACAAGGCGCCCCACCACACAAGCATTACATTGTGGGGCATTGGGGACCACCGACGCCGCCAGCGGCTGCTGTCGGATCTCCGAATGGCAAATCTCTGCCCGTCTCGGCCAATATCTCTGCCGGCGGTTGCCCGTAATCCTGTAGCTTGCGCATATCATCCAGAACCTGACGGAATTTCTCACGCTTGACGGTGGGCGAATCGTCCGCTTTTTCACTCTGCAAATGCCCCTCAATCACCTTGTAGAGCTCGAGCTGCTTTTGGTATCTGTAAATTAGATAAAAAATTGATTAATTACAGAGCTGCAGATTGGAAAATCATACTCTGTAGATATATATGTATATATATATATATATATATATATATATATATATATATATAGATAGATGGTATATAATGAAATTGTATTGTCACCACTAGACTTCGATCTCTGGGAATAAATAATCTTTGGTTATATATACTATCCCCCAAAATTAAACTGCAACTGGCCATATTAAATGAGTTTCAATTTCAGAAATCCGAGAAGAGTGTTTATACCTTATTTATGATTTATATATATATATGTACATCTGACTCACATTTTTTTAAACAGTTGTGCACAAAACACAGCTTCTATTGCATGTGCCTACAAAAGTATATAATTACCTCTCCTTATCCTCGGCCGACAGCTTTGTGTCATTCTCCTCCAGATATTTGGGATACTTTTCCAGGAGCTCCTTAATGCTGGGCAATAGAATCTCAGCGGAGAGCAGGCTCTGCATCATGCCCTCCATAAAAGGCAGAAAACTATTGCCATCAGCTTCACCGCCCTGCACAAATAAATACACCAATAAATTGACTGGTGTTGAAATTAAATTGCCCAACTTACCGCATCGAAATTCATGGAGCTGAACATGCTGGCAATATCATTTTCGGTGGCGGGTGCAGCCAGATTTTCGGTGCCTTCTTGGAGACCCTTGAGGGCCTGGGAAATGCTATCTGAATACTTGGAGACCTCATCGTCGTTGGCAGTGTTCTCGCCGCTTAGCGTTAAAGCGGCCGCCTCGGCCATTTTCTTAAAGCCAGCCATTATCTGATCCGGATCCTGTGGCAGAGGCGGTATATCGCCACTGGGCGTATCCGGACCACCGAACAATGTGTTCATTCTATCAGCCATAATCTTTGCCTGTTCACTACAAAAGATCCAAAGTTCAAGTCTATAAATTAAACATGCAAAATTAAAAATCAAAAAATTTCACTTACATGAAAAATGCATCGGGATCTTCGAGGCCGCCGGCGGCGACCTCTGCTGCACCATCTGTGGCAGCTGCCTTTTCCGTTTTTGATCCACTCTGCGATTTATCGAAATCCTGCAAAGCATCTGTGCAAAAGGTTTTTTTTTTGTTATATAAGCCTGTAATGCGATACGCTATGCAATTTGAATTGGTACTACTCACTGTCGAGCAGATTGTTCAAATCATCGGCCTCTCCGTTTGACTTTTGTTCCGACATTCTGTTCAATTATATGTGGTCAATGAATTAATTACTGCAAAAACTATGTAACAACTCTTGTTTTGACATGAAACAGCACAAGAGTGTGCCGTTTGTGTGTGTGTAAAAGTTACGTGTGTGGGACGCAATTTATTTATTACCTTGTCGTCGTCTGTTTTTATGCTATCGATAGTTTTGTAGTCGCAATCAATGATTTTCTTTAATTTTGCAAACAATGCGTATTAATGTTTGCCAGTGAATTCAATTCAAGCTCTGTTTAATTGAAGAAACGTAAAACAAGTCGCCATCTATGTCTATTCTATTAACAATTTGGCATGAGTATCGATATCGATACCTTCTCATACTTTTGACAGTTAAATAACAAAAGTATTGATTAATCGATATGAATATTTTAACTAACCCATCACCTAAAATTCAAACTTGAGCGGGATGCACACTTTTCATTCGAATATATTCGATCGACAAAAATATAAACACATTTATTAATTGCATAAAAAATTTATAAAATATAATATAATATTTAATTAAATTCAAATACACTTTGTTAAATTATGCCTGAAGGTTTTTTGTTTTTTAATGAAACATTTTTGGGAACCATACTATTAAATGTAAATAAATGTTAAATAGAAAATAATTAATTACAATTACTGACAAAAAAGGATTTGTGTATTTTGTTCAAAAATGTTTTGACTTTTTGAAGTTACTTTCATATTATCATGTTACAAAGTGTATTGTTGGGCCACAGTCTGAAAGTGATGAAAATGAAAGAAACCAAGGACATTAGGCGAAGATTATCTAAAATAATCACCCAAAATATTTATGGTTGTTTCGAGCGAAACACAAACACACTCTAAGGTCATGCACCTTGCTGTGCAGACATGAAGATCGGCGACCAAAACTGCGACCAGAAACTTAAACCGCACATAGAGTAATACAGGGTAGCATTAGGGTAGCTCGGGTAGCTGTGATGGGCACCAAACGATGCGAAACAAATTCTAAAACCAGAACGATATATATACACCCAGTAACTAAGTGCTACATATGGGCGTCGGTAGGGAGTCGTCTTGAAGGTCATCCGAGGAGGAACCCTCCGGTGTCCCTAACTTATTCTCATATGGTTTGTTTGATTTTGCGTGAGTTTTTCTGTTTTAACCGCACCGTTCACCAAAAGAGCAAATCGAATTTTCCAACTCTCATTCGCCACGCCGCCTTTTGTGGTAAGTTTGGGGCGTCATCTTTAAGGGTGCGTAATTCCAATGAATATATTTATGTGTATTTTTGAGTGGGCGGAGCCTACCTTGAATTAACATTGAGTTTATTTGCTAATGGGAATTACATTCGAGAGTTTGGGAGAGGTTCTCTTACACTGACTAAATATTTATTAATCATCTGTTAAGAATATAAGAAATATATTATTTTTATTATCCGTTGTTCAAATTATTTATTTATTTGTATATTAATAAGAAGTAACAAGTTAAAAAGTATATCTTAGCATATTTTTTTTATATCAAATTTAATAACAGAATTTTTGAAATTTGTCTCTGTAATCAAAGCGTTCTAGCTCTCGAGCATTCACTGTATTTTTCAACATGCCAACCAACGCAAAGCTAATAAAAATCCTTTCCTTTGTCAAATCAAAAATCAAACCAATCTTTTTTCATGGAACTTATGTGGTGCAAGTCAAAAAGTCAAAACAAAAGTCGGAAGATGTAAAAACCCTTTCTCATTTTAAAAACTAGAACTCGCTCTTTTTTGACACAATTTTTGAAACAGGCATAGTCATAAACAGTTTATGTCGCTAAGTGAAAAATAGAGGAGGAATAGAAAGTTACCTGAATAAGTTAAGACTGCAGCGCACGCAAATTTTCACGAGAAGTGTATTGAAACGAGGAACGGAACCATGTGCAGGACCTAAACCTTAACATGCCATCCTTAGTCCTCACATTTTACCGTCATAAAATCTGAATCTCAATACTCACTGGCGTTTCGCTGCTCTTCCTGAGTTTCTTCTTCTTTATTTTTGTGTTTGGGAAACTTTGCGTGTATCTTTATATGTATAGGCGACCATATATCACTTGGTTGAGAATGCTGCGATTTCACGGTCACTGATCGCCTGTACAATTTTATTTTATATTTTTCTAACTTTTCGACATTTGCTTCTAGCGAAGCGGTCAGCGAATTTTTATGACCCTAACGCTATTGATCACGCCATAATAGATCGCTGATTGTTGCTAGAGATTGCCAATGATTGTGGTTTTATATGCCCATCCATTCAGATAAATGTCGCGTGTGCCAAGAGAAGAATCTGCTCTACTCCTATATGTGAAGTCAAACTCAGTTGTACATACATATATGTAAAAAAAAAAATGAAGAATTACTGAAAGTAATATTCAGAACTATTCAGAAATTTATTTCTTCATTTCGATCTTAGAATACTTACAACAAACGAAGGAGTCTTCTATGTTTGGAATAAACATAAGAAGATTATCGAAAAAATACTCAATATAAAAAGAATTTTTGTGGCCGCTAATTGAAAAGCTAACTAATTCTCTGCAAGTCAAAATTTTTTAAGAAAATTAACTAATATTTTCAAAAATCACGTTTTAAGTTTATGCAATTACTATCGCTTCATCAACTGAACAATTCAATTCAATTCAAATATCTGAACGTTTTATTTCAAACTGTACATTTGATTAAACTTTTTTCTTGAATTCTCTGCCGTGACAATTGCGATTACAGCACTTGCCAGTTTTCCTGGAAAACTGTGTGGCATTTTTCTTTTGAAATCAACCAAATGGCAGACTAGCTGTGGTCTACAGCTGCTCCTCCCCCAACCCGTATTATCATCCCCATCCCCATGTCACCCCAAAAGGGCAATGAAGCAACAACGCCTTATGAGTTTTTTTTTTTTGTGACCGCCAAAGCGCTTAACGCTCAGCAGCCATATGCAAATGAGCCCTTGCGTCGTCTGTAGTCGAATTGATCTTTGCTGAGGGTTGGCCAGCTCCAGCTTCTGTGGCAGTTGCATGCAACATCCCAGCCTCATTTAATGTGGGTCGCGTTCTGAGTGATTAAGCGGAAATTAAGTGTGTGTTTGTTGTTTAATGCGTTGCTTGCAGCCTCTCAATTTGGCATGCTTTCATTTTTATGTGTATGGGCTGGGCGTATTCAGTTTTTGTCAGTCGATCAATTTTTGTATGTCTAATTTTGTATAGTTATTTCGAAATGTAAATAGGATTTTGTTTACTGCACTCTGAGTAGCAATTAAAATCGATTTCAATTGAGTTCGAAAAAACGCCCATTTTGAACGACGCAGTGAACGTAATGCAATGACGTAAGCTCAATTAGGATTGGCTATAGATATCCTTGTAACTTACAATTTTATGTATTTGTTACGCTTATCACAGTTGAGTAATTATTATTATGTATTTCATTTTTATGTGCTGGCGATCAATGTGGTATGTCAAATTTTGTGCTGTTATTACGAAATGTAAACACATTTTTTGTGAGCTTTGAGCATCCGTTGCTTCAACTTCAGCAAGCAATAGTCGAAAATGTAACGTAATCCAAGCTGAGCTTACGTCAACGATAATAGCAACACTAATCGAATGTCGATATCATTACGGCATCATTCGCGATGCATCTTCAAAACGCAGGCAGTGCTTTGATTAATGAACGAATTGAATAATTTTATTTAAATTCGCATATATCCTATACGAAGCGTTGCTAATGGTAAAACGCCGGCAACGATTCGAGTGGATGTGAGAAAAACGCCACCTAATTTTTTGAGCCGCTCTTTGTCGAGATCTTATAGATAAACGTGCTCATATATAAACATATATAATATATAAACATATATCTACACATTATATTCAATAGAGGATGATGAATAGCTGTTGATCAAGAGCAATAGCAATTACAAAATCGCATCCAACAGGTTGCTGGTGGAACCTCTTCGTATTTGACGGCAGTCAGCAAAACAAATTAATCTTGTTTGCCATCACTTTCTTTCGTGGCTGCGAAGTTTTTCCCCTGAAGCGTGAACGACCCGAGGAGCATTTCGCCTCCAGATGTTTGATTTCAGTGTGATGCTGCTGCTGATGCCGATGCCGATGCTCTGTTGATTCTTTTCGACTTGTTGTTCTTCTTGTTGCTGCTGCTGTGTTGTTGTTGGGTGCAGCCTACCTTGCGCCTTCTGTTTAATGATCAATTTGTTTGGCCTCTGATCGTGCCGACAGCGTTTAGCAGTTGCCACTCGATTTTCAACTCCAGCTCAGCCTAATGAGTTTCGTAAATGGTGGGTGTATGTGCCAGTGGCTCCTCTTCCTCTCTTTCTCTCTTCCTCTCTACTCCTCTACTCCTCTCGCTCCAACCTCCTCTTTGTGTTGGTGCAAAAAATCAAAAGAGTGCATCACATTTTTGCCAGACATCGCGTCGACATCTGTTTGCCTCTTGGCAGTTGCATAACTAGTTTTTTTGGTATGAAACTTAATCGAAAAAACTATAAATATATTTTAATGAATCTAAGCAATGCTTAAGCTTTGCGGTTTTATATAAATGATATCAAATAAATAAATGTAAATAGGGAAATAGTAAAGGTGGGTTCTCCTAAGAAAACCTTATTTGTCTATCAAGTAATCCCAGCTAAACTCACCAAATAAGCTTTTTTACTAAGTATCTAACATTTTGACGAAAATTGTCTTATCTATTATATCTCATAGCTTTTATAGGACCAATCATTCGCTAGACGAGTTTTTGTATTAACAACTATTTTGCTTAACAATCAAAATAGTTGTTCAATCACACTCAGCAGTTACTCGTGTTTTTATGACCAAAAAATCATTGAGATCGGACTACTTCATATATCATTTAGTTTTCATAGAAAAAATTTAAAAATATTAATATAAAATGTGTTATGAAATTAAAATGTCTACAATTCAACTCCTCCTTACTCCTGCCTGGATTAACGTACTTTCTTGTTTTATATTCTAGACAGTTTTAATTGCCGTTGGATCTCATTTATAATACCAAGTCAACTTTATTCCAAAATTTATTCTTAGCAAAAATCGAATTGAAAATGTATCGCATTAATTATAAAAATAAAAGGTTTTGCATAACGAGACTGACTGACTGACTGAGTGACTGAAAGATTGACTGAGTTTGCCGTGTCGAAATCGTGGTTAAATTTCCACTAACCGAGGCTATTCTTTGACGCTTTGTGGCCAACCACTTGGATTATGTTTTTCACAATTTTTGTGGGCAGTTTCGACTCCCTCTCTGATTCTCCCCTCTCTCTCTCTCTCTCTCTCTCTCTGTCTATAAGATAGAGTTGGCTTTCAATTGAAATATGCAAATATGTTCATTTGCAGAAAATGAAATTCGGTGGAAGTGAGCCATGTGACCCACAAACAACTAATGCCTTCAATTAGCCGAACTAAACAGGGTGCGAGCTGGGCTCTGCTGAGGATGAGGAGTAGGAGGAGTTGAAGGAGGAGGTGTTTGAGGAGGAGGAAGCAAGGGTTAAAGGACTAATCGCAAATTCGCGTTGCTGCTGATCGGGTTAGGGAAAAGCCCTCGAATTGTGGGCGTTGTCTGCGTTAAGCCGCATCTCAGCTACCTGAGACGTCAGCCGGTTTCCTCTCAAGTCAGCTCAACTCAACTCGCTGTTTGCAACTCGTTTACAAATGTTGATCAATAAAAGATCGGACTATCGAGGCGATTAGCCGCTATAATCGCTGTGTTCAGTTTGCTAGGACTAAAACTGGCATAAATATTTGACAAAAGTCAAAGTCAGCAGTTGTTTCAGCTCCTTTCTCTAAGCTGTTCGACTTTTCCCTCTAATCTCGCCGTTTGTTGGCTATTTGTTTGCATGCTTTAGCGGAGATTTCAGTTTTACGATCGCCTCCTTAAGCGTCTGCTCCTTGCATCCTGCATCCTTTGCTTGGAAGAGTGGCTCAGTGGGTTGCCGGTGGCAGCAACTGCATTTGCACATTGTGTCTCTGTATTTACCAAAACTAACAACGGATTAGACCAGAAGTCAATCTCCGCCTGCTACACGATGTTGATTCTCTCTTTCCCCTTCCTTTAACTTGATCTTAACTCTACTGATATTTAGAAGGAATTTCTATTTGTTACATTTGAAATCTAAGAAATTTAAATTCGAAATATATAAAAAAAAATAAAAAATAACATTTGACCTAGAGCCTGAAAAAATTTTAATTAAATTTAAATGTTAAATGTTCAAATATTTTTCACCATGTCTTGGAATGTACTTATTGCTGGTAGAGTTGTTCTTTTAATTATAAGTCTTTTTTCCAGTTAATGTAAATTTATCTTTAATAATATTAAATGTACTTTGATCTCAGTTTTTCTTTTTTTAAAGTACACTCCCACTATATTCCGTCTCACACCCACCCGCTGAGTGCTATCCACGCTGTTCCGGTTCAGAGTCTCAGTTTCAAATTATATTGTGTGTTTTATGGAAATTTGCTACACAACAAGACAAGCTACTGATATAGACATTAGGAGCTGAAAGTGGCAAGGCAAATGCAATTGGCAACAATCAAGGTCGTTAAAGACCACGACTCTGTGTGTGTGTGTTTTGGCCAAAACGAATCGATTGGCTAACAGCAAAAAATTATAGAGAAATGTGCTGTTAAATATTTTACAATGATTGCGTGATGTTTTTGTGCATCTTGGTGTTAAACAAGCGTGGAGCAGCCACGACTAACTTAATTATAAATGGGCCATAGACAGGTGTGTGTGGGCGTTGGATACCAAATGGGTGGCTGTTGTGGGCGTGGCTCCAGTTGCATACACTTCAAAAAGGACTCTTTTGGGGACGCACGCCGAAATCTTCTCTGCCTTTCAGCAGGTAATGCAGACACCGAGTAGCGTTAATATTCATTCATAGCGCCGTAGGTGGGCATCATAAAAAGTCTTTTAGCACTCTTTATTCATATGCCGGACATTGCGGGCTTTGACTTTTCGTGGAAAATATATTTGCGAGAGTGCTACCTCCTACTGTTCATTGCCGTACACGGTACAGGGTACCGGGTACCGGGTACATGGTACGGCTTACGGTACGCTCGCAGATAGCGCAAAATTAGCGTTACATGATTTACCTTTTTATCGCACATTGTTAACACAAATCGAAAAATCAACGAGGATCAGCTGAAAATAAAGATTTCCCTTGTATGATTCAATATTTGCTGGCCGTAAGTATCTCAGTCAACTTGTCGAATTTCGACATCAGACTGTCAAACAGGAGCTGGGAGTGCAAGAAATAAAAGAAAATTGAACCCCAAAAAAGATACAAATCTATAATCAGCAGATCCCGAAAATGCCGAGGAGTGACGTCATAACTGAGAAGCTTTACTTACCATTCCCGATAATAGAAAGAAAAAATATCAACAAATATAAAAAAAAAAATGTAAATAACAAAAGTAAACATAAACAATAATAATACTTGTAAACAAAAGTTAAAAAAGACAGATAAAAAGACAAAAAGATAGACCCGTATTACCCTGCTCGAAGCCAGAACCATTTGGGAATTACTTCAATGAGTACGTTGAAGAAAGCACCACAAAATATGCAACACTTTTATCTATAAATTGTCATTCCGTCTGGCAATGCAAATTTCAAATGTAATTTTATTTTATTTTATTTTATCGATAACTTTGCACGTTCTGCGAATGGAAATCGATTTCCGATAAAAACAATAATAATACTTGTAAACAAAAGTTAAAAAAGACAGATAAAAAACAAAGAGATAGACCCGTATTGCCCTGCTCGAAGCCAGAACCATTTGGGAATTACTTCAATGAGAACGTTGAAAAAAGTACCACAAAATATGCAACACTTTTTTCTATAAATTGTCATTCCGTCTGGCAATGCAAATTTCAAATGTAATTTTATTTTATTTTATTTTATTTTATCGATAACTTTGCACGTTCTGCGAATGGAAATCGATTTCCGAAAAAAACAATAATAATACTTGTAAACAAAAGTTAAAAAAGACAGATAAAAAGACAAAAAGATAGACACGTAAGAATCATGGATTCAATTTGTGGAAGGCAACGCGTTGTGTCAAGCGGCAGCCACTCAGGCGGATCCCCATTATGCGACCTGACAACACTTGGTGTCGATCGGATGCGGATATTGCATCGGCGTTTGCGGACGAGCTGCAAAGTCGCTTCACGCCCTTTGCACTAGCATCGCCCAGCCAGGTACAGGACACTGAAGCATTTTTAAATGCAGATCTAGATCCTGTACAACCGATCACCCCTATCGCCCCTACTGAGGTCCGCTTACAGATTCGCAGGCTTAAGTCCACTAAGGCCCCTGGCTATGATGGCGTTGACGGCAGAGTTGATAAGGCCCTCCCAGAGAAGGGAGTATTGTTCTTGGTGCTACTTTTTAACTCCATGGTTCGCATCCACCACTTCCCCACTCCGTGGAAGTGCGCTGTGATTGCGATGATTCCGAAACCTGGCAAGCCAGATAATCTTGTCTCGCCATATCGACCGATAAACTTGCTGACCACTTTCTCCAAAATATTTGAAAAAATATTTCTTGGAAGATTGTCGGCAGTTAGAGGCTTTCAGAGGGCCATTCCTGATCATCAGTTTGGCTTCAGGCATCACCACGGTACACCAGAGCAAGTTCATCGAGTAGTACAGCACGTCCTCGAGGCCTTGGATATCCAGGAAGCATTTGATCGCGTATGGCATGATGGCCTGCTTTTTAAGCTTAAGTCTCTGCTACCATCGGCGCAGTATTTACTGCTCAGGTCCTACCTGCTTGGCCGTTCTTTTATGGTAGAAGTTAGGGGCGAGCGATCAAACATCCGCCGCATTGGAGCTCCTTTGGCCTGCACACTTGGGTCAAATACAACTCGCAGGAGGTTGAAGCGCCTCCACACCAGCGACCTCTGGACTGTAGGGCGTTAAATTAATGTGCCACAAATGTAATATTTGATGTTATTTATTAACTGCTAAAACCTGTTCTATGTTTATGTTATAGATTGTAATTCACTGCTATTATTCATTCTGTTCCAAATCAATGTTTTATAGCCTTTGAATAGGTTGATTAATGTTTAAAATATAACTGTTATATAAAAAAAACAAAATAAAATAAAAATATTTGCTGTGTACCACTCTAGCTAAAGCATGCTCTTGTCTTTACAAGTAGTTTTTAAATATACAAAATTCTGTTAGAAAGGCTTGCCCTGCAGGAAAAACTCAAATATATGGTATGTTCCTATAATTTAGAAATTGATTTCGAAAAGTAAAAATGCAAACCACCATTATCAGAAAAAATCATTTCTTAAACTCAGAAACAAGTAATGAAATTGACTGGGTCGGCTATTATATTAGCGCTGAGCTGTCGTCTGCCTAAATTAAACTAAATGATACAAATTTATAAGCTATCTAAAAAGTATATATGTGAAATCTAAATCCACTAATGATATTTTTAAGGATACCTTCACACATAAGAATAATGCCAAGAAAATTAGTCACATTTTTTCTAAATTGTACAAAAATGCATCCTGAAATTAAGAAAAAACCCAGATTTGAAGAAATATAGTTTCTGAATAATAAGATGAGTTAACCATTGACGCCAACTATTGCGAATTTCAAAAATTCAGCTTGAATTTTTGTTTGCAGAGTGCAGACAAGGCCAGTTGCGCTCTTAAGGTCAGGCTGCGCACAGGCGACAAATGTTTCCAGCCAGGCGACAAATGTTTCGCTTTGGTACTCCCGTTGGGTTTGCTTAACCAAGAAACCAACGGGCAGCCGTACCGAGCAGTAGAAACCCCGACATTGTTGGATTGCGGCCTCCGTTGTCCTTGCTCCTCGCTGCATCACTCATTTGTAGAATGCGGAGAACGGAGCAAAGCATTCGTCACGAACTCCTTACAGCTTTGATATATATATGCGTATATATATATTTATATATGTATGTATATGTATATATCTAGTTGCATTATTTCAATTTCCGCGCTGGCGTTTACCTTCTGCTTTCTGCCTTCTGCCTTCTGCTGTGGCATCATTAATTTCACAGCTCTTGGCGCTCTCATTTTTTTTTTTACCAACTCGATGGCTCAGTGGTTGCTATTGGCTTTCTTTATTTTCTTTCTTTTTCGGCGTATTGTTTTCTTTCAGTGAACATGCGTTGCGTGAAATTTCATAATTAATCAAACTTATACGCTCTTGGGTTGGGAAAGACTCGACTCCAACACCAGCACCAGCACCAGGAGAACGCAGAGCGTGACAAGGATTTGGTTTAAAAGGGATAAAACTTAGAGAACTTTAGAGTGAGTACCTCTAGGTAACTTCATAGAGATTAACAACGAACTAAATTCAAGAATATATATTCTTTATCACACTTAGTACTATTTATTTAAAGTGAAATGAGGGGCAACAATAATAAAGCAGGAATATATTCTGAGATTAAGCTTTCTACTTCGGCTAAAAGCGATAAAATAGCTTGAGAGATCTTTGGTGTTGGGAGGACGAGATAACTCCTTAGAGATAACAACAACTTAAAATCAAGAATAAATATTCTTGATACAAGACTAGGAGTTAAACTGGCTCCAGGTCTGTTGTGATTAGAGATTATAGATCTTAGTTTGAGCCTAATGCTTTTTCGTTCTATAATGAAAAATGATTCAAATTTGTACAAGGCTATACTGTATATTTTGATATTAAATTGAAATATTTTCAAGTGTATTTAAATACAATTTTTAACTTATCTGAATACTCACAAAATCACACAGAATCACTTTTGAATACTGCCAATTCTTATTTTATTATCTATTAGATTGACGCGGTTTTGTCCATATAAAGTTTTGGACTGACAAGTACAAATAATTGTACAATTAAAGTTCGCTTAATAACTTTTCAAAAATTTGTATAATATTAATATATTAATTATTAAAAGGAGTCACGTAATAATAATCTTAAACTTTTACTAAAAAGTAATTTCTACCAACCTGCACAAGGAACTGAGCTCTGTATATAGAATATACCGACTTCCTCGACTCGTCTGTTTTGAAGAACTGTAGCAGAAATAGTAAGATTATCCACCAATTTGCAGTCATTATTAATTGGCCACTAATGAGGTATCAATAAAGGATATAATACGCTTGTAAACAAATTAATACGCATACTCGATTGCATTACGCGTTTCATTCAATGTCTAATTCGATTACTAAGAATCCGTCTGCCATTCACACTGAACTGGGTCAAAGGGACAAGGACATTTAGCATAAAACACTTAAATGGAGCTCTTAAGTCTGCTGCCATTGGCCCGTTGGGCCCACTCAGTTGGCGCTGCTAACCAACGCCCTCTGGCGAGAGACGACGGCGCTGTAAAAGCGACCGCGCCTATGATCGGCGCAAGTGCGAGTGAGCGGCAAGCTAAGTCGGCGTGCTGCGATTGGTCAGCGTAAATATACCTGTGCGCAATGGCTGACATCTTGACGATGACGACGGCGGCTGTCGACGACGACGACTTCTTCACAGAAAGCCAACGATCTTGCACGGCTCTGCTCTGCTCAAGTCAGTACGGCACAGACTGCGCAACGAGCCACACATACAACAAATCATCATTGTTGTCGTTCATGTCATCGTCTTTATCTTCGTCTTCGTCGTGACTTGCTACTTTTCTTGTGGGTTTATCGCACTGTAACTAATACGATTGACTGTCGATAAGCTGTCTGTGTGTATGCGTGTGTGTGTGTGACAATTCTGAGGCGAATCGGATTCGGTACCGTTAAGTGTTTGCTAATTCGTCGCTGCAAGTTTTGGGAGGCTGTGAATAATGACTGTTACCGCATTCGCCGCCGCAATGCACAGACCCTTCTTCAATGGATACTCAGCAATGCAAGGTAAGTGCTTAAGAAGTGCACAGCAGAGAAGCTACTCTTATTTAGTGTTCACGGCGAATTCAAATCGGTCGAATTTATTATCATTCAATTATTGGAGCATAGATAAATACAAAGGGAAATTATCAATGTAGTCTTGAAAAGGAAAGTTGTTTTTTCTTTTCAGAAAATATTTAATTTATTAAAAAAATTAGATAAATTTCAATGTGATATAAAAATATAGAATTAGCTCGGAAACCAAAGAAAGGTTCCAAAGATTTCTAAATTATAACAGTTAAATAGCGAAGAAATTAGAAAGGAAATTATCAACTTAGTTTGGAATCGAAAAGTAGGTTTTCTTGTTAGAAAATACTAATTAGTTCAATTTCAATTTGGAATAATATACACAATTTCATATTTTAAAATTATGCCCAGCAAAAGTATCCAAAGCTTTCAATTCCGACAAGTTTCGAGTTCCAAATGTATTTAAGCCTCATAATTTGACTCATTTTCCACACTCTCTTAAATGCTCGTCTTTTTAAAATCTTTACCAAGTAGCGGACACAGCTCCCTTTCCGGAACCTAGTTCCTAGCGCCCAAGGTCTTCCTGCGAATGGTTAATTAGTGTAGTAGGAGACGTGCGCGAGACCTTCGTCGGGATTGCTTCCCGTTCCGGGAAAGTCAATTGTTCCTAGGGATCGTAAATCAAGTGGCACAAGGCGCAAGGCAAATTGAGGAAGGGACACGCGTGGCAACTACCTGGCTTACATTTAGTGCCTTGAGTTTTTAGTTTTAGAAACTGCAAATATTATTGCTTACATGATTTTGTCATAGATCGAAAGTCTACTTTAAAAAATTGTGCAAAAAACAATCAGTGACTAATTTTGTATTGCTAAAAAAATCCCAGAATAACATTGAATTCTTTGCTAAAAAAAAAACATTTAACTTGACTTACTTTTGCTGAAAAAAAATTATAAATAAAAAATCCTTGATTAACTTTGCATTTTTCGCAAAAAAGTATAAAAATCGTCCAATAAATTTACATTCATTGATAAAAAAAAAAATTCGTTAAATAATTTTGCATAATTTGCTTAAAAAAATAATCATTAAATACCTTTGCATAATTTGCTCAAAAAAAAAATAATCGTAGATTATCAAAAAATTCATAAATAAAAATCGAACTTTGCTCATTTCTGTCTCATCCTCTACAGACATGAATAGCGGTCAGGGACGTGTCAATCAGTTGGGTGGCATGTTCATCAATGGTCGCCCGCTGCCCAACAGCATCCGCCTCAAGATCGTCAATATGGCGGCGGAGGGAATACGTCCTTGTGTGATCTCTCGCCAGTTGCGTGTCTCGCACGGCTGTGTATCGAAGATATTGAATCGCTACCAGGAGACCGGTTCGATACGTCCTGGTGTCATTGGTGGCTCCAAGCCGCGCATTGCCACCCCTGAAATTGAGAATCGCATTGAGGAATACAAACGCAACAATCCCGGCATGTTCTCCTGGGAGATACGCGAAAAGTTGATCCATGAGGGCTTCTGTGATCGCAGCATGGTTCCATCCGTATCGGCTATATCGCGCCTGGTGCGCGGACGCGATGCCAACGCCGATGGCAACGATGCCAGCTCCTCCAAACCCAATTCCATTAGTTCTTGCAACTCGCATTCGTTGCAGCATCCAAAACCCTCCGACGAGGAGGACCTCTCCGACTGCGAGAGCGAGCCGGGCATCGCCTTGAAGCGGAAACAACGCCGCTGTCGCACCACCTTCTCCGCTAGCCAGCTGGAGGAGCTGGAGCGCGCCTTCGAGCGCACCCAATATCCGGATATATTTACGCGCGAGGAGCTGGCTCAGCGCACCAATCTCACCGAGGCACGCATCCAGGTGTGGTTCAGCAATCGACGCGCTCGGCTCCGCAAACAGCACACATCCAGCGTCGCCATTTCGGTGGTTGGCAGTGGCAGTGCTGGCAGCGCAAGTGGCAGTGGTAGTGGCACCCCTGTCTCCAACTCGTTGGCGATGATGAGTCTGCCGGCGAGCAGTCTGGATGCACATGCTCATGCCGCTGCCGCTGCTGCCGTTTATCAGCAACAATTTGATTATTATAGTCAAGCGGCAGTTGCTGCTCCTCCTGCTCCACCGGTGGTCAACAGTTTGTCGCCCATCTGCGGTAATTTAACGGCAACAACGACGACGCCGCCGCCGCCGCCGCATCATCATCATCATCAGTTCTACAATCCTGCTGTGCCCAGTACTGCCAGCTACATCATGCCCAGCTCCGTCAGCAATAACAACAATAATATTAACAGCAATCTTTTGTCGGATCAGACGCACTTTGAATTGGGCTCGATTTACAGCACTGAATCTGAGCCGCATCAGACAATGCCACGTAACGAGAGTCCCAACGAGTCCATCTCGTCCAGCTTTGGCCAACTGCCACCCACACCAAATAGTCTCGTTGTGGGTTCTTCAACTGCTGCTGGCGCTGAGCCGACGCAATCCTCTGCATCCGCTGCATCGCTGGAGGAGCTGAAAGTGGAGACGACGAGTGGTCAGCAGGCGCAACTCTATGGCAGCTGGAGCAGCAGCAATCACAGCAGCAGCATGTCCAGCATGCCCAGCATGCGTCCCAATGCACCACTCTCGCCGGAAGATTCGCTCAACTCCACCAGTTCGACGAGCAATGCTTTGGAGATGTCCGCCGCTGTCTCCGCTGCCCATCAAATGTTTCATCCGTATCAGCATACGGCGCAATATGCTGGATATCCCAGCACAGCTAGCACACATCACGCCCATCATCCACATGCCCATCCGCATCATGCACATCATTCGCATATGCCGTCGCATCCCCATTCACAGTATGCACCCGCTTCCCATTATCCTCCTCCGCCTCCGCCGCCTGCTGCAGCCGCAACATCGTCGCATTTTATGCCGCAGAACTTCAATGCTGCCGCCGCCGCGGCTGCTGCTGCCTTCTCCTCACCCTCCAAGATGAACTATGGCACTATGCCGCCTCAGCCATTCTATCACTCCTGGTACTAATCAGCAGCCAGGACCTTTTCACCTTTAGACGTCGCCAAAGATTCGTGTACATTTTTGTTTGTTTGTTTGTCAAAGCAGCAATTCCTAGGAATTCTCCCTATTTACAGTGATCGCTCGATATGTAGAAACTTTAATTTTAAGTCCTAAAGTCGTCTTTATTTTATTTAGTTTGAATATATTTTTTATACAATTTTCGTTTGAACTTTGCAAAACTTTTAAGTCTTCAAAAAATTTTAAAATATTTATTTTTCAATTCCTGTATAAAGTTTCAAATTTGGGAAACTCTTTTTTCAGCGAATTTTAGAGAAATGTTTACAAAATAAATTATTTAAGTCATTTAAGTAATTTTATGAGCTTTTGGTTTTTATAACTTTTGAAAGAAATCATCAATTTTGAAATATGTTTATAATAATGTTAACTCTTCACTTATTTTACAAATAAAACAAAAACAGGAACTTAGTCTATTAAAAAATTACAACTTTCGCCTAAAATATAAAACTATAATATATTTTAGAGCGATCACTTGCCCCTATAAGATATATATCTTTGTATAATACAATATAATATAACATAAGTTTATAGCAGTTAATTTAATAAATAAATACATTAATTTATATATATTAAAGAAGTGTGCGTTTTAATTCTCAACTTGGCCAATTTATTATATATTAAATTATGCAGCAAAACTACTTGTTGCTGGATTTGAAACTAGCTCATCATTTTCCAATTTTATAATGGAAATTGGAATTGGGAGAGTCCGTGCTGTTTGCCATTCAGTAGCTCGGGAGGACCTTGACACGCTTCTGTTGCCAGCTGGAGTTATTTTTGGGAATAACTCAAAAGCGCAGCTAGCCAAATTAGGGCCTTTAAGTAGCCTCATCGTTGTCCAAGTTTTCAACAAACTCAACGGGACACTTCTTGGGCCACCCTGCTGAGCGAGTGTGCAGAGTACCCTCAATGCCAAATGTGCACTCTCAAAAATCCAAAACAGAAACAAAAAGAAAAAACAAGAAAATGGAAAATGGAAAAGTCTTGAAAAACTCCAAAACGAGCAAAACAAGCAAAACGAGCCAATCTGACATTAAATTGGGCACTAAAACTCCAACCAAGGTGTTAATTGCCCAACAATTCTATCGAATTTGTGACTGATTTGCCCCTATTTCGTAGACCCAAAACACAGTTTACCTCAAATTCACACCTAAAATCCGAAAACGTTATCCTGCAAAAGAAGATCCTCTCTAGTTATTTACGTGTCCATTAATGAAGTCATAGCTGGTAAGTGCAGACAGCTCAGACAATCCCAGGTATCTTCAATGTATTATTATTTTAATCTAGTTTTTCGTTCGCTCTGGCCAAAAGTAAATATTGACTTTACAATCGACTTAGGATCTTAGATTTTCCAGGTAGCAGCACAACATTTTTGCACACAAAGTGCACAAAATCCATTTAGAACTTAAGATTGGCATCAGTCTTAGATTTTTCTTATTTTTGTTTTTGTTGATGGGAAATAGTTGTGACGGCAACATCTCAATTTTACCTACTTTTTAAATATTTTTATTTATGGGTTAGCACCCAATTTCGAAGCTTATCTAATGCCAATTTAATAGCACCCCAGATTTCCCTCACAATCTCCAGCCAAGCTAATAATGCAATAAACTCAATAAACTTAAACTTTAATTAAAATTTGATCATCATCGACCTTACAGACACACACTCACATACCCAATATATACGGTAGCCGAGAAAGCTGCTTTGGACAAAATGTTTTGTAAATGTTTGTTACAAATCCAAAATACTACGCATTAATTTTCGGTAGCGATAAAGAATTACCAAACCAATCTCAAGAGTCGAGCGTTGAGCTCCAACTTTGGACTTGAACTCTGAGGCGCAGCTCTTTCAGAGTCTGTTTTATTTTGTTTTGTTTTGTTTTCAGTCTTCTTTTTTTTCTTCTTTCTGTTGTTGTCTTCTTTCTTCTCTGGACTAATGAACTTTTCGCTCAGTCGATCTACTTGCTCCTGGTTGGCTTCAGATCAAAGGGGGCGGAGGCTGCACCGACTTGATTAATGAGCCGACAATGTGTTGAACATCAAAAGGTAGGAAAATAGTAATTTACAATGTATCCGCAGCGCGAGATGAGCTACAAATTTAATTTATTATGCCCTAGGTAAATGGGCATTGTAAATGTGTCAGCTATTTTGTAACATTTGCAAAGCATATTTATGCAATTTTATATTCTTAATTAAGTTGAGTTAAGTTACGTTAAATGACTACAATTAGTTTAATTTCCTTTTTAAATTGGTACAGATTTTTCTTTGCCAAGGTTACGGATAAACAAAATTCGAACTCAAGTATAAAATTGAGTAAAAACAGGATATAAGCTCAAATCGATTCCGATCTAGATTCCGGTTTTGTTTAAAATATCAACTGATCCCAAGTTTTTTTTGGATGTTCGATTAGGTTTTGGTCTTAAAAATACTACGAGTTTTGAATTAGGTTATGAATTTCAGTAATTCTTTTAAATGAAGAGTATTTCTTATTCTACAAACTGAAGGCATATTTTCCTATTCTAGTGTTATTTTATTATTTAGACATTATTATAAATGATTAGCCGTAGAATGTCAGACTTGTACCTGTTGCAATCTTGTCCACAATCATGGTCCAATTATAGCCGCAATTCGCACAAGTTTATAGACATATGTATATATATACATATATATATATATCTATATATATCAGGCGCTTACCCACACATCAGAAGCGCAAAACCTCAAAATATTTACAGGACACCGGCGACAGGCCAGATTGCTCGGGATTGTCCAAAACATTTGTGTGTGCGAATAAATTGTGATAGCAACGATTCCAGGAGACCGGCTAGCCAGGGTGAAAGGATTTGGCAATATAAACAAACTGTAAGGGCCGAGCAGGACCAAGGACCAGCCAGGATTAGACAGTTCGGAAATAATCCTTTGCTTGCCAGGAAGCAAATGCAGTAAATGCCATCCTTGCGACTGATTTTACGATGCGACCATAAAGTTTTATTTGCCGTCATTCTTCATCCTGCGTAGAAGCGCATGCGCAGCCAGGACACAAACCCCTTTTTACACACACACACACACACACAGGCAAGAGTTAGGCGCTGAGAAAGGCTTAGCTTTCAGCTAAGAGAGAGAGAGAGAGAGAGAGAGAGAGAGAGAGAGAGTCAAAGTCAGGTAGTTTGTAGCTCTGGCCAGGCTTGCAAAGGGCCGATAATCCTTGCTAATGAGGTGTT
Source organism: Drosophila basisetae (assembly GCA_035041595.1). Classification (NCBI taxonomy): domain Eukaryota; kingdom Metazoa; phylum Arthropoda; class Insecta; order Diptera; family Drosophilidae; genus Drosophila; species Drosophila basisetae. The sequence goes on along the minus strand of JAWNLB010000123.1, from coordinate 6,156,338 downwards.
TGCAACTGCAACACAGTGAAACAGTTCAACACTGAAGCAAAGTCTGTAAGTCAAGGATAATCGAGGATAATGTGCACACACAACCTGTAGGTATCCAAACTAAATGAATCGATAAAGATATGCATACATATACTCGTATATGTCTGAAGTTGATGTTTTAGATTTCAACTTTGAAGAGTTATGAAAAATGTTTATTATCAGAACTTATCAGAAAATTAGTGTGGAGTAACTATATAAATAAATAAATATACGTATATACATATATGATATATATATTTAAAATCAGTTTCCACATCACTATCGAATCTCTGCCTGAACACGCTTACCGACGGAAACCGAAATAGTTGATTTAGATTTGCTAGTCTTTTCTTTATTTTATGTCTCACTCTTTATCTCTCTCTCTATCTCTCTCTCTATTTCTTTCCCTCTTCTTAACGTTTTTTACTTTTGTTATTAAAAAATCCTTGAAATACATATTGGGCCATTGATTCATTTATACTTTATTTCATTTATTTAATATTAAATTTCCAATTGAATTTCTTACTTATGGATTTCTTCTTATTTTAATGAAATTATAATATTATAAAATAAGCTACTAAAGTGTATAGATCAGTTTTGAAAGCTAAGCTGTATTTATGTATTGTTTTTCCTTTTGATTTTTTTTTAAAATGATGCACATAATTCAGATAACTTCTTTGAGATGTCAACAGCTCACCTTTGAGCAAAACATGATGTGTATTGGCAAACATGTTGGTTTCGGGCTGTCACCACTTACAACCGAATACCAACAACCAACTACTGTCTGCTGGGTCTCAGCTCAGTTTGTTGTATGTTTTGCTGTTGGAGGACACATGCAGTTTCATGTCCTGGCTGTTGTCGTCGTCCTTGTCGCTGTCCCACTGACTCGACTCGGAGCGCACGCTGTTAGCTAAACAAAATTGATTTGTCAAATTTGAGGCGCACAAGGACATTGCGATCATTAACGATGATTGCAGGACACTCACTCGCATCTCCCTCACAGGTCACAGGTCGCAGGTCGAAGGTCATTCGCTCAGTGGGACTGGAACCCGCGGACATTGTCAACACCACTTTGCACCACCAACTGTTTCTGTTTCTCCTTCGCGATGATCTCTCCCACTCTCCCTCTCTCTCGCTCTGTCTCTAGCTCTATTTTGTCTGACTGCCAGTTGGAGTTTTATTAATAAATACATAGTTAAGCCAATACAGAGAAAGAAAGAGAGAGAGAGAGAGAGAGAGAGAGAGAGTGTGTTATATATTGCTTTACTGTTCTGCTTTTGATCTTGCAAAATATAGTCGTAATCGATTCGGAATGCTTGGCGGGATCTTCTGCCTCAGCTGCTGCTGCTGCTGCTGCTCCTTTTATGGTTCCCTGTTTGGTTTTAGCAACTTGTCAGCTTCCTTTTGGCAACGGCACCCAGCAAGTGTCTTCTGTCTTCAAGTTGCCACCACAACAAATTTGAGTTAGAGCTGTGGAACCGTTACGCTAGCTTATATCACAGGTCTCAAAAGACTGAAAAATTGCTTGGCACAGCTCTTTTTAGAGTACTCTGAATTTTACTTTTAGCTATCACTATATTATTAGAAAGTTTTCATATTCAACTTAAATATACAGCAATATGAGAATTAATACTTATTTAATCAAATCATCATGCATCATGCTTCATATTAATTAAATTATTTTGTTGTTATTGAATTAATTTTTACAAATAAGCAATTTCAAATGAATCATAAATCGAATCTCCAATTTAAAGAAAATCACACACTGAAAGTTGATAATCATACTTAGAGTAAGTTCTTTTCTTTAAAGTAAATACAAAAAAGTTGTCGAGTTTTTCGATTTAAGAACTAGTCTTAGAGTTTAACTTTCTTCAAGTAAACTAAGGGTAAGAAATATCTTTTGAGAAAGTAGAAAGTGATCTTGTGAACAGTTGAAAACTGGCTTCCATTATTGTTTCCAACTTTTGCTCAGGAACAGCTGTGATTTTAATCAACTGAAAACTGACGTTAATTATTATTTAATAATTTGCACTTAAATCGTATCTATTACAGTAAATTTGTAACGTTTTTGCTATCCTCGCTGTAAATCTACAACTTCTATTCCAATTAGCTGGAATATAATTGGCTACTAGTGGACTGGTAGTGCGACTAGCTGCAGACAGGTGGCGCCCTTCAATAGGACCGTCCCACTCTTCGGAGGCCCCCAATGGGGTTGGCGTCCGTAACTCTTGGTTGGCATCTAATACAATAAATGGACAATGCTAATGTGCTCACCTGTGCCCAAAAACTCCCCTGACATTATAATTAATGACAACTGGTCGAGAAATGAGACGACGGCTGAAGGGCAATCATAAGAGAACAATGGGCATATTATATGTACAATAGTGTATATACACACACATATATATATATATGCTGTATATGCGTTCGATTTTTGATATTTATATAGATGATTGTGTGTAAAAAAAACGCAGGCGTCTTATCGCATCGGGCGATATTCCATACCAATTTAGCTGCTGCATATTAATATTAATGGTTTATTATTATGACCTGGTGCCTCAGTGCTGCTCTCTCCCTTGAACTCCCTCTTCAATTCTCCTCCACCTCCACCTCAGCTCCAGTCGAGCTAAACTCTAGCCCAGCTCCAGTCTAGCTCCTTTGGGCTTTGTTCACGCCGCGATTGCTTCACTGCACTGACGCCTGGCGTGACGATTTTAATTTTTTGTTTTGTTTTCTGTTTTTTTTTTTACTATTATGTATATTGCGGCACACACGGAGCTTGCAGTAGGCACAGAGCCAGAGAAAGAGAGAGAGAGAGATCGCAAGAGTGAGCGTGAAAGAGAGAGCAAATGTCGATGCTTGAGTTATGCATTAAAACAGTAGTTGGCTGTTTAAAGCTTTCTTAGTCTTTGGAATCGTTGTTTTCCATACACTGTTGCCCAAAACATAAAGATTATATAAAATTCAGAATTTTGCATTGAACTTAAGTAGAAACATTGTCACAATCCTAGAGTATGAAATTCTTATTTGTAGAAATGTCTTTTAAAATCCTGAATTTTTAAATTTTCATAATTAAACTGACAACTTATTTAGTTATTTTTGATTAGTAACAACTGCTTGAAAAGTGTTGGCTTAAAAGCTTAATTGCCATACTGTTTGTTCAACTGTTATGCAACTCGGTGCTGCAGAGTATTGTGCACGTCGTTAATGTTGCGACTGCAATGCTTGCAAAATGTATTTTGTTTTTTTATGCTCGCCACTCATAATTAGTCGCACGCTTCGCAGCCAGCGCCACCTATCGGCCAGAGGGAGAGAGTAACGAACGACATTGCCCGAGATTCCTTGGAAGCAGGCCCCAAACCACAACTGGCGCAGCTAATGAAGCAACCCGTTCACGCTATGCGCCAACAACAACAACTGGAAGAGGAACACCAACAATGTTGTCCTAGGTAAATCTTCATGGACTTGTGGAAATTCCATTGAAAAAAAAGGAGTTGAAGTTCTTCTGCAATTTACATACTTAAAAGTTTGGTATTTTCAAGAAACTTTATGCCTGCAGCACGTTTGGCGATTTTGTTTCGATTTTGTTCGTACAAATTTTGCGGAAATGTACTCTTGACTTGTGGTGATTAAAACATTTTTTTTTAAATATGAGCTATGTCGATGAATATTTAATGGTTACTCATTCGCGCATTTAAATAATCAATCAACTAAGATTGTAGATCGACAGGAAACATGTAACGATTTCAATTCTATACACTAAGGAAAAAATGATGCCCGTCCTTAATCATATCTTAGCCTCTATCAAAATCGAAAATGCACATTTAGAAACAAGCTCAAACTTCCCACAATTTGCGTCATTGTTTGACCTTTGGAATAACACTTCTGCTGATGGCAACATAATATTTATTTTTATGTACATCTTTTGTGCAATTACTTATTTTGTAGCCTCAAAATACAAAATATATAATATATATACAAGCTATGGCTAGCAAATCGTTTAGAATATGGCAGAACGGCAGCGTCGCAGTCCGACTTTATTCGGCTGGACAGGACGACGCTCCACGCCGTAACCGTGAAAAAGCGTATCCGGCGGCTTGTTCCAACGGATAAAGTAGGTTTTGTGTACGGCGGCCAGTTGTTGTTGTTGTTGGGTCTTGGAACGTCGCCGGAATGGCCAGAGAAACCAGTGCAAGGGACCTCGGCTGATGGGATAAGGATCAGCTGTCGACGGAGGCGAATATTGTAGTGTCTCCAGTTGCAAGGATGCGACGGGTGGACTTCTCTGCTGAAGCTGCAGCTGTTGCTGCGGCTTCTCCAATATGACAGATTTTGTTTTCGTTTTTGCGGATATAATGCGTGTCCTGGAGGCAAAGACCTCCACATCGCCATCATCGTTGGCATCAGCATCGGCGTCATCATCCGCGTGCGAGCTCCATGGATTGTAGCCGTGGGGTTCGGGCTCCTCCAGCTCCTCCAAGATGGGTGAGACACGACTGCCACGATTACATTTGAAGCAACGCGGCAGCCTGGAGCCCAATTTGCGGGGAACTGCAACAGGTGGCGCAGGTGGCGCCGGCTCATGCTCGGGCATCTTGACCAGTATGAAGTGATCGTTGAGTAGACAAATATCGGAGACCTTTTCGCACTTTTGCTCCGCGCCAAAGAATGCGTCCAGATCGATGCTCTGCGGATAGATGCGATAATCCAGCTCCTTGAGCAATCTGGTCGATCTTGGCGTCTGCAAGGAGCTGCCAGTGGGATTCACACATCTCACAATGGTCGGCGTTGTTGCCCTCTGCTCCACAATGGCGGCACTATTAAGCGATATATTTCGATTACCCTTCATGGAGTGCATCCAGTTGCATCCGTAACGCTGCTCACAGATTCTGGCAAGGATTTCGGCATTCTTCGTCTGGTGCTGCTGTGGTATCAGCAACGTGGACAGCCACGACATATTCCCTCACTCAGATATAGTTCGCTTGAATTCCTAATGGAAAATATTACAAATTAGTTGCGTTAGTTGACAGCTAAAACAATGCTTACAATTAAAGGTTAAACTCTTTAATCAACAAAAGTCAAAGTCAACAAAAAGAAAAAACGATTTAGTCAGAAGCTTCTACTCTAGATACTTTTTCTATTTTTTAGAAATAATTTCTAAATGTAGGGAATCATTTTTCTTACAAATATAAAAGCCTGCTGAAAATCGACAATCTCAAAGATATGATAAATATTTTCTATTATTAAGAAATGCATTTCTTTAAGTATAAATGCTATTCCTCACTTTTAACAGATCTCCTGTCTGAAATTTTCCCAATTGCTATTTTAGAGTTTAGATGCTATCTGATTAGGAGCACCTTGGAATGAAGGGAACTCTAACTCGAAGACAGAAACACTGTTCCCCATAAAATTGCAATACACGTAGAAAAAACACACTGGAAAGTAGACAACTTTTTATTTAATTTTAGACAAATCCACCCTAAAATTAAAAAATGCAAATCCTATTTTTTTAAAAGCCGCAATCTTCAATTTTTAAAAATTACTTTCTCATTAATAATGTGAATCTCTAAAATTGGAGCTAGTTATTTCTCTGAGTGTACAGACTACTCTTTTACATTTAGCAAGAGTGCAGTTAAACAAAAGAAAAATGTGTATGCATATAGTAGAAAGACTGTTGCACACGCGTCTAAATCGAAGAATAATTGAACACGGCGAATTGCAATTGAATTTCAATCGTAAATGGAAGCGTTTTTCCTGTCATGACAGACACATGCTGCCACCTCCCCCTTAATAACCCTGCCCATGCTCTTTATTTACTACTGCTAGTTTGGCAGCTCCGTTTATCCTTTGACTTTTTGGGGGCCAGACTGCAGACTGGCGCCATGCAACCAAGGCGAAAATCTAGCACCAGCACATCGAGTTGCTTCCGCGTCATCCAATGCCAACGGCAACAACAAAACACCGCAGCAACAACAACAATAACGATAATAACAACAATAAAAAAATGTATTTGATGCGGCACTGGCAACACGAAAGTTTTATTTATTATTTTGACAGGTAAACAAATCACGAGCTCAACACAAACACAAGCACAAACACAAACATAAAAGCCGCAAGATACACACACACACATTCGCACACACTCACATTTTGACTTCTTGGACGCTCGAAAATTGTGGTAATGTGCCGTTACTTTCCAATGCCGCAGTGCTCACCGCTTGGCTCACCAATGACAACTGAAGCCGACTTTTAGGCTGTGCTGATTGCGTTCACAATTTGCACGGAGCACGTAAGCCACAACGCAACGTAACGTAAAACGTAACGCAAGAGGTGCGATTCCGGCCATCTCATTTACATATTGCATAGGGTATTTAAGTTTGTCTGATGCAGCATGTAACGCATTGAGGGATTCATATTCAAAGTGTATTCATATATTTTATGTATATGTATTGCTGCCATAGCAACTATCGGTCTAGAGTGGTAACGAGTGTTATTATGTTCCTAAGATTATGGCTAAATAAAATTAATATTTAAGATAATATTTATTTATTTATCTCTCTCATAATAACAGTCCAATGTTGAGCTCAATAAATAACTGCTAATTTCGATATCAGCTATTCGACTGCTTTCTCTTAGGGTATTTAAGCGCCAGCTTTCCGAAGTTACATTTTCCATTTTGTTTTACTGTTAGTTTGTGGTTGTTATTAGTTGTTTGTTGCATGCGGCAGACGAACAAATGAGTCAATTGACAATTAAAAACACATACGAAAAAAAAGCAAGCAAATAAAGTTCACATGCAGACACACATATTTGTTTGTTTAGCTGTGTGTGTGTGTGTGTGTGTGTCTAGATTGAAAGGACAATTGAATGCATTTGCCGGACTTGGAATAGTTAATGTGTTAATGTACACATAAAGTCACAAAGTCAAGGTCGACAAATGTACGCCATATACAAAAGGCATAGAAAGTCTAAATATAAATACATAACTACATTTATATAGCTGGAAAATATCTCATAATGAGAAATCTATTCTTGTATTATCAAATATCTTGAAATATTTAATTTTTCCAATTTTCAAAACTCATCAGTTTCGATATGAGAAATACAAAGTGATACAAACGAAGAATGTATATGTAATTCAAATTTATCAAAACTTGTCAATCATTTTCCTTCCTTCTTTTATAATCCTATAAACCAGCTAGTACATTATTATTCCTAGAGCTGAGCCTATTCCAATTTGTTTATAACCACTTAATCTCAATGCTTTTAGTAAATCAAAAACTAATGGTTTATTTTTCCTATTTATAACACACGTTTACATTAGGCATATCAACTTCCCCTGCGATTATCAGCTATTTATAACTTTAGTAAGACGCGGTAGTCAAATTTCTTAATCCTTCCCCAGGCATAACTCGACTCACACTCAAATCCACGTTTGTAATTGAATTTGCTTCTGTCATTATTGATTAGTAAGAGTCAATATTGACAATTATGGGAACAGGGTGGAACACCCATAAAAGCTAAGCATTAAATCAGGGAATAGAAATACGACTCTTACACAACCCCCACGTCCCCATTCCCACTTGTAAGTTCCGCTTGGGTTCTGATTGAATCGGGCGCAACGAACCACGAATCGGGCGCAAACAATAAAAACAGCAACCAAATTGCTTTGACAATTTGCATGAAAGTATATTAAAGTTCAATGCTTTATTTATGTGTGTCAGAATCTTATACTAAAGGGTATTTTTTATAATGATCTGTTATTTTTGCTTAAATATATTATTGATTATTACTTTGCTGCATAACTTAGAAGGGTAATTTTATGAAGTTGAAACTGTTCAGAATATTTAATTTTATTAATAAATTAATAATACATTGCTTTTATTATGTCAATTGTTTCTGTTCTGGTTTTCAACACATTTCGAATATTTAATTGGCAAAAATCTTATGAAAATATTTAAATTAAATAATTGAATTTTTATTTTTGAGTAAACAAATGATTTACGTATGTTAGCCTAATTTTCACTTTTTAACAGGGGTTCGCCTAGCGAATATGACTTATCACTAACTTCAAGTGCATTTGCACTTTGACAATTATTGTTTTAGTCACATCACCTAATTAACAGTTCGCCGCTAACAGCTGGTCATCATCAACAGCATAAGGCAAACCAAATTGACACCAATTATGTGAATGGGCCGTCGATCGGAGATGTTCAATTAACACCTCTCCTGGCGACCTTCCCCAATAAAGAGAAACATAAACAATGAAATTAAGTTTTGAGAACACACATAAACAACTGATGGAAGAGAGAGGAAAAGAGCGAGCGAAAAGTGGAAGATAGAGCGAGAAATAACAACAAGTTTTAGTGAAGGGCGCGCAAGCAACAAACTCAGAGAGAACTCAGAGGGAATGGAACAGCAAATGAAGAGCAATAGCTGTATTCAAGTATATTTTGTGGTTTCTTATGCAGCTCATTTTTCGCTAAAAATTGATATTATGATTGTCATGTCTGAAAAAACACACTGAACTTGAACTTGGGCATTTAACTGTTGCTTATGGATATTAATATTAAGCCAACAACATGAAAAAAGCTTGTATGCATAGCCTGGTCTATAGTGACCGACTATAAAATACTGTGTTGTCAGTTTTGATTTGCAATGAAATATATTTCTTTTTTATTCTAATAATTAAATTTTAACGTTTGTCTGTAAGTGAACGTACCTAATACGCTTAATAATATATATTTTTTTTTTCAATTCACTTTAGCTCCGATGTTTATTTTTGATTTTGCGTAATTCATTTTGCCAGGGTATACAATCAAGTTGCTTGCATGCAACGCGTTTAATCTGAACAAAACGGTAAATCATGCAACAACAACAGCAACCATAACAAGTCGTTTGAAACAGACAATGAAGATAATATGAGCTGCATATCAGTCAGCTCTTGTTTTAAACTTGTCAACTGAAGGTCACCAGACACATTAGACTGGTTTGCGTTTATTTGAAAACAATAAATAAATAAAAGCATTTTGTGAACTCTGGCAGCGTCCTTCAATTGCGGCTGCTGCTGGTGCTTCTGCTGCTAAGGATCACTCTCGCTCTCACTCGTTGGCTCTCTCACTCTCTTCGCACTCTCTTTCGATGCGAAGCTTGGCGAGGTTTCGTTGGTTTGGCGCGCAGACAGCTTAAAACAGTTGGCGGCAAGCAACGAAGCGTTTCAGTTGGGTTGCAGTCGCATAAAAAAAAAACAAAGTGCGAGCAACGATATCAAAAATCAAAGTCACCAATTGCATAACAGTAATTCGAGTAATCAATGTAAGGCATTAGTGTAGCACATGTTTATCAACAAGTAAAACTTCAAAAACGCACCTCGTTTCCGCTTGTTTAATTTCCACATGGCAACAGCAGTAGTTGTAGTTGCAACACAGAATCGTCTGCCATTTTATCTAACGTCGCAAAAGCCGCCTACCTTTTTGTTTTTCTTTTTTGACATAGCGTAATCGTTGTTTGTGTGTGTGCCACATTATGTGGCATACACATTTGCATTGGCAGCAAAAAACGAAAGTGGATATGTTGCATTTGCCACCGCCTCCCCCATCTCTCGGCTCATCTTTCCATAGTGTTTTCGTCTGCCAAAAAACCGCACTTGAAAAATCGTTGTAAAAGAGAAAAAGAAAAAATACGGAAGAAAAACTGTTAACCGTTACCGGTTACCCGTTACAGCACTTGCCCCCAAGCATTTGACGTGACTTTCAAAGACAACAAAGAAAAAATAAATAAAAATAGTTATATCAAAAAATAAAAAAAATGTCATTTAAACTGGAAATGAATTAAACCAACCCACAAATCTTCTCATTTGAAATTTACAGCTTTTAACTACTTGGAACTGAAATCCAAAACAAACCATGATTGAGCGCGAAATTGTGCAGTAAGTGTTTAATTGTTAGTAAACCTTATATAAATTTACGTGGATGCACTTTATGATCACCAACATTAGTCAAAGTTCTGGCAATGCAAAATCCGAACGCGAAAAACTAGGCCAAGTTTTACAGTCAACACTCGTTGGGTTTAGTTACATAGTTGAGTCCCATTATCATCATTATGCTTGCTTGCAAAGTCCAGTGACCGATTGAACGTTGCACATCTGAAATGCACTCCCAAGACCACAAATAGATAAATATATATACATGTTTACATTGATAAATTATACGATGCACCACAATAATTTGCAATATTTGCTAACAAAAATTTCACACATCATTTTGTGGTTATTTTCTAAGCAATTTTAACTCAATTAGCAAGTGTTTCTTAGTCAATTTAAATGTTAATAAGTCGATTTATTGTTTATAAATTATATATTATTATTTATTTCAGCTCGACAACAGCTTCTAAGCGCATTTTTAGCGTTATGCAAGATTTTGTGCAATTTTTGGCACTCTCAGTGCGTATTTTATTAGAATTGATTATTGCCCTGGTGCAATCGCTGTTGCCCCTCAAGCAGAAGGATATCAGTCGTGAAATTGTGCTTGTAAGTGAATTAATTTAATGTTTAATTATTTGATTGAATTATTTAATCACTTTATCTGTAGATAACTGGCACTGGCCATGGCATTGGTAGGGAGCTGGCATTGCATTATGCCGCCTGGGGCAGCACCGTGGTCTGTGTGGATATCGATGAGAGGAACAACATGGAAACGGTGCAAAAGGTGAAACGTTTGAACCGTGGTGCCGTACACAGTTTCAGGTGGGTGTTTTGTGCCACAAAAGCGAAGCCTTAAGTGTGCAGCCTGTGCTTCCCACAAGTACCTGATACCATATAAAATTGCATTAACTAAAGAAAGGGGAAACTACAAAAATAAGAAAAATCGAAACAACTTTTAAACAATTTTTTTGCAGGAATATAGAAATTTGTTATAATGAATATGAGGATACATGATACAATAGCAGCAGCGGACAGTTCTGGCATTGAGTTGAATATGAATCCCTCTCCCTGAGTTTTGAGCTACAACTGTTAGTTATTCTAAGCTAATTATCTTTTGCCAATTTGGTTTGGGTAATGTCCTTTTGGAACACCCACAATAAAGGCATTTCATCACATTCGTATGACAACATAACATTTCCGAAATCAAACAATTGGTTGTCATCGAATCAACTGTATTATTGAAAAAGCAAGCCAAATACCATTATACATGAAACTCCTTGTAGAGGAATTATTTAAAAAAAATGTTCTGTTTACGATTTCTTATTTTTATTTTACTGTTTATAATAGTGTTCATTTTTTATTGTCTGTATAATGAGTGTAAGAATTTGGAAATCCTTTGCAGCTGTGATGTATCCAAACGCGAAGAGGTTTATTCGCTGGCGGAGCGTGTCAAGGGGGAAGTTGGCCCCGTCTCCGTGCTGGTGAATAATGTTGGCATTATGCCAACGCATCCGTTGGCGCAGCATTCGGCCGAGGAAATCCACCGGGTTTTCGATGTGAATGTCTTCTCACAATTCTGGACAATACAAGCGTTCCTGGGTCAAATGAAGGAACACAATCGCGGTCACATTGTCTGCTTGTCATCGATTGCCGGCCTGGTGGGTTTGTCCAACTTGGTGCCATATTGTGCAACCAAATACGCGGTGAGGGGCATGATGGAGGCCCTGCACGAAGAGCTACGCGAGGGACCCTACAAGGATCTGGTGAGCGAATACGATACAACTTGATCTAAACTTAAATAAATGTACATTTTCAATTTTAGGTAAAAGTCACAACGATTTTCCCGTATATGACAAACACGGGACTTTGCAAGTATCCGAAGGTAAAGTTTCCGTCACTTTTGGGCTTGCTGGATCCGAAGGATGTGGCCAAGCGTATTGTGGAGGCGCATCGATCCGATTGCTTGGAGGTAACGATACCCAGCTACCTAATGCATATCAATAACTGGACTCGATTGTTGCCCAGCAGTTGTGGTATTCTCTTAAAAGACTACATTGACAGTGGTGTGGAATCGGATTTGAAATAATTATACATTTCGCTTATTTGTCATAGAATATGTGTGTGTGTATGTGTATTTAAAATTATGGAACATTAAAGGTATTGTTATTCAAATTCTGTTGAAATTACTCACTAAATGCGAACAAAAATGTTGTATACATCTAACGAGCTTTGAATTGGCGCCAATAGGTGTTCACCATTAACCGATATTCATCGATGGTATCGATTTTCATGGCTAGTGACAATATTGAAGTAGCTCCGATAAGTATGCACCAATCATCGATACTCATCTAGCGATTGTATCGATTTGCATGGCTGGTCACACTCTGCTGTTGAACAGACAGCTGTTAAGTGTGTTGGGCGATCTGGCAGTACTGCACTGTCAGCTGTAGCATGACGACAACGAAAAATGGCTTGCGAAGTGAAAACATTTGGAAATATTTTAGATTTTCGAAAGGTTCAGGAATACTTTGGACTTGGACATGGTAATTATAATTGGAGTACACAACAATAGTACACTTGTTCATCACCTGTTTGCAGATAAGAATTGGCTGAGCGGCATTAACTACGCCATGTCACCCACTGGCGAAGCGATTGCTTTGGCCCAGGGTGAAAAACTGGCTTTTCTGTCCACATATTGGGACAGTCGTGGACATGAGTACACCTATGCGCTCAACTGGTGTGGCGAACTGGATGATGGCAATCAGATAGTGACGAGTCTGCTGTGCATACCCATGATGCGTGCCACAGATGTCGAGTGGACTTGCGTCGCAGTTGGACTCGCCTCGGGCATGGTTATCTTCTACACGGATGCGGGTGTCAAGCTCTTCTCACAGTGGTAAGTTGTGGCCGCTAGTACCCTGTTATGGTATATCAACAAAGAGAGTATTGGTTATCTTCTTATTTATGGCAAATTAATTGTATAATTTTCGTCAACAGTTGCCAGGAGGATTCCGTGCTGGGCATTAAGCTGTTGTCGCCGCCTCGCCACAGCGAAGCCAATGCGCTGCTCTACATTGTCTACAGCGGCTGCATGTGCTTCATCAATGGCGAGGATATACTCCCCATACTCGCCAATAGTCGGCACAATCAACAACGGGGCGCGTTGGAGCGCAGCGGTTTTCCCAGCGCCGATGTGGTTGCATTTCACAAATACAAATTCAATCGGGAGCGTGAGAGTATCCTCAATGATGCCGCGATCAGTACGAATCAGAGGACACCCACCTATGATTATATTGTGCAGCAGAGCATTGCCCATGGCTATTTTGCCAAGGTGCAGGGGACGCCGGTGCGAAGTGCTCAGGTCATTGTGGCCGGTGCAGAGCCCTATTTGGGTTTCTTTCATGCCGAGGAGGGCTACAAGACCGTGTCGCTAGGTGAGGTGGCCAAAGATGTGCTCGGCATGGCCTATAAAAATCTGCTGGGTGGTATTTTTCGACGTGCGCCGGATCAGTCAGCGGAGCAACCGGAGCAGCTGCCCCTGCCCAGCAAGGAAGCACCGATGCGTACCCGTTGTCGCCTTTACGATGGCAAACGCGATGGTCTCTCCCTAATCCTGGCGCCGGGCGGCAAACTAGCTGCCGTCACAGATAATCTGGATCGGGTGATGCTGGTGGACACCCAGCAAGCGATAATATTGCGCGTGTGGAAAGGTTATCGGGATGCGCAGTGCGCCTTTGTGCCCACCAAGGAGCGTTCGGTGCGAGGGATTAAGACGCACAAGCGCAAGGCTTTGTTTTTGGTCATCTATGCGCCACGTATGGGCTGCCTGGATATTTGGGCGCTGCAAAATGGACCCAAAGTGGCCGCGTTTACCGTCTCCAAGTGCGGCCAGCTCGTCTACAATAATCACAGTGCCTTGGGTGCACCGGGCAGAGAGACACGCAAGTCGCCCAGCTTAAATCATTGCCTGTTCCTCGATCCCAGCGATGGCAGCCTGAAGGAGGTGCACATTCCCTTCCATTATGCACTGAGCGAAACGAACTCGCAAACATCCCGGGATATACACATGCTGCGGCGCCTGCGTAATCAATTGCGAGCCCTAACACATTCCGGCGAGGATCGGCTGCAGCAAATTGAAGCAATTGCTCAACTCGCTGGGGAGCTGGAAACGCTGGAGGTGCGCCAGCAGTGCTTGGAAATGTTGCTCAAAAGCAAACGACTGCAGCCGCAACTATTTCAGAGCATTGTCCATGTCTTTGCCCAAGCTGAGCAGTCGGAAACCACGCAAGAGTTCCTGCAGCAAATCGAAAACTATAAACGCCTAACCGATCTCTATTTGAGCCTGAGTCGTGTTCAACTGCAGGAGCAGCCAACACTGGAGCTGCTCGAACTATCCGATGCGGATCTGGTGACCATTAATCAGCTCGTCATTCTTCTCGACACGGGCATGGATGAAAAGCCCACGACGCGTGAGGTCAGTTTTCAGCTGCAGGACGACTCACTGCACAAAGTGGAGGAGTTTGTCGACTATCTGAGCATCTTCAACATTGAGACGCCCAATTGTGTCACGCTGCTGCCGGAGAAATCGGATAAATATGGCAGCGTTAGCAACGATCTCTTTGGTCAGTTCTTTACGCAGAGTCTGTGCTTGGAGCAGTTCAAGGAGTGGGCCGTCCAGGCGTGTATTCTCAGCAAGGATCTCCTAACGCTGGTCATCTACTTTTGGCTGGACAAGCCATTCAAGTACAGCAACTGGTGAGTGATTTGCAGACGGAACCTGACGAATTCTATGGTTCTATGAATTCTATTCAGTCTTCTACTAGTATCTTGAAATTGAGAAGCAGTTGACAACTAACCCGCAATATTAGGAAATTGCTTGCAGGACATCTTCTATTCTATACTACTCCCAACTCCAAACCAGTCTCATTTGTTTAATGCTTCCATTCACAGTGATGAGGTCGTCGAGGATATGTCGCGCATTGCGTCCATGGTGCGCGTCATTTGTGAGCTGGCTGGCGAGGATATTAGCAATTATCCTTACAATGCTATCTCGCCGTGGTGGCAACAGGTGCGTGAACTGCTGCTGGAGAGCAAACAGTTCTCCGGTCTGTTGGTGGCCATTGTCTGCAAGACAGTAGCCGTTCAGCTGTGGCACAGTCGGCGAGACGGCTCCTGCGATGAGAGTGTCGAGGAGGAGGAACGCTGGGAGACCATATCACATGATGAGGCTCAGTGGGGTCTGCTCACCGGCAAGCTGGAGGATGTGGCTGTTCTGGGCGCTATACTTGGGTTGGACAAAGTGTTTCTTTATTTTTATGGCACTTGACTAAAATTGATTTTCTTTTTGCAGGCAGCCCAAAGTGTGCCGTAAGCCAGCTGGTCCGGAGTTGCCGTACGAGCAGCCCGACTGCAGCTTGAAGAACATACTGAGCGGTGGCAAGGGCATCGTGTCCGAGCTAACAGCCAAGTGGTTAAACTGTAGTCGCATAGATCCCGCACTGGTTGTGGAAATAACGCCGCCAGAAAACGAAAGCGATGACGAGCCCGAAGTGGGTCATGCCAAAGCTAAGCCGAAGTCCAAGCCGGATAAGAAGAAGAAGAAGGGCAAAGTGGAGGTAGAAGGACTGCGGGAGCAGCTGGAGGAGGAGGAGCCTGTGCCAGAAGCAGGCACACCGAGTGAACCACTGGAACCGGTGCTGGAGCGCTTAGCTTTGCTGCGTGCACATTTCCCCTTCAGTCTGGAGTCGGGTGTGCTGCTCAGCCTGATGGCCTGGCAGCATATGGTGCAATGGAGCAAGCAGCTGGCCTCCTTGGAGCACATGCGTGCCGCATTGCGTTGTCTGGAGCAGTTTCGCACGCCTGATCTTGCGCTGAAACATGGCATCTGTTGCATGCTGTGGCAAGCGACGCTCAAGTTTCCCTTGCAGGCGACTGCCAAGCTGATGCACAAAGTGGGTCGCCTGCCAGTGGATAAGATGTGTCAACAGGATCTGGACATGTCGGCGGCGCTGGTGCCCGACTTTCTCGAGCTCTGCTTGGAGTTTCTGCTGCATTTTACCAGCTCGCTGGAGCACGGCAAACGTGAGCTGCGTTTCGAGCAGGCGCTCAATGAGGGTCAGCTGCCGTTGCAGTTTCTGGCGCTGCAGCAGCATCATGCGTTGCCCGACCTTCTCCAGCTGCAGACACAGCTCTGCACCGTTCTGCATTTGATTGCACAGTTCCAGTTGCGCGTCACGCGGCCGTTGACAACGCTCTTCGATGCCCTGGCGAATAAGGCACTGCAGGCGGATATTAATAAGGAGCTGCCGTATGGATTGCCTGCACCAGACTTGGTCCTGCAGGAGCAGCGGACTGTGTTCCTTTGCTCTGTGGTTGCAGCCACCATGGATCTGATACGTGAGGATCTCGAGCAGCTCTACATACTCGATCATGTGCTGTATATGGCCAAGATTTGTCAACTGGCCGACAGCTGGCAACTGGACAAGTTACCCATTTTGCGGAAACAGGTGAAAGATTGACTGAATCCTCGTTTACAGTTCGTGAATTTCAAGTGTTTTGGTGTCTTGCAGGTTGTGGAACTGTATGCCTTTGGCTATGATGCGGAGGCACAAGTGCTGCTCGCGGACATCAGCGAAGATGAGGAACTGGGACGACTGCTGCTAGAAATTGCCGGTCGTCGGCTAAATCTATTTGCGGAGGGTTCCCGGTCCGCTTTCCTCAAGATCGCCTCTGTGGGCCATCAGCTGTTGGCATATCTGGATAATTTGGTAAGTGCAGCCGCCGTTTATTATCCACAGAACTGAACTGACAGCAGGCACATACCCACACACCCTCACGCACACACACATACACATCGATATACACGCATCGACATCGTCATGGTCATCGCATCTGTGCTCTCTGCAGAAGGATTCGGTGACGGAGGAAAGCATTACGATAAGCGCCTCGAAACCCGAGGAGATCGATATCATCGTCCTGGACAAGCTGATAACCCATGTGTATAGATGCCTAAGTCGCCGTCAAACGGGCTCCAAAAAGCTGCTTGTCACCGTCGCCCAGATGTACAATGCGGTGCGCATGCTTCAAACATGAAGGAGGAGCAAATAGAGGAATACCTTTAATTTCGCAAGAAGACCCCAACTGCTGCATCCAAATATTATTGCCCAAAACTAAGAAAACAGAAACCAAATTAATAAATACAAGGATTGAAATTGGAATTACGATTAATGCGATTTGCTGGATTTCATTGTGTTCGTCTTGGGCTTGCCAGCCTTGGGACTAAAGTCCGTCTTGGGCGTGGTGGCTGGACTGAAGATAGCCCTCTTTTTGCTGGAACTGTTATCCGGCTTGGGGCTGCCTAGACGGCAGCAAGCCCTGGTACTGCCATGACTGGAGTCTGCTTTGGGGATGCCTGCTTTAGGACTGCCTGAACTTAAGTTGCTCTTCATATTCCTTGAGCTGAAGTCCGCCTTGGGGCCGCCGGGACTGTATTCCGATAGTGTAAAGGTAGTCCTGGGCTTGCACAGACCAGCGCCCGATGATCTGGGCATGCCCAGCACCGAGTTAGTCTTGGGTTTGCCCAGACTATAGCCAGCTCTGGCTGGCAACAAACTAGAAGAGCCGGCCTTGGCACGCTTCTGTGGCTCTCGAATATTAATGGCCGAGTCGTGGGGATCCACTTTGCCGACAACAGGCATATAGTGATCCAAGTAGTTCTCCGCCCGCACCTGGCCAATGACTGGCGGCATCGGCAGATGCTCCATCATTTCGGATGGATAAACACGCAGGTGTGTGTAAACGGGTATGCACAGCTCAGTCGTATCCAAATCGATGCGCTGCTCGATCACACTGCGACCGGGCAGCTGGAAATGATGGCCGAGTATGGGCTCACGGAGCGGTCGATCGAACATGTTCTTCACATCGCTCGCCGCCTCCTCCACATCGCGTTCATCCTCCCGTTCATCGACCGCCTTCGCCCGCTTCACTGTCCCCGTATGCTGGATGCCCGAGATCACCTTGAGCGTTGTCGAGCTGGCCACCTTTTTGATATCGGGCGGCAGGCGATAGGCGCGATTATCTTCGCCGGCGCGTTCAAATGGTGTCAGTTTCGACCAGGGCAGCACAGTGCCCAGGGTGCCCAAGTAACGTCCACCCTGCGTCCACAGGCGACAGGAGTAGTCGTGACTGCCACTAGAAATAAGTATTTGTGTTTTTCACTGTTATGAACTTTATAAAATATGTAAAATATGTAGCAAAAAAAACTGATAAGTATTCTTCTCGGTAGACTAAATCCCACTTGGAGATTTGACACATTTTTTTTTCTCCAAATTTAGGAAAAATCCAACTGACCTTTTTATATAAACTTCTATAATTAAAATCACAGAAAACCGTTACTTACGTGAATATAATCTTTGGCAAATTGATGAAACCAATGGAATTGATGGCCTTCAGGTGTCCCTTGTAGGAGCTAACGAGCATTGGCTCCGGCTGATTGCGTATTACACGCTTGGCCCGTGTTAGGAAGAGATCCTTGCGCAGGAATATGAAGTCCAGTCGCAGTCTGGGCATGCACACCTCCGTCTTCTCTGCCTGCGGTATGCTAGACGACGGAACGGAAACGAACGAATTTAGCTTTAGTCCAAATTCAGAGACATGGAAATTTGAATGACTGTCTTTATTAACCCACACTTCTCCCCAGTTCTTGTTATGAGTTATTTATTAGTTTTTGGCAAAAACAAGTTGTCTGTTTGTTGTTGGGAATTCGGGCTGACACGCAAGGCCAAGCAAAACAGGAAAGAATTTTGTGGGCGGATGGATAAATTGGCTGGCTGGCTACAAGCTGGCTACACATGTAGGATAATGAGTCGTGTCGTTAGACCCAATTTGTGTGGTTGCTTTATGTTTTTCTTTTTAAGCGAGCAGGCAAGGTAGAAGGATACAGTAAGCTATCGCCCCAAAGTACCAGCTGACAACAGAGGTGCCACAGAACAGGGTAAGGTGGATATTACCGATCTTTGAAGACGGTTTCTAGTCATCTATGTTCCAAGTCAGTTGGATATCTTCCAAGCTTTGCGTTGATCGATCATAATCGATTTTCTAGCTTAAAGTATCTTATAGCTTCGGGATCAGAGTATAATTCGAATACTCACCAATAGTTGACAATATGCCAAATCTTAATGTAGCCAAAGGCGGTGCCCGTATAAAGGAATCGATTCTTGCGATCTGAGGCCATGGTCAGGACACAGTCGCCCACTTTGTGAACGGCGAAGAACTGCTTGATGAAACCGCCATGCTGATGATGGGAATACACCTGAATGTAGCCCGTGTCCAGAGAAATGAAAACACTCCCTGAACGAGAAATAATTTATGAAGTAAGGGCAAGCGATAGAAATGAGCACGAGATCTCTCACCGTGATCCTTGGTCATGGGACGCTTCTGCAGAAATAGCACTGCCTGCACGGATACGGGTATATTGGCGCCGTAGTCCTTAATCTCATCCGGCTTGAAATTTTGGAGCACTAGTGTGCGTCGTCCCGCTCCCATCAGCGAGGAGATACGCTTCGAGCGTCGCGTCAATTTCTCCTCCTCCGTGTTGAGTTTCAGCTCAATGAACTGATACGGATTCATGACGTTGTAGCGTCGATATGGCTGACCAGTTTCCAGCTTCCAGAAGATAATCTCACCCGAATAGGTGGCGGTGACAACGCCCTCGCCCAACTTCACATCCGCACAGGTAATGTCATCCGTGTGGAATTTTGCCCATTTCTTTGGATCGCCATATTCGCGACCGGCAACATCATTGAACTCGGTCACCTGTCGATCCCAGCCCATGGCCAATATGCTGGCAGTAAGTAAGTCATATATAAAAACAAGTTAGAGGGATCGACTACGAAATACCCCGCAATCAGCTGTTGAAAATATATTATTCTAGTTTTATTTCCTAATTGACGTGGAGTATTTTTTATCCGATCTTGACGCGATCGATCAATATGTCCTTGTATATATATATATATATATAAATATATGTGTATATTGTATATAAATTGGAAGATTGTGACTTTAAAATGCTGCCTTTTATTGCTATCGGACATCGATATGTATCTAGAACGGAGGCAGTAATGGATAAAACTGAATCAATTCGTTCTACGGGAACTTATATTTTAAATTTAAGGTCGGCTTTATCGACTCGGCTGTTGAGCCTGATCAAGAATATATATACTTTAGGGGATCGCACATGCTTCCTTCTGCCTGTTTATCTATTTTCCGGAGTATAATAATAACAACTTCTAGCGGTAAATTTGAATACAAATATGGATTAATTCACCCACCGATCGATCACCCAGATAACGGCAGTTACTTCCTGATCCGGCTGAATGCTCATATTGCGCACAACGACAGCATTGTTATAGTTCCAGATCTTCAGGGAACCATCCCGTGCACCCGTCAACAGAAACTGCTCGAGCGGATCAAAGCACGCCGCTGTTATCTCAATATCAATGATCTCGCCATAGATCATCTTCGTATGGCAATTCTTCATGATGATCTTGCGGCGACCCGTCCACGGATCCCAGACAATTATATAGCTATCCAATCCACACGTGACAATATTGCGAAAGAGTCGATTGTAGAGGACCACAGAGACGGGAGCCGCATGCGTGTTGCCATCGGTGAGATCAACTCGAACACGGGGACAACACTTGATCTGAATGAGTTTGCGGCCGGCGACCAATAGATCCCGGAGATGCGAATGATAATAGTACTTGATGTCCGTTTCGCTGGGATGAATGATGCGCACCAGTTCACCGAATGTCTGGAGCAGTGTGTGTTCCTGCAGATCCCACACTTTGATGACCTTATGATAGTCCACGCTGTACACCTTGTTCTCCTCCGGCTGCACAAAGACGGCAACGATGCCACCATTGTGGCCAGTGAGTATGGCCGATGGCTCCGACGATATGTACACATCCCAGATGCGAACAAACGTATCCGGCCCGCCTGTCACCAAAATATTCTTGCTCTCGGCCACATAAAAGACGGATACACCAAGTGGTATACGAAAATTATTGCGATCATCATTGCTGACCATGATCAGACCCGGACAACGACCACGATACTTTTTTGTGTTCCGATATTCGGCCGAGGCAAACAAGGTGTTCATGTGCAGCGAATAGTAGACACATGAGATGAGCTCACTGTGCAGATTGATGTGCTCGCGGGGTATCAACAACGGTATTCGACCCCGCAGCACATCCGCCCACACCAGCTCAACGAGCGCCGCACCCGGTTTGGCCTGGAACGGACCACGTAAATATGGTGAATACGATAAAATGCGCACATTGCCTGCATAATCGCCCAAGACCAGTTTGGAGTGCGTCTTGCCATTGTTGTAGAAGGCATAGCTCATGCAGTAGACAGCATATGGTAAACTACGGATGACCATGCGGAGCGTAAATGTCGATGCGATCGTCTCATGGAAACGCAATTCACGCTCCGTGGACGCGGTGCAAACGATGCTCACATCGGACAAAGCTTGCAGCGCCAGTATCCAGGTGGGCATCTTCAAGTGAACTACAAATCAGACGATATATATATATATAGAGGATTTTAGAGAAGATTCACATACTGCTCTCGGAGACGGCGCTCCGCAGCGGTTCCATGTGTGCGCTCCAGAAACGCAATTGTCCCTCACGACTAGCCGTCACCCACATGCCCGAATTCTCTGGCGAATCTTCGCCACCAAATGAATAGTTTGCCGATAATTCCGGTATCTCCTCCATCGGTGTCTGATCCGATTTGACCTTGAGCAGCGTTATGCAACAGACTGCCGAACGATGTTCGGTTTTGCGTACAACTGGCGGTGCCGATATGGGCATAGTCAGTGCCTCCTTTTGACTGCTGGGATCCTCCTCCTGGAAACCAAATATCAGATACGAGACAAACTCATTCCAATCGATCATAAAATCGCTATTCTGATTGATTTTCAGAAATAAACGCGTATACGTATAATCCGTAAAAGTAATGTCAACATCCTCCAACATGTGACGGAATTCCGAGTAGCCAACCATTTGATCTGGCGACGATTTGAATAAATCGTAGAGCTTCTGCAGCTGCGCTTTGGTGATGCGATCGTGCAAACGCTCCGATTGCTCCTGAGTCAACTGTTGTGTGGCCGTTGAGGAGATCGTTTGATATTCAATATTCGCATTGCTATCGCCGCTGGCCAAATAAACCATAGACATTTTGGTGGATTAGGCAAAGAAGAAACGACAACAAGTTACAATCGCTCAGGTGTATTTAAACTTATATTTAACTAATTGTTGGTTTTTGTTTAAGATTTGAAGTGTGTTTCTGTGTTTGTACTTAAAAGTCTACTGGGTTATCAAGTTATTCTTTTAGAGGCAGCGCGCAACTAGATCGTTGACGGCAATGCCACGATCGCCGTATTCGCCGCCACGCTTGAACGGAACGGAGACCTTCTTCTGCCAGCCATCGCGTGGACTTGATAGCTGAAAGTAAACCGAATCGGGATTAGGATGCAGGATTACTGCTCTGACTGACTCAGACTCGGACTCACCGAAAATGCACACAGAAATTCAGTGACGGCAGCGAAATTAGGACCCACTGTGTAGATCTCATGTATGATATCCTCCAAACAGATGATACCCTTCTCGCCCAGCTGCTCCTCGACCATTGTGTTCGATTGTATTGCCGTCTTTTTGCCCTCGATGCGTGCGAAACCTTTCTTGAAGAGCAGTTCTCGAATTGTGCTCAACGTTGGCACACCATAAACCACAAAGGGTTCGATGACACGCAATAGCAACTGATTCTCTTTACTGTTCTCAATGAAGACTGCGTTGTGACGTTGTCCCATGTGCAGTGTCTTGAATATTTCCGCTGTGGTCTTGTCAAAGATCTTCTTGCCCGCATGACGCATCACAAATAGCAGTCGCGGATTCGTTTCATCCGCTGCTTTGGCGCTCTGTTCGGTGATATTTGTGCGTAGAATTGTTTGACGGATGCGTTTCGAAGTGCGTTCGGCTTTCAGGTAGCCCATCACAAAGGATTCGGCGCGCTTGAATTTGTGATGTGTGCGCGCTTTCTTCACCCGTTTAATGCGATCCGTGCGCTTCTGTTCGAGCACCGATTTATCCTGTTGAATGCGTCGCTTGCGGTGCCGCAGCACTGATATTGTTTTGCCAGGCAATTTGTTGGGTACGGCATATCTATATAGCACACGAAATTAGATTAGTACTATTTTTGTAATGTTTTATCTAGTTATTATGCACTTACTTGTCGGACATTGTGAAGAAATGAAAGTTTCTCAACAGAGATTTGGCAAAACACGTGCAAAACACAATCAAAACAAAAACTGAAGGGATGACAACTTGCTTAAAATACAAACAGTTGCACATGTGAATGGCAAATGTACATCGAGTGAATTTATCGCTTATCGATGTGTAGACTAAAATTAAAGTGCACAGGTGGGGGGCTGTCAATCATCCGGCAAAATTCGCTTGAATTAGATATCAACAAAATTAAGTAAACGAAAATAGCATTGGCATTGTTACACGAATTTAGTTTCCGGTATTGCGCGTTCGCATGCTTCCAAGTTTGATAAGGTGTGTTTGGGCTCTCTTTGATAGAGGGGCGCTTGCGTCGTGTCACGAACACACAACTGTGGCTGATTGGTAATGTAGAAAATTAAATGAGAACGTATTAGTACTAAAAAATTATTATTAGATTACAATCTTTTTGAATGAAGAATGTTATATTTTTGCAATTAAATGTAAGTGAAAAGATATAATATAAATGAATATATAATTTATAAGAGTTCGCTTGACACGCTTTGTGATGTGTCGTGTTCGTATTTATCACGAGAGCATCTCTACTGCTGCTCTCAGGCCAAATTTGGGGGAGCGCCTATCACAGAGAATGCCAAAACGCCGGTCTCGTCTCTATGCCAACGCGCCATTCTGTCGAGTCAGTATCAACGCGTAGCTCGACTGGGTGGGTGCAGTGTGGTTTGTGTCGCTGAAATATATTTTTTGCAATTAATGGTAATGCAAATAGTGAATACAAAAGCGAATGTGCAATAAATGAAAATATATGTTTGAGAACGTTCTACAAAGGCAGATAAAAACAATATTTGTTCTATGGAACATTTGTCAAGAAAGAAACAAAATCAACATGACGGGCATTTTACAACAATTTACAACTCAACTGAAGTCAACCAAAATGAGTGACGAAATCGCTAAACATTTGGCACGCGACCATGCTGTAAACTTGATTATACTTGCAAAATAATATTTAAGTTAAATTGAAAGTTAGACAAGGCTAACTGTCTGTTAACTGGTTAAAACTGAAGTTCAATTGACTATGAAAACGACACGTTTGATTTGTTCTTACTATCTATATACTATCGAATTTGGAACAACAGCAGCTACAAGATAATAATTAAAAACTGAGAATCACGCAGAAAATATTCCTCCACATTTTTGTATACTAAGAGAAACTTTTCAAATATTTCTTTAAAGTGGCAATTTTAACGTCTGATTAGAGTCCAACAAGTACAACTGGAATTATAGGAAAAGTTCTGTAGTCTCGCGAGCTGTCATAGTCTATATATATAGTCCAATAATGACCGATCGCTATGGAAATGGGGTCACAACTAGTTTGGTTGAAGCAACCAATGCCAATGGATATGGCCAGGATAAGCAAGACGAGGCCGAAGCTGGAGAGGATGGCAAAATTGTGCTTAAGCGAAAACTGACCCTAATCAATGGTGTGGCCATTATAGTTGGCACCATTATCGGATCGGGCATTTTTATAGCACCCACGGGAGTTTTCTACTACACCGAGTGAGTATGGCTATTTAAGTTTAAAAAAAAACCTTAGGAACCAATTGAAAGTATGCATTATTTCATTGATAAAACATATGAAAACATTAAAAAAAAAAGTATTTTTGCAATTGTTTATTGTTTAGCTCTTATTACGCAATTAAATAGTTTCCAATTTGCAATTCCAACTGCCATTCATGCAGAGTCAGATTATTACAAGCCCAATTTGCATTCACAGCTTTCTTTCTTTCGAGTTGATTAAAATACGTGAACCCACTAAAAGGTCAATAGCACTAAATTTTATATACTAAATTGAAAAACAGCAATTGAAATTAATTCCGTTATGTGGGTGGAAAGTGTGTGGAAATTGGCCGAAGTAATTAAGCCTGGCTTCGTTTCGGGTTGCCCTTGAGTGAAAATCGGTCACGAAATCGCCAAGAATTGTTGCATCAGCTCTAAAGGGATTTCAGTTGTTTATATGCACGATAAATTGCATGTTTATGCCCCAAAAATAAGCACGTCTCATCGATACACACACACACACACACACACACACACACAGAGGGAGACAGACACTTCGAAAGTTGTTCACTTGTGGAACCACTTGTGCACCAATGGAGTCCATTGTGTGTTTGTATTTGTGCTTGTGTCCACTTATTTAATATTCTTCTTACTCTCCGGTTTTTTCCGTTTTTTTTTGTCAGATCCGTCGGAAGTTCACTTTTGATTTGGTCGGCTTGCGGCATTCTTTCAACAATTGGCGCTCTTTGCTATGCGGAATTGGGCACAAGCATCACCAGATCCGGTGGCGATTATGCCTATCTCTTGGTCGCATTTGGACCACTTGTTGGATTCCTGCGTCTCTGGATCGCACTGCTCATCATCAGGCCAACAACTCAGGTTTGACTTACCTTATATGTATATATTGTTGATCAGCATTTTGCGGAATCTTGTTATGACATTTGTTTCTTGTTTTTATTGCCTAATTGTTTTATGTTATTGAATTATTCTTGTTTTTATTGCTAGCTAATTGTATTGCTTTGAACAAAACAATTGATGCAGAATCAGCCTTCGGCCAGAATTGTATTCAATTAGCTGAGAATTCGCCAACAGCGAGAACTTTCTCTCAAGAAAAGTAAAAACAGTTGGTCGCGAATTAAGAAAAACTCGATTAACAAGCGTGTTGCTAGCCACAGAATACGCGGAAATCTAAATCTGAAGCCAGGCAATTCGATTTCGAATATCGTTTGCAGTTCTAATTAGTTGTTATGTCTTTTTCTTCGGACAGATGAAATCGAGTTTCAAGCAAAATAATTGAGAGGAAAAATGCAGTGAAAGCGCTGCAAAGCTCAGTGTCCATCACTGAGGCTAATCAGAATCATCCACATTAATATAAATTGTTGAATTTCTATATTTTTCCAGACAATTGTTGCACTGACTTTTGCACATTATGCGGCGAAGCCGTTCTTCGAGGATTGCGATCCGCCACAACTTGCCGTCAAGCTGCTGGCAGCTGTTTGCCTCTGTAAGTAATATTTATATACGATTTATATATATATACTTATATATTTAATTATGTTTCAAGGTCTACTCACTGCGATTAATTGCATGTCGGTTAAGGTGTCCATGAAGGTGCAGGACATCTTTACGATTGGTAAACTGCTGGCGCTGATAATGATAATACTCGCTGGACTCTATTATATGGCCACTGGCAAGCTTGAAAACTTCTCGAATCCCTGGGAGGGCAGCTATAGTGCCCGCAACATTGGCTATGCCTTCTACTCGGGTCTGTTTGCCTTTGGCGGCTGGAACTACTTGAACTTTGTCACCGAGGAGCTGCAGGATCCATACAAGTGAGTTTAACAATGGCAGACAAATGATTGAAAAAAGATTACTTTATTTTTGTCATATTTGCCAACTCATCCACAATCAGTATTCACTATCTTTGTGTATGTCCTTGTGCCTCTTAAATTCTCAAACAACCCTCATAGCTGGAAGCCATTTGCCATTTGCGTCACCCGTTGGCTGGCGGCAACAAGTTTCTTGCGGCGCCCACTTGCCCACTTGTTGCACGTCCTTGAGCCCTTGCGCCCTCTTTTGCTATTTGCTGCCTCCCTAATGAATTCAATTTGCTTCATGAGACGCAGCAATCAATTTAAGTGCTGACTGCTTGCCGTTTTTCTTGTTATCTCCTCTGCCAAATGGTTTTTAGACACGTTTCACATTTGTATGCTTTCTCCCACTTCTTCTCCATCCCAGAAATCTGCCACGCGCCATTTGGATTGCGATGCCACTCGTCACAGGGATCTATGTGTTGGTGAATCTTGCCTACTTTGCTGTCGTTTCCAAGCAGGAGATGCTTAGCTCTTTGGCGGTTGCGGTGACCTTTGGCAACAAAGTCTTTGGCCCGCTGGCTTTTATGGTGCCCATCTTTGTGGCTCTAAGCACATTTGGTGGTGTCAACGGTGTTCTCTTCACGTCGGCTCGTCTCTTTGCCACTGGCGCCCAGGAGGGTCATCTGCCCAAGTTCTTTCAACTGTTCCATGTCAAGCAACAGACACCGATTCCATCTTTGATATTTGCGGTAAGTCAATACGCATATTATTATTATATATTATTCATATCAGTCACTGTATTATAATTTGGCTCTAGAATTATAACATATTTCACTTTGGAATTAAGACTTTTGCTGGAATTTAATATTTAAAAGAAATGCATTTTTATCATTGTTTTTAAATCTTTTGAAACCAGATTTTATATCACATTTAAATTTGGAATTACAACTTAAGTCGAAGTTGTTTTTAAAGGCAGAGCAAATTTTTCATAGCTTTTTGTTCTCTTGAAACCAGTTTTTTTTTATTGAAGTTTAGGAAAGAAATCATTTTATTTTTTTTTGCATCTTGTTACTTATAGTAATTAGATAGAATTAACACTTATTTTGATCACAGTGCCTGATGTCTTTACTCATGCTGTTGACCGAGAATGTCTATGAGCTAATTAACTACTTCAGCTCCGTGCTCTGGCTCTCTGTGGTGGCCAGCATAGCGGGTATGTTGTGGCTGCGTCACAAGAAGTAAGTTAACTTCAGCTTTAAACAATTCATAATACAAACTGGCTAATTTCTCTCTTATTTTTAGACCTAATTTGCCGCGTCCAATAAAAGTGCATTTGGCACTGCCGATTATTTTTATGACCATCTGTGTGACTTTAGTGCTGCTGCCCAATTTCAAGGAGCCCGCCAATCTGCTCATTGGCATAGCCATCACATTGGCAGGCATACCATTTTACTATGTTTGCATTGCTTGGAAGCAGAAGCCCCGTGCCTATGGCCGCCTCTCGAATGCTATGGTTAATTTGTGCCGTGCCATCTTCAACACAACGATCATCGAGTCCAATGAGTCGCTTGAGTAGGATGAATAGCCCATCCACCGGATTACCATGAATTGCCGATGCATTGCATTAAGTTTACCACAATAAAGCAGATATTCTACATGAGTCCAGCCATGGCACAAGAAATTAAAATGAATACGCCAAACCCATTTGTATGATATTTAGCATTCCTCTCAAACCGTTACGACGGAATCGCTTATGCTAGTTACAAAATTACTTATTGTATTATTTTTTGTTTTTATTCACGTGATGATGGCAGTCGCAAGCTCTTTAAGTTCTTAAGCGTCTACACTTTTGTTGAGTTTCTTACATACAAATATACATATATAAAGTTTATAGAAGTATGTACTTGACTCAATGGTGACACTTTTAGGGAATCTAAACTATAAGCATAAATAGTACTAAGTATATACCATGTTTATCAATATACCACAATCTGTAAAGCACACACGCAACACAACAAATATTGTGACTTATTCAGATGGAGTTTATAAATGTTATTGTGAATGTGTCTATTACAGTTATGAAAGGTTGTTTGTGATAATATATACATCTATATATATATATATATATATATATATCTGATCTGTATTACTTTGTGTCTAATACGCAATTTTGCGCCTGTTCAAATCGATGGCGGTATCGATTAGAGTTGTGCCCCGTATGAAATCTGCTGCCACAATATTGGCATTTCCGCCTAGCTCGTCCCGATATAGCTGCGAGATGCGCCAATTGACATTATCGGCCATTTTGCGTAGCCCACCATGCTTGTCCAGTATGACATCCCAGGTCTCCGGTGTTAGCTCCGCCATATCCACCACAGGCCGACTTGAGAAGCGACTGAAATTGATGGATATACCTTAGACAAACTAAAGCATATATATATGTATAAGATTGCCCAACTTACGACACATCGAAATCGTTGATGAAGCGCAAATGTCGTTCGAGACGTGTCCAGGATTGCACATTTCCCCAGCGCTGATCGACGGCGCCAAAGAGCAGCTGAGGAAACTCCTCAACCATTTCGTGCTTATCGTAGGCCAATATCACATTCTGTTTTCGCCTCCAGATGTCGTCCAGGGTCGCGTGCCATGTCAACGATGGATGCACAAAAAGATCCCCAAACTGCTGCCTCAAATAGCTGACCAGCAGCCGATGCACACCCAGACCCTTGCCGAAACCTTCAATTGAGATAAAATTTAAGGCTACCATTTCAATGTTCAATTTCACTCACCCACGGGGAACTCTTTGAGTCCGAAAATCACAATCTCATTGGTGGCCAGCACAAAATCCTTGACCTGCTGTATGACCTCGTTGAGTGGCCGCTGTTTCGTGATGCCATGATAAATGAAAAACTTCTCCTCCGCGGGCCTAAAGTATCCCACACGAATGTCCAGGTATCTAGCACCGTGCAACAACTGACCACGTATATCATCGTCCTGGGTGAGAGCGTACTTGGTCACAAGACTCTCGCGCAACAGCGGATCGAAATTGGGTCGATATGAGCCCGAATCATGGGTGCCCGGTATGAAGAGATCTCGGAGACGCAGTCCACCCAACACGGCACGCATCTTATTCATCCAGCGTGGATGGGCGCTCACACAGCTCTTGGCCAGTATATGCCCATGGGCATCGATGTAGCTGGCCCAGTAGCCGTAGCAGGCACTCTCCGTGCTCACATTACGCGAGAGGGCATAATCAAAGGGTATACCTGTGGTGAACCATTGGGCGGATTGACTAGGCTTAATGGCAGCCACGATCTCATTGTTACCATCATTCGAAATCCAATGCAGACGTGGTCCAGTTGTCGGCGCCTTTGGTACAGAGCCCGGCGTGCTGGTGTAACCATGAAACGGTATAAATGCCACCTGATCCCCACTCGAACCGCTGCCCTCCACACCATCGCTGTTGAAGGATGCGAGTGGTGTGCCCGTGGGCAGAATACGCTGCTCAAAACTATGCGGATCCTGTACAGTTAACAAAACATTATCCCCATCCCGAGCTGGAGCATGCTTCCAGGACACTTCAAGGAAACGTTTGCGAGCGCTTATCGTCAGCCAGAGTCTCAGTTCAGGTGTGCCCTCCTGCTGGTGTTGCTCCTTTGGGAGTGCGGGGCAGATGCATAACGCCAAGATGAACACCAGTTGCAACATCTCTGTGTCTCAGTCTTTCGGTTTGAATTAATTCTGATTTGTTTTGATTGCGCTTAAAGTTCATCAGCGTATATAAAGTAACCAGAGAGGCGACAATCAACTGTTTCCGCGCTGGAAACCTCGAGGTGCCTATATAGGTGCCGTTATTATTACCCTATAAGTAACGAAAGCTCCATATAAACACATAAGGTAACGAGAAACACCAAATAAAAAACAATCAAGAAACAAAAGCTAAACAAATCAAATTCATTTTACGCTTGTGCGCTTTTTTTTTTTTGATACACTTGCCGCGATATTATGAATTTATCGTAAAGTGTATAACGCATTGTTCGAGATCATATTTAGTATATATAGACGATGTACTTGGGAGCTGAAATAGTAACTATCGTTCGAAAGATAAGATAAAAGATATCTCAAGCAAACTCATTAGTTACAAGTGTTAATATATTTCCATCATTTTATCTGAAAGAGTATGTAACTTTCAGCGTGGCCTTAACACTAGCAGCACTATCATTATTTTTATTATAATCTTTTGTTCTATAAAGCGGATGTTCTATAAATTCAAATATGGACTCGCATTAAGCATTTTGCTTCACTGTGAGCTTGTTCATTAACTTTTGCTATTGTCTAGCGTCGCTTTACAAGCTCAGTGAAATTATAACAAGGTTTGATTTGATTTGATTAGATGATATACTGATACGGCTTCGCGTAAAAAATACAATATTCCATTTGTTCTATGAGACGAAAACAAAGAAACTAAAGATCTCACGAATATTTCAAGCTGATTATAAAATAAACATTTTTTAGACCTATAATTGATGTTCTAATTACACTGTTTGCGTATGGTATTGTATTTGATTATTGATTGCTTCAATTATCAATTATAAGTCAAATGCATGAGTAAATATAATTTTAATTATTTCTTTTCACTTGGCAATCATTTCGTGTTTTTATCACTTCCGTTGAAATAAACACATCATAATATTACCTAAAAGAATATTGTATCGTCTACGCGGCATGAAATTTTGTGCAAAAAATCGTGAGTCTAACGTGCGACATTCAAGACACGGCTTTGGAGAGCGACTGAAACCGTAGCTTAAGCGGCAACCGTTTTTATACGTGCGTTTGACTTGAAACTTTCTGCTTACATTTGCCACTAGCGTGTTAAAGTAAGCTTGAAACGGCAGCAGCGCTTGCACTATGTTTAGTTATTCGTTTAACTTTTATTAAAACAACTAATGAAAGTTAAACGAATAACTTTTATTAAAATATATATTTCCATTTCGAACTTATCACAGCAGCACATTTGAATATAACGGCAAATTAAACGTCAAACTGATTGAGAACTCACAGAGTTGTGCACTGGCTGCGCATGCAAGCGAATGGCAAATGAAAGCTGTTAGCTGTTTTAGAAGTGCGCGCGAAACTTAAAACATAATTTCTTAACGAGATATAAAGCAAAGAAAGTCGGATAAATTGTTTTATTTCGTTTTTGTTTTTACAGTGTTACCGTTTCCATATAACGCTCAAAGGATTGGGTGAGCAGTGTGTGATCGGGAGCCAGATGAGTATCCGCCATTACAGCTAACCTATATTTGTCCCCAAATCGATGCAGATTCAGGGACAAACAAGTCTTCGACTGCGGCGGCCGAAACAGCAGCACATCTTGCACCCGCTGGCCCCACGCCGACTGAAATTGTGTGTCTGCCGCACCATATATCTCTGTGATTGTAACAGGATAATTGTACGAAAAGAAGTTGATAAATATCTTGGTAAGGACATGTGGCAACAGAGCTGTCAGCAGACTGTACTTGGTCTGTCCAATGGAGGCCAAATATATCATGATCTGCTGTTTGCGTATGCGCTCAACAATCTCGTGCAATTGTTGGGTCTTCAGGGCATCTGGCGAGCCCAAAGGCAGCTGTAAAAATACCACACCACCAATATGTTCCGATTTGTCGCCACTGCGATCGGTGAAGTAGCCCTTGGATATTGTCCGACAGGTGGTGTTCAAGAGAGCCGGCACCGTTGCCTTATCCGCATACGTATTGAAATAATCGTGAACAGCTCCCGCTAAGCAGGCCAAACTAAAATCGGATTCTCGGAGTTTCTTGCCAAATAAATGCTGATGACGTTCACGCAACACAGCGCCATCAATGGACCGACTAAAAGAGACAATCTTTCTGCCGGCATAGGACTTCTTATGCAGTATATTCAGTTCCTTGGTGGGCTGCACAAACAACACCTCATAGATATTCCTGGGCGCCTTGAACAGCTCATAACAGATCTTGACCAGTTCGAGCTGGGCGTAAATCAGCAGCGGCACATAGAGATGCAGTCGAGCACAGTAGGTGGTACTATATGGCGTCTGGCCTCGCAACAGCACATCGCGAAGTGCCAGCATTTCGCAATAGATGTGATATGGCAAGAGGATACAATAATTCAGTGAGAGTTGCCAAAGGAAACGTGTCCAGGCTTTGAAAATATTCGATGGCTGCAGGCTGTGCGCCAGGGCGGAGCGGGCTACTGCCCAGCTGAGATTACGTTGCTCCAGCTCGTGCAGCAGCAGCAAATAGAGCGTTTGGAGCAGACCCACATCGCTGCGATAGCTCGCGGTTCGACGTTGCCTCTTACGACGCATGGATTGGGTGCGCCAATAGCCCAAAACCACATTGACCACAACGATCAGTACCAGCGACAGTAGCTGGCTGAGATTGCGTGCATCCGGATGTGATTTGACTCCATCGGGTGTGTCCAGTGACTCGAATTCATAGATGAACTGCTGCCAACGACAGCTAACGAGATGCAGCACATGATTGAGCAGCTTACTGATATGCTCCGGCTGGCGCACAAAGTGGGTAAGCTGCCGGGTGGCAGTTGGCCTGGTCAAGTCTACAATTGATTTACGATCAGTGTCTTGCAGGAGAAGCATCTCGCCCACATGCAAATCCTCCTCCTCGGCAATGATCAAATGATGCAGCTTAATCAGTATATAATAGGGCTGTGCACTATCCGTGTTGGGTATAACGGTCACCTGCCATTGGGGCAAATCGGAGGGTATATACTTGGCAGCCAACTCACTGACATATTCCTGTATATTCGATTCGTTGACGGGACGACCTCGATATTTGGGATTGCTGAGCAGAACGTGATTGTTGACGTTGAAACCACTGCGGACAAAGAATGTTATTTACATAAACAATCATTTTATTATTTTAATTTATGTTTTATATCTTACCTGCTATCATTGACCCAGGCATATTGACCCCAACACGTGACCAGTTTCTGTCGCAGCTTGGGAAACTTGAGGATTCCCGCCTTGTCCTTCAGCTCGGTCAACTGCAGCGCATAGGCTCGCCTAATCCGCTCAAAATCACAGGGCCCCTCCACCTGCAGCAGAAAGTGAAAAATGCCAGCATTTTTGGGCGTATCGATCAGTGTGCGTATTTTCTTCGACTTGGATATGGTCAGATTGGGATATTTGATGCTCAGCACATAGTTGGCCAGCTCGTTAGCAAAGTGCGCGCCTGCAATGGAAATATTGAAGGTAAGGCATATGTATAATAATATCAAAGAATATTGATAATTGTTATCTGTTCGAATGCGCTTTAAGTCAAAGCAAAACCACTTTAAAGTATTTGATGTCTTCCTTCGAGTAAAAAAAATAATAATAATAAACGCATATTTCTAATGGGATCGGCTCGAAAGGGAATTGCAAAATCATCAAAACACCTTCCACAAAGTCAAAAAATTTAAAAATTTTAATTCTTAAAATTGTAAACTAGTTTAAGATAAATATAACCAATTTTTTAAACTTTTAAGAACTTTATTAAAGTGTAAAAAAAATACAAGACACTAATAAAGTAAAGTGTTTTGCCAAAGAAATAAAAAAACATGAATTTTTTCTTTTGACAACACACTTTCTTGACTGTGTAGTGTATAGGTATATTCCGCTTAATAAACAGTGCTATTTAAAGCGTTGTCGAAATATATGTTCTGCTAGTTAGTAAGCAATTCAAGTAGACATTAATCGTGTTATCACCCACCCGCCAAACAAAAGTCGAAGCGGGCTTATCTATGCCAAAAAATTTTATGAGTAATTCGATTGGTCAAAGGTTGATTTGGTCGCTCGTCTGGGTTCCGTAAAGGTGCAACAGGTAATCAGCGACGCATCGCCGCTGCTATTCTTATTATTTATAAACAAAGCTTATCACTGGCATGAGCGTGCGGTATTGCGCCGCCCCCCAACGCCGTCCTCTCTCTCTCTCTCTCTCTCTATCTATCGATAATAAGGCGATTCGAAGCGAATCGTATAATGCTAGGCATCCTTTGGCTGAATGGGCGGTTAGTCAACCCATGCCTCGTTTATTTATAGTCGGTCATGTTCGATCTGCTTCGATTAAAATGAGACCTATGTGGCCTATCTGGGTCAGCGATCGCGAAATCTCTATGGACATTATATATACTCACACAGAAATGATACCAGCAACAGTGGCAACAGCATTAGTGCGACTATAAAGCAGAGTAGGGTCTTCAAAAATGATGTGCACTCCTGCCAAATGCTGTAAAAAGATGCACTTATTTTAGTAATTCGCCTTGGTAATTTTACTATGTTATACCTTTCCATTTTTATTGTTTTTATTTATTTGAGATGAAATCTACTTTGTATACATATGGAAACTGTTTTTATTTTATTTTTGGCTTGGTCTATCACTTAACGCGCCCGTTTGATTCACAGTGCTATTCGCGACTGTTCAGACAATCGCACAGCTCCCACGAAGCTTCCACCAACGCTTCAAATCTCTTATCACTGCTGAATTAACAATTGATAAGGTTGCTCCTGAACCAGCGGCCAGGGCAGAGCAGGATGTTAAATGCATTTAAGCTGTAGTAGTTTATCGTTATGTTATGTGTGCCTATTAACTTAATTAAACTTAATAGCTTGCATGATAATTTAAGTTGATGATCATTTATGAAATCTGAAATTTGTATAAATTTTCATATTTAAAATAACATACAATCAAGCTGCATGTCATGCAAGCATTTTGCATTTCTCGCATTTGTGAACGCTTCCGTGTGAATGCCAACTTCGATCAGCTGTTCGGTGCAGATTCAAAACAACTCTTTCGGCTTGTTTATATTTCATATTTATATTGAACGAGAAAATTGAGTGTGCAATGCTGCAATCGCCGGTCATTCAGCCCACATTGCACCAGCCACTACACTCAAAAGTCTCCAATTATTTGAACAATCAACGACGCACTGGCCAGTTCTGTGATCTGCTGCTGCAGCTGGAGTCTGATGATGCCCCCTGCACTTGCAGCGTTCACTTTTGCGTGGTGGCTGCTCAGAGCCAGCTAATTGGCCTCAATCAGCAAAAACAGCAGCAATTCTCCATACAGAACCCACTTAAGGTCACCATACGCAATTTTAACTGTACGGTTTGCCTGCACACAATTGTAGACTTCTTCTACGAGGACATTGTTTCTGTGTCCAAGGAGCATGAGTCTCACTTTCGCGAATTGGCCAAGATACTTTCCGTAACGGAGCTCTTAAATTTATACCAAATTGAACAGTGCACTGATGTCAGCATGGGTCCAGAGCCGAGTGTTGTACGAGGTGCTGATGTAGAGGATAATCTGCAGCCAGGTACAAAGCCCGATGTGGTCTTTGAGAATCAGCAAAGTTATTTTAAGGTAAGCGCTGGAAATGCAAAGTAATTTATTTATTTTTAATTATTACGTTGTTTAGCTGAAGAATCCACGCGCCGTTAAAGCCAATAGCAAAGTGAACTACTGCATTGGCTGCGATTTCAAGTGCTACCAAGTGCAGAAGATGATTGATCACATGACCAGCTGCGAGCCGTCGCATTTGACGTGTTCTCTCTGTGAGGTGGGCTTCCTCGATTGGCGGGAATACGATGCGCACTTACGTCGCCATGGATCCGATTTGCGCAAGCCCTTTTTTTGCCTGCAGTGCGATAATCGTTTCAGTACTCGAGCCGCTCTGCTCGTCCATCAGCCAAAGCATTCGACGGAAACGCCGCATGTTTGCACACATTGCGGCAAGGCTTTCAAATGGAAACAGGGTCTAAGCAATCATATGCTGGTCCACAATCCAGAAAAACAGATGTTGTGCGATGTCTGCGGCTATAGCACCACCCACATGAAGGCACTCAAGAGCCACAAACTTTTACACACGGGGGAATTCTTTATGTGCACTGTGTCGGGCTGCAAGCATCGTGCGAATCGCAAGGAGAACATGAAACTGCATATCGAGACGCACAAGCAGGGACGTGATTTCATTTGCGAGATTTGCGGCTGCAAGTTCAGTCAGAGCAAGAACTTGAAGCGACACGCCCTCAAGCACACGGAGGGGGGCCTCAATCGTTACAAGTGCCAGCTGTGTGGCTTCAGTAGTCATCGCTCGGACAAGATGAAGGAGCATGTGCAGCGTGTCCATACGGAAAAGGCGGTTCAACTGGAACTGCCGGAGACGGTGGATAGTTCCTTTGAAAATAAAATGCCCGACGATTTTGTTCTGCCACCCATTGATGCATTGATGCCAATTAGTGGCAAGGAGAGCAAAAACATCACAGAGCCAGTGCGAAAAAATCGGAAAACTACATCGGGATTGCCGGTGACAAGTGTTAAACGCATAAAAACGCTACTGCCAAAGGAGCCACTTCTTAAGAAGTGAAGTTCAAGACCTTCAAATACCACATGATAATTAATGCCATAACAACTGATACATACTGATAAAATATTCATAATTCATAATTAGGATTGGAAAATTTATAGAATGTAGTGTATATATTGTATTTAGAAGTATGTGGAGTATAAAAATATAATAATATAATACAGCAAAAATGGAAGAAAAACTCAAATATAAAAGAGCTTTGAATATTAGAATTACAATATTAATTTTTGCTGTTTTATAAATAAACGGTTTAAAATTGGTTTATAGAAATTATTAACTATAAACAATTATTAGGTGTGAATTGTTGCCGTATCGAAAATTAGCACTTTCAGAAATGAGAATCATTCGCACATTAAAATCAACTCTATAACGGAATAGTTTACGTTTGCGAGTGACTACTGTATATCATATAAATATTTAGTAACAAAGTTTATGTTCACTAGTCAATAAAAATAGCAATAAATATTTTAAAATAGTTGACACTGCATAAAAAAAATATTGCGCAGTGTTTACTAATATTTTAAAGCTTTTGTGAGAGCCCAAAACGCCCAAGTGTCAGCGAGGCAAACTTGTTCGAAAGAGAGAGGGAGAAGGGGAGCGTCAGAGAGAGAGATAGAGAGAGAGTGACAGATAGAGAGAGAGAGAGAGATAGGCGAGTTGAGATAGTGAATGGCGTCGTATTTTAAACACTTTAAAGCTTTCCTTATACGCTTTGAACTGGAGGCAAATTCATTGCGTTTGCCAAAGTCAAGCCATAAAGACGTCTCCTCTGGAAAACAACATAAGAGTCATAATATAAGCAAAGATCTCAAGAAGTCAAGAATCTTATATTGTTCAGCATGTCTGAGGCGAGCACCGATCAATATGAGCACTACAATTACGATCATGGCAAACACATCTTCAGTGGTCACAGCGGCAAGCAGCGGTCCAAGAAGGAAGCCTGTGAGCATACCAATCACAACGATCCCTCTGGACACTCAAGAAAACTTCTAACCAAGCTCGTCAACACCAACAATAACAACAAAAAGGCGTGCAAAAACTAACTGTTTACGACTTATAAAAAAAGACCATATCAAATGCTAATTAAGATGAAAGAGAAAGGCAGGAATTGGAGAAAGTGAAGGCGATTTAAACTTGATACTTACAAATACTGACTGTATATTATTAAGTGCTAGTTAGATATTAGTTACAATTAATTAAATAAAAATACATATTTAATGTACAACTGAACTTTTCACTTTTTTGATTTACTGCAATGCATATTTAACTATATACACATATATATATAAATTATAAAGAATTTGTTACCTTTTATTACTCTAACTTTGCTTTGTTTCTTTAATCTGATTGTTTTCTATATGTGAAAATCGACATCAAAAATGGTTCAAAGTGTTTAATTAATAAATTCGGCTTATCTCCCATGATACCTATGAAATTCTATATTTGTACCAATCTGGTATATATATATATGTATACTATTAATAGTAAAGAAATATTTCTGTTAAATTAAAAAAATATATTAAAAAATTATATACTTGAAATAATGAAATCAATTGTAATTTTACTAGTTACTACTAGTCTTTGCAAAATATGCGACACAATTCTTTCAATTTCAATTAAGTAAACGTTAAATTTGCTCAGTAAATATCAATATTTATAATATCGCACAAGATAAATAGGTTATAAACATAGAAAAGGTCCACCCT
The DNA here is from genome assembly GCA_035041595.1 of Drosophila basisetae. Taxonomy (NCBI): domain Eukaryota; kingdom Metazoa; phylum Arthropoda; class Insecta; order Diptera; family Drosophilidae; genus Drosophila; species Drosophila basisetae. The sequence continues at coordinate 6,117,613 of JAWNLB010000123.1, read as the reverse complement.
ATTCATAGCATTCTCATTCGAATTTCTCAATTTGCCGGCTTTTTTACTGCGCAGTTGTCAATGTTTTGGTAAATAATAAACATGTGTCTGCCATGGTCGCGTAGTTGTATTAATCATCTTCGTTATTATCATCATCATGAAGTCACTTCTACCTTATCAACTCTCGTATTTCATTTACATTTTACAAGGTATCGAATATTGGGAAACATTTCTGCTGTTAACACGTATTTATTCCATTGATTTCTGACAAAGCATTGCTTATTTAGAGCACTGTTTTTTAAAATGCTTGTGGCAAGTTTAATAGAGATATATGCTTAAAAGAAAAACAAGTATATTAAATCCTATCAATAAAAGCAAAACTAAATTAAATAATTGACAATTGCAGACAATCATTTGTCTGTTTTAATTAGAAAATTAAAAGTATTCTTAAATTTAAAAAATATTCCACAAACTTCAGATGAGTGATAATTGCTGGAGCGCATAGATGTTGCAACAAAACTGTAAGGGAGAAGAATCTAACATCTTCATTTACAATTCATTACTGAGTCGAATTTCTTTTGTCAGATATAATGAATGTGCCACGCTTCGGGTTTCAATATGCGTCTTGTGCATGATTAGATGGTGATATGTATTTGTATTTGAATATGCATATGTGGCCAACAATGTGACAGCATGTAAAATCAACTCGAAAGCGTGGCAGACGCCACACTCCACAATCTTGACGACTGACGGACAGACAGCCCATCGAAATTGGGGTGGCACTTCCTCAACGCTCGACTTTGATCTCGATCTTGAGAACGGGGATTTATTTGCTTCCTCGGATTAGTATTGAGTAGTATTTTTATTTTTTTTACCATGCTGCGCACTTTCACCGCGAAAAAGAATTTTGTAGTAAACAAGTGAAGAAGCATGTGGCTTGGATTATGCATAAATAAATGGATCGATATACATATATGTATATGTACACAAAGATGAATGTATATATGCACATTGGGATGATAATTGGTGTAGCATTCGTTGCCGAATTAACCGTTAAACTGAAACTGGAGCAGTAGCTCAATATTCCCTACGCCGCCAACAGATTAGCACCTTACAACGAGGCTGGTGCCGAAGATGTTCTAGAAAGCATTTCTTCGACTGAAATTTTTCTTGCATTAACACCACACACACATACATAACCACACACACACAGGTACACAACAAGGCCCAATTCGTTGGAAGTTTTTCTATCTCAAAATCGGTAGTTCTGCATTTAGTTGAGGAGTGGACTTTCGACCGAACGGCAGCTTGCCCTCCGCGCAAAACAACTTAAAGGAATACAATAATTATGTTGGGCTACACGGAAATGTCAACGAAAAAGAGACGACGTCTACCAGGTGTTTGGACCCTAATCTTGGCCATGTTGCTCTTCACAACGACCCTAACGGGCGTTGCTCTGCTGGAGGCGAGTCGCTCCCAATCTTCACAGGGGGATCAGTCCTTGAATCAGATCTTCAATGTGGATCGCCTGTGGTCGTACTTTCAGCCATCGTCTAATAAAACGGACGATGAAATCGCTGCAACTGTTGAACGCATAGCGAGAGATGCCAGGGCAAATGTCAGCCAGATTGTAAATGGCCATAGTAATAATTACTACGAGGAGCAGAGTGCGGTGCTTGTCAATTCAGAGAGTGCACAACCCAGATCGGACTCCGACGAGACCGATCCCAACTACGATGCAGCGGCTGAGGACTATTTCAATGGTCAGCAATTCGCGGACTCAGATGACAGTTATAGCGATGCTGATAGCTCTGTTCCCTCGGAGAGTGAGGGTAGATCTGCACAGGGACGACCCGTTGACTCCTTCTACGGAAAGTGGCAATATGCCACACAGACTCCATCACCAGTCACCAATAATCGCAAATTGCAGCCAGTTGCTGTCAATCGGTAAGTAGAAAATATCGTGAACCGAGTGTATAATAATCTGAAACCAGCTGAAATCGTGTTAAAAATGCCCTTAATGAATATCAGAATTGTCATTCCAAAACTTTGACTCGAAGGTAATGCTTTTTAAGCGTAAAAGTTAACGACTTTTGCGGGCCAAAATTTGTTTGAATAATGTACACTCAGAAAAAAATCGCTGTGAATTTTAGAAAATCGACCTTCATTTTTATATATATGAAAAACCATTTCTAAAAATTAGAAACGCCTATCCCAAAATATGGTGTTTTTTGTTATTCATTTGAACTATTTCCTATTATTATTAAATGTATTTCTAAAAAGTTTGTGAGTTTCTCAAATTCTGCACGATTTTTAGCTGAGTGTAACAATAATACCCTGTTACCCTCGGGCTCAGGGTATAAAAACAGATTCGAAATTAAACTTCAACTAATTAGTTGATGATCAACTTTGTTAGTCCGCCATATGACGCCTACGATGAAGTGTACGATTATCCCATGGGCTTCCAGCCGCGCCCACGTACCCCACATACGAGTCAGCCAAGCTCCAAGCAGGTGGCATCGGTGCCCGTTAACGCTATTTCCGCTGCACCAGTTCCCCAAGAGTCTTCACTGGTGACGTTTCTCAAAATTCTGAAGCAAATTTGGGATCTCTATCAGGCATTGACGAGCGCTTGGGGTAAAGTCGCCGAGCGGCATCAGGCGAGTACCGAGCAGCTGAAAAAGGAGCGCCTGGAGAAGCAGCGACTGCGGCAACAGCAGCAGCAGATCAAGTCGAGGATTAACTCAAAGAAACCCCCACGCATTGAGGGTGATAAGTTCGGACAGCGCAATCAGACCAAGAAAGCTAAGGGAACAACAAGCACAACAACAAAAGCAACAACAACAAGGAGCCCCAGCAAGAGTACAAGCACCTCGAAAGACTCCTCCGATGAGGTGACTCCAGCGCCAGCAGTTATTGTAGAAACCAGTAAGCCTGTCAAGGAAGATTCGATTCAAGAAACCTCTGTAAGCCGACTGCGAACGAAACGAGAACCAAGCCCAGCAAGTTCAGATGTGGGCGAGGGACGTTATATTAAGGGTGATCCTCTCAAGGGTTACTATGATTTTGTCATCACGGAGGGATCCTACAAGTTCTGGGCTGCTTTCCAGGTATGTTATCTCAAATGTGCTACCTTTAATTGTATTTAATATTTGATTATTTATGCAATCGTCAGGTTGGCACTGCTCTTCTGATCATCTACTCGACCTTCGCTGCCATCTACTACTCCAAAGTGAATCCTTTGACCAGCGATTACGATTATCAGGACTATCTAGGCGGTGTTCGTTCCTTCTCCGGAGGTGACGATGACTTTGTGGATGACAGTGAAGCAACGAGTCAACTATCAACCACTTCAACCACATCACGCATTATGAAGTGGCTACCACGCACAGCGCATTCTCTTCAGTTCATACTGGATGCTATTGATAAATTTCCATTAGATCATGATAGAAAAGCAGAAACAGGCTGGTCTACGGGGAACACGAAAAAAACTGGATCGAATGATGCAGAAAGCAGATAGGAAAACTAATTTAATTAACTTATGAAAATAAAATACTTTGAAAAGAAGATGTTCTGTGACTTTATTAAGATATATTGATCAATCAATATGCTTACCAAATTCAACTATCAGCATATACAAGCAACTATCATACATACAAGTACAACTTATTATTATTATTAATATTATAAAACGAGCGTGCCTGACTTTCATACAAAGTTTTTGTGGCAAATTTATTAATAAATAGTGATAATTAAGAAATTACTTTATGTTGCCTCCAAGTGAGCAATAATTGAAAAAATACAAAAATATTCGTTAACTAAATATAACGATTCTTTGCATTACAAAATAAATATTTCCAAAAACAAAAAATGGTGTGTGCACACTTTTTGCCATTCACTACGCAGCGGCAAAAATATGTGTCATTCACATTTGAGCACCAGCTGCAATCAGATGTTTATTATTTTTCTAGACGACGTGTAATTTGTGTGTGCAATGAAAATAGCATATTGAAAATGCAGGACTTAGCACAATTAAAACACAATTTGTTGCCAAAAATGCTGTTGTTAATGTTGCTGTTCGCAACAACAGCAACGGCGCACGATGCCAAAGACTTTGATGATTCCGTGCTATACAAAATCGCTTTTGATGTGCCCGATTTGTTGACTGAACCGGTAAGCTAAGTAAAAAAACATGAATATATATAATAATAATGTGTTATATATACATGCAAGGAGTTGGGCAATCAGTTGCGTACATTTTATACACAGGACAAGGAGAAGTACGAGTGTTTAATACCTGCGCTGCAAATGCCCAAAGAGGAGGAGAAAACCAATCAACCAGAACTGTGTAAGTCAGAATAATAATGATTTTATACAGTAATTTTACATTAAATGAAGTCACTCTTATTGAAAATAACCCTCTTTTTCAGCACCTATTGGACTGCTTCAGCCGATCTTCTCAGCGCCCACCTGTTCGTATCGCATTGAGGCATATTGGTCGTATGAGATCTGCCATGGGCATCATGTGCGCCAGTATCATGAGGAACGCGAGGGTAAAAATGTCAAGTTTCAGGAGTACTATCTGGGCAAGTGGAGTGACGAGAAAACGGAGCTGGCCAAAAAGGAATGGGAAGCGGAACGCAAAACGGACAGCAAACCAAAGTACAAAACACTGAAAATCGATAATACGCGTTATCCTTATTTTGAAATGGAGTTCACCGATGGCACCTTGTGCGACATCATCAATGCGCCACGCACCACGATGGCTCGTTATGTGTGCTATCCCCATGGCAAGGATGATATCTATTCGTTCAAGGAGACGTCGTCATGTAATTACGAAGCAATCATTTTGACATCATCGCTGTGTGCGATACCCGCCTTCCATGCCGAGGAGACCAAAGAGATCTCAATTAAATGCTTCAATTCACCAACGGAACCCCACAAGCCACTGAGCATGTTGCGACAGGAGCTTAACGAATGGGAGGAAAGTGAAAATGATTTACTCATTTCGAAGGAGAGCAAAACGCCACCCAAAATGTTTTCGAAGGCGGATATTGGCGATATTGTGACGTTCAAGTATAGCGGCGATGTGGACAAAATCATCTTGGAACTGATGGCCAATGGTGACATCGAAGTGGACAATGATTTACAACAGATAGTGTTGTCCAGAGGTGGGCCAGGAGGCACAACTCCAGCGCCTCTAAATGATCTGACTCCCATCAAGGAGTTCATTTCGGGCAAAAACTGTCTAACGGGTGTAAGTAATTATATGAGAAATACATAATAATATAATTCTTAGCAAACATTTTGTATACCTTTCATAGGGCACCGGCTGGTGGAAATACGAATTCTGTTATGGTCGGCATGTGCGTCAATTTCATAAGGATAAGAACAGTGAGGTGGAACTATTTCTTGGGTATTTCTCCGAGGAATCGCATCGACTGTGGGCCAGCTCCAATCCCGATAAAGGTGCACGGCGTCCCGGTTTCACCTCATCCCTCTGGCATCACTATGAGAAGGGCACCCACTGCGATCGCAGCGGTCTGCCGCGCGAAGTGGACGTCAAACTGACCTGCACGCCGGTGACGAACAGCGGCACAGCTGTCTCCATGTATCTGCTGGAGCCGAAGACATGCCAGTACATTTTAGTCGTAGAATCGCCCATCATCTGTGATCTCATGCATTATGCGGATGACAGCGGCCTCGTTACACAGCACAGTCTGCAAAAGTTTCTGGCCGATGAACATACGGCGGTGCCCCCAGTTCCATCAGCAGCTACTCCTGGTACAGACGCCGAGGAGCAAATACGCTCATAGAGAGTTAGGCGTAAAATGTACAGACAAATTTATCAAATATATGTATTATAATGTCGTCGCTTTTACATTTATTTTTGATTTTTTAATTTTAGTCAATTTTGTAATCAGACTGGCAGCAAACATAATACTTGTAAGCTCTTAAAACGACTCGACTGCTGGTATTCAAGGATTCGTTCTTATGCCATAACTCGACTACATCCTTAAGGATCTCAAAAGGAGAGCTATTTTTGATCTCACAGCAGCCTGTCTACCGATTGACATTGAAGAATTTTTGGCATTCGACAAATAAGTTAAATTAAAAGTTAAAGAAGGGTTTCTCGGAAACGACTTAAATAACAGGATTATTCGGCCATATGCCTAGGACTTCTGGTGAGTTCTGTATAAAAATGTTTCACAATTGCTTAGGTTTCTTAAATGCAGTTCAGTAAACCTGGACTTGTGATTCTAACAAAGCAAGTCTTTTTAAAATCTGCAAGGATATGGCGGATGTAGAGCCTGTTTTGTACAAATTGTTGTTCACCTAAAATACACAAACAAAAGTCACGGGTAAAACGCTTACAAAACGCGAGCAAGTCAAGTTTTTTCTATATAGGTGTGAAACTCTGCTCATAAGCAAACTGCTTGTTAACATATTGCAGTACTTACATTCTAAACAGTTCACAGTGGTGAAACTTTGCTAATAAGCAGTCTAAACAGCAATGTGAACGTATTTTGCGCTGCTTAGATTGCAGGTGGGTTCTAAGCAGCGTAATGGTGCGAAACCCTGCGTTAACTTAGATTTCTGTAATTAGGAGCGAAACTCTACTAATAAGTTAACTGCCGTTGTTGATGCTGCTTAAAAATAAAGTCTTCCTTTTGCTTGTCACACACTTTTGCCCAATTTTATTATACCCTTTTCCCATTTTTAATGGATGTAAGAATCCAATAATATTTCTAACATGTTGTACATATCTCGAAATTTATTGTCGATTTAAAATTACTAATTACATTTAAACACGCATAGTCTTATTGGAAGCAAATAAAGTTAGTGCTTCTTGACCTTTGACTTTTGGGAAGATTTTTGTGGCTTGCCTTTGCCACCTTTGCCACAACATTTTCGCCAGCAGAATCTCAGCACAACAAAGCCGATCAGTGAGGCAATAAAGAGTACAAAAGCCAGGAAGGCATACACATCCAGATTGCCGGCGGCAATAAAGTTCATGTGGACAAGGGGACTCTGCATATGGGCAGCGCCATGATGACGCAACACATAGTTAACCCAGTAGACAACCGATTCGCGAGCTGTCATCGGACGATCGCGATATAGTTTCGAGAATGCCTGCACCTTTTTGGTGTAGATGGGATTCTTCAGCAGCTCCTTGATGCTCGCCTTAAACTCGTCCGCCTCCAGGGTCAACAAATCGACACGAAGCCCGTAGCCCGATTGAACCAACTTATCAGCATTGGTGGGTTGATCGGCGAAGACGGGAAGCGCCAACATGGGCTTGGCATGGTACAGAGATTCGGCCACACCTCCTTTGCCTGCATGGGTAATGAACAGTTTGATATTGGGATGAGCGAGTATATCATCCTGGGGCAGCCAGCTCTTGTAGAGTATATTCGCCGATTTTCCGGGCGTATGCTTCAGATCATCCCATTTCCAGATCACCCGCTGTTTGAGTTTGGACAGCGTTTCGAAAATCCTCTCAACAGACTCTGGCTTCACATTTTCACTCTTTAGATTGCTGCCCAAACTGAGGAGAATGGCACCATTCTTGGCATTGTCCAAAAACTCCTGCAAATCCTGTGGCAATGGATCAGGCTTCTCCTTAATCTGTATGCCGCCAATCTCAATCACTGCGGGCACATTGGGCCTGACGGGTCCCTCGCTCATCGCATGACTATTGCAGAGGGCCAGCGACACGTTCTTTTTCGCCTCGTCATAACTGATCATATCTGGATTCTTACCCCAAAGACGACTGCAAATAATTCAAAAATCGAGAATAAATAATAAATAAATAAACAATAAATAAATTAAGTAATAATTTTAATTTGACAAATTCGCTAAAATTTATAATGAACTAAATTCTGATATTTATCTGATGGTGTCTATTTTACCTACGTCGAAATTGTGGGGTTTTAATGTAAAATCTTGATAGGGAAAATGGTTGTTCACATATATAGTTAATATTTCGGCTATATAGCCATCGGACAAATGGACAGATTGGGTTTTTTCTGGGTTTTATTTTAATTTAATTTAATCTAGTTTTGTACTTTTGTTTTGTAAACTGACTTTACATTAAGTAAATAAATATGCATGGACTTCAATATATTCAGAAACTCAACCGAAACTCTTCTCTTGTTACTGACAAAGCATTTATATATATCTGAAGAATACCAATTATGTTATTAACTGCGCTACTTACTCGTAAAATACCACATTTTTCCTCTCCAGATAGAAGCCAATAAAGCGGAAAAGCGTTGTGCCAAAATAGTTGGCCAATCGCTGTTTGAAGTTCATGGCTTGACCAGCTTTCACTGCGACCATCATGCTGGGCACGAGGGCCATCAGTTCGGGATTACCAACAGAGTCATCGACTATCGACATGGGCGCACTCGTCCAGCTCATAATGAGAGGACAGTTGAATAGGGAGCCCAAACCAACTTGGTAGTAATTGAAAAAGAATCCGAAGACGACTGCATCAAATTTGTTATCCTTGTTCTTGTAGAGATCCGTGAATCGTTTGTCCTCCAACACATCCACCTGCTTCTCGATGTACATCGACAGTGAACCCAACAAATTCTTGAATGTGTTTATCATGGAAGGCTTCTTTTTGGCCAAGTCTGTCATGCCAGCATTGAGTTGCTTCTGCTCCTCTTCAGTCAATGGTATCACAATCTGTTTGATGCTCTTGTGCGTGACCTTTGGCACTGATGTGCACACAACGGTGACATTGTGACCTGCCTCCGCCAACGCCTTCATCGCGGACATATGAATAATCAGATGTGATGGACTGTGACTGGTGAATACGCCCAAAATATTTGCACCCTCCACGGGCAAAGATTGGCCAGCAAAGAATGCCAGCAAAAGGCATACAAACGTGCAGGATATTAAAGATCCTGCCTGCTGTGACATGTTGACGTGTTCTTCACTCTCCGGAGTACAAAGTGTAACTGAATCAATTTGTAATTTGATATTTCTTTTTATATATTATATAAATTTGAGGGACACGTTCACTTTAGTCATCGAACTGATAAGTCACCGATTAGGAGCTGATATGAGGCCAACTTTTAATCGCCGGCTTCGTTATCGTTGTAAGGTGCATACTAAATTGTTTTCATACATATAATACACAAAAATGTTGTTATTATTATTATTATCGACTCGAATTTCGTAACGCACAACTAAATGCAATCACATACCAAATAATATAAAATGGCCACGCTAGTTTAACAAGTAGATGATGAAACAATTAGGCAAAATATTGAATTGATTTGTTGAACTTTGCATATTTGAAGAACACTAATAACATAGTAAAATATCAGACAAAATAGCAATTAAAGAGTATATACAAACATCACTCGGACGGCAATATACGAGTATATTTAACAAATTAAACAACAAAAATCATATTCAATACTAGAATGACAAAAGCAGAAAACAATTAAGAAAACAGCCGCGTTTCGCTTTCCGCGATTCGACGGCAACTGAGGCACTGAGCTCTTAAACTATTCCGAGTATCACTCGGACAGACGCGAGTCATACAATTAATATCACAATAGCTGCACTGAGAAAAAGTACTACTCAACTTCAGTACTACTCTTTGTATAAGCATGTAGTGCACTGCTTATCGCGGGATTAAACACAAAATGTGAATAATATAAAATTCAACAAAGTCGATAACGAGTAAAGTGCACTGAGTGAAAAAAGTCTATAGTTAAAGTGTATACTTATATAAATATTTGTAATTTTTTTGTTGGTCTGAATGAGTGTTTTCTGGGCTTACCCCAATTCAGTCACAAAATGTTGGGCCGTTTTGCATGTAAATAAATTATTTTAAATATTTATTTTATATTTGATTTAATTACATTTTTCCTTTCCGCATATTGTGCGTCGACTAAAATTTACTTAAATACAGTGAATAAATAAATCAGTAAGGAAATAACCTTTTCCGCACTCACATCACCTAAGCCCAATTTGTTTCAAGTAACATTCCAAAAATTGCAGCATACTAACGATTTACTAACTCCATTTACCAGTTAAGAATGTTTGACCTTAACTAAACGTAATTAATATTTAATTTGTGTACAATCCAGTTTTGTGTTCATAGCATAGAATTGTAGTTGTAAATGAGAACTCACAAATAATTATACTTTTAATAAAATCTCTCAAATTCTTTATTTAGTACTAACAGTATTGCATACTTATTCGCTCAGTGTAGGTGACAGGGAGAGAGCGATAGCGAAAGAGACAATTGCTGCCTATTAATAGCTGATGCGGTAGTTGGCAACTTGTTGCTACTTATATGGTTTGTATATACCACTTTACATTTATATGTGTATATATAAATATATATATGTATATAGTATTGTCGGGCCACGCGTCGTATGCGTAATAAATACAGTTTATAAAATAGATTAATTAACTACAAGTAGGTGGCTAACATTCCTTGACCTTGTCTCGCGAGCGAGTAAATCGCTTATAGACGAGACGTATCAAAAAGACAAAGACAACCAAAGAGCTGGCGATGATGATGAGAACGAAGGCGTACACATCGAGATTGTTGCGTGCCACAAAGTTCATGTGCAGCGAGGGACTCTGCATAAGGTAGGCACCCCTGTGTCGCAGGACATACTCCGTCCAGTAGATGACTGATTGACGTGGGGTCAAAGGTCGATCGCGATAAAGTGCCGAGAACTTGCGCACATTCTTGACATAGGCCGGATTGCTTAGCACCTCATTTATACCCTGCTCTAAGCGCTCCTCCGTCAGGGTGAGCATGTCCAGACTAATGCCAAAGCCAGAGGCAACCATTACCTCAGCGTTACTCGGCTGATCCCCGAAAATGGGCAGAGCCAACATGGGCACGCCATGGTACTGGGCCTCCGCGACGCCACCTTTCCCCGCATGGGTAATAAACAGCTTGATATTCGGATGAGCCAGTAGATCGTCCTGTGGCAGCCAACTGTTGAAGTATATATTCGCTGCCTGGCCTGGCTTATGCTCCATATCATCCCATTTCCAGATAACGCTCAACGGCTGGCGGGCAAGCACATTGAAGATGGCCTCCATGATGTGTGGCTGGAAAAATGTGGCTTTGACATTTGTGCCCAGGCTAAAGAAGATGGCACCATTTGTGGCATTACCCAGATACTCGGCCAGCTCGTTGGGCAACGGATCTGGCTGATCCTTAATCTGTACACCACCGATTTCAATGGATTGTGGCACTGTGGGACGCACCGGACCCTCGCTGAGTGAGTGATAATTGTAGAAGAGCAGCGAGATCCTGCGCCTCATCTCGTGGTAGGTGGGAAAGTCGGAATCCTCCTGACCAAAAGCGAGTCTTCATGACGAATGTAGAATTAATAGGTATGCAAATAAAAATGGCGGTTTTTCTAAATTGCAGTCTCATTTTTTTCTGAGTGTACGTACTTGTAATATTTATTCATTTGTGTGTCAATTGCCAATGCGACGGCCTTCATGCAAATCCAGATGCCGAAGTTGCGAAGTCGCAACCCAAAGTCGAGGACTCGAACATCCTTGTTGTTGCTCATTGGTAAACTGGGCACATAAGATGGATCGTAGATGTTGCCCACCTGATCGTCGATAAAGCCAAACGGACCCATTATCCAGCTAATTATAATGGGGATATCCCATTTGGCTGCCACGCCCAACTGAAAATCATTCATAACGTAGCCCAAGACCAAAAGATCGTATTTCACTTGCGGCTTCTCATAAATGGCTGCGACATTGGGATGCTTTAGGAACTCTAATTGGCTATCTAGCAATGTATTCATTGTTTTCATAATACTGTAGAAAATGTTTGACTTCTGCTTTGATGAGTTCTCCAAATGGAGAGCGATGCGAGCGTTGAGCTCTTCACTAAATGGTGCCATAATCACCGTTATATTCTCGTGCGGCACCATCTTGGGCTTGAGGGCTGACATAATGGTGACGTTGTGGCCACGATCTGCCAGCGTTCTCATCACCGACATGTGTACAATCAAATGCGAGGGACTAATTGTGCTGAACAGGCCCAAAATGTTGGCACAATCAGCTGGTGGGGATTCCAGCAGCAACAGCGGCGCCAGAATCATCAGCGATCTAAAAATAACGCTTTGCCCGACCATTTTCAATGCGAGTGTTCGACAAACTGAGCTCCGAGTGGAGCCGACAAATTCAATTTTGTTGCCATCGGGCATATTTGCAGCGCCAAAGTAACAGCGCAAAAAAACACACTCCTTATCTTTGCTCTCTTCTCTCTCTTCTCTCTCTCTCTCTCTCTCTCTCTCTTGCTCTTCAAGCATGGTTTGTCGACTACGATATAACCTGAATCCAGCTGGTAAACATATATATATACATATATTAAGTATACGCTTATCAGGCATGCCTTTCTCCCACATGCATATTCCTATATAAAGAAAAGGCTTGCGCCTGCCGATAGTAATTATATCAATAAGGGAATACATTTTCGAATATAACTAATATGCCAATGTACACCGATAAGAAACAAGATATTTTGGCTTTTTTTTTGGCTTTTATTTCTATCGGAATTCGAAATGTATTGAAAAACGAAGTCAGTTATCGATAAAATGAAGCATTACTTGTCTGCGCGTGTTAGACGAGAACCTATATTCCAAATTTGAAGTCTCGAGGACTTATAGTCTCCAAGATCAACGTGTTCACATCTATGAATATGCATATGGCTATATCGACTCGGATGTTGATCCTGATTAAGGATATATATGTACATATGATTAAGAATATATATAGTTCTTCTACCTGCTACATGCATTTGCAAGAAACCGTTATACATATTATCCACTTTCATTGGGTTCACGGTATTATAATAACACGAAGCTATTGATTACTTGTTATATACTCGTATGTATATTAAGCATAGAAGCAAATGCTTTGCCTTTGATCAAAATGCGCAAATCAGCATGATCCAAAAAGTGAGCGTGACACGAATTAATGTTTGGCTACAGCTGCTGGCAGATCAGCTGGAGAGAGAGAGAGAGAGAGAAAGCTCTGTTAACGCTGGCGGCTGTAGTTCAAGTCCACTTAACAGAGTATTCAAATGTTATTACAATTCAATACATTAACAGTACATTATTTATCTTATGCAGCGCAAGGCTCCAAATTCAGATATACAATCAATTTAGGCAACTTAATGTTTGCGGTTGCTATCGCTATCAACAGGTTTGTTAAAAGCCTTTAACGGTTATCAAGGCATAGTTTCCGCTGGTAGCAAATTACCAAACTGTCCCAGTTTACAGCTGTTGCCACCATCAATAAGTGCCTATCTTTGAAAATACCTTTGATAATCTGTAAAAACATTGTACTAAAAAATACGTGCCTGTAAGCAGGTGTTATCTACTACAAATCTATTTAAAATTAAAAAATTTTCCTTTTACGTTTTCACAGAATATCTTATAACAATAAGTGTAAAAATTTAATAATATAATAATATAAATAATGACAAATCAAAATCGGTTCAGTTTTGACAATGATATGAAAGTTTAAAATCTGGGAGCTAAATATGACATTCTAAACTATACATAATTGTCTCTGAGTATAGACAGTTTGAAAGACAGAATTTGAGTATTGTATTTGCTTAAAATCCGATCTTTATTATGATAACTCGTAAAGCTTAAATACAATTCAATTAATTTAGATTAGTGCTTTTTCACTTTCTTCTCCTTCTTGGACTTGCCGCACAGTTTGCGACAAATCCATTTGACAATTAACCAAGTCAAAAATAAGGCAGTGAATAAAACTGCTGAAAGGGCAGCGTAAACATCTAGATTGTTATAGGCAATGGTGGTCATGTGCACAGCCGGACTCTGCAGATGAGGGGCACCTTTGTGCCTGAGCACATATTCCGTCCAGTAGACCACACTCTGCTTGGCAGTGAGGGGCCTGTCCCGGTACAGCTTCGAGAAGCGACTTATTGCCAAGGCGTACTTCTCATTGCCGAGCACCTCCTCAATGTGGGCCTTGAAGTTCTCCTCATTGAGCTGCAGCAGATCCAGTGTTAGGCCGTAGCCGGACTTTTCCATGCTATCCGCATTGGCGGGCTGATCACCAAAGATGGGTAGGGCCACCATTGGCACCGCATGGTATCTCGCTTCAGTGATGCCACCTTTGCCCGCATGCGTAATAAACAATTTGATATTGGGATGCGCCAGTATATCATCCTGGGGCAGCCACTTTTTATAGAGTATATTTGCAGATTTGCCGGGTGTATTATCCAAATCCTCCCACTTCCAGATGACACGTTGCTTGAGTCCAGATAGCACCTTAAACATTGACTGCACCAGCATCGGTTTAACAGCCGTACTCTTGATATTCGAGCCTAGAGATAGTAAAATTCCACCATGCTTCGCCCCCTCCAGGAATTGGGCGATATCTTCAGGCAAAGGATCCGGCTGATCCTTGATTTGTATGCCCCCGATTTCCACACAGCCTGGCACAAGTGGCCGGATGAAACCCTCACTGACTAAATGACTATGGGTGAACACCAACGAGATGTTCCGTTGCATCTCCACCAGCGTGGGAAAATCCTTGGGTTCGTTGCCAAATTGTCGTTCATAATAGCTAGTCAGGCGTGCCTTGAAAGCCATGAATAAGGTTCTAATCATCACTTCCATGCCGAGATTCTTAACGCGCTTGAGGAAACCCATTCTTTCGCCAGGTCCCAGCGGCGTTCCAAAAATGGGTACATAGCTTATCTCTTTGGGATTGCCGATCAGGTCATCAATGGCAGTCATTGGCGCCTGCATCCAAGCAAATATTACCGGCACCTTCAGCTTGGCAGCAACACCCAACTGGAAGTCATTGATAAAGTAGCCGATGAACATCAAATCGAACTTGGTCTCATAGATGCGCTGGAAACGTGGATGCGACAGCAAATCCAATTGGGACTCAATCATAATACCCATGCCGCTCAGCATGCGTGTCATCGTGTTGAAAATCGAATTCTTCTGCCCAGCCATCTCTTTCATTTGGTTGTCGAGCGCTTTCTCCTGGTCCTCTGGCATAGGGATCACAATCAGATGGATATCCTTATGCATCACAGTGGGTTGCACCATGCTCACCACAGTCACATTGTGACCGCTCTCCGCGAGCGTCTTTACCATCGACATGTGCAGTATCAAATGCGATTGACTGTGACTTGTGAACAAACCCAGTATGTTTGCGCCCCAAGCGGGTGGCGCCACCAAAAGCAGGCACAGTGCCGCGATACTCAACCGAACGCCAACCATGCTGTTAGACGACTGGTCTCTCTTTAACTAAGTGAGTGTGGTCGCAAACCAGTCCATTAAATACCCAACGCCACTTATCGCTAACCGGTCTCTGATTTTGCTTATCTTTTGGTACTTTTGACCTATTTCACCAAAATTATGCAAAAGTACATGTGCAAATTGACTATAGTAATAATAGTATATAATATAACTTGACATATTATTGAGATATTAAGACATGATAAGAAAAACACAATGTATTCTCATGCTTACAAATGAGTGTGCAAAACTTTCCTTGGTAAATTTGGCAAGCCAACTAGAATATACTTAACAGCTGCGTGCAGAGTATATCGTAGTCGAGGTCACTCGACTAATCATTGTATATTGTTTTATTTAATTGGATTTTAACGGTGACTTCGCTGATTTAACTACTACAACAACTACAGAAAGCTTTTAATTGATTTGGGAAGCTTTCATGCTCTTAAATGTGGTTTGTTCTCCCTTTCGGCACAGAGATAATACTCGTACACAAAGAGAGTATACTAAATTTGTCATACAATTTATTCATTTTTCAAGTTAGAATAGAGAGCACAAACAAATTAAGAGAATAACATTAAAAGTCATTTATTGTTTTGAACTTTATTTATTGCTTACTCACCACTATATTGTGTATGTGTCGTCCATTATTAACCCCTACCAAAATAAGATCACCAAATAAACTACTCAAACTTCTTGCTGCCTGGTGGAATTGGATTTGCCTTCGTACGCAGCATTTGCTGATTTTGCCCCTTGATGTGACCCCAATGATTAATCTCACGGAGTTCACACTTGAACTCGGCCAGAGTCTGTTGCAACTCTGGGTATAGCTGCTTGAGCACACCATGATCCAGTGTGGGAAACATATGATGCAGTGCATGCTCGCCGAAGTGAGTAAGCACCAACAGATCGGAGCACTTAAGATCGCCACGATCGATGATCGTATCCAACTGGAAGAGACCCCAATCTCGATCAGCTCGCGGCGCATCGCCATCATGATAAATCCGTGGATCATGATGAGCCGCCGTCACACCAATGAAACCAAAAATAAAACTAGCCATGCCCAATATGATTATCCAGCTTGTGACTGCAGCCGAGAAGCCCACATTTGTAGACAGATATAGAAAAAGGGGCAAACTGAAGCCCAAAATATCGTGCCAGTACATCACATTCCGTTTGAATAGCGAGTAGACGAGGCTAGAACAAAGGAAACGTTTTATAATTTTAATCTTCTTTCAATAAAATAACTTAAACAAATTACCGTTGCGTAAACTGCACCACACTCAGGACCGTATAGATGAGCGGTGACGTCAGCAAGGAAATCACGCGCTGTGGTTTGCTTGCGTAGTGTTTGCTTGGCACATAGCAGACAAAGGGCTCAAACATCGTCATCTCGAGATCGTGCAACGAGTTCGGGTAAACATGATGGGATAGAGCATGCGATATGCGCCAATTGGCAAAGTTCAATAGCAATAGATTGAAGCTATACATGCGCCAATTATCGCGCTGATGGAAATAATTGTGGGCAGAGATCACCAGCCAACTAAGGGCCAGGCCCGCAAATGCCCTCAGAATCAAAGAGTCGGCAACGGTGCTTGTCCAGCTGAAGACCAGCACTGAGATCAGTAGGCCCGTGTGAAGAAGCTGGGCGAATATAAGAGAAAACTTAATTATTTTAGTGTTGCTACAAAACGGAGACCTGAAAACGATCAATCAATATCACTATTTTATATGTTTATGTGTTACACACAAAAATATATACAAATCTTCAACCTTCATGCTTTGATAATCGCTTATATTGTGTTTTGCAGATAGAGTTTCTACACTCAGAAAAATAACGTAAAACCCATTATTATTTTTAGAAATAATCTATAAATATATGAATCAAATTTGTAATCATTTGTACGGCTTGCCCTAAGTTGTCAATTCCAAGAATATGGTGAGTTTTTTTTTTGCACTATCAAAAAAATCAGTGTATAGATTTTACTCAGTTTACTCATTCAAAAAGGAATTTATCTCACATACTCACATCGGTCTTTCGCGTGGGTTGATATTTAATCTTTCGCAGCTTCTCCCTCACGCGTCTCTTAAGGGTCAAGTAGAAGCCATTCTCCTCGAGAGCAAACTTGTAATTCCTTGGCTCTTTCGCATCTCGCACCTCGAATTTGCCGAGTAAGCGAGCTGCATGCTCCTCGATGTGATGGGACTCGAACGGTTCGGTTATATCGGTGCCCTTGGTGCGCTCGATCCAGAAGGCGCCGCCCGGATGCCGCTGGGCAAAGTCCGTCAAGTCGTAAAGCTTATCTTTGATACGCCATAAGCCCTCGGCTTCGTCGTCTTTGTGTTTGCCTTCCAGCCAACTGAAATGCAGTGATAACTGTTAGAGGTCACTTAGCTCCGAGAGATCACTATACCCTTCATATCTCTCTCATCAAACGCACCTCTCATCGCTGGCGGGCCACTGTTTTCGATAGCTGGGATATGTTCGAGATATGCCCGAAACACGCCAATCTTCCAATTCAACATTCGGTGGCATCTTGTGCCCTGATAATCATTTAAGGCTGATACTCTATCACCTAATCACATACTTTTCGTACAAGTCCAAAAGCTAAATATTTAAACCGGTCTATTTGACCGCGGAGTCTCCACTTGATCGCTGTGTTTATGAATCGCCTACTGAACTCGACGCTCTGTTTGTGTCTCGCACTGCTCGAATAATTATTAAAAGCTCGGCGAGCGTATCAAAAAACAAAACCACTCAAAAGCTTTGAGCTAATTAAGCGTTTGTCTTGCTTGCAGATTGCCCCTTATCAGTGAGCAGTTCGTCTTCGATACAAAGTGGAAATAAACCTCTGCCAAATCACATGGAAACGCAGTGGAAATGAGTGCACATTAAATAAAAGCTTGGGCTATGATATGAAGCTTTAAAATTTTAAATAAATATACTCGTAAATATAATTCTTTGACTCAAAAAATGAGTAAAGTAACTAGCCCCTGCGTATTCTATCAAGAAATGAACATGGCTATTTTTGTATGCCAATCAATATACATAGCTGATCCTATGCGACTCCTTACTTGGTCAAGATGTTCAGTTATAGCTTTTGTGACGCTAATTTTCAGTAGTTTTTCCTCCTTTGTCAAAATGCCAAAAACACCATTATGTGATAAGAAGAAAACCAGGCAAACTCTGTTGTCAATAGTGATTGTAACAAATAGTCATGTTGGGCGCACATGTGACACATAGCCGATCTATGAAAATTAAAGGATTACAGAGACGAACCGGTCGACTCTGGCATAATATTATCTATAATTTATGTATATACGAGTATTATGCTCATACTGTCCGATAATGTTTTATTTCAATCTATGCCACAGTTCAAGAACCCTAACTGATTTATTCAAATCAAACCGAAAACAAATTCAAGCTCCCACATGGAAAGTTTTACATTGTGGTTAGCTATGCAAAAGGTGTGATTAGTTGTGGTATCAAGTATTGGCCTAAGCCTAACCCCCGCATCAGACTACAGTGCAGCTGATAATGGGGAATGCTACGTGTGTATGGAACGAGCTGACTTTGAATATTACTGTCAAATCCGTATTTTTCCCAACTAGCTAACTTAATTAGAAAGGGTGTGTTTTTAAAATCAATCAATTTATACATTTAAACTAAAGTTTTCAACTTTATAAGTCGATTTTGAATTGATCACACAACTATGTCCCGCTTAATCATCAGTAGTTGTTAATACATTTAATATCAGTATTTAGTTTTAAGTATTTATTAAATTATATATAGATTAAGATCATTTGCACAGATTTTAGCTCTCGATAACTTAATATACTCGACTTTGGCTTCGTCTTCCCTGCAAATTTAGTCTTGTCGGCTTCCTGAAACTTGTTGAGACTGCTGCTTCGATCATAAAGCTGTCATAACCATCGACATCGACATCGACGTCAACATCTACATGGGCACGGCTGATAACGCGATGCGAGTTAGTCAATGGAAATATTTCTATACAAAGTTGGTTTAAAATCAAAACAGGCGCCGACTGTCGCTCAGTGCACGGCGTAAGTAGCTCGTGCCAGGTTATATTTGTGTGTCTATATATAGAGATAAGGATTCAAATCGAAAATGGTGATTGAGAAGTGGAAGCAGAGTGGGATTGCCACTAAATTTCCCACTTATCGCAATTCGGCTTTGGTCACTGTCGACTCCTGGCAGAAGGGTAAAAGGGCGGACGATGAGGCCGAGGGCCTGTGGCGCATCCACGATGGCATCTACGATTTTACGGATTTCATCGATAAGCATCCGGGCGGCCCATTCTGGCTACGCGAAACCAAAGGCACCGACATAACCGAAGCCTTCGAAGCACATCATTTGACGACGGCGCCTGAGAAGATGATTGCCAAGTACAAAGTGGGGGATGCGAAGAGGCCACGCACCTACACGCTGACTCTGCACGAGGATGGCTTCTACAAGACGCTCAAGGAGCGAGTCCGTGAGCAACTGAAAACCGTTGACAAGCGACCAAAGCGCAAAAGCGATGTGAGTAATCCCGAATAGACTTTACGGTTGATCCTTGGCCGATACCTGTTCCTTTCCAGCTGATTCATCTGGGCATTCTGCTGTCCACCTATCTGTTTGCCGTGGCCAGTGTTCGCTTCGACAGTCTGCTGGCGTTGATCCTTGCTGGGGTCGCTCTCTGTTGGACGGTGATTGTGTCGCACAACTATTTCCATCGTCGCGACAATTGGCAGATGTACTCCTTCAATCTGGGCATGATGAACTTCTGCTCGTGGCGCATCTCACATGCCCTGTCGCATCATATCTATCCCAACTCCTACATGGATCTCGAGCTGAGCATGTTTGAGCCTCTGCTCTGCTGGGTGCCCAATCCGCACATCAAGACCAAAGCACTGCGCTATGTCTCCTGGCTAACTGAACCAATCGCTTATGCAATTGCCTTCTTCATCCAAATGGGCACGCGGTAAGTGGCTGATAATACTGACTTAAATTATATTAAATTAAATTAATGTAAGGTGACAATCACAATTAATCGCAATCAATATTTCAATACATTTCACAGTATATTCTACTCGCTGCGCCACACAAATATAATGTATTGGCACGATCTGCTGCCGCTCTCCATACCGCTGGCCATGTACTGTGGATCGGGTGGTGCAGCTGGTGTGTTAGCCTGCATACTCCGGTGGCTATCGATGACGTCAATCGCCAGCTTTGCCTTTTGCGTTATCGGTCTGAATGCGGCACATCACGACCCGGAAATCTATCATGAGGGCGACGCAAATCGTGAGGATCGCGACTGGGGTCTCTTCCAGGTGGATACCATCATCGATCGCGGGGACCTGAAGTGGTCGCAGTTTCTGGTGCTCACACACTTTGGTGATCATGTACTGCATCATCTGTTCCCCACCCTCGATCATGGACTTCTGCCCGCCCTCTATCCCGTTCTCTACGAGACCCTCGATCAGTTCAAGGGCCAGCTGAGGGAATGCAATCACATCGAGCACATCATTGGCCAGCACAAGCAACTGTTGCGCACCGTGCCCAATACCAGAGCACCTGGAGCAGCCAAATAGGAGATATGTATATATATTTGAAATTCCTTGACTGTCCAAGAATCTCACCTAAACATGACAAAAGCCAAATAATCAAATCGAAATTTGATCATTTTGTCCTATAGATCAGTATCCTTAGATCTGTTCAGTTGGCCCGCTTTCAATTAAAACAAGTGAAGGAACAAATTTTTTTAAAATTGATTTACATTTATTTTGTTCCCTTTTTGTATACTTTTTTAAGTGTAGTTTTGATCTTTTCTTATAATGTGTTGATAAGATTAAAAAATTGAACATAAACATAAGCGCCAAGTGCGGCGACTGTGTATGCTGTCTGTCTGTCTGTCTATAGGTCTAGTAAGTAGATCTGGGTATATAATTAATCAAAATACATATACACAATTCGATAACTAGATAATGCAACTGCGACATTTCCTGGATGGACACTTCCTGTTGGGCCTTGTTTTTTTTTACTTTTGTAACTCACATTTGACGGGGCTCATTTTGTTGTTTGTTTGTAATGCATAGTTTAATGTTTGTTTGTTTGTTTTGTTGGTTTCTGAATGCGTTTTGAACGTTGTATAAAAATATAAATACAATTACAGGTCTCGGGAAATGTCCGAAAGCAAATGTCGCGCTTACAAAGCTGCTACCAACTCCCCTCACAAGGAACTTATGTATGTCGATCGTTGTTGTTTGTTTTTGTTTGTTGTTGTTGTTCTTTTAACAGATGTTGTTTGTTTATTTTTTTTCTACCGGGTTTCTTTGACCATCAATGTTGGGGCCCGGTTTTTGAGTTGTTTTTTTTTCATAGTAGTTGTTGTTGTTTTTTTTTTTTTTGCCTATGTGCATTTTGTGCCTCCCGTCGTTTCGATATATATTTTGTTATAGTTTTATTATTTTGTTTAAATTAAGAAATTAAGCTTTAAATCATAAACATAATCATTATGAAATATCATTTAAAATAAATTAAAAAATGAAATGGCATTTAGAATTCGTTTTCAGGAGCAAGGTCGAATCTTGGTGGGAAAGCCAATCCGTCGAATTGTGGCCTAACGGATGTCGCACGGGGCTGCAGAAATAAAAGAATAAATAAATAAATAAAGCACACGTGATATATTAATATTAATGATCTTAAATGGTAAGCAAAGCATGCCTGGGTGTGGGTTGGGGAGAGGGGGTAGACGAGTCACTAAAGTTCGTTGAGACATTTGACTAACTCACTAAGAGCCTTTTTGTAGTCCACACACATTGACAACGGGGGAGAGAGAGAGAGAGAGCGAACGATATAGAGAACGAGATAACTATGTAAAAACAATGTACGAATTGAGCGTGACGTAAATGCTCGAATGGTTTTTGAGTGCGGGGAATGTATAACAGAGAGAGAGAGAGAGAGAGAGACGCACGAACGCACGAAATGAACACAATGAACGCGTGCAAACGCGCGCTCGTCGCGTAGAATGAGAGAGAAATATGAAATACAAAGTATGCATTTTTTGGGAGAGTATCGGTTTGAGTGTGAATGCATGTGCGTGTGTATGTGTGTGTGTGTCCAACATACACTGACACACAAGACAAGACGCAACAAGAACGAGCAAAAGAGAACGAGAACGCTGATAACTCAAAATATGAGCATTATTTTTCGTGTGGAAGACGCCACTTACAAATGTTATCAATAAAGTTACTACTGCTCCAGCTGTAGCTCAGCAGCTCTAGCGGCCACCCCTTGTCGCTGTGGGCTGCAGTACACATGTACAAATACATTTTTTTTTTGTTTGGTTTTTTTTGTTGTTTGTTTTGTGGTTTTAATAATATAGTGGAAGAATATAGTTTTGTATATATATATATATTGTATATGCAGTAATGGTTGTAGAAAAAGCAAAGTCGATTGATTGATTGCTTGATTGCTTGATTAATTTACTTGCTGCTGCTGTTGTTCTTCACAGTTGATTCTCTTTTATCTTTTAAAAAATAGTCAAAATGAACGCATTATTGGTTGGTACGATTGCTTCAATTCATCTTACATTTATCTTTCTCGATCTTTGTATATATATACATACATTTATATATATATATATTGTATTTTCTTTGAATATTTTTTTGGTTGTTTGGTTGGTTGGTATTTTCTTCGCTCAGGTGCGTAAGTAGTTTGGTGGTTGCCTCTAATTACAATTCTCTGTTCTACCGAATGTCGTATGATGCATCTATATATTATTATTATTATTATTGTATATATATTAATTCTTATAAGCTATAATTCTCTTTGCATGTTTTTGTTCTCTCATTACATATATGTATATATATAATTGAATCATCATTTCTTTTCTTCTTTTTTTTTTCTTCTTTTAACTTGATTTTTCATTTTCGGTTGTAGTGCCTCAAATTGATCTTTCTTAAATCTGTTGGCGATTTTAAATTGGTTGCAGAGGTGAGTTGTGAAGAAGCAGAACGCGACCCGCATAATATGAAAGGGAAGAATATATATATAATATATATATATGCATACATATATATAGGTAAAGTATTTCAAGACACTATACTGAAGAGAGATTTGATATATCGGAGTACTATAGTAAATAGTAAGCCAAATGGTAGCAAATGTATTTTCAGCTGCTAAATGAATCAGTGGAGAGAGTCGTGTTTGGGCTATTTGTGAGATTGGGTAAAGGTGAAGGGGTAGGTGGAGGGTGGTGGGGATTGGGTACTTACCGCTGGGCTGCCACCACGACCGACAGAACCGGCACGTCCCTTGGCGCGGAATTTGCTAATGGCCTGCTCAGCCAGATCGGCACGCTCCTCGGCTTCCTCGAGCTCCTGCTGGGCCTTGCGGAATTTGGCCAAGTTGAGGGCGGCGATTTCCTCGGCCTCCTCGATCTGCCTCTTGTATGTCTTGATCTTCTGTTGCAGCTTGTCAACCAGATCCTGCATGCGTTCGTGATTCTTGCGATCCTCCTCAGACTGGAAGCTCAACTCCTTGACGCGACGCTCGGACTTGCGCAAGTTCTTCTGGGCATCGGCATGTCGCCTCTGCTCACCATCCAGCTCGTTCTCGAGCTCGCGGACGCGCTGCTCCAACTTCTGGATGGCCTTCTTGCCGCCCTTGAGGGCATTGGCCTCGGCCTCATCCAGACGCACCTGCAACTCCTTGATCTGCTGTTCGAGGGCCTTCCTCAATTTCTCCTGGGTCTGGGCATGATCCTGCTCAGCGCGCAGCTCATCGGCCAAACGGGCGGCATCAACCATTGCCTTCTTGGCCTTCTCCTCGGAGTTCTTGGCCTCGTTGAGCAGCTCATCCAAATCGGAGTGCAGGGTCTGCAGCTCCGACTCCAATTTCCTCTTGGCAGCAGAGATCGAAGCGTTCTGGGCGGAAACTTCGTTCAACTGTTCGTGGGCATCGGCCAGCTCCTGTTCGGCCTGGCGACGACCGCGATCGGCCTGCTCCAGCAGAGTGCGAGACTCCTCCAGTTCGTTCTGCAGAGCGTTGGCGCGACGCTCCGAGATGCCCAACTGTTCACGGGCATCATCGCGGGCTCTCTGTTCTTCCTCAAGGGCGGTCTGGATGTCCTTGAGCTGTTGTTGGTAGCGCTTGATGTTCTTCTGGGCCTCGGCGTTAGCCTATGGAAACGAAAAAAATGAAATCAAAGATTAATATTTGCTTAGGAATTGCTGCTGCTGATGGTGAACCAACCTTGTTGGCATGATCCAGAGCAATCTCCAACTCGTTGATGTCGGCTTCCAACTTCTTCTTCATGCGCAGGGCCTCAGCCTTGCCCTTGGCTTCGGCTTCGAGGGAGGCCTGCATGGAGTCGAGAGCGCGCTGGTGATTCTTGCGTGTGTTCTCGAATTCCTCTTCCTTCTCCTGGATGCGGCGATCGATTTCCTGGCGCACCTGCGACAACTCCAACTGAGCGCGCAACACCTTGTTCTCCTCCTGTTCAAGAGCAGCCTCGGCCTCCTCAAGAGCGGCCTGGAGCTCATCCTTTTCGGCTTCGAGGCGCTTGCGTGCCTTCTCGATCTCATGGATGTTGCGGCCACCCTCACCGATCTGGTCGAGCAGATCCTTGACCTCATCAGCCAAGTTCTTGTTCTCACGACGCACAGCCTCCAGCTGCTCCTGTCCCTCCTCGTAGGCACCCTTAAGACGGAACAACTCGGTCGAGTAGTTGCGGCACTCCTTCTGCGAGGCATCGAGCTCAGCGGCCAAATCATCAACCTTGAGCTTCCATTCGCCAATGATCTTGTCGAAGGCCTTCTGCTTCTTCTCGGCGGCGCTGGCAATGGCGTTGGCACGATCGACCTCCAGCTGCAAGTCCTCGACTTCGGTGGACAGACGCTGCTTGGTCTTCTCCAAGCCGATGCACTTCTGGTTGAGCGACTCGATGGTCTCCTCAGCCTCGGCAAGGCGGGCCTGCAGCTTCCTCTTGGCCTCCTCCAGCTCCTCGGAGCGGGCAACGCCATCGGATTCGTACTTGCTGCGCCAGACCTGAGCCTCAGCGTTAGCCTTGCTGAGTTGACGCTGCAGATCAGCCTTGCCCTCAGCCTCCTCCTCAACCTGTTCGCGCAGGTTGTCCAGGTCGTGCTCCAAGTTGCGGAACTTGCCCAAAAGGGTGGCGCGTTCGCGAGACTCCTCATCGGCCAGACGCTTGGTATCCTCCAGCTGGGTGGTCAAGGAGATCTTGATCTTGGACAGCTGAGACACCTGAGACTCGGCCTCCTCCAACTGGCGGAGCAGATCGGAGTTCTCAATGGACAGCTTCTTCTTGCTGGCATCGAAGTCGTTCAGAGTCCTGTTGGTCTCATCCAATTTGGACTGGACCTCGTTGAGGGTGTGCTGCAGCTGCTTGGCAATCTTCTCCTGGGCAGCCTATTGTACGCAAACAAATATATACGAGGATTAGTCAATGGTTCTCGCTAAATCTGTTGCGGATTGTTTTGTGGCATTTTGTTTTTTATTTCTTTCTTTTTTGTGTAAGCAATGTACAGCATTAGTAATTAGGGGTTTATTAAAAGCAGGCAAATAAATATTTATTTTCTTTTGTTTCTTTAACGGGTCGTTTTAGTTTTGGGCTACATTTTTCATTTGTTGTGGTTTTTTTTTTTTTTTTGTGACTTCTACCAGAAGAAAATATACAAGTTTCGGAGCAAAAACAAACGTTCAGCATATAATTTACAGCAGGCGACTCGCAGTCGATTATAATTCATATTGTATACCTTCTCGTTGGTAATGTGGTCGACACCGGCACGCAGATCGTTCAGCTGGCCGTAGTACTCATTCTTCTCCTTCTCAGCCCTGGTTTAGATATAACATAAGAGAGAGTTGATACATATATATATGTGTGTGGTTAGTCTAGGGGTTACAATCTGTTTTGGGAAATATATAGATAGATAGATAGATAGAACGACAACAAATAAGGCGAGAAGCGAGCGAGAGAGTCCATTGCGAGTCCATTCGGAATACCTTGACACTAGAATACATATATGTTTTTTACTTTTAATTGGGAGAGAGACACACATTGAGTGAGAGACAGAGATAGACAGAGAGAGAGAGAGAGAAAGAGAGTTACGCACACCAAAGGAGTATTTTTGTTAAAAAGTCACTCCTTTGATGGGTGTGCGTTTGTGGCACATGCTTTTGTCTGTGTGTGTGTGTGTGTGTGTTCATGAGTGTGTGTAATTAGGTGTATATGTGTGGCCACATATGCCACGCAGATCGAGATCAGAATCGGATCAGCGACCCAGTTGCAATATGTCCGACATATATTACCTTATCGCGAGCCAACTGATCGCAGGCGGTACGAGTTTGATTCAACTCATTGTGGGAAGACTGACGATCGTGCTCGGCCCTAGATTACAACATGAAAAGAGATCAATTATATACACAAACTATATATATATATATATATATAGGGATAGCATGAGCATCGCATCGTCTCTCGTTGATTCCTCTGTGGACTGCACGTTGCATCTGAAATAGCTGGCGAGTTCTATGTGCGGAAAGTGAGTGAATTTTACTTACTTGGCCTTCAGCTTGTTGAGCTGGTCAACCTGTTCGGCCATCTCGGCAACGGCATCGTTGTGCTTCTTACGCAGGTTAGCCAGGGTGGATTCGTGCTGGATGTTGGCCTCCTCAAGATCGCGACGGAGCTTGCTCAGCTCAGCCTCACGCTTCTTGTTGAGCTCAATCTGGGCAGAGGTGGCACCGCCAGCCTCCTCCAGACGCTCACCCAATTCCTCGAGTTCGCGGGCCAAATCGGCGCGCTGCTTCTCGGCCTTGGCGCGGGCTTGACGCTCAGCCTCGACCTCCTCCTCGAGCTCTTCGATGCGGGCCTGCAGCTCCTTGATCTGGCGCTGGTGCTTGCCAACAACGACCTGCTCATCTTCCAGCTTGGCGGTGATGGAGGACAGTTCCTTGTCCTTGCGCTGAATGGTCTGCTCCAGCTCCTTCTTGTTGCGCTCCAGATCGGCAACAGCCTCCTGGGTCAGTTTCAGGTCACCCTCAACCTTGCGCTTGCCCTTCTCAACATCGCCGCGCACCTTCTTCTCGCGCTCCAGCGAATCCTCGAGCTCATCGAGAGTCTGCTCGAGCTTGGCCTTCACCTTGTTCAAGTGATTGATCTTGTCCTCGGCGGCCTGCAGTTCCTCACCGGTCTTCTGGTTGCTCTCGCCCTGCATTTTCTTCTCCTTGTTAAGCTTGTTGATGAGCTCATCCTGGTGGGCGATCTCGTCGTTCAAGTTGCGGATCTGGTGATCCTTGGTGGCCTTATCCTGTTCGGCCTTCTGGATGTTCAGCTCCATATCTTCGATGTCCTTCTTCAGGCCAGAGATCTCCTGATCGGCCTTCTTCTTCTGCTGGAACAGCTGGTTGCGGGCATCTTCCTCCTGAGTCAGACGCTCTTGGATATCCTATTCGATTGCAATAAGCACAATTTGTATGTGTATGTTGTACACATAGAATTAGCATGAGTGAGGGTGTTTCATCGATCATTCGGCTAAATTTAGCCAAGTGCGCACATCGCATATAGTGGCTCATCGAAAATCGCTCTCGAAATAGCCGAAACGCCTGATTGCACTTGATAAATTCTTTTGGGGATGCGCTTCGCTGATAATTGGGGTCTTATTTTTGGTGTGATATACTTACGCGCAGCTGGTTCTCGCAATCGTTCTTCTGGGCAGTCAACTTGGCGTTGCGCTCCTGGAAGTCCTGCAGCTGACCCTTCTCGCCGGACAGCGAGTCCAACAGGGCGGTCTTCTCAGCCAGCAATTTGGCGTTGAGCACCTCCAATTCCTTGCGCACTTTCACTTCAGCGGCATGCAGTTCCTCAGCCTTCTTGGCCTTCTCCTCCAGACGCTGTAAATCATTGGAAGCAGTTGTTGGATTACTAAATGCGGCACTGTCTGCGACGGCGGCAGTAACTTCTGGTTCTGCCAGAGCAGCAGGCTCTGCGGTTGGCGCAGGCTCTGCCGGAGGAGCAGGTTCTGCCGGAGGAGCAGACTCTTCGGCTGGTGGTGGTGGATCTGACTCCTCTGCAGCTGGTGCAGCTGCTGCACTTTCAGCTGGCGCTGCCTCAGCAGCCTTTTTCGTTTTTTTCGCTTTCTTTTCGTCAGCCATTTAACACTCGATATTTGTATTGATCAATATCAATAATGTGCAATTAATTCACAGATACTTTTTGGGTATCTGTTTGCTTTCGTTTGGTAGTTCGTTTGACTGTTTAAATACAACTGGAATGGCTTCTACTGCTGCTGGTGCTTCTGCTGGTGCTGCTGCGATAATTGCACTGTGCACACGATCGTTTGCCTTTTGGCAATAAAATTAGCTGATCGCCCTGGCATCTGTAATTGCCTTGCTTGCTGTGCCCACACACACTCATAATTCATAATTCGGCTATTCGCATTGGTTGCCTATCATTTCGCACTTGTGCGGCCAACAGCAGGTGTACTTTATATGTACACATACTTTATATATATGTATATATATATATGTATATATATATATGTATACGCCTCTCGCTTGCTCATCTCAATTAACATACAGCATATGTCCATATTGGTATGCATATATAAACATATATATACATTAAATGTCTTTATATGTATTCTTAGTTATTATTACTCATAATTGAATTTTTGGGGTTGGGGCAAATGTGGCGTATGCGTATTATTATTCATACGACCCGTACTGGCGCCTTTTTATTATTTAATTAGCAAGCTAATTGGCAACTGTTCGCCACTTAAAAAAGTCTCGAGCTGGCAGCATGTACAAGAATAGCCATAGCCATAGCCAAGATGGAGCTATAGATATTTAGCCAGAAATACGCATATGGCAAATGCATATATACTACATACACATTATATATATATATAGATACATATACACTCATTTAACACACACTCATTTAGCCAGTAAACGGCGCACTTTTCGATTTCCAGCTAAACTATAAAAATCATTTCTTCGTTCTTGGAGCGTGGCGTTGATTTCAGCAAAACATTTGTTCCAAGTTTTTGGCGATTAGGACAGCATCTATTTTTAGGCCTAGGTCGATCAGCTTCGATCAATATTACATATGTAGGGCTATATACTATTAAATAGTTGTAGGCGTGGTCATTCTGATCGTTGTGTTTGCCATGTTGGTGGCATTAGATTGGCTTAATTAAGCACACAAGAATTCAATGCGAAAACTGTCTGTTTATATATGTCTATTAAAAGATCGCATTGCAGCTGCTGCCACAGATCCAATTATATGCAGACAATGCAGCTAAAAGTTGAAGGGTTTCGGACGTGCCAGGGCTATAACTTGATTGTCAGCCGCAACTGTTAGCCAAGTTCACAAACACAAAATGCGGCCCACAAGCACGTTGGATCATATTGCTTTTATATAAGTGGCACTCAAAGGTACTCTTGATATTCTAGTTAAATACAAAAATTGATTATCCTTGACCTAAATATTATTAAAGTGCAAGTTTGGAGTCCTACTCCAGTTAAATGGAAAACAAAAGCTACCTGAAGTCCCAAGAGAAAGTTTCACTTCCAACTTCAGCTAAATCTGCACTCAGTCCGTCAGTCAAAGCGAATTTTTCCCCTTATCAGCATATTATATAGTGTATATATATAGTATACTTACGGCAATTTCATCCTCAATACGGCTGACGTTGAGCAGAGGCTTGATCTTCTGCCACAGTTTGTACCAGGGCCAGGTACGCAGCTGCAAGTATTTGCGCAGATTGCGCTGGACAACCTTAAGGGCGACACGCTGTTCCTGCAGCTTCTTGAAGCCACGACGGGACAGGTAACCGCGAGCCCAGGCCTGCATCCAGGACATGATCTTGCCGAGACGCTCATCACGGAACTCCTCCATCTGACCCAGGACACCGGCACGGAAGAACACCTATTTATGTTTCAAGAGTTGGTTGTGTGGCAGAATAAAATAGGTTAGTCTCCAATCTAAAATGTCCATCACATTTTGCATAAGGAGCGCGTGCTTTAAGCATTTACAAACTGATCGGGAGAGTTATTTAAGAAAATACTCCCACTACCAATCAGCTCATAATTTGTAGATTGTTTTTATGCTTAAAGCGAAAGCGATTCTTCAAAAACACTTTTCGACAGGTTGAACTGGGATAGAATAGGGGATGGATTTGGTAAATATAACGAACAAAAAACAGGACAATCAAATACGACATTTAGGATTACAAATGATATAAATGAAGTTACAGATCGATGAAACACGTATCAAACATATAAAATAACATTCAGAGAGCTTAGATCTAAAAAAAACAAAACATTGAATGAGTCGAATGTGTGAAAATTGTGTGTAGAACTGCAAGTGAGAAACCACTGAAGAAACCACTTCCTAAGCCATGTACTAATAGCTAAAGGTAATTGGCTTCCCCAGTAGTTTCAGACTCCACAGTTAAACGTGTATTTTGTAATGTGTTTTATTTCATATTTTATTTTTTATTTTTATTTTTTTTTTGCATGCAAGCGTTGTTTGGTGTTTTTGATGCTGTTTAGAGTATATTGTCTCGGATATACCTTTGAGTGACCCAGACGGAATTGATCTTCGGGTAAATCGAGATACTTAATGATAATATCAGTGGCCTTTTTGTCTTTGTCAACGCCTTGCAATAGTTTTGGGCACATGATCTTGTAGCTGTATAGGTTGGTAGTTTTAAATGGTTGGTTTTTGTTGTATTATTTGTCAAGTGTACTTTTGGTTATACAAATAAAAACGAGTTTTGTTTTGAGTGCATGTAGAACTACAAATTAAACTAGATTTTTAGTACTACGATATAGTCTAGTTAAATTAATACTACAAATTATAATAATACCAATTTTTTGTTGTATTTTTTGGTTGGGGGAAAAATGTGCTTGGACCTTTTTTGTAAAGGATTCAGTTTGTTTTCGAGGAAGGGGGGAATGTGTGTTGGATAGAAATATAGTACTTATGTCCTTGTTTGTATTTGGATTTCGAGTACAGTGTAACCAACTTTTGATGAAAAACGAGAGAACGATAGAGACATGCGCACAGCACACTCACAGATCCTTGAACCCTAAGCTTTTTGCTTAGTTTCTGGTTATCTGGGGATCTGTGTATGTTTGTATGAGTGTGTGTGTGTATGTGTGTGTGTGCGGATATATGTGTCTGGACATTCTGTGTGGAAGCCATATACGAAGTGTTTTTGTTGAAGTCAAGCTATTGAGCTTGTTTTTGTTTCAATCATTTGTGTATATAGAAAAATGTATCGTGCCTTTGTGTTGCCCATACGGAATTGATCATCGGTCAACTCGGTCGAATCGATGAGGACTTTCGTGCATTTCTTGGGATCCTCCATACCCTTGATACCCTTAGGGTTCAGGATTTGGTAGCTATATGTGCGTATGTGCATAACATATATAGATGAATTTAATATAAAAAACAAATTCAACATCTACACTATAACTATATGTATGGGATTAGTATAACTAGCTTAGGTCTAGTGTTATTTACGTTTGATCTTATAAGTGTATCGAGCCATCAAATATATACTCAAATCAACTACTACGAATATCAAAATTCTAGCCCATGCTGCAAAACGAGGATTTTGTTTACTCAACCAGGTACGAGGGTTTTTCGAGGAGTTTCTTGTACGTGTGCAAATGTGTTGGTGTCAGAGAGATAGAGAGAGAGAGAGAGAGAGAGAGTGAGGGGGTGTGGTTGCAGTGTCATGGACTGGTGGTGCGGGGTGGGTGTGGTTCACAATCATTATGCTGAATAGCGCCCCTAACAAGGTTTTAATTCTCTTTTCTGAAACGGGCGCACGTTATTGTTGGTTTGGGAACTGCACATCACAAAAAACTGCAGATGGTTTGCTTCTTTAAAGAGCAAATTTGAAGTTGAATATATATTGTGTATGTATATATATATATATATATATTCAGTAAATACGGAATCTAGTTGTGTGTAATCCGTCAAGTGTACGGGAGAGATTGATAAATAGAAGTACGACAGAGAGATATAACAAAATTACTACTTGGAGGAGTAGAAAAATAGGAGTACGCAAAATGCATATATAAAAATCATAATTGATAATAAAAACTATTTGTATAGAATTTGTGGAACGCGACTATGCCTTAGTGTGTCCAATGCGATACATATCGGGATCCAATGCTGTGGAATCCAATAATATGGAGCCACACTTCTTGGGATCATCGATGCCAACAATACCACCTGGATTCAGAATTTGATAGCTGCAAAATAAATCGTTTGATCATTTTCCGAGTACATTGTACACTTTGGGACCACTTTATGTATTGTGTAGTTGTTGTTCTTTGTGTTGTTGTGTGGGTGTGTGTGTGTATAAGAATTGAAGATGCTTTCGCGTTGGCGTTTTTATGCATCGCATTTTCGTTTTTTAGATTATTGACTACACAAACAAAATAATGAAAATATAAAACAGATTGAGCCATCCACTCATAATTGAAGAATTTCGAATACGAAATGCGAATATGGAACTTAATCATGCCTTGGTATGGCCCAAACGGTAGAGATCATCATTCAGCTCGGTTGTCTCGATGAGAACCTTGGAGGCTTTCTTTGGATCTGGAAGGTCCTTAATACCGCGTGGGTTCAAAATCTGGTACCTGTTCACATAAATACACATTCATTTTTGAGACAAAAACAACAAATTGAACCATGCTACACTAATTCGTAAATCTTTCTTTTCTCAACACCTTTGTGAGGAAGTCGACATCATGATCATCAACATGATATAGGCACAGCATTAGAACAAAAGATATTGGTACAAATGGAATTTGTTGTGGTACGTGAGGATAAAATACGAGAATAGTTGATATACAATTGGATTGTGTGGACAACTGGTAGTGGACTACACTAAACAACAAAAAAAAAAAACAGTGAATATACTATTAAAGTATGCGTGCCTTGGTGTTACCAATGCGATACAAGTCTTGGTCCAGTCCAACGGCTTCCAAACACTTGGTGGCAGCGTTCTTAGGCAGTTTTTCAGCTGCCATAACAGCTGGTGCCAGAATCATATAACTAAAGTTAAGTTGCAATAAATTAATAATTACGAAAGATTACTCAAAAAAAAAAAAGAAAGGAAGATATTAATTGGTGCCCTTAATAGATCCAGTGTGTTTATACAGAGCTTGTGCATCAATTGCTAAAGGTATTAACTATGGTATTAACTATATGTAAATGTATGTATTAACTAAGTATACCTATGTCTAGATATATGGATGTATATAGATATCTTTAGTAATGGGGCGAATTTGTTGAGCTTACCGCATCTTGAAATCGGGGTAGATCATTCTGTTGGGGAAACCTTTGCGGCAAATACGGATACCTTCAAGTACACCGTTACAAGTCAGCTGGTGCATAACCAAATGGGCATCAACCATGCCGGGCTGTTTCATCTCGTTGGGAATGATGCAACGGACGAAATGAGGCTGTGTCGAGCGCAGAATGGCCATCAAGCTGTTCAACTGCTCCTTGTAGGCTGAGGAGACAGTGGCGAAGCCACCACCCTTCTTGCCACGACCACCCTTGGCCTGCTCAGCGGTACCGGACTGTCCAGGATGATCAGCGAAGATTTCGATAAGCAGTTTGTTCTGCGACTTCTTGAACTGATCGACAACGGTGTCGTTCAACGGATCCTTGTTCTTCTCCAACCAACCGGTGATGTTATATGCAACAACACCAGCATAATGGCCAATGGCAAAGTGAGCGGCCTGCTGACCGGGCTTTGGGGGCTTTGGCTTCTGGAATGGAGCCGACTTGCCCAAATGGGTGTTGGTCAGCTTCTCCGAGAAGGTCTGATCGGTGGCCTTGGGGAACATAGACTCTTCCTCCAGGATGGACAAGATACCCATGGGCTGCACAATGAGATATAAATGGTAGTGTTAGTTTTTGCCGGAAGTTGAGTACAGCAATTTTTTACATTTTAGTAGGAAGCACGCATTAAACTGGATGTAGTCAAGTTTCTTTCAAGCAGCATAACACGCTTAACATTTACGACTAAATTAAATCTATAATTTACACATTAGTACATATAACTTACCCGGTTGCTAAATGCATATTAGAGCTATTTAGTTGTTGCTTTTTTTAGGCTTAGGCGTTCTTATCTGACTAGGTTATAAATTCTTGCAGTGCATATATAAATTATTTGGTTAGATTAGAATATATCTTCTTTTTTTTTTGCAATTGTGTATGTATACATTTTATTGTGGTCAGTTGTGGCTATCTGTCATTGAGATAGTTGTGGCCCCACTGTACCTTTTCAATTAAATCAATACACGTTTGCAGATCCATGCCGAAATCAATGAAGGTCCATTCGATGCCCTCGCGTTGATACTCTTCTTGTTCCAAAACAAACATGTGATGGTTGAAGAATTGTTGCAGTTTTTCGTTAGTGAAATTGATGCACAATTGTTCGAAACCGTTGTACTAAATAACAATATTTTGAACAATAGATAGCCGGGTTAGTCAGATCGAACAAAGAATGTGAATGTGTTGTGTAATTTGTGTTAGTTACGTTTGGTATTCTTAAATCGTTTCAGTTTTGCCCCCGCTTTTGTTTGGGTCGTTGTCGAAACATAGATGTGTTTGTGGTTTTTGGGTGTTTGGTTGACTGGAGTAGTATAGCTGTAACAAGTTTATATATATATATATATATAGTTGGTAAGTGTATACTCTTGTCGGGTTCATCAGTTTTAGATGGATTGCCCGGTAAAGAGTCGAGTGCTTAAACTAAATAATAAAAAACAATTAACAATCACTTAAGTGCATAGGAAAATGTGACAGCAAAATGTCGAATTGTCGAGCGAGTGGAATCGCAAATCGCAAACGTCAAAACGAACCTTTTCAATCAAATCAATACAGGCCAATAAGTCCATACCGAAATCGATGAAGGCCCATTCAATACCTTCCTTCTTGTATTCTTCTTGCTCCAAAACGAACATGTGATGGTTGAAGAATTGTTGCAACTTCTCGTTGGTGAAGTTAATACACAGTTGCTCGAAACCGTTGTACTAATTATGATGATAACGTAATGTTTTCGGGGAGGGGGGAGAGGTGAACATTTAAAACAAGTGCATTTTGGATATCAAAATTAATACAGTGCATTTGGGTTTTTTTCTCTTTTCTTTTTTGTGCCCTAAACATTTAACACACAAAACACATTCTGTGCTCTTTTTATGTGGATGCTAGTGAAGTACACACACCAGTTGTTCAATTTTACCTGTTATTTGACTGTTTGGAGTTTTTTCGAAGTAGAGCGCGTGTTTTTTGCGCCTTGAAAGAGATATCAAGATTAATCGGTGCTAAATTAACACACACAACAAACAAATTTTTGGTGCATATAACATTCAGGGAAATTGTTGGGTATAGAATATATTCCACTTCACACATATACATTTTAGATTAAGCACCTTTTCAATCAGTTCGATACAGGCCAGCAAGTCCATACCGAAATCAATAAAGTCCCAATGAATACCCTCTTTGGTGTATTCCTCTTGTTCCAAGACGAACATGACATGGTTAAAGAATTGTTGCAACTTCTCATTGGTGAAGTTAATACACAACTGTTCGAAGCCGTTGTACTACGTTGATTGGATAGGCAATATTTACATATTAAATACAAGGAGTTGTGATTTTCTTTGAGAATGTGTGTGTGTGTGTGTGTGCTGTGTGTGTTCTGTGTGTGTGCATAGAGTGTGCACCTGAATTGAAACTAGTCATAGGTATTACTCAAGTCAAACCCATTTGCCTAACTTTGTAGAGAGACGTGTTAGCAGTTTCGGCGACATCAATGATTCAAGCCGAACAGAATTCGAAGAGAGCTCATTGATTGTCGCCAAAGGCTCAACAGCTATGTCCAGGATAAGAATCCTTCATATAAAGTATGTCTTCGTTAAGTAGGATTACTTATAAAGACTTTCTATTTATGTGGAAGGTCCAACCTGTACGCAGCTGTTTGGCCCAAGTTGTAGCACTCCGTCAAAATACTCACGTCGAAGATTTCAAAACCAGCAATATCCAGTACACCAATGAAATGCTGACGCTTCTGCTTGGTATCCAGAGTCTCGTTACACTTCTTGACCAACCATTTGAAGAGACGATCGAAGACACCCTTGCACAGAGCACCGATGGAGTTGGTGACCTGTTGGACGTTACGGCCCTGGGTGACGAACTCGTTACCGACCTTGATGCGGGGCTTGAGCAAGTTCTTGTACAGCTCAGCGGTATCGCAGCCGAACAGCTTAGATACACGACCACCTTCCTCCTCACCATCCTGCTCCGCCTGCTCCTCGCGACCACGTTGCTTGAACTTCATGCCACCCATGTGCATAACAGCGGCGGTGATCCTGTACACATTCTCCTTCTCCTCCTTGGTGAAGCCCAGAATGTCGAAGGCTTGCTATATTTGTTACCAAGAAGTATTTTCAAATGTTAATTTTCATGTTGCACATTCTCATTTCGTGTGTTTAGTGGACGGTTTTTACAGCATTATTTTTTTGGATTTTTTATTACGGCAAGTTTCTTGAGTATAGCTTACAACTAAATCGTGCAACGTGCTGAGAACGATAATAAAACAATTATATCAACATTTTCTGGCGGCATATATATATGTAAGCGCTTAGTTAGTAATCCTATAAAAAAAAAATATATGAACTAAATATTGAACGTGAGTTGGTTTTTTACCAGGTGCTTACAGAGGTAGCTTAAATATTCCGGAATCGATAGGCAGCGTGTATAATTGAGAGAGTTTTGGGGATCTTATGGGGTAATCGTGCGTGCTCGGTGCGTGTGTATTCTTGTTGTTTTTTTCTTTGGGTGTGTGTGTGTATTTTGTTGTGGTTAAAAGTTCTTAACCTGTACGGCACTCAAGTCGGTATGGGGCCGTTAATAAGTACACGAATACTTATAGAAGGACTAATAACAAGTACATACAAAATGGAGCTTAATCACTTACTAACGATTTGTACGTGAAATTTTAGTAATTTTTTTTTTTAATTTCGTTCAAATCGCAGTCTAACCGGGAGATATAGTACACGCAAAGTATCGTAGTTACAGCTATCTATATGTATATATATATATATTTATAGGTCTATATATATATATACTAATTGCATACACATTCCAGCAAGCTAAACACAATCAAATTAGATCAGTCCATAGAAGTGACAAAGTCGTATTAAGTACATTTACAGATATAGGTAAATCTGTTTACATATTTTTGTTTTTTTTTTTTACGGATGCTTTTTTTAAAAGAAAAAAAACCGGGCAGGGAAATACGTCATTCGTGGGCATTCCAATTAACAACACACAGATAGTAGAGACTTAGTACTGGCAATATCTAGATAGTGACACGAAGTACTAGGTCTGGAACTTGGAACTTGGAAACTGGAAACTGGGTAACCAAAAGAAAAACACATATATATAATATATCTTGTGGGTGTGTTGGTGGTGTGTCATACAGCGGTTGGTGGTACAAACAGTCGTTCAGACAGTACCGGTACACATATCTACATATATACATATATATTGTATATATATAACGTATATGCACGTCTTTCAACTGCCGTCACTTACATCTGCCAGCTGGAATTCCTCAGAGTCATCAATACTGGGCACAGTGACCTTGCCCTGGGATACGTTAAAGTAGTCGTAAATGTTATCAGAGAGGAAGCACATGTCTACATATAGCCGGAGAGAAGGATTGTTTTGTTGGTTTAGCGTATAAAAACAACAACGGAAAAAAAAACATTAAGTATAGAACAGAGCTTAAATACTAAAGTGGTAGGGATAGGAATGGTCCCATATTCTCTCCAATACTGTTGTTCCTTTCAGTATATATATATATATATGTATGGGTGTGTGTGTGTGCATGTGCTTGGTGTGTGCAAGGTGTGTGTATATGTGTGTGCTATTGTGCTGTGGTGTGTCAAGTGACTTGTTTGTGTTGTGTGTTGTTTTGGAGTCACCCTACCCACAGTAGGGTTACCCCTGGTGCAATATTCGAGTACGCGTATATCTTTTGTCAGCCAGGAGCGGGCTTCTCTTTTAAGAACCCATGGCATTTCAACGTCAACTCTACCCGGTGTCAAGTATGAATTACGAATGAAAAATTAAACAAAATTTCGATTAGGGTCTACGAGAGACCTCCTGCTCCCAGCATTTTGGGACGGTTGTAAGGTAACGGTAACGGTAACGCTTATATATAAATAGGTGAACTAGGTGCAAACTGCGACAAAGAGCGTGAAATAAAATATATATATACTGTCAGTTATAAGAAGAGAAGAGAAAATATAAAAGAAAGTCAGAGAGAGACAGAGAGAGAGAGAGAGAGAGAGAGAGAGATAGACAGAGAAAGCGAAGAATAACTCAAAGTAATTCCGGAATAACACTTGAAAATTAGCACACTAAAAAAAAAAAATATATATATAAATACTATATACAAAATTTGATAACTACGACTATATTATACTGATTGATTTTAATTTGTTTCGGATAACAACTTCAAATTGTGGTGTAGAACATAGAAGATAGAAAATCAAGAGATATTTAAATATTATACAATAGATCTGATTTGGACGGGGTGTATGGGGTGTACTGCGTCGCCGGCAACACAACTTACATCGGTTAACTCAAATTCATCACCATCGTTGACACCGGGTATCCGTGTCTTACCCTGACAAATGCCAGGATAATCACCGATATGTTGGGTAAGAAATACCATCTCTATTTATTGTATTGGAGTGTAGCATTAAGTTCAGTTTCAATTTTTCAAGCAAACTCCACACTTCATATGCATATGTGTATATCGATTTTTGGGTGTAATGAGTATATTACCCTAACACTCAACTTCTACCTACCATTATAGATTGATGCTAACTAAATTATTGGTTTAGATTTAAATTAATTCGGTTTAGGGTTAGGTTTAGGGTTTAGTTTTGCAAGTAGCTTGAATTGCGTTTGCTGTGAAGCGTTATGAATTTGACGTTGTGACAAGTAAATACAT
This sequence comes from Drosophila basisetae, assembly GCA_035041595.1. Lineage (NCBI taxonomy): Eukaryota > Metazoa > Arthropoda > Insecta > Diptera > Drosophilidae > Drosophila > Drosophila basisetae. The sequence continues at coordinate 6,078,239 of JAWNLB010000123.1, read as the reverse complement.
GTAAATAGAATTTGTAGAGTAGAAGGATTTGAAATGTTTAGACAATGCACAACATTGAAGATACGACAGTCAAATACAACAGAAAAATATATGAGCTTATTATGCTCGGAGTTTAGGTGAGTTAACATTGAGTTAGGACACTGAAATGTAAGATATGGTGAGCATATGCATAATAAGTAACCATGTTCTGTATGGCCTTACATCCACAGCGACCCATTCTTCGGCATCGTTAACACTTGGTATTCTTGTTTTGCCTTGTGATACGATACGATAATCATGAATGTTGTTCGATAGTAGGCAATATTCTAAATATATATATCGGATGATCGAACAATGGTTCACGATAGTGAGGTGTACATATATGTAAGGGGGTAGAGAATTTGATATTTAATATATGGATTGGCAATATATGTTCGGTTTGTATTATCATCTTTGGGTATGGTACGGAGTTAAAAGGATGGTTGACTGAAGGGGGTCGTGGGGGGATGCGGACGGGGTATATTGTTTTGGTATTTGAATGGAGGCACGCTTGTCATTCTATTAAAAAGCCTTCAACATATTCCAATAATCCGTATTTTGGGATGGTTTGTGTTGGCAATTTGGAATAGATGTCGGCTACAGCTAGCCAATTAAAGCGATAGACGAGTGTGTTTTGTGTGGCCTACGTAAACGCTACGATATACGAGTATACGATAACGATAACGATAGCGTTAGCGATAACGATTACGATACGCTAGAAGCTAGCAAATAAAAAATTGATTATAGAGTTATCCAAATAGTTACTCAATTAAGATATTACGAAAGTCGAGTAGTAAGTGTAACCAAATACAATAAAAACAATTAATGAAAAACGTTTTGTATCTAATATGTGGGACAATTACATCTGTGAGGTTCATTTCCTCATTATCATCGATACTGGGCACAGTAACCTTGCCCTGGGAGACAATGTGGTAATCGTAGATGTTATCGCTCAAACCACAGAATTCTAAACAGATTCATCGGAAATTGTGTGAAGAAAATAAATAAATCATATAGTGTGTGTGAAAGCCTTTTATATATGTATGTGTGTGTGTGTGTGTGTGTGTTTGTGTGTATATATGTATGAGTGTATATATGTGTACGTGTGTGATTGTGTTCAATTGTTGAACCTAAACCACTTCCAGAAGTACTGAAAGATATTTCATATATGAGAGGCAAGAGATAAACTCTTGCTCATCAGACAAAGAGAGATACAGAGAGAGAGAGAGAGAGATAGAGAGAGAAAGAGATGGGTGATTGATGAGATAGACGACAATGCTAATGGACTTATACCTTTAACACCAGCAACAGCACCAGACATGATCTGGTAGAAGATGTGGTAGGAACGCTCCAGCGACTGCTGAGAGATGACACGAGCCTTCTCCAACAGATCTGAGAGAAGAGAAATGAGAGAGAGAGCAAAATATAGTACAAGAGTATACTAAATAGATTTGCGATTTGCTAGCTTACAGGTCTCAATATCAGCACCAGCCAGTTTACCAGTAGGACCGAAATGAATACGGATGAATTTACCCTGTTCAAGTAGAGCATTTGTTAAAATTGATTTTTCTTTGGATTGTTTGTTGATTAAGTGCTACTTACGAAACGAGAAGAGTTATCGTTACGCACGGTCTTGGCGTTACCGAAGGCCTCAAGCACAGGATTGGTTTGCACAACCTGATCTTCAAGGGAACCCTTGTTCTTCTGCGATTCATCCTTCTTGGTCGAAGCGCCAACAGTGGCGAAGTACGCAATGACCTTCTTCGTGTTCTCAGTCTTACCAGCACCAGACTCACCGGTAATCAACATAGATTGATTCACGTGGTTGGTCAACATGTCGACGTAGGCACCGTCAGAAATGGCAAAAATATGGGGTGGCACTTCATTACGGCGCTTACCACGGTACATCTTAGCGCAACGGTTGGTATAGACGGGGTAGCGCTTATAAGGATTGATGGCAACGCAGAAAAGACCAGAGTAGGTCTGTTTTTGTTTGCCATCATCGAAGAAAGAATAAATTACAAATTAATAAAGATGTTTTTCTGCATTGTTTTGTCGTTAATTTTTACAGATTAGTTAGTTTCTTTGTGGGGGTAACGTCTCTAAAACATTTGGGGTATTCCTTTCGAGACCCAGCCGGAAGCTGTTTATCAGCATTTTCAGCGGCACAAAGTCATGTTTTAGAGCCGTCCCGTAGACAATTTAGTAACAGTTTTTGTTTTTCATGTCTGTTTGGGTTTATTTTCATTGTTGGGTCAACCAGTTTTTGGTGTTCGTTTTTATGTTGTGGTAACTAACTACAATATTTGGCATTTGGGATACTTGTTTAAAGTATTTTTTTTTGTTTTGTGTTTTTGTTTTGTTGGAGTGGGGAATGATGATAATGATCTGTAAGGTTTCATCGAAACTCAGCATCCTTGGCGTTTTGTGGTGTTGTGTGTGGTGTGTAAAGTGTGTGTGTTGAACCGATTTCTTTCCAGTGAAGTGTTCATCTGACTGGACGGCTAAATGGATGTGGTTAGTAGAAGCTCAATTAATGCGTACAAGTCACAAGTTGTGGGTATTGTTAGCCATAGTTAAATATCCGTTTTAATAGCTGGATGTAATGATGGAATTTGTTTAGATTTGAGCGACCAAAAGTAAGGAGTTCATGGGTGTGCAAAGCTCAAGTTTTAGCGGAACTACCGAAAAAAATGCATTAGATATATTTTTGAAAGCATTTTAAAAATGTAATTTGAATCGACAGCTTTTAGCTGAAATTTTGATTATAAATGTGTTTGTTTTTTTTTTTTGTTGTGATTTTGGTAAGCGGTTTAGAAACATAGAACGGCTGGGGATTTTAATACTATTGCCATACCGGTACGGCAATTACTTACATAGATAAGCTTGTTGTAGTATCTCTGCCTCAAGTTATGGAGCACAGAGGCATCGTTAAGGTATGTCAAGTTAGACATATCCTCAGCTTTTTCGTATTTCGGTGGGTTCACCTGCGACAGTAGATCTTTCTTGAAGTCTTTCGTCTGTTTAATGTCAAGTTGTCAACCCGTATTTTGTTTTTTTTTCCATTTCATTTTCGTCATAACCCATTTGTATAACCCATTTATCGTATTGTTTTTTATTTAATTATAGTTGTTGTTGTTGTTGGTTAGGCGTGGTTAGCAGTTCAGTTTTGGTTTTGGTTTTCGATTTGTGAGAAAAGAGACCGAGAAGAAGAGAACCCATATATTAGTGAGTTTCTGGATGTTGACACTTACGTAGATAAGCTTAGCATAGTAACGCTGGCGCAGATTGTGCAGCACGCAAGGTGTGTTCAGCACGGTCATGTCAGCCATATCTTCTAGTTTTTCGAATTTTGGTGGATTCACTTTCTCCACCTTATCGGATTTGAACTCTTTTACCTAGATCATGTGTGGAGTATAGCTACATGAAGTATTTTCTTTTCACTGAGAATAACTGACAAGTTTCAAAAGTCCCTTTGGTTCACAAAGTCTTCACGCCAACTGGCCATTTGTTAAAGTCATTTTGTAGTACCAAAAATCATTCACCAAATGTCAGTTAATGGGATTAACTTTAATTGAACCATTAGGGTATTTTGAAGCGTGTGCTATATTTGCTGTTGTATATAGGGTTGTGGGTGTTTGAGCATCGCTGCATTACCTCTCCACCAGGCAGACCGACGGAGACGATATCTCCCTTGGTGGCCTTGATATCACCAATGAGGAAACCCTCCTTCTCGTCGGGAACCCAGCAGTTCTTCTTGGAGTCATAGGGTTTCGACTGATCGATACGTCTCTGCTCCAAAGACACGAACAGGTATGGGGTGGGATCCTCATCCTCCTGGCTAGCGGCTGGCTTCGGCATCTTGATTAAATTTCGCTTTTAAACTTAAAAACTCGATAAATTATAAATGGGACTTTTTAAAATTCTTGTGTTAATCGCGTCGTGAGCCCAAAACTTCCCTGTAAATAAAATAAAAATAAAGTAATTAAATCAATTGATCGATGCCACTAAATTTTTCTATTAATTTCATCTTTATTTTTTGGATATGCCCAATTTGTTTATTTTATGCTTTTGACCCATTTTTATAGGCAGCAATCACAGCAGCAATCGAGACTATTTGCTTGTATTTGTGTGTGTTTATTTATTTAATGTTTTTCTTTCCAAAATATTTCTTGCATAGTTTTCTAACCAAATATGTGCATATGAATTTCAATATTTCCAAAGAATTTCGTAACCGGATATTTCGTTGTTTCGGATTTGAGCTTTTCGAGAACCACCCCGTTTCAGTTAATTAATTAGGTCTTGTTGTTGTTGCGGTTGCTGTTGCTGTTGTTGATGTTGCTACGTATAAACAGAGTCAGCAGGAACAACATCAACATGAACAACAGCAATTGACTTGTGTGGGTTGTCGCCTAAATATAGATCAGTGCCATATAACCGCACATATAGATCTTGCGTATATACTACATATATATAGACATATATTATATATATGTGTGTGTGCTCTATGTGGGGCGTTGCTATTATTACGTAATTTCGTTTTTTCAGTCACTTTATATTGATATATATACACATATATATATATATATCTGTTTTATATATTTTTATGTTTTTAGGCAAGGTAATTTGTATTACGTAAACGATTACGATTATTTCGCCGATAAATTATAGATTAAACCGCACTATGGTTATTTTATACAATTCGACTAATTTCACTCACTGGATCGCGTTTTCGAATTTCCCACGCCTTCAAAAACTTGTTTTCGAGCGTATGTTGTAAAACACACGAGTTGCTAGATCGCAATGATCGCATTTGACACGCTTCTCAAGCGTTGCGATATTTACGTATATATATTTCGAAAATCGGCAAAACGAAATCGGTCGAGAGAAATGAAAAAACCATATATATATATATATGTATATATATATATATACATATACATATAAATCTAAAACGGACACTAAGCGAACTTTCAACGAATGCGTTATTTTTAAAATTCTCGAAATTATTTCGAAACCAAACACACGTCCATAGCATATATATAAAAGAGAGCATATATATACACATATATACACACATATATATATATATATGTATATAAATATATATGTATATGTATTGGACGGGGTATTGGGTTGATGTGAAGCTTTTTTTCGCTTTTCCTACACTGACTGCCGCATGCCGTTTCTAATACATAGATGTATGTTGTTTTTATATCGCTCTCTTTCTAACAACGTCTATGGTTATTTTTAAAACATATTCGGAATATTTCGCTCATCTGCATACATAGAAATATATACACATATATATACACACATATATATGTGTGGACATCGAGAAGTCTGTGCTCTTTTTTGTGCACGCATATTGAGAAATCACAGGTATTCATGTATGGAGGGAGTCATCGAATAGTAATACGAAATACTGTTTTTGCCCTCTATGGTTCTTTTCGAATTTTGATCAAGTAATGGTCAAGGCATGCTATCTCTTTCTACAGATGGGATTGATTGCAAAATACAACACAATTCGAATATGCGAGTAATGAAAAAAAGTTGTTTTTTTCTTTTCGTACAATATTACTATGTAATAGTATTTGTAATAAAATTAAAAAAAGTTTTGAAAAAATCGAATTGCAGTTCAATAGTTCAATCAAAATACAAAATGTTATACATTTTTTTCATAGATTATGTGATTTCAAAAAATGTATTGACTGTTGCAATAAGTTGGGCATCCTTCAATTGATATTGACATGGTTATGGTCACTGATTGTGCGAAAGGGGCGTATTCGTTTTCGAGGCGTTCTATGTCTTGATCTATTACACAAGATGCTGATTATGTGTGAAGCTGATTGGAATTGGAATTGGTATCGAAACGATAGCTGCCACGTTCGTTGGTCAGTGAAAGTAATATGCGAAATCTTTTCGTATTGGCAATGAGTTAATTATAATCCAGTTAAAGGCGTTTCCTATCGTAGTTTGTTGTCATTAATCCAGAGTCGACAAGTGTATTCCTTAAATCACTTTCAATTAGCACTTTTACCGATTTATATTCGAATAGTTTTGTATTTATTGTTTTTTTTTTTTCTTTGGCTAAGATCCTTGGACAGGATAAGCAATAAAAATGTAGAAACACACACAAATGCACACACACACACAGACACACACACACACTTTAATATGGGTGATTGTTTCTTTGCTGCTTTTTGAAAAAATGTTTCTTTCTTTCTTTTTTTTTTATTGTCTCAGCAAAAAGGTCAAATTTTGTGGCTGTCTCTTTTGCACTGCCGCTGATGCTGCTGATGATATTGCTGCCGCTTGGGATATATCCAAAAAATTAAAGATCGCACATCAAAGGTGTTGCACTTACGCGCTCGAAAGCCGTTCTGAACCGTGCAACCGGTAAACTTGCCTTTTATACGTGGCAATTTGATACCCCCATAATCTGTGCCGCACAATCGTGAAAAAATCGAAAAGCTCTCGTAACCGAACATCTTCCAAGTTTCTATTTCTATGTGTGTGTGCGTCTGTTCTTGTGTGTGTGTGTGTGAGTGTGAGTGTGCGTGAGTTGCTAGCTATTTGACGGTTTGTGCCACGTCTCGGTTTTTCTTGCTCCCTTTTTCGGTCTATCGGCCCGCTGCCGATAGTGTTTGTTGTTGTCTTTGTCGTTGTTGTTGTTGTTGTTGCAGCAAGTGGACAAGTGTGCGTCTCTGTCTTTGTCTGCTTGATGGTGTTAGTGAGTGGGGCTATGATGCAATCGCCGCAAACCAGCCACCAGGATCGAGAGAGCGCGAGAGAGTCTGTGAAAGCTTTTCAGCGATTGCGTGAGCACAGTCTCTCCCACACACACACACACACAGTAAGTGTTTTTATGTGTGTGTGTGTGTGTGCGTGTGTGTGTACGTGGAATTCATTTCAATGACAAATTTTGCATTTGTAAAAAATCCTTGCTCATTTGTTGTTGTCGTTGTTGTTGTTTGTATTACGCTCTGGCCCTCTTGCTGTATGGCTCCCTCTCACCTTTCTCTGCCACCCACCTTTTCCAAAGCTTTTGCTTATTTCACACACACACACACACACACACCATTTTCCTTTACATATGCAATTTGATTTGTTTTTCTTGGTTTTTCTTCTTTCTTTTTAGTCAGTGATCATTTTTCGGTATTTGTTTTATTCTATTCTTTTCTGGTCACCTCAATGCCAATTTGATCTGCCACCGGTTCGGGGGCGTTAAAATCTAGCCAGATCGTATCGGTTAGCTGTATACATATATATATATATATATATTTATGTATATATATGTACAGATACAATGGATTTTAAATGATTGATCAGCTGTTCCAATCATCAATGAAATGATTTATGATGGATGAGATATCTGCGTTCATTTGATAGAAAAGTTATATGTATCTTGCTTATGAGATATTATCGAAAGTGAGGATCGCCTACAAAGTATATGTCATTTGGCGTCAGTTGGATGCTGGCATTTTTACAAAACGCGAACAAAAAAAATCAAAAATTCTTGTGTGAACTTCAAAATAACGCACACACCGAAATGAAAATGGCCGCAGACGCCAGCAGCCACTTGCAGATACAGATACAGATACAGACACATTAGCAGATACTAAGTAGATAAAATAGATACTGAGAAGTGCCAAATCAAATAAATGTTGTCGGCGTCCTTCAGCGCAATGCAATGCATTTTTTTCAATGCTAAATTGAATGCATCTGACAGACAATACTCGCAGTCGACAGCGTCTGCTACAGTTTAGTCGACTTTAGTTGATCTGCCCTGGTCGACAGCATTCATAAGAATGCGGGTCCTTTCCACACACACAATGTGAGAGATTTCTTAGATCGCCCACAGCGAAAATACTTTTCATAAATGATTTGAATATTAAAATAAAATTAAAAAAAAAAAATAGTAAAAATAAAAATAAGGAAAATACCAAGCAAGACAAACAATTTTCAAATTCTTAGCTTTTCTGGCTTATTTATAGTTAAAAATTTTGATTCGCCTGAAAGTCTTTCTGTGTGTGTGGGTGTGTGTAAGTGAGTGTGCGTGTAATAGCTGGCTACTCTTCATAAGATCAGAAAATGCCCCCTCGTCGAGGACGCCTCTGATGTGTTTTCAAACGCCAACGCCTCTTGAATGGAATCTTCATGAAACTTTATAGACCAAAAGCGTTCAAATAGAACCCAACAAAAAATATATATTCAAATCAACATATTCTATGGTCCGCCACATAATGTGCTGATGCTTGGTCTTTTCGCACATAAGATAAAATGATCATAATTTCTCTTTATTTTTCAAATATATATATATATATATTTATTTTTTTTGATTGCGCTGTGGCTTCTGTGGTTCTTCTTGCTGAAACACAATCTGTGACATTGTCAGAAATAATTTTACGCAATTTTCGCCAACAACAAATCAAACAAAGAGGAAAAAGAATAGCGAACACAACAACAACAATAGCAAGAACAACAACTCGTAGATTGCCAACATCAACACAATTTGAAATAAAATTTGCACATATTTGAAATCAGAACGATAATCTTCACGTTTGAGAGAATATTTTATGTGTTTTGACACAAGCTCTTACAGGGTATAGGTTTAAGAGACCATAAATTCAAAATAAGTATTGTTAGGTAGGCACAGTGGTTTATCGGGGCTTGTTAACTTCAGGTATGAGAACTTTCTAGAAATTAGACGAAATCGAACAAATCTAAACTATTTTTCAGACTGGCTGTGGCGTTTCGAAGCAAAAACCACGAAGCAATCAGTCGTTAAATGAATAGAGGAAATAATAAATACATATATACATATTCAAAAATGAATGTATTAAATAAACAAAAATTAAAATAAAAAACAAATGTAAAATAAAACTACTTCTGAAACCAATGATACTTCTGAATTCAATCAACCACTGTACAGAGTAAATGTCTTAATACTAATAACAGCTATATAAAATAAATGTATATTTTTTAAACATTTAAGATGACATAAATAATGAGTGCCTCTGTTGCCAGTTCGCCATCCCAAATAATTTACCCAATATTCGAATTCACGATTACTGCTTCGAGGAAAACAGATCATCAAGAACAAAATGGATTGTCGCTTGTGGCCAATTGTTTTTGTTGTTTCTTGATTATATATATATATATTTTTTTTGTTTTGTTTTGTTGTTCAGCCCATTGTGCAAGTGAGAGAAAATTTTCGGTTTTGAGTCATTGACGCAAAGCAATTTTTGCATTTTAGTGTCAAGATGTTTGGCATGCGCTATAAACAAATGGATGGGGAGGGGTGAGGTGGCGGTTAGGTGCACATATGTACACACAGACGAGTGGCAGCAACAATTATTGCAAGCAATGGGGCTATTTGCGACTGATGTGAGAGCACATCCATCAAATGCCTGCAAAAATTGCAGTGCATGCCAAAAACAATAATAGAACAATAACTTTGATAACTGTAAATAAGATCCGGCTTTAAGTGATTGTTTTCATTTTATTTTTTTAACGTATTTAATGTCGGTTGTGAGAGTAGAGTTCTTGACAATAATAATAAAATTATTTTATTTTTTTATTATTAAATCTTTAATACTTGATTCTAGCAAATTATTTTTTTGAAGTAAAAACAAATTAATTTATTACAAATTTAAAAATAAAATACTTTTAAAAAATTGTCTTATTAATTAAATTAAATCAATCAGTTATATTAAAATGATAATTTGACTTCTTAAAAAAAAGCAAAATAGTAAATAAAGTATGAAATATTAAATTGTAATTACATTAAAAGTGCCAATCTGTAAACATATAGTAAATATTTACTAACCTAAAAAAAGGCAATTAAGTATATTAAATATGGTATATTAGATTGTAAATACCTTGGCAATGTAAATTTGTAAACTTCTCAATTAAAAGGAAAGGAGAACGTCTTAGGTGCTATTGCTATTTAATATAGATTGGTTTAAGATTTTAGATTAAAAGTAAGCTTTACATAAAATAAATTAAAATATAGTTCGTAAGAATCGTCAGATACAAGTTTTAGACCATAAGTTTGCTTAATATAATGTTAAATATAATACAGTACATTAGTCAGTTTATATTCTTCAGTTTGTATAAGTAACGCCGGCTTGAGTTGTCATTCTAGAAAGTTGATTCAGCAATTGGTGCAGAAAATAATTTTGCGAAACGGCAACCGTGACCAAAATACATGCATAGTCTATAGATAACTTCTTCGTCTCTAAATGCATTGGAACTTGTCCAAATTGTCGATATATAAATATCCATCGTCAGGCCCGATGTCTGTCGTCGGTCAACGTCGCGCACTCGGCCGCAACTGCATCTCTCGTGCGCCTCCCATGTGCAACCACAATCCCTGCCTCACTCCCTGGCCACATCGATCCGATTTTGTGGCTTCGCTACCAGGTAGCCGATCCCGTTGCTCCTCGGCTCTCGTAAATATCACCGAAGCATGGCAACTGAATGAATACTTCCTGAATTACGGCATTGCATTATGTAAGTTTAGATCTGGCCAAGATGACATGAGATTGGACATATCTGAATAGTATATCTTGTATTATTTTGCATGCCTTGGCATTCAGGGGCTGTAGTAATCCATTTAAAACTGAATACCCCAAATATGTTCACTTTGCAACTGTCAGTCATTAATGAGTCCAACAGCTGTTTTGCTTTGTTGAACACATTTGGCATTGAACCAGTTAAATATGATTGATGGTTCTGCAAATCTCATTTTGATTTAGTAACACACGGTAGCACAATATAATATATGGCTGTAAACTATTGTAAGCAGGAAAAGAGTCAAGCTATTTTTAACTTTTTTTATATTATTTTAAAACAAAAGCAAGATTTTTAAAAATAAGAGAGGTAGTAAGACTCAGAAGCGTTTTAAGTATGTTATTTATAGGCGAAGAACTGGCTTAGAATACGCAACGGTCTCTTCACAGGACACTGCCGATTGAGTCAATAAAATACTGCCGTTTTTGTGGCAATGAGGAGAAATTCTCAAAGCTAGGGAAACGTTTCCTAAGCTCGAAAAAAAAATAAACCCTTCACACGACAAAAATTATTAAATTAGTGCCAGAATCAGGGAACAGAAGAGTTATAATAAATTAATTTAAATTTGTTAATTTGAATTTGTAAATAAATTTTATATAAATAACCAAAAATCGTGATTTTAAAAATAAACTTGCGCTGAATTTTTGATTGCAAAAATTTGTTTCATAGTTTTTTAAATGCAGAAAACTTCTATGAAATTAGTATGCGAAAACATGCATAAAGCTTGCATACTTACGAGTATGTGTGTGGTAATATATTGATTAATTGCATTGGCTCAATTGAGAATCGCACACGCGTAGTATATGAAAACAAATAGTTCCATATTGCATATACTCGTAGACTGTTTGTTAATTAGCCAATAAAACCGAATCATTTCGACTTAGTCATTGATGTGTGGAGCGTCCAAATTATTTCGGTAAGCATTTGTCACCCAATTAAATTGACTGCACTCGGCCAAGCAATTCGACCAATAAGATTTACGCATACACAAACACATCCATATATATACATAACTCAAGTGCATTCAAATGCAATAATCAATGCTTCGAGTGTAGAAATTAATGCAGACGGCCCAGACTTTTATTAATGATCAGCGAAATGCAAAATGAAAATGTTTCTAAGTGTAAATCAGGGGCTCGTTAAAACCCTCCATCAAGTTAAACACTGATTACGGCCCCTTCTAGTCGACGCCACTGTGCTCAATTGATTAATCATATGCGAAATACTATAGACAGGCACTAAAATGACTCAGTGCAGCGTATATGTACTTTCATATATATCTAGCTACATATATACACACATGTGTGTACAGGAATATCATCATGTAGGTTGTAAAAATGTTTCACAAAATTTATTAACGACAAGCTAAAAGTATTTTTAAAACATATTTCATACTCCAAAACAGCGCACAGGTAAAAGGCACAACTCAATACCAGATCTGGTATGGGTGCACGGATAGATATATATACACATATATATATATATATATATACATATACATATATGGGTCAGATTTGAGGCAGCAGTAAAGCTGGCCATGTCGCTAAGCTGAGTAGTAAGCAAGAGCAGTTGGATACTTGGCAACAGGTATATAGAGGCGATATACTATGATTATATACACAAGGCATATGTATTGTACATACCTACTAAATCTAAAAAACATTCATATGCGTTTAATATAGCCGCTGCTTTGGTCTAAAATTAAAACAAAAGCTATTTAGTTGCGAAGAAGCAAGAAAGAACTTCACACAAATGAAAATGCTGCTGTGCAGTCTCGACGTATCTCGTTGTGCCTGTGGCTATTTCAAAATATATCTATACGAATATCTAACATTTACTAGATACACACATACAGACACCACTACATACGTATACCAGATACAGCCGGGCTGTGTCCTGAGCAAGCATACGCCGTGTGGTACAAAGCACCAAGCACTGTAGTCCGTCAATGTATCTCACAGATACATGCGCATCTGTAGCAGCATGTTGTATCTGCAAAAGTAAGCACACCCCAATCCCCCTTCCCCCTTCCCACTTGCCCCTTCCCCCTTCCCCTTCCTCACTTGTGTAGCATCCATGTTCGCATTCACGTCCCGTTTCTGTTGTCTTATGTTGGATTTTTTCTCATCTCGAAAAATGTTTCAATTTGTCTATTTTTAGTCGCAAGTTTCTTTTTGTTTATTAGTTTTGTGCCTTTTAGCTGTGACTGTGTATGTGCCATGTGTATGTGTGTGTGCAGTATATATAGTTTATATATATATATATTTGTATAGCAGTGGGTCGCACTCGATTCGACTGATGTTTCTCTTTCTCTCTGCGCTCTGATTTAACGTCACAACTGAGGAATTCATCTACTACTGGATAGATACGCACACATTGTTTAGCTTTGTCTTTCATTTGCTTTTTTCTCCCACAATTGTTTTTGCTGCAAAGCTCAAGGTACTTATCTATCTATCTATCTGTCTATTTATCTAGATACATATGTACATTGTACATATGCTCTATTTAGTATATAAAGCATTTCGATCAGTTTAAGGAGCTAAGGTCAAAACATTTTGAAGCATAGGTGTCATAACTTATCGTATCTATAACCTATATCACATATCACAAATATTAACACATTTATATAAGCTACAGATGTATATAGTAACTTTTCATATAAAATTTAAAAAAATTATGGAATGGGATAAATGATAGAATTTATATGACAGATATTTGCGAATGACAACAGACAACACAATTGCAGAATGGAATATATTTTCTGTTTCTTTTTGACCATACGTTAAGATCGAGAATCTCGAATCAAAAATATCTTCGTAGAAATGAGAATCAGTATATGAATTACTCAACTATTTAGAGAAGCAATGCATATACGGCCATGGCTTAATCTTTATATTTGTACTACATTTAAATTTAAAAAAAAATATATAGTTTTTGATTAAAATTCACTTGAAGACGCCTGCAAATTCTGCACTCCTTAACCGATGTACAAAAGTTGTATACTTATATGAAAACAATTGAAAGTCGTAATAGTTTCCAAATGATTATACAAATAAACACATAAAACCATAAAGTGTCTACTAAAGCGCTGATTTCCAATAGTATTTTTAAGCACTAGGGCTTAAAGATTTCACATACACAAAAATCTTAAATGGTTAAATTGCATTACTTGTTTCTGAACGGATTTCAACAAAAAAAACTACTGTTTTGCGTTTCAACTTTTTAGAAATGTATTGCTCGAAAAGAAAAATATTTCTAAAATATAAAAAAATTCCACATATTTGGGGCTGTTTCTCTTAAGAAATTTAGATATGGCCAAGCAACTGTTTTATGTTTGAGTGTTTTTACGCACAAGCCATAAACCATTGTAAACAATACGTTTTGGTAATTAAACGCGTAAATCGTGATTAACCCGTATCAAAGGCAAGCGCAGAGAAGGCCATAATTCCAGGCGTTACTACACATGTTTTTGATACGCCGATTTGTGTACTCACAGTTGCAGTTTTTGTCTATATAACTGCTATATCTCTGGGAGTAACATCCCTTATCGGGTATTCTGCCATGGCGAGTAAATCAATATTAGCTTATCAATGACCAACTGTGTGAAATTGTGCAGGCCGTCAAAAACAAAAAAAAAACAGGTATTGCGGATATATTGCAGAAAAGATATTGACTTTCACTTGGTTTTTACTCTTCTGTGCGTGTCGACCGCCGATTTCCAATATCCGATTATTCAAAATGGGCTACTGGGGCGAGCTGAGAGCCTGGGTGTTGCGAGATCCTGCGAAACTTATACGCTACCTTGTCCTATTCGTGTGCAGCATCATTGTGATTGTGCAGCTATACGAGTGCTTCTCCAAGCTTACGGATCCACCCATATCGACGCATTCCTATTACAATGTGAATCAGACTATTGAAATGCCAGCAATTACTCTTTGTCGAGAACCTCCCTATCGGGCTGAAGTTTTATCAGTGAGTTTTTGTGAAAATTACCATATAGGGAAAATTATACGCAAGATGTGTTTCTAACTCGAAAAAACCTGTAATTTATGTTTATAAAAAGTTTAATTTAATTTATTTCTATACTCAGAAAAAATCACGGCCATTGTTAGAAATAATTTCTTATGTTTTCGCTTATGTGGTAGTGTTTGATTTCATAATGTTGCTTGCAGAATCTATCGCGAGGCAATTGTCCCCATCCCAAATTTGCCACCTGCTGGCAGAACTATCCCTATGATGTACTGCCTCTCGACGAGTTCTTTGAAAGAAGTACCTATGAATTTAACGAGACATTTTTCAGCTACGGGTTAGATGGCAAAGAGAGTAAGTGATACTTGAAATAGATAGACAAATTTTTGCATACATGTTGCTAACATCAAATTAAAGATTACAAATTTGGCAAGACTATATTACGGATTCCACTTCACAGATGTCGAGATCGATAGCAGCTTGCACTTTAATATGGGTCGTTGCTATACGGTGCGTCCCTTAAAGAGCATGAACCGTGTCTCCAAGCCGGTGGGTTACTCCTTAATGATGGAGCACGATATGATAGCATCGACGAGCGATGTGGATTACCTAGCCGGAGTGGGTTGGCACATTTTCATACACGACAAACGCGAGAACTTTACGGGTGAGTTGGAATTACTTTAGCTATGGCTTATGGAGCACCAAATGTAATCCCTTTCCATAGAGATAAACATGAAGGGTTCGGGTCGCGTGGAATATGTATTTGCGAGCATCAATGAAGAGCTCGAGATTAAGTTGCAGACTCAGTTCTTCTCGAATGTGGAGACGCGCATGGAGTCATGCTCCCGCCAGGAGGGCTACAGCGATCTCAAAGTATAAGCAATCTGATGTATATACTATTTTTCTAAATCCAGCTAATTATTTAGTGTGGCGAGATATGCATTTGGCAGGATGTGGCTGATGATGTCAACTGCTCGGGTCCCTGGATGCCGGATATCAATCACGAGCCCTGCAACAACAATGAGTCCATGCGCGATCTCGTTCTAAACTACAAAATGTAAGCCAATTGCTCAGTTATCATAGTTATCTAAATCTATATCACGGCATTTTACAGGGTATACGAGAGCGTTGATGACTACGAGTGTGATTGTCTGCAGCCCTGCGAGTCTCGCATTTATACGACATACATACAAAGTCGGAAAGAATTTGTACAGCCGGAACCACGCACTCTGCTCTATATATATTATACGACCAAGCTGATATCGGTATATATAGTTAAATAATGTATACTAAGTTCCCAGATAGGATAGGGATTATATGGGATTTATCCAATGAGACCCGACATTTTTATAAATATTTTCCATCAAATTAAAAAAAATGTAAAAACGTTCCCACATTCTTCTTTATGCTATATATACCCAAAGATATCTTATAGCATAAATATTAAATTTCATTTGTCATTCCGTTTCAGCAGATGATTGAAGAGCGTCCCAGCTACGACACTACGCAGTTTATAGCTGATGTGGGTGGTTCCCTGGGCTTTCTGCTGGGTCTCTCAGTGCTGGGCATCATTGGCATCTTGGAGCATGTAATTAGTATTCGAAATATTTCAATTTATTAGCTATAGTAATTTTGAACTAATCTTTCAGTTGACTTTGTTCTTTTGCGGCGATTGCATTCGGAGACTGCAGCTGAAGAATGAGAAGCACAATAGTACCGAAAGTCCAGAGGATACAGAATCACACACCACCGACGAGACGGTGGACATCACCAACGTTTACACAGTGGAAGGGGCGGACTTGGACAAATATTAGACAGCCAGCTGGCTTGGCTTGTAGTTTTCATCCAAATAAAATTATTCAACCTATAAAGGTATAATTTTTTGGTTTAAATTTAAAGATAATAATAATATGACAGACTCTCGTAGACCGGAGTCAATTTATTTGTTTTATAAACTACTTGACTATTTGTATAATGGATGAGTTTGGAACGGATATCTTGTTAAAGAAAATATATATTTAGTAGTCAAAACAGTTGTTCAAATAACTAGTAACTAATTTTACTAGTGATCGTTCCTATCTCAGTTATATAATAAAGTGATTCGCTCAAGATGTCTCCGACATATTTACTATCAAGATGGCTTTTAAACTGAGGACTAATTTGAATATACGCAGACGGAAATATGGACAGACGACCGGACTATATCGGCTATATCGTCTCTGTTAGTTATGGGGATCAAAAACATATATATTTGATGGAGTCGGTGAAGTCTCTTTCAATGTGTTATAAAATTATAACACCCTCTGCAAGGGTAGACAAATTGTGAGTGAAACATATTTTATTATTATTCTTACATTTAATCAAAGAATCAAAATTTTTCCGTGAAATTTATGAAAGTTATTTTAGCTTAAAAATAATACTTGTATACAATTGAATTCCTTGTTTGTGGTATGAAATGTAAATAAAATTCAGATTTAATGACAATTCATATGGAGTTCAATTAAAATTCAAGAAATTAGGAAACTACATTTACATTGGTGTTGTATGTACAAAAGGCTAGACCTTAAAGCAGCCAGGAGATAGCTGATCCCAGCAGCAGGACTCTCAAGCTTAAAGACCACGCAGCCCAACCAGAAATGGAACCGGAACCGGAGCTGGGAGTCGAGCTGGAATCCGAACTCTTAAAACCAATATTCGTTTTGACAACCTCGCCCAGTTTACTAATTAGCTCGGGCAGTTTCTTGGGCGGCTCACAGGATGTCCGCTCAATGGCATCTTTCACGCTGGCAGAGAGTATGCGGAAATTGATGCTGCCCCCATAGAGCTCATCGTAGATGAAGCTCTGCAGCTGATTGGAGAGCACCCAAAGGCGTCGCTTATCATCCACCTTGACATCGCTTGGAAAGATTAACATGTTATCACTCGCATATACCCTATCCTGCATCCTGTAGTTGTTTGTCGTTTGCCAGCAGCCCAAGGCATTCTGATTGGGCAGAGCATAGAAGAGCACACCAGTCACCGGGTCCAGACATTGGGCACCCGCCTGAGCATCCGTGCCACGTGAGCCCAAAATCTTGAATTCCCTAAAAATGTCACCCGAAGTCGCAAGTGTTTTATTCCGCAAAACGGTGGTATTCACGGAGAACTCCATGGTGGAGGTTAGTGGATGAAAGTAGAGTGTGGCAGAGCCATCCATTTGTGGCTTGGACAAGGCCAATCCATAAACGCCATCGTCCCACTGGAACTCAATGCCATTGATGCTAAAATTGCCGGCCAGCGGATCGGGATGGAAGAAATGATGCTGGACACGCCACGATTCCTGATCCCGCCACGAGTAGACAACCAGACCGGGACTGCCCAAGTCTGCCATATACGCATACGTATTCTCACAGTCGCCATCCTCCACAGCCAGGTTGGCAAAGAATGAGCTCTGCTTACTCTGACCAGCGGGCAGAATGTAACGACGCAAAAGATCATCATTGTGGATATCATAGACCAGCAATTGAGCAGTTCCATAGAGTTTCGTGTGCTCCAGCACGCCTGAAATACGCGAATCGAGCACCCAAAGACGACCGCATTGATCGGCCTTCACCCGGAAAGGTGAGACAAGTTCCGGCTCCGTATCATTCAGATTGTGAGCCACCCAGCTGGGGAACGGCGTCAGCGCGGGCATCTTCGTTGATTTGTCTGGGAACAAAACAAATGTTTATACAAATGAGTACGCTAATTGGCTTTAGTGACAAATCAAGGTGAATGATCCACAAAGTGTTTGTGCATTTGACATGAATTGTTTTGGGTTATTTGCACTGGCTGCTGATTCTCAATCGAGTGAGATTGATTTATACGGCAAGTTTACCAGCTGAACAACAGCTTTGTTACGCATTCACACATATGTACGAGTATATGGAGTGCAATTAACGGACAACTGGTAATACCCTATAAACATGAGTGTGACTTAAGAGGGTATCATTTGCAAGTAAGTTCCAAGGTCATAGAAAATAAACAGACTGATTTGTGTCCGTTCTTCCAATAAGCAATCAATTAAAAATATTTTAAAAAAATATGTTCTTAATACGTTTTTAATGGGATATAAATCTGAAGGATTTTGGTCGCAATCAATCTAGTTAAAGCTACACAAGATCGAAACTTTACAATGCGCCAGAAAAATTAATTTTTCCTGCCAAATGTTTACATATCTGCAAGCAGATGGATTCGCAATTTATATTTAGTTTTCTATGCAAACAGATATGGACGTAAATACGTATCTAAAACATTTGAACATATTTACAATATCCACCAGCCATGTATTTATACACTGAATCCGTTAGAAATGGGTAAAAAGAGTATAATGATTTTGTGAAAATATTGTAAGCAGAAGAAAGCATCTCCTGAATATTTTTTAATCTTTTACTTTTGTGACTGCAATAAGAAATAGATATACGAAATAGGTGTAATTTGGCAAGAAAACAAGAATATATTTAACAGCTTGATTGAGAGTATTTCGTAGTCGACTTCACTCGACTGCAGCATTCTAAATGTTTTCCTTTATATACTTTCGCAGCACTTTCAATGTGTTTATTTGACTGCCAAGTGTTTCTGCTGTGTTTAACAGCTTATTAATTACGCAAGCGAGCGAAAATGTGGGCGATGAGCAATTCCACTGCTGAAGACTAAGAGTATTGTATTGTCTAGAGTCTAGACGAACAGAATGCATATCTATCAGATATCAATCTGACCGTAACAAGTCAAAAGCACTCACATTTCCCACGTGTCCAGACAATGCAACTGCTGAGAGCGATTCTTGGGCATTCAGCATAGACAAACCTCATTTTAAATTGCATGTAAAATGACAATTTGTGCGCTTACCATTTAGATCAAGGTAGGCCAACGAGGCTGGCACTCCGCTACGCCACCTGGGCAGAGTGATGAACAACCGATGGCGATAGGCCTCCAAACCGAAGGGTATCACCGAAGTCGGCTTGAAGGCGCCCTGCTCGATGGCCGTCCAACGCTGATCGGGATTATCGTATTTGAAATCCATTTCACGCCATTCATATTCCACACGCAAATTGTCTTTGCCGGCTGCCACGCCCACAATTAGCAGCAGCGCTACAGTCGCAGCCCATCTGGTCATCATATTCTAACTTGTCGTTAGCTGCAAAAATAAATTAATTACAGACCATGAATTGATTAAGTGATTTCAGACAACGGTAGGTAGTTGTTTTGAACCGCTTCCGTTTGGTGACCTTCGCTTAACCATAAAGTAAATAAAACCCAAACCAGATCAACGCAAATTGCTCTTGACACACGTCACAAACTCGACTTGAGAACCGAAACTGAGACCGCTCCTCCGGTTAACCGAAAAAAATGGCATTTTGAAAGTTGTCGGCGCCGTTTGCCGCTCTCAGTTTGCAGCTGCTTAAGTGGCCAAAATCGAAACTTGAATACCAATAGACAAAAGTGACTCTAAGATGCTGTCAGAGCAGCGGTTAAAAAATCTCGGATAATATGTATAATTGTCTTTGAGTAATTAGTTTCCCTTTGGTTTACTCCTATTTACTGTTACAACTTACTAATTCAAAGTAATTGATGTTATTATTAGATCTACGTCTAAGATATCTTTTATACTATTCGAGTTACTCAGACCTAAAAATGTCAGTTCAAGTCGGAAAACAGTTTGCTTTTATTTCTAACAATTGGGTCAAATCTCAGATCTGCAGTCAGGGCCATTAACAAACTCACAGTGAGTAATGTGTGTCTGTTCATCACTCGAATCACAAGGCTTGCTCTTGTGCCCCAAGTCATGTAAAATCTCTAATATATATTTAACTTATGATCCGAACATTCTGGTCAGGTTTGTATGTATATATATATATATATATATATATATATATATATATATATATGTATATATTCCTTTTTTTATAATTTATAACAAGCATTTTTGCGGGCTTTGTTTTATGGCCTATTCGTTTGTGTGTGTTTTTTTTTGTGGGCTTTTGCTTTCCGCACGGATTCGGATCGGTATTTGATAGATGCTAAATTTAATGGCTGATATTTAATGTTTTCAAAATTAGCTACGTATTAAGCTAAACCGCCTGACTAATTGTAATATCTCTGTTTGAAGCTCTTTCAATTAGTCACCAGCGGCCTTTAACTTATCACGTTTGGTTGGTCTTTTTGGCTCTTCAAGCTCTTTCTACCTGAGCAAGACACAAACCCAAACCAACCCACAGTTTGAAGTAAAGGCGTCAGTGTGCGTGTTTTTTTTTTTGGGCGTGGCAGCCAGTGTTATGCAATCATTTGTCACTCGACTGCAAGTTTGTGTCTTAAGTCTTTTGTTTGGCCTGCAGTTCGAATATTACGTTTTAACCATCGTTTAACTAGTTTTGGCTAACGCTTTCAGCTTCAACACATGTAACTTATACACACACACACACACACACACCTACAAAATGTCAAGGAATCCCAAAATAAAACAACCGACGGCAACGAAGCTCAAAACGAAACTAAAAGTCAAGCTCAAAATGCTTACCAACAAAATTGAAAAAAGAAACCAAAAAAAGCCAACACGAGCAATGCCGACTAATGCCGAACAATGCTGAAAGCTGAAGCTGTGTGTGCGTCGCATTTTGAATTGCAGTGAACTTGAATTAGTCATTCCATCAAATTTACATATTATTCTCAATTACTGTGACCAATATACATAGTTCCATTACAATTTAATTGTGTGCAATTTCTCGTAGTAATCCCACAACAAACTTTGATAATTTCGTACAGATATCGGCCCTGCAGCAGACAAGCCCCTGAAACTAGTCCCACACGATTGCTTATAAATGCTAAGCCTATCAGCTTTAGGCATTTTACAGCCTACCTGCCGCCGTGTTGGGTATGGAGCAGCCCATGCGTCAAACGGCTTGGTTGGGCTTTTTGGGTTTTTTGCTGTTGAACTGGTTCTCTCGATTGCTCACAGTCATGTTGAGCGTTTCCATCGGAGATTGTTTACCTACGTGAATTGTTCTCGAATAGTTAGACTCTGATGAAGATTCAGTCATACTGCAGACGACAGAATATTCTAATAAGCTGTACATTTTGCAACAAACCCGTTCAAAGCGACACTTAAAACCCAGATTCTGATTCCAGATACACAATCACATCATTTAGTTTAAAGAACCAATAAAACATTTCTTTCGATATAGTATATTTTATTTATTAAAATTCAATAAATTAATTTAAAAAGAAGAGAACAATCAAAACATTAAACTAGAAATATTATCAGTATACGATTGATTTTTGTTTTTTTTTTCGTTTAAAAGAATTTAAACAATTGCTTATATAACTTTTTGTTGTTGTTTGTAATTATGCTTAAAGTATGTTATGTGTTTATTAATTTAATAGTACTTTTTTTGTTTTTTTTTTGATAGAAACATTTTGTGTACAAACGCTAAATGTAGTTTTTTGTTTTTTTTTCTTTACCCATTTACAACATTAAAAACTTTTAACATACACATTGTGTTTTTTTTGTTTTTTTTTTTTGATTTTATGCCATTGCACTAAATATTAATTGCATTAGCTAAGTATTTGTGTAATTAATTGTTTATCGATTGTTATTAGCAAATATTTAAAACAATGTCAAAAAGAATACAAAAATTCGCTTAATATTTCAAGGCATTAGTTAATAATTGCAACAAAAAAATAAAAACTAAAACGATCCAAGCATGTAGAAACCGTATTCATTTATGTGTTATTATATATGGATGTTTATAAAGAATAGCGATTCCTTGAATTCGAAAGAGGAGTTGGGGGAGCGGCGCACAAAAATCATCTTTGGCAAAGGTTAAAGCTAGACTGGTTGATTGTTGAATGCCGCACCGATACTCTTTAACGTATTTTTGTCGAAATCGAAATCGTTATCGATATCTCAAAATGGGGAAACGAATTTGCAAAAGCGGCTCGCAATGAAATAGCAAATTGAAAAATAAATTTAGTCACAATTAACACTAAAACACAACGTAAACAAACTTCTTTTTATGCGCCTTTGATGCTTAACACCTTCCGGTGTCCATGTATGTGTGTGTGAATAAATGAATGAATGCATGAATGAGTGAGTGAGTGTAGAGTGGAGCGTATAGAGAGAGTACACAAGTAATTAGACTCGCGAGACAAGGACCGAAAAGTCCAACAGTTGCTTTTGACAACTGTGATGTGCTTTTTTTTCTAAAATGGACGGGGCAGATAGTGTTGGGGGTTATAGGGTAAACAGCGGCAGCACATCGCCTGCGTCCCGGACGGGGGGTGGTGGGGGGGAGGTTTAGGATATGGGCGGACATGCAAATTGAGTTCTACTTTCGACTCGATACAATATTCCATAAATTTGAGAGAGAGAGACAGAGAGAGAGAGAGATGGGACGCAGGGAACTTTTCGCTCAGCAAAATTAATGTGACACGCTTTCAACTGGACGGAGAACAGACAGTTTTCTTGTCCAGCTACTCGCGTGTCGCCCAGCGCTGGGACAGACATTGATGGCTCGTCGTACATACAAATATAGATGTATATAAATTGTATATATAAAAAAAAATCAAAAACACACACCTATTAATCGGTTTTTGTACTTGCTTCAAAACAACGCGTGCAGCTTACAGTTAGTTATTGTATATGGTATAAATAGTTTGCATTGTTTACAGTTATCAAAAAGAAAAAATAAATTTATATAGTTCAGACTTGTGAAGTATGACTGTCACCAATATATAGATAAAGAGTACACAAAAAACAGTGATTGCCAGAAAACTAAAACATTTAATATAATAAATTCGCTTTGTCGAAATCGATCAATAAAAAATCAATGTTGTCTTAAAATACATCAATAAATAACAATTGAAATAAAAAATGTATGTAATGTAAAATTTACAAACAATAATAATTGCTTTTAATTCTAGCTTGATTACCCAATAATTAAATCTTTCAATACAATAATTTATCAATAATATTGCACCACAAAATTGTAGTTTGAAATATTTCCAATTAAAACAAAAAACAATTGAAATCAAAAATGCAACGTTTACATTTACAACATAAATTATTTATTCATTTTAGTTTCCGAGCAATCACTGTGTAATGCAAAATCAACTAACTATCTATTTACTAAAAAGAAAAACGTTTACAAAACGCGGCCATCATAAAATATGTAAATATGACTTGGACAAATGTTTATTTTTACATAGGAGCTGTTTGTGTTTGTGAGTGTCAAGTATTACTTAACTAGAAGTTAATGGGTACATTATGTGCACGTGTGTGTGTGTTTGTGTGTGTGTTAAGCCACCAATACAATATAATAGATACGAACTGTGTCTGTCCCGCATTGAGGTACACTCGTCTGAAGCACGCCGTTCTAACATCGCATAACACCCAGCTGGGCCCCGCGCTGGGGGAAGAAGAAGAATCGGGGGCACAGGGGCATTCGTAGACCGATGCGGCGAATTTGCCAGACCCGAGTGTCCAACATCAATTTTGCGCTAATCTTGGCCGGGTGGCTACCGGTACAAGTGTTACCATCATTTTTACCCAGCCAGTTTTTTTTCACTTGTCTTTGCATATGGTTTTTATACTATATATGGTTACAGTACATATAGAACATTTGATTTGTATATAGGTAATTTGATATATATGATAGATGAGTTACACATACGAGGATTACTGTGTGTGTGTGTGTGTGTGTGTATCTGGGTGTGGGTGTGGCATTTGTTAGTTGGGTGCTAAAATTTGACTAGCCTAGGCTACGCTGGATTCGCAAAAGGATTATTTTTTTGAGTTTGAGACCAGGTCCTAAAATCATGCCAAAAACTCTTTGCTATATATATACTAAAGCAAAAAACTACCCTTCAATCTACAAAACAATGAATTGAGTGAACAACTTATAAGCTAGAGTACTAGTTAAAAATACATATATACTATATATAATTAGATTATTGGGCCTGCGAGCCTGAGACTGATTGTGTTAAAATGTACTTTGTGGTTGTTGCTAGGAAGCAAAAGTACTTTAGGTTTTTCGGTTTTTTTTTTTTAACCAATGGAAGAGCGACGCTACAAGGAACTAACTATAGATTTTTGATATAGAAAAGCATAAGTTTGAATGTACTTACTAACAATGTGCGGTGAATTATTTAACTGGGAAACGTTGTCTAACTAGTAATTATATGGATGAGTTTATTGTTGTTTGTTGTTTGTTTTAGTACGATACCATAACCAAGACAAAAGAAATTATTTAAAATATATATAGTATGTAATGTATGATAATAATAAAAAGAAAATGATGTAGATACCTGATTGCGGGTTGCGCGCATCGACTTTATCTTTTCGATAAGAAAAAAACAAATATCATATAAAAATTTGGTTGGGAAAACTTACGAGTACTTTGTTTTCGTCAGCTTCTAAATCGAACGAGTAACGAGGATAACGAGTAACGAGTAAATGAAAGACGACGCATTTTTTGTTGTTTGCGAAAGAGTTGGATGTTGGGGGAGAACTGGGGGGAGGGGCACATGAGAAGTAGTACATAAATGCAGTTATAGGCTACATATATAGAATATTCAGATTGTATAACAGCATATCTATAACAGTCTGTTGTGGAGCATTGAACATGGACAATTATTGAACTAAAAAGCTACGCACATTTGAATACAAAATTCGCACAATAATACAATAGATATATATATGTGTGTTGTGGTACAATATATTTGCCCGATTCTTACCCGTACAGCGTACAGTTTCGTTTCTTTTCTGAGAATAGAGACATGGCAAAAAGGAGAGAGATTGAGTGAGTTGAGACCGTTTGACAACGTACATACGTGTTTCGTTTTTTTTTCTTTTTTTGTATCTATTGTTTTGTTGTTGTTGTGTTTTTGTTGGTTAGAATATTGGACGGGGCGTAGTTAATGTTCGTGCCCCAGAGCTCTAAATGAAACTAAAACAAAAATATATATTTATATATATTGTGTATATATATAAAAAATAAAAAAATTAATTAAAGAAAAAAATGGTAAACAAAGAAAGATTTTTTGTTGTATTATTATTAGTTAGTTAAGTATTATTGGTATTATACAAATACAGTTATTAGTTTACATAACTAGGGAGTGAGTAATATATATAGAGAGATAAATGTAGAGAAAGAGAGAGAGAGAGAGAGAGATCTAGACGCTACAGCAACAGTACAGCAAAGAGAACCGCGTGCCAGCAAAGAGAGCGCCAGATGAGAAGCGATGCGTTTAGCACACAGAACACAGAATGGTGTTGTTGTTACTCTTTTACAGTGTTGTATAGTGGTGTTAAGGAGCATGTATTTATGTTATGCAAGAAGGCAAAACGACTGTGCACATACCAAGAACAAAATAAGGGGGAAAAAAACCAAAAAAGATAGTCAAAACACATGAGATTAGAATGAAAGTCAAGATCAATTTTTAGGTCAACAAGTTAAAGGTGCATAGAAATCAACATTGAGATACGCGTATATATATATATAAATATATATACATAGTGAGTGTGTGTGGGTGTGTATAAAATGTGAGTGTGTTTGTGTGTGTGTGTGTGTGTGTGTGTGTTTCAAAACTGTTATACATTGAAAAATAACTTTGAAATTGCTTAGCTTTGAGTATGTAAACTTGCTTGCAGAGTTGTGATTGCTTTTTCGGTTTTGCACTTTTTCTTGTTGTTGTTTGTTGTAGGTTGCTGTTGTTGTTGTTCTTGTTGTTGTTGGTAACCGCTACTCCTCCAATCAATCAATCGTGAAACAGCAACGGCAACGGCAACCCCATCAGCGATGCCTGTTGCGCTGCATGTGCCACCTGCGGATGCGAATGCGGATGTGGATGCGGCGGATGCAGTGCAGTCGGCAGCGGCGTTCGCTGAAACTGTCGCGCATGCTGTGGATGCGTCTGCGTTGGCGCCTGCAACAGTCCCGGCGCACCGGGTATGCATCATCTAAATCGCGGCTGCATCATCTGCAACATATTCGGATGACCCGGCAACATGACACCCATGCCTGGCATTGGCATCGCACCAGCAGGCAAACCAGGCAACCCAATCGCTTGCATCGGCATCAAACCTGCAGATGAAACGATAAATGAAAATGTAAAGAGATTTCCTAGACATATTTCCATTGATTCACTGACCTGCCGGCATGCCTGGTATATGGCCGGGACGCAGCATATTGCCGCCAATGAGAGCACCATGTGGTCCGATGGCAACGGTTCCGGGCCGCAGCTGCATCGGCTGCATCAGTTGCATGTGGCCGGGCATTTGCATCTGAGCCGACGAGAGAACAAGAAGAGCATGGAAGAGAGGAAGGATTAAACGTATTAGTTGCATTCTGTTAGCTATGATTTATACAAGTGTGTGTATAGTGTGTGTGTGTGTGTGTCTGTGTGTGTGTGTGTGTATATATCGAAGCCATTGTATACAAAATTAGCTAAGTTGTTATTAATTACGTTTTTTGTATTTTTTTTGTTGGTTTTTTTTTCTTATTTGTATTAAGAATATATTAATAATAAGTTGGTTTTTGCGTACTTATTCTTTAAATGAATATAATATATTTATTTGTTGTTTTGTTGTGGGTGGATGTATATGTGTTTGTGTATTCTTGTCGAAACTTTTGCATCGCATTACAATGTTACAATGAGATGTATATCTATATATATAAATATATATTTATATACATATATATATATATATATATATATATATATATATATATTAAAAGACAGAGAGAGAGAGAGAAAGAGAAACAGATAAAGAGAGCAACTTTTATCTGTTCTTTTGTGGCAAACTTGTTTTTTGCTTTATGTTTTCTTTATATATATACAAAACTATCAAGAATAAAATGAATATAAATAAATATATATATATATTTAAATTAAATGTAGATATTATGGTAGAAAATTAAATTGTTTGGTTAAAAAAGAAACGTACTTACAATTCGGAAACTGAACTGACGACGATGAGGGATGGGGGGCACAGATCGTTGCGATACGATCTCGACCTTAAAACACTTTAGCAAACAGTTCTTAAGATTTTCTTAACATTTTCTTGGTTTTTGTTTTGTTTTTTTTTTTGTAATAACGAATAAGCAACTTAAGAAACAAATTATAATAATGATAATAGTTATACATATTTGTCTTGAGTTAACAAATTCAAAAAAGGTTTACTAACCAGGCAGGCAACGTAAGTCGAGTTCAAGTTCCAATACTTTATTTTTTTTTATTGTTTTTTTAGTTCAAAATAGTTGTATGTTGTATACTTAGCTATGGTATGGTTGGTGGGCGTGGTCGCCATGAGGCGTTTCATAAGTATAGCTGTGTAATGCTGTTAGTAGTGCTTATTGAATAGAGCTGAAAAACTATCAATAACCAATCAATATTTTGAAACAACAACTACTTTAATTTCGAGTAGAAAAAATTATGTTTGGGTTCGATCTGGATTAAAATAGTTTTCAGACTGGATTTTTAAAGTGAACATCTCAAAAAGAAATATAGAAAATATATTAATAATGGTTATCGAATTATCGAGTGTTTTCAGCTCTTTTATAGGACAGTTAGAGAGAGGCGAGCGGAGAATGGGTGTGTATTGGCTTTTACATTTAGAATGAGACTAATTATTCGAAAAAAGTCGAAAATCACGCCACCAAAACCAAGTGGGAACATTGTGTGTTGTACTATAATTTAAGCGCAGATGGTACCAGCTCTCGAGGTATGTGTAATAACTAAGTGTTAGTCGAGATGAGATGAGATGTATATATATATATATATATTTATGGTATGTATAGCGAGGCGAGAGACAATGAGAAAGAGTTTGAGATGCGTTGGAGAGTTGAATGCTGAATGTTGGATGTAACATAAATATGATAAGGAAAAAAGTGTGTGTTTAGAATAATACGTATTACAATTTACAGATCCAAAAAACATTTAGATTAAATAGATTTGTTATGTTGTGTCGAATTTGTGTTTGTGTGTGTGTGGGTGTGTGTTCATTGAGAGATATCAACAGTCATATACATATAAATATATATATTTATTATATATAGTAGTCAATGCTGTGTGTAGTTTTTGTGTGGATATGAATTAATCAATCAACCAACCAATCAATCAATCAATCAATCATTAACCAACCAACGCAGCAACCATTACGACAAGTTCAAAGTAATTTTAAGTAGTAGTAATTAATTATACAAAATGTACTTACATGGCTTGCATTACGTTACGTTACGCTTACGTTGACGTTTAACGTTAATGTGCTTTGCAAGGCAGTAGGTACTACTATGGAACTTTTTCTTTGCATTACCATTTATCACTATATATATTGTATATCAAAATCGATGGAATCAGTTTTGGGATCAGGTAGTAGTTGTTTTTTTTTTTTGGGATTAGGTACGTGGATAAATATGTAAAAATGTAGGTATGCAATGCTTGCGTGTGGAGGGAGAGCGGGGGGCTTTTGGGGGGAGGAGGAGCTTGCTTAGACAACTACGAGTAATACTTGCATAGTAGGTACAGTAATGTACGAGTACGTTTACGAGTATTATGTATACATATCATATTATAATGGAATTTTTCAATTTACTTATCTTTCGTAATTCGCATTTTGGGCTACTTTCTTGTTTTGTTCGTTATTTATATTTTTTTTTTTTTATAATATGGAAAGTGAAGTGTACAAAAATACATACTGTAGTATAGAACTGTTTGTCGGCCCTGCAACTGGCATTTTGTTTATCAACACTCAACTGTATTGCACTGCAATTGTAATGTTAACTTTTAATTTTGTTACTGCAACAATAGATTCTGTTCAAATTTTGATTTAGGTTTGTTGTTTTTTATTTAGATTAATTAATATGCTTATAGAGGTGATCACTGTGCTAGAGCTGGTCTAGTTTTTAATATGTATATGTATGTGGGATAGGCGGAATACTTAAGAGGTACATGTTAATTAGGCCCAAATATCCTAAATGGTTTGTATACGAAGAAAACTAGACGCCAAAAATAAGAGCAACTCCAAATTATTTTAAGATATTTGTAAAAAAAATTTTTATTATCGTATGACTTTGGTTTTGCCTGACAAAATAGATAATAGAAATAGTAATTTATATTGCCTTGAGATATATGGAAGTTTTTCAATAAAATACTTAAAGATAATCACTTTAATTTATAGAAATCACAGAATCATAGAAATTGTTCGACAATCAGAATATTTTCAGTAATTTTATACGATTTTCGAAAATGTCCATAAGAATTACGAAATTACCTTTTTCAAGATAAAAAATCAGGAAATGTTTTTATACAATAGATAATATGAAGTTTATAAGAAAAAGAAAACATATCTTTTTATAGAAATCAGACCGATTTTGTAAAATATATAAAATTAAGCCACGATCATAATTGGTGAGTTTTCAATCATTGCAAAATTTGTATAAACTATGGAAAGTTATTGTACAATATGCAAAATATTTATAGAACACAGAGTTATCTGGTTTTGTAAGAGGGAGAAATTGTTTTTATACAAGAGAGATATTTATAACACAGTTATCATATGCATATTTAATCAGAAATTCGATATTATTGAGATTTCCTGTCGCCTAGCTTTCCAGCGTATACAACACTTAATGAAACTATAGTTTTGAATGACTGCTAAGCTGCAAATATGCCTGAGCATTATAATAATGAATGAGGAAGTGAACTCTGATGATGTGATAAGCGCTAAACTGGAAATACACAAAAATAAAAGAATAGATAAAGACTATAGCTATGCTAGCGCCTATAGCCCCAAAACATTCTGAATGATTGGATAAATCATATTGCACACGTTATACATATATATAAATATTCTATAACGATGTTGTGAGAATCGAGAATAACTTTTTAGTCAAGGTTGGAAAAGAGAGAGATGTTGTCGTTGTTGGCGGCAGCGGCGAGCGCTGTGCAAGCAGCACTTGGCCAAGTTTAACACTTACCATGCCCAGGCCAGCGGCAGCAGCCGCCGCAGCAGCTGCGCCCGGATTGCCCTGTTGACGCACCGCCTGCAAACGTTGCATCATCACAGCCCGATTCAGTTCCTCCAGTTGTTTGGCCTGCTGTTGCTGTTGTTGTTGCGCCTGTTGTTGCACCTGCTGTTGTTGTTGTTGGTGTTGTGCCTGTTGTTGTTGCGCCTGTTGCTGCTGTTGTTGGTGTTGCGCCTGCTGCTGTTGCTGGACAGCAACGGCTTGTGCCACCTGAGCGGCCTGCACCTGTGCCTGCATATGCTGGACATGGGCGGCCTGAACCTGAGCGACCTGTGCTGCCTGTGCGTGCGCCTGCGCCACGGCCACCAAAGCGGCGGTCTGTAAATAGAATTGGTTGTGGTAGTTGTTTTTCTTTTTTCTTTTTTGTTTTTCTCTTTTTTTTTTAGCAAGCAAACAAATTTTGGTTGGAGATTTGGCACTGAGCTTTCAGTCCATATCTTTTGCAATATATATATATATGCGAAATGCATCAGCTGCAGGTCGTCATCATTAAATTACATTTTGCTTTTGCGCTTTTGCTTAACTTAAGTAATGACTTGTTTGTCGTTTTGATAAAAATTGAAAGCCGCCGTTCAGTTTTGTTGCCATTAATTTGTTTGTTTAATTAAAAAAGTTGTACAGACATATATCATACTATATGCTAAAGTTTTAATCATTTGTTTTTTTTTTCTGTTTGTTTGTTTTGGGTTTTCTTTCATTTTTTCGTTTCTTTCCGTGTTCCATTGTCGGCTGTTCATCGAAATTGCAAATATAATTGAACCAAAATAAATGGTAAAGCCAATTTTTGAATAAAAAATTAAGAAAAAAACTATAGAATGTCCAGCGTGTGTGGTATAAAATGGAATTCTTAAAAATGCGAAACAAACGCATTCAACACACGACACAGTCTCGTTTCAAAATTGAATTGTTAAATCCGTAAATATTTTCTTTTTACGTATGTATGCAACTAACTTTAACTGTATATTGTTGTGTGTGTGTGTGTAGTGAGTGTGTGCAGTGCGTGTGGCATGTCTTTGTTTGTACAGGGGTCCGTGTCGTGGTGTAGTTTTGTGCGTCTGTCCGTCTGCTTCATTTATATTGACTATGGTTTCTATAACTATGATAAGAACTCACTTCCTGTGCCTTGGAGATCGCCGTGCTCACAGCGATTGCATTCGCAGCGGCCGCGGCCGCCGCAGCAGCCGAACTACTGCCCGTCGTCGTCGTCGTCAATGTCGGCGAGATGCCGGAGAGTGAGGGCGGTGGCGGCGTTGATGGCATCGATGAGGCAGCACTGCCACTGCTACCACCACCACCACCACCACCAACACCAGCTCCACCACCACTATTGCCGCCATTAGCACTAACATTATTGTGGCTGTTGATGATGCTCGAGCTGTTATTGCTGTTATTACTGCTGTTATTTTGTGGCTTTTGTAGTGCCGCTGCATTGGCGGCCCTTGCGGCAGCCAGTCGCATCTGATACTTTGGCTGGCGGGCACGCAACTCCTCTAAACTGGCATCCTCAGCGGGATGCATGATCTTTGTGGTAAGAGCGGTGGCAACGCTGCCATTGGCACCACCAACACCACCAGCTGCTGCATTATTCCCAGCCACATTTGGTGGTCGTCCCTGAGTATGTGGATCCAGTGCAGATGCGGGCGCAGCGTTTGACGCCGCACCTCCGCCGATGCCAGCATTATTGGTGGTTGGCGGCGCACTTATTGTGGCATTGCTGCAAACGAAATATATTAATTTGATGTGATCGCCACCCAAATAAAAGATTTCCCAACCCACCTATAAGCCGGAAACGTGGGTTTGTGCTGTGCCATCGCAGCGGCATGTTGCTGCTGTTGGTGCTGTTGATGTTGCTGGTGCTGTTGATGATGATGCACGGCTGCTGCGGCTGCTGCAGCTGAGGTTGTTGCCATTGCCGATGGGAATAACGGTCGTGGTGGCATCATGTGTGGCATCATTGGCATCGGATATGGAGGCAACGGCGGCATATGCTGCATCATGCCCATGCCATATTGGCCCAACATGTGAGGCGGCATCATATTTGGTGGCATCATCATCGGTGGCGGCACAGACATGGGATCTGTAAAGAAATTTGCAACTGTATATATATATCATAAATTATAGTTTCTGCTTAGAATTTCACTGTTCACAGTTAATCGTTTGTGAATACAGATATATAAAACATAAAATAATTTTTTGAACACCATTTCATAGCTTATACAAATTATACAAAAATAAGAACTTCAATTTCAAGATGCCTAGAAAAAGAGAATTCTTATTTTTTGTTATATAAGAAATAAGCTTTTGAAAATGTCTTTCTAATTGTTGCTGCTCACATTCAACTTTCTTCTTGGCGGCCGGTTCATCATCATCCGAATCGGATTTGCCGCCATTCTTTTGGCGCTCGTGATCCCGCAAATCCTCCGCCGGAATGCCGTCCATGCCGAAGATTTCGATCTCGATGTTGGAACGATTGGGCAGCGAATTTGGCACCTTGTCCACCGTCTCCTTGTGCACCTGCATACAGTGTATGGAGAGCCCTGGGCCTGTGTACAACTTTTTGTGGCATATATGACACTTGAAGTGTTTCGCCTTCTGGTGCTGCACCAGAATTTTCTCATCATCGAACTCACGATTACAGTACCTAAAGTTAGTTAGGGGTTAAGGAAAGATCAAAGTTGAGGAACGTGTTTTTTTTTTAACCATGCCGACAATTAAACAACAACACTCGACATTATGTAAAATGCGCACAGCCTTTTGTGTGCGTGTGTGTGTGGGTGTCTCTGCGCGTGTGTGTATGTGTGCGTTAGCAGATACAAATTTTAGCACACGTAAAATAAAGGCGGCGACAATGGCTGCAGAAGTTTTTTTGTATGGTTTGTTTTGGAAAAGGATACCAGCACCAGGGCTTTGAGGCCTTCTTCTTTTTGCGACCCATTTTATGAACTGCGCTTTAAACACTTGAGAAAGACAAGGCGTTTGGTTTAACAATAGAATTTTCGACTTTTTGTCGAGTAAAAAAAACAATTTTCAAGCGTCGTGTCGGTATCGGTATCGTGACAAAACAAAATGGAGTGTTCCCTAGTGGTGACACGCTATCGATATATGCATATATAGAATATCAATAGTTTGTCGGCCACTATATCGATAGTTTGGCTCATCGAACTTCTCAACAATAACTTTTTAACACAGTAATTTTAGTCATAATATTATTGTCTGTTTATTGATTTAATTATAAAAAAAAAGGTTCGACTTTTTTCATAACGATAGAACAATCGAAAATAATAACTATCGTTGTCAAAATCATCGACTGACGACAAGACGACGATATAGTCGATAGATGGCTACCACAACCGATAGACAAATATCGTCGATAGGTGGTTACCACTACCGAGAGTAAAAAATAGTCGATAGATGGCTAGCAAAACCGATAGACAAACATTGCGGTGTGCAGTTTAACAAAACCGGCAAACAAACTAACGAAATGGCTGATAAAAAGGTGAATTAAACGTTTATCATTAAAGTGAAATGGTAATTTAACTGATCATTGCTCGCTGCAGACAGGTGGCAACAACGATGGCAAAGAGAAGCGCCGCAAGGAGTCCATTTTGGATCTGTCCAAATATCTGGAGAAGCAAATACGCGTCAAATTTGCTGGAGGCCGCGAGGCGTCCGGAATACTAAAAGGCTACGATGCGCTGCTCAATCTAGTGTTGGACAACACCGTGGAGTATTTGCGTGACTCCGACGAGCCCTACAAGCTCACCGAGGATTCCACACGCAGTCTCGGCCTAGTTGTGTGTCGCGGCACTGCATTGGTCCTGATTTGTCCGCAGGACGGCGTCGAAAGCATTGCGAATCCTTTTATAACGCAGTAAATTGGCTAGGTTAAGGTAAAAAAGCAACATACGCATATAAACTCCCATTAATTGAAGATAATGTATAGTATACATATATATATATATATTATAAATACAATTTAAAACTAAACAATAGACTATTCTAGACCAAATTCGTTGCGTATCCAGGGATACTGGGCCGGGCACTCCATGCACGTGTAGAAAAATCGATCCTCCTGCAGCACCCGACTGCGCACCTTGCACACATTTGGCATCGGGCAGACCAGTTCATGCGGCTCCAGCTGTTTGGGCGGGCAGCGCCACGGCTCGAACTGATGCAGGCGATTGCTGGGCGTCGGTTGGCGCATCCATTGTATGGCCTGCTGATTGGTCACAAAATGCACATCCGGCAGCTTCTGCATATCATCCAAGAATTTCTGCAAAGATACACTTAAGATGCCATCCCTTAATCCCTTTACTTCCACTCACCAGAAAGGCATTCAGATAGTCGATTTTCTTGAACCACGTGGAGTGAAAATAGAGTCCATATGGCGCCCGATTGCTCAGATAGTGTCGCTTAAAGTTGTAGGTCAACATGCGATAGACATCATCGCCCGTCAAATGCGGTGGACAACTGTCGACCATGCCACAATTGTATTCCCCGGCGCCAGCCTCCAGCTGATTCATGACCAACTCCCAGATGCCTGGGTAACTGCGCGTCGGGCAATTCTGATTGGTACCCAGACAACTGTGCGGCATCTTAAAGTCTAGTGTGTAGGGCCAGAGTGGTGGATTCGAGTGTGGTGCAACCATCGATGCATCGTAGACAAAGCCAAATTCCTTCATCATCAGAAACTGCCGGTTCCAGCCCACACGCAGGAAGGGCACACGCATGCCCCGAATCTCATCCATGCGAACGCCCGCAAACTTATTGATGATGTTCGCCTGGCCAACCATCTCATCAAACCAATCCTCAATAGTGGCATTCTTGGACCACCACAACTCCGGCCCGCGATGACTGCAAATGAGAAGAAATAGATGAATAATAATCCAATCTTTTATGCCAGGCATGTCAATCTTACGTCACTGAATGGACGGCAATTTCGTGGCCATCGTTCCAGAGTTTCTGCACATACTGATAATTGGTGTACGGATGTGAGACATAGAAGCTACTGCGTATGGGACAACCATTGGGATTGCGTCGATTGGATGTGAACAGCACCTTGGAGAACAGTTCCCAATTCTCGTGATTGACAGCATCGTCGAAGGTCAACAGAATCATTTGTGGCACAGACTGTGCCAACAGATTGCCCGGTATTTGTGTGCCATCCTTCGAGCAGAAGCAGTGGGGCAACTGACACTTGCGTGGATCACAAGCGCCAGCTGCATTCGGATCGTGATCCACATCGCACCAGCCCTCATCGGAGCCATCGGGGCAGTCGACGGAGCCATCGCAAAAGTAGTCCTGTGGCAGACAGGTGCCATCGGCACAGCCCAGCTGCTGCTCATCCGCACAATCGGCCATCTCAAGAAGTGGTTTCGGTGTCGGCGTCTCTGCGCTGATGTCACAATTATCCACATTCGCCTTGAAGTCACAGATCTGACGTAGGACATCGAAGAGCAGACCCTCGGAGCACTTGAACTCAAAGACTTCACCATCCAGGCACAGGAAATACTTTGCGCACTCATTGTTCGTCCAAATCTTGTGCACCGCCCGATTTGGATTCCGATAGAAGCGTGCATCGTGCATGCAGGCGGCACCCGTTGTTGAGGTGGTTGAGCGCCTCGAACGACTGTGATTGGAAGCAGCAACCACACCTGCCACCCGCTCCGGTTTGGTGGCATTGTCTGTAAAGCAGGTCGTCGTTGTGTGTGAGATAGCTTCATATACGAGTATATTTATGTATCTGTACATTTGTAGCATGTGTGTATGAAGTGTAGCGTAGTCGAGTAATTACGGGCAAAAAAAAACTAATTAATACATTGACCCAAAAACCTGCAGCGCTCACGTCCACAATTGGGGTTTGTTTAACTCTTGCGGCAATAATCTTGGCCAGCGATTTGATCACGCCGGCATTTGTTGTCAGTTGAGGCGAAAGGGGTTTATTTGTATACAGCATATTTAGCGTTACTACCAAATTTAAGCAAGATTTCCAAACTCAAGATTGTAGGCTCAAATATAAACAAATATATTTTTACAGTAGGCATTTTGTCTTTTAAATTAATTAATATTTTTGCATTTGTCAGTCGATGTGAAGTGGCTTAGTCTTATATAGCTAAGCTGCCAAGTTTAAGCTAGACTTAAGCATTTTTTCCTAGGAAGTTTATATTGTGTAGCTAAACTGGTAAGTTTGAATATGATTTTCAGCTTTAGAATTATGGTTTAATATATGATATATTGCCGATTACACAACAAACAAATATATATATATTTAAGGAAACTAATTTGAAATGCTTTTATTTACACATTCTGCTGTTTTTAATGTGGTTTAATAATACTCGATTATCTGATCGTATTTCCTCAAATTTTCAGCTTTAACGTTGTAGTACAAAATATAATATTAAACACTTTTATCTGAACAACAAGAAAAAAGGCATTTTTGAAAGTTAACTACTTTGAAAACTTGGAATTTATTTATTAGACGGTTATGAAAGCTGTATGATAGCTCGAATATCTTATCTTTTATAACTCAAATTTAAGAAAGATATTCAGCTTTGACATTCTTATTACTTGATGGACTTTTTTGGGCGCTTTTTGTTCGTTTTGGATTGGCTTTCGTCAATGACCTTGAGAATTTTATTCAAATTTGCCCATACAAGATCATTCTTGCATATAAGCTAAGAAAAATAATGTAACTAATTGAATAATATTTGTATTTATATATTCCGTGATTATGAAAGCTGTATAATATGACACTATTATAATTAATTAATGCAAATAAATTCCTCAATATATTAATTAAGCAGTGAGATTTGCTAGCTGAATTATTATTTTTTTCCGCTGCTGCGCCCCTGTGCCAAGTAAGCCAAACTTTTGGTGGCAGCAAGTCAATTGCGTTGTTGTTTTTTTTTTTTTTGCAACAAGCACACAAAATACACACATAAATATAGACAGAGAGACGGGCAGACAAATGTGGCATAGCTAGAGCAACGATTGGGCAAGCGAGCGACGAAGACGCATAAAACGTGTAAAATGCATGAAGCGATCTCAAGATTTCTTATGCGATGTGTGTGTGCTGGTTGTGTATGTGTGTGTGTGTGTGTGTGAAGTGGCAGCTGCAGCATTTAGAAAGTAAAATTTAAAGGCATTTTTTGTTGTGGTTGTTACTCATTTATTTTTTTTGCTTGGGTCAGGAAAAATTCAGCAATTGTCATTTGGGGTTCAATGCACAGGCGGTAAACGATACCCACAACCACTACCCCACCCCCTGCCCGTCGTTTATTATATAACAAACAGATCAACAACTTTCACACCCAATGCGCAAGCAGCAGCAACAACAACAACACGCACACCCAATCAAAAGTCAGGTAGTAAATTTTTTTTTTGTGTCAAACACAAGCTGAGTGAGCGAACAAGCGTGAGGGAAATAGAGAAATTACCAATGCTTGTGGCATCCGACGACATAATCACAAACATGGCAACAACAACAACAACAGCAGCAGTAGCAGCAGCAGAAGTTACTGTTAGATTTGTAGATTTCTGCTGCGTGCAGCAGCAGCGTCGACGTCGACGTCGAACGGAAGCGACGACCTTGACTGTGAAACCCGTTTGGTTATTTGAATTTTCACCGGGGCCTAACATTTTTCAGACGCGATTTCCAGTTTACGATTTTTCGCAAAAATAAAAACGAAATTAAACTGAAAAAACCAAAACGCGCGCCGGTCACGAACTTTGCAGCCGATGCGCAGCCGCCGAAGACTTTAAACAAACTGAAGCCGTTGGCGCTGCAGACGAGGCCTTTTATAGAGTGGAATATGAACGGATATCGAATTATCATTATTGTTGTTGTTGTTGAGAGAAAGCTCGCTCTCTCTCTCTGTCTCTCTCTCTCTCTCTGTCTAACTCTCTCTCTCTCTGTCTCTCTCGCTCTCTCTCTCTCTCTGTCTCTCTCTCTCTCTCTGTCTCTCTCTCTCTGTCTCTCTCTCTCTCTCTCTCTCTCTCTGCTCTCTCTCTCTCTCTCTCTCTCTCTCTCTCTCTCTCTCTGTCTCTCTCTCTCTCTCTGTCTCTCTCTCTCTCTCTCTCTGTCTCTCTCTCTCTCTCTCTCTCTCTCTCTCTCTCTCTCTCTCTGTCTCTCTCTGTCTCTCTCTCTCTCTCTCTCTCTCTCTCTCTCTCTCTCTCTCTCTGTCTCTCTCTCTGTCTCTCTCTCTCTCTCTCTCTCTCTCTCTCTCTCTCTCTCTCTCTCTCTCTCTCTCTCTCTCTCTCTCGCTCTCGCTCTCTCCTCTCTCTCTCTCTCTTCCTTAAATGTCGTTTACATTAACATCTTAAAACGTTAGTTGAAGACTCCAGCTTGGTTTGTCAACTATAAAATAAATAAAATCAATTCAGTTATTAACTTATTTTGCAAGAAATTTGAAATTTACAACTTGTTTGTGATTTGTGATAAGCCGACAAATTGAAAACAACAATTAGCGATGAGAAGCAACAAAGGAACTTCCCAATCCAAATTCCAATTTGAATTGTGTATTTGAATTACAGCAAAAGAAGTGAGACGTTAACAAACAGCGCTGCTAACTCGCTCAAAACACGCAAGCGATTAGTGCACAAATTAGCCGCCAGAGTTGCGATAGAGCGCATACAACTCTGCCTGAGCGTCATATTTTATTTTAGCGCCAGGAGACGCGAACTGTTTTAAGGCTTTTAAATAAATGCCACAATTGTTTAAACAATGAGACGTAACATGGGTGCACCAATGGCACGCGGCGCCAATCGCAGCAAAGGTGCCAGCACCCCGAATAGGCCAACAACCAAAGCACAGCAGCAACAAGACGAAGACGCCGCTGCAATTGATGCCTTGGATGAGGCGTTAATATTTGATGATGAGGAAGGCGGCACACGGATCGGTGACATATATATACCGCCACCGGTGCCTGCACACTGCTCGATGGAGAGTGTCGGCCCCCGCTTAATTATCAAACACATTGTGAACTACAATTTCAAGAGCTATGCGGGCGAGGTGTCACTGGGACCATTTCATCATTCGTTCACGGCAATCATTGGTCCAAATGGCAGTGG
Organism: Drosophila basisetae; assembly: GCA_035041595.1. NCBI lineage: Eukaryota > Metazoa > Arthropoda > Insecta > Diptera > Drosophilidae > Drosophila > Drosophila basisetae. Next base: position 6,038,565 of record JAWNLB010000123.1, on the reverse strand, counting down.
GAAGAGCAACGTCATCGATTCGATGATGTTCGTCTTCGGCTGCCGGGCGAATCGTATACGCTGCAAGAAACTCTCCACGCTCATCCACAACTCAAAGTATTTTCCCAATCTCAACAGTTGCTCGGTTGCCGTTCATTTCGAGCTCGTCGTGGATCAGCCCGATGGCATCTGCACCAAGCAACCGAATTCGGAGTTTGTCGTCAGTCGCACTGCCATGTCGGATAACACATCGTTCTATCAGATCGATAAGCAGCGGGTGCAGCTGAAGGATGTTGCCAAGCTGCTCAAAAAACATCATGTGGATCTAGAGCACAATCGTTTTCTCATTCTGCAGGGCGAGGTCGAGTCTATAGCGATGATGAAGCCCAAGGGTGTCGGGGAGAATGAGACGGGCATGTTGGAATATCTGGAGGATATTATTGGTACACAACGCTATATTCGTCCGCTGCAGCAGATCAATCAGCGTGTGGATCAACTGACGGATGACAGGACAGAGAAACATAATCGCTGCAAGTTGGCGGAGCGAGAGATGAAGGATCTGGAGCAACCGTACAACGAGGCCGTCGAGTATTTGCGCATGGAGAACGAACATACGCGCAACAAGAATATTATAGCGCAGAAATACATCAGTATCAAACAACACTTACTGGATGACTTAACCAAGAAGCACGAGACTTGCGCGGCGGAGTTGCAGAGGCATGACGATGGCACCGATGCCCTCAAGAAGGAACGGGCCGAAAAGGAGCTCATCATTCGCAAGGAAATTGAGTGAGTCTTATAATATATAATAACTAAATAATATAGATTTAGTGTAATTTATCGGAAATCGATAAATATCGATGTGAGTCGATTCTTTGTAAATAAGTACCTTAAGTGAGCTAGAAATCTTGAATTCGCTTCTTAGCGTCTTCTGCAGTTTCTCGCCAATCGATAAATATCGATGATATTTGAATAGACACCTGAAGTGTTATATGTGAGCTAGAAACCTTGAATTTCTTATGTAGATTCTTCTTTACTAATTTGTTTCCTCATATTTCAGAAAAGGGATACATTTACTGGGCTAATATCTGATATTGTAAAAGCAATATATATGGTTTTTTTAAGCGATAAATATCGATTTGTGCTGTTTTTCAATAAGTACATCAACTCTTATAGATGAGCTTTAATTTTAAATTTCTTATTCAGATCCTCGTTTATTTGTTTTATTTTTTCAATAATATCGACATCTGACATTATTAAATCATGATTCAGCTTTTCTATTTTAATCGATAAAGGCCAGGGTAACTGCTATTCGGGCAGACTCAGTCACTAATCGCCTTTGCGTTCACTTCACTCATTTTTCAGAGCGTACGAGGCGCTCATCAAGCAGCGCGAGGCCATCAAGAAGGAGCTGGTTGGTGCGGATCGCAGCTATACGGAAGTCCAAAGCGCCATGGAGAACACAAATAAACAGCGTAAAAAGAATAAAGCACAAATCGATAAGAATGAAAAGGAACTCGATGAGTTGCACAAGTTGCCGGCGAAAAACGAAAAAGAAATCAAGGAATGCGAACACAAAATGGAACGCCTCGAGCAGGAGAAAATCACACTGAGCGAGGAGCGCGAGAAACAATTGATGCTGTTCAATGAGAAATCGGCGCCGCTGACCGAAAAGCGTCTCAAGTTCAGCGATGAGCTAATTGGCCACAAGGAGGCAGCCAACGAGGCACGCGAGACGCTGCATGTCCACGAGTCGAAGATGAAGATACTCAAGCAGGTGGAAGTGACAGAGGCGCGCAAATATCAGACACTAAAGAGCGCCTACGAGGAGGCCCAAGAGAGCCATCAGCAGATGACCACACAATTGCAGGAGCTAAACGAAAATATGCCACAGCTCGATGAAGAGATTGCCATCAAATCGGCCGAGATTGAAAAGCTGACCAAGGACGAGCGCAACATGAGCACTCAGCGCACCAAGCTGCGCGAAGAGGTGCCTATTTAATAATATACGAGGTGTGTTCAAAAAGTATCGCGAATTTTGTGTTTTTTCAGATATTATTTATTTATTTATGAATATCTATTTTGTCCCCTTCAAAGTAATCCCCATGAGATATTATACACTTGTGCCAACGGTTTTTCCAATCTTCGAAGCACTTCAAAAAATCATTTTTTTTTATCTTGTTCAGCTCCTCCTTCGATCCCGTCTTTATCTCGTCAAGCGTAGCGTAACGTCGTCCTTTCATGGAACAAGAAAAAGTCACAGGGGGCCAGATCTGGGGAATACGGTGGCTGCGGCATCATTAGTGTGTTGTTTTTGGCCAAAAAGTCGCGCACAAGCAACGATGTGTGAGCAGGGGCGTTATCGTGGTGCAAAAGCCAATTTTTGTTCTTCCACAAATCCGGGCGTTTCTGGCGGATTGCTTCGCGCAAATTGCGCATAACTTGCAGGTAATATTCCTTATTGACCGTTCTACCCTGTGGCAAGAACTCATGATGCACCACGCCCTGCAATCGAAGAAAACTGTCAGCAAAACTTTCACATTCGACCGAACTTGGCGCGCTTTTTTCGGTCTTGGTTCGTGCGGCAGCTTCCATTGAGATGATTGAGCTTTGGTTTCCACGTCGTAACCATAAACCCACGATTCGTCACATGACCCTCTGGAGCAAATTTGGGTCGTCGCGGACAGAGTCCAACATCTCATTAGCAATGTTCATGCGATGCTGTTTTTGGTCGCAATTGAGCAATTTTGGTACGAATTTCGCGGCGACCCGTCTCATGCCCAAATCATTGATAAAAATCGAATGGCATGAGCCAATCGACATGTCTAGCTCCTCAGCAACTTCTCTAACGGTGATTCCACGATTGGCCAATACCATTTTCTCCACTCCATTAATTTTTTCGTCTGTTGTTGAAGTGCTCGGGCGTCCGGCACGCTCTTCGTCGTTCACATCTCGGCCTTCTGAGAACATTTTGTACCACCGATGAACGTTGCTTCGGTCCAAGGTAGCTTCTCCGTATGCCACAATCAACATTCGGAATGCATCCGCGCACTTAATTTCGTTTTTTCACACAAAATTTGATACAGGTTCTTTAATCCATTTTTTTGAATAGGTAAAAATCGAAGACGATCCAAAACACGTGCAAGCAAAGCAGCTGTCAACAATTAAGTGAACATTCAGAATGGCCGAGCTTGTCGGCATAAGTGAGAGACATGAGTACCAACATAACGCTACAAAAAAATCGAAATTCGATTATACGTAACCCGCGAAAATTCAAAATTCGCGATACTTTTTGAACACACCTCGTATATATATTAAATTACTATTACAAGTTATATATTCATAAACTATCTCAACAGATCAATGAGCGCTCTGCAAATATGCAAGCGCAGCGCTCCAATAATAATGTCCTCAACTTTCTAATGCGCATGAAGATGGAGGGCAAAATTCCGGGCATTCTGGGCCGTCTCGGGGATTTGGGTGGCATTGATGCCAAATACGATGTGGCCATATCCACCGCCTGTGGCCGACTCGACAATATTGTGACGGATAATTATGACACGGCCACAGCTGCGATTAAAGCACTCAAGGAGCACAATGTGGGACGAGCCAATTTTATACCCCTAAATCGCATGGAGCATTTTAGGAGCAAATCCTATCCCATTGATACGTAAGTTTGGATAAAGCAATGAAAAAAATAACTATTATCAACAGTAACAAAAGACAGTTCAAGAGACAAATCGCAAATAGAACATTTATTTGAAATAATTCGTAGACAGCATAGATAAGTTTGCAATAGTTTGGGGCAGTGAAAAGAGATATATAAATGAAGAAAAAAATATATTTGTAGAAGTAATCAATTTTAGTTGACTTTTCAAACAAAATGAAAACAGAAATAGTTCGAGCTCACTTGAGATAAGCTAAAACTTAGTGGGGCCAAGAAAAGTTCTACTTTTGCAAAGCATCACTCAAATTTACCCAAAGTGAGGCGTCCTTTTATAGATCTAGTGGGTCGCAGTGCAGATATTCCAATAATAATAGTAAGTCCTATATTTTGCAAATATATGTTTTTGAAAAGGCAATAAATAAATATAAGAAATAAGTAGATATTCGAATGAAAAGCGACAACCAAGAACAGTTTTTCATTATTATTCAATTATACATATTTGTATTATTATAGTTACATGTATTTTTATATGTATTTTTATTATTATCATAAATTATTATTTATAAATATATTTAAACCTTTCTTCTCCCTATTAAACAGCCCGGAGAATGTGCCGCGTCTGTACGATCTGGTGCAGGTCGAGGATGGGCGCGTGAAGACCGCCTTCTATATGGCCTTGCAGAACACACTGGTGGCCAACGATCTGGAGCAGGGATCACGCATTGCCTACGGCCAGCAGCGTTTTCGCGTCGTCACACTCCGTGGCGACATCATTGAGCAGGCCGGCACCATGACCGGTGGTGGCAATAAACCGTTGCGCGGCAAGATGGGCACGCAGGTGCGCACAAAGACCGCCGAATCGGCGGACACGTCAATGGTGTCACAGCAGGCGTTGCTGCAGATGCAGACGCATGCGGATGACTTGCAGCAACGCATTTGCTACTGCCAGGAGCAGCAGGGGCGACTCGAACGCGAGATTCAAACGCTGAAGGCGAATCGCCAGCGCAGCGAAACGGAACAAAAACGTTTGACGGTCAGCATCAAGTCGCATAGCCAACAAATGGCGAGCAGTCTGAAGCAGTGCGAGACACAGCGTCAACGTATGCTCAGCCACACCACGGATGAGGCTGCTGTTCGCGAATTGCAGATGCACATTGAGGAGACGCAGCAGCTGTTGACGGATCGCCAGGCAACAGAGCAGTCGGTCGTCGACAAGCTCAAGGAGATTCAAGATCAATTCGAAGTGTTCCGCTCGGATACAGTGAAACCAGTTGAAGCCAGACTCAATAAGATCACCACACAAATTGAGAAGCTATCGAGCCATGTACGCTCCCTGAATGTGGCGCTGTCCACGGCGGAGCGCAACATTGAACGTCTCAAGAACAACAATGCAAATCTGCAAGAAAATATCAAAACGGCTGAGGATAAATTGCGTGCGCTGAACGAGGAGCGTCAACAATGTCAAGAGCGTAAGAATGAGCTGGAGAAACAGGCCAGCAAAGCAGAAGAAGCCATCGGCACGGCCAAATCTCAATCGTCGGATGTGAAAAAAGAAATCGATGCATTAAACAAACAGGAAAATGAACGCAACATTAAACGACTCGAGCTCGAAACGAATTTGCAAGCGGTTGCAAGCAATGTGGACAAAGTAAATACGGAGATACCATACTGGAAGGAGCAACTGAAGCCCCTGAAGCTCAACGTGATCCCAGGCGAAATGGAGCAAGAATCAGCGGCACCACTGAAGACGCACACACCCGAGGAACTGGAGGCGTTGAATCTTGCTGAAATACAGTATAAGCAAACGTCGCTCGAAGAGCAGCTGGGAAATAAACCCAATTTGGGTTTCATTCAAGAGTTCACGGAGAAGCGTGTTGTCTATTTGGATCGTGTCCGTGTTCTCGAGGACATCACCTCGAAGCGGAACGAGATGCGCGACAAGTACGAGGAGGTGCGCAAACGTCGCTACACCGAATTCATGGAGGGATTCAATATCATCACACGCAAACTGAAGGAAATGTATCGCATGATTACCCAGGGCGGTGATGCTGATCTTGAGCTTGTTGACTCCATGGATCCATTTAATGAGGGCGTCCAGTTCACTGTTCGTCCGCCCAAGAAGAGCTGGAAATACATCTCAAATTTGTCCGGTGGCGAGAAGACTCTCTCCTCATTGGCCTTGGTGTTTGCTCTGCATTATTATAAGCCATCGCCGTTGTATTTTATGGATGAGATCGATGCCGCTTTGGATTTTAAGAATGTCTCCATTGTGGGTCACTATATTAAAGTAAGGATTAGTATCGGTTTATGGATACTGTAATATTTATACGATGTTAAGATTGCAAGATGTAATATTTATGCTCAGTCAGCATCGATTTAGAATTGGTCTTAAGGTTTATCCTACTCAAGTTAGTGATTTGAAGAAAGTATGCATTGAGGATCACTAAATTAAGACAATAATTGGGACAGATAGCTGTACTCTATTTATATTTGTTCAATAGCCGAGTCGATTTAGACTTCAGCTAAAGAGGTATCCTAGAAAGTGCCCATTGTCTGTCACTACTAAATTAAGGTAAAGATTATGATAGATTTATATTGAGATTGCCATCTGCAATATTTATACTTGATCGGCATAGTCGAGTCGATTTTCTGGATTCTGGTACGGTACTCCTCTTCCCAGATAAGAAAGGTACTTATACTATACTTGGTAGTTGGTAATAAGCACAAAACACAGTTGAGAATTGTGTCAGTTCAGTCGCAAAAGCTGCACTCCAGAAAATGTAAAGAAGATTGAGAAGAGGAATCAACTCTGGCAACGCAACTGGAGGGATTCATCTTTGATTTCATCGGCCAATATTGTTGCCGAATTAAGAAAGAATTCAACACACGTGCCAAATCTGGCCTATGTTTTTGGTCTAATCCCAGACGAGCTTGCCTTTCCTTTGATCCCAACAAAATGGGAATTATTTTAGATATTTGTTACTTTTTTTATTTTTAAGTGTTGCTCGTGTTTTATTAACATTTGCAGTTACCATTTCAGGAGCGCACCAAAAACGCCCAGTTCATCATTGTGTCGCTGCGTGTGAACATGTTCGAGCTGTCCAACTATGTGGTGGGCATCTACAAGATCAAGGATTGCACCGATTCCTGCACCATGCTGAATTACCCGATAAATCTATTACTGCCATCGGCTTCCCAGCTGCGCAAATCGTCAATAATGCCGAGAGATATGACGATCGGCACCTGTTTAAAAGGCGATATTCAAACGTTTCTGACGCATCACATGGGACTGTCGCGTCTGATCTTTGCTCCTCCACTGGACAGCACGGCCATGTCCAAGGCGGATTAGGAGTAGGATGAGAGGTGTCTGTCTGTTGCTGATGTGTGGTTTCCACTTTCCATCTAAACCATCTATGATAATGATTTAAATTTACATACATATATATATATATATATATATATATATATATATATATATATATAATAACTTTAATAACCAGTACAAATCACAGTTAAATGAAATTAACTAAATTTATGTCGCATCACGTATCAAGTGTATTGTTGATCTACTTGAACAATCATTTGTTTTTTCTTATACGAATTTAGAGTTATGTTTTTTTTCCCGACGAAATTATATTAAATTAACTTTGCATTAAAAAATGCTAGCATTATTTTTGTGAGTTTGAATTTTTATGGCAGTGAAGCGAAAGTCTCCGAACTGTTAAGGTATATGCACACATATTCTTAAGCATAAATAAACGGTTTTATATAGTAGCTAGATCCGATTCCTTGCTGATAGAAGTAAGGCGAATTGGAGGACTATTTTAAATAGCTCTTTTTGAAGCCACCGGTCATAGTGAAACTTACTTCAATATATACAAAAAATTACCATTATCGGTCTACTATATCATATATTACTAGTATATAGTATTATCTACATATCAAGTCATATGTGAAACGGCTCTCTAGATTTTATTTAAATTCGTTCTTCCGATAAACGAGACAAAATAAAGACATCTGTTAGATTTTGTAAACCTATGTTTAAAATATTAATTAGCGGAATAAAAGTAATAAAAAACCACCAATATATATTAACAAATTATCAATATCGGTCTTCTACATCATATACTAGTAGAATATAGTAAATGCCATATCATTTCATACGTGAAACAGATTTCCGTATTTATCATTTCAATGCCTTACAAACACTTCAATATATTTCGAAAAATTATGGCAATCGGTCTACTATCTCATATAGTAGTAGTATATGGTGATTTAGTATGATCTTCATATCATTTATCTGAAATAGCTTTATAAATTGCTTAAAATCTCTCTCCACATAAAATACAATATAAAATTATGGTATTCAAATCCCCCAAAATATGTCCAATATATATAAACAAATTATACAAAATCGATCTACTATATTATCCCGCCAAAGAGCAGAACAAAATACAAAAATATCTGTATTCAATTTTAGCTTTATCTGTACAACATACCGTGTTGATTAACAGCACATACGCGCTAAATAACAGCGCACACCCTGTTAATTAACAGCACAATTCAAGAAAAAAATAGTTTAAATTAAAAACTGGACATGATCTTAGAGCAAATGGCGGCCAGTGCATCGGTGGTCTCGCTCTTCATGGCTGTAATATCCTCGCCCGCATCGCAAGCGCGTGTCACTCGCGGATCAAGGGGCAGGGAGCCCAGCAGAGGCACCTCCATCTCGCCACACATTGCGGCGGCGCCGCCCGTCTTGGCCGGAAAGATGTCGGAACTGTTGCCGCAGTGGCCACAACGAAAGCTGCTCATGTTCTCGATGACACCCAAGATGGGTATACTCTGTTTCCTGCAAAAGTTGATCTCCTTGCGCACATCCAACAAGGCCACTTCCTGCGGCGTGGTCACAATGATGGCACTCAACGAATCCTTTGGCGCCGAGTCATCCCGCAAATAGGTGCATACCGACAGATGCTCATCCGATGTGCCGGGCGGCGTGTCCAACAGTAGCAAATCAAGATTACCCCAGTCCACCTCGCTGAGAAATTGTCGAATCATGCCGTTCTTTTTGGGACCACGCCAAATGATCGCATCATCCACGGAGCTGAGCAGAAAGCCAATGGACATGAGACACACATTGTCATCGATGCCCACCGGTGACCAACCCGAGCCCGACTGATGCACATTTTCGCCCAGTGCGCCCAGCAGTCGAGGCTGCGATGGTCCACAGATATCAATGTCCAGCACGCCAAAATTGCTATCCGGACAACTGCGTGCCAGGTAGCGTGTCAGCAGCGTTGTCACTGTACTCTTGCCGACGCCACCCTTGCCGGAGAGTATCAACAGTTTGTGCTTGACATCTTTCATGGCAGCGGCGACAAGCGCTTTGCCGGGATCCTCCAGTTTCTTGGTTGGATCACTGCATATGCTCTGATTGGGACAGCCGGCACAGGCGCTCACACGGCCAGCCTGTTCGCTCTCGACGCCCGGACAGTGTTCCGGTGGCGGTGCTTGCATTTTTTATGCTATTTCTATTTATGATTTAAAATCGCGTCGTGAAACGTAAATCAATTGCAGCTGATAAGGGAAGTAATGCTTGTCGGCGTTCGGTGTGAATGCCAATTGTTTATTTTGATCGTTTGTTATCGAATGCATTATCGATTTAAATTATTTATTTGATGGAAATCGCATAATTATTAATTGATTATATATCGCCAATTATGCATGGATTTTTTAAAATTGCGTTGTTAAAAATTAATTGCAACTGACAAGGGTAATGCGTGTATTCTTTCTAAGTGAATGCCAATGGTTTATTTCGATCGTTTGGTTATCGACTAAGATTAATTATTTGATTGAACATTTAATATGTGATTATATTTTGCAAATTTGCAACATATAATCAGATATAAAATGTTCAATTAAAACTCATCTCATACCAAAAATCCAAATCTCTAATTCTGCTTTATTCCTCATAAAAGATGCATTTAAAATGCATACAAAAAATTAGATCAATGGATACTTAATTTAAGCGGCCGCATTATAATCAACCAAGCTCTTGGCACTGATTTGGTCCAAGTGGCGAACACCATTTTTATCGACAACAGCAACGCTAAAGTTCTTCAAGTTGACAATGAGACGCTTTTGAATTTCCAGTACGCATTTCTTTAGCACATCGTAGGCCTCCTCCTGGGTGATATTCGGGTGCCAGTAGCGATCGAAGATGCTGGCGCAGAACATGCTACCATAGCCATGACCGGCATAATTCAATGACTTCGACGACGCCAGATAATCGATAAAGGTCAGTTCGGGTCCCTCATTGGGATCGTAACTAGTAAAATAGTAAACATATACTTGACTATTAATACTTACGAATGGATTGGTGCCGAAATTGCAACTCACCCGGCGACAAACATGAAAACCTGGTAACGGGTTCGGCTCCGCAGACTTTCCGCCAGATTCTTGCGTGTGAAATGCGCCGCTGAACGGGGACTCAAATCGTAGCCATTGCGCATCTTGTACAGGGCAATATTCTTGGCAATAAACTCCGTGAACTGTTCCGTATCCCCAGACTCGCCAACTGTCGAAATCAACAAATTATCGGCCACCTTATGGATCTTGTTTTCATCTGCAAAGTGATGCAAAAAGTGTAAATTAACCACCCCGGCGAAGCAGATTAATTTTGTCATTTACCTTCTTTCATCACGATTACGGAATGAGCGTGAGTTGTGTCTGCCGCAAGCATGACAAAATCAGGACCCTTGATACCCAGCAGAGTTTCCATTTTTACACTGTGATATTTATTCGACTCTTGCTCGTTGTTAGGATGACTTGATTAAATTTTTTGCTGCGTGCTGCTTCAGTTTTTGTGGCGGTTGGCCAATAAATAGATGATACATCGTGGTGGCCGCCCGATAAGACTTTATTCCAAAAAAATCAATGACCCACCTTTGTTCCATCTCTCACGTGCACATACAGAAATGAATTTAATAGTGATGACAAAATCGAAACAAATCCATTGTGCAGAATAAGCCAATCGTTAGTTATGTGCTTAAGCAATTTACATCGATACTTTGCTCGATAGCTCGTTAATAGCTTCAGCGATACACTGCATCGCACTCAGCGACATCAGCAACGATATATATCCGAACCACGCAGAGTATTATCGATGACGATGTGAACGATAGAGCCGCCTCTGAGTTTTAGTCTTTCCTTCGTATTTTACTTCGTGTCGTCGTCGCTTTTGTGAACAAAAAAAATAAGAGAAAAATTGAAAGCCAATGAAATTTTGCATCAGCATTTTGAGCAAAATTTCAAGAAATAAGTGCAACATATAGCTAGCAACTCACTGCACATAATATTGCTAAAATACACACCCTTTCCCTCCTCCATCGTTAACGAAAAAGCCGTCAAAATTGAGTCGACAAAGATTGACGAGACTTTTCCTCCAACAACTGCTATGGAGGATAAAGCAACAACAAAAGATCTAGATCAATGGATTGAGCAGCTAAACGAATGCAGTCAATTGACAGAAACACAAGTTCGCACACTCTGCGAAAAGGTAAGGAGTCGCCAGTTAGCCCTTATTCCCCATCAAACTAAAAAAAAATGGGTTTAAAAATAATTTTCATCATCATCGTCGTCGTCGTTGCTTGAGGCACCACAAGCGGCTTCTCTCGCTCCCACTCATTTGAACGACGGCTATGGCACATGAATCATGATGCGCTATGGCGTCGCCATATTGGAATATTGGTAAATTCCAACAGCCAAACGCCGCTGCGCTGTGTGCTGTGCGTGCAAGCAGGATGCCAATAGGCGTTGCGTGCAGTGCGAATGCGACAAATCGACTTATGCCCTGCACACTGCCTAGGAGAGAATTTATTTTCGCTTTTTTTTCCATTTATTTTTTAAATTTTATTATTCAGCATTTGTTTAGTTAATGATAATGTCAATCATGCGTAGTTGTGCTGAAAAAATAACAATATCGCAACAACCTTGCGCCGTTGTTCCCTCTGCGTCACAAGTTCGCCTCTTAGCCTAAGTAAATATTACTTAATGTTTTTCTCTATGTGTTTGTGTGCGTGTGTTTGTTTGTGTGTGTCCGCTCTTAGAATATGTATCTATGTATGAAACATATACACACGCACACAAACAAACTCACGCACACTTGTTTGGTAATTGTGTGTGTTTTTCTTTCTTTCTTTCCAACAATATTGAATTCAATTAAAGAAATTAACGCGTATAGATAGATAGATATATTTATTCACACCAAAGCGAACGCATCGATATCAATTATTTTCAATTTGTTGATTTCACAGTTACTTCGCCTGGCTGTCTTTGTTGCTAGAAGTGTGGTTATGTTTGGTTCACCCAAATATTTTGTTCTGTGTGCCCAAATCGACTTCGCTATTCCGCTATTCTAGACAATTAAGGTAGATGTAGTGGGGGAGGGGCAGGGGGGTAGACGCCGCCTCGTAATGTTTGCCAAATTAATTTACATTGGCCATAAACATAGATTCTGTCTGCTGGTATGTCTAGCGGAAGCGGACGTTGATCGCGCGAATCCGACAAGGCAATAAAATTTATATATATATATATATAAATTTCTTGTTTTTCACCCGGAAGCTTGTTTAGCTATCACACATGATGCTATAAACAAATGTTTATAATAAACGTATGCATCCATGTATTTCCACTAGCTCTGTGATTTGCACTGATGATTGATAGGTTAAAATGCTGGAATTTGTATTTATCAAAATAGAAATATGTAAATGATAATTACTATTTTACAATCACTACTAAAATAATGCCACTGTTAATTGTTTTTAATGAAAGTCACCAGAAATTAGTAATAATTAATTGTATTTTTTAAATGAAAGCTGCCAGAAATTAGAAATAATTTATTGCATTTTTTAGTGAATCCTAACAGAAATGAAAAATTGTTGATTGTGTAATTTTTAATCAAACCTTGCAGAAATTAGATATCAATTATAGATGATATAATTAATAGAAGCTCCCAGAAATTAGAAATAGTTTACGGTAATTCCTAATGAAAGTTTCCAGAAATTGCGAATAATTTGTAGTAATTTTGAATGAAAGCTGCTTTAGAATTTAGAAAAATTAAAATCCAATTTCTAGAATAATTTACCCGTATTTATGATCATTTCATAAGCGACGACCTTCACAACTTATAACAGTTTCGCAAATTATCTCATATCTAATCAGGATGTATATCTTATCAGCATTTATACTTTAGCTTTTAATTGTGTTGTTTTCTATTTTACTTCAATCGCCTCACCAATTATTGTAAATAATTAATAGTAATTTTCAATGAAAGCTACCAGAAATGACAAATTATTTGTAATACGTTTCAATTCCTAAAGCAAATATCAAATTCCATTGCAACACATCTAATCTAATTATATATTTCTTATCTGCATTCTTCATTTACTTACTTTTTTAATATTGTTTTTTTGAAAATAATGTATCATATTTTTCTTTTTTCAATTCATGCAGGCAAAGGAGATCCTATCGAAGGAGTCCAATGTGCAGGAGGTCAAATGTCCCGTTACCGTGTGCGGCGACGTTCACGGCCAGTTTCACGATCTGATGGAACTGTTCCGGATAGGCGGCAAATCGCCCGATACAAATTATTTATTTATGGGCGATTATGTGGATCGTGGCTATTATTCAGTGGAAACGGTCACACTGCTCGTCTCACTAAAAGTCCGGTATCGGGAGCGCATCACAATCCTGCGCGGCAATCACGAATCTCGACAGATCACACAGGTCTACGGCTTCTACGATGAGTGCCTGCGAAAATATGGTAATGCGAATGTTTGGAAGTATTTTACCGATTTGTTCGACTATCTGCCATTGACGGCACTTGTCGATGGTCAAATCTTTTGCCTGCACGGCGGCCTCAGCCCGTCAATTGATAGCTTGGATCATATACGTGCACTCGATCGCTTGCAGGAGGTGCCCCACGAGGGACCCATGTGCGATCTGCTCTGGTCCGATCCCGATGACAGGGGCGGCTGGGGCATTTCGCCCCGTGGAGCGGGCTACACATTTGGACAGGTGAGCAGCAATATTCGATTACTAATATTTTTATCTTACTAAAATGGGATTTGTTGTCATTTCTTTCAACAGGATATATCAGAAACGTTTAACAGCACAAATGGTTTGACTTTGGTCAGCCGTGCACATCAGCTTGTTATGGAGGGCTATAATTGGTGTCATGATCGCAACGTTGTCACAATATTCTCAGCGCCAAACTATTGCTACAGATGTGGTAATCAAGCGGCTCTCATGGAACTGGATGATTCACTTAAATTTTCATTGTACGTATTCACACCGGACAAATATATATATATATATATATATATATATATATATATATATATATATATGTATATGTATATATACAAAATAACAGCGGTAGTTTATTAATTACTTTGTTTAATTGTCGAATAATTCGACCATTTGCAAAATTATATAATGATATAAATATATTTTAATATGTGAAAAATTAACGAATGTAAAATGATAGGAATCAATTTTACTAAAAAAATCTTTTCAAATCTTAAAATCGATTTATAAAGATTTGAAAAGATAATGAATGTTAAATGTTATGATATAATTAATATTATTATTTGAAAACTTACGAATGTAAGCTAACAATTCAAATCTTGGTAAATGTAATGATTTACATTCGTTACTTTTCAAATCTCTATGGATCAATTTTATTATTAGAAAAGTTAAATGTACTTGTAAAAAGTACTGATTTATAGAAATTATTGCCAATTGCTATAATTGTACAATATTATTTTAAAGTAGCTATGATTCGCTTACAACTGCAGTTTATTTATTTGTATTATCCGCTAAACTTATACTTCTTATCAATATTTATTTAAATTCTGCATTAATTCTGAAAAACGAAAGAATGTCAAATGTAATTTATTTATTTATTTTTATTATTTTGCATTTTGAATTTAAAGTAGTTCTAATTAGCTGACGACCACTGTAGTTTCAATTAACCACCATTTTGTAATCCTTGTCAATAATAATTAATTTCTCTTTGTCTCTCTCTCTCTCTCTCAGCCTTCAATTTGACCCAGCACCGCGACGCGGAGAGCCTCACGTGACACGAAGAACACCCGATTATTTCCTTTAAGCTGTTTTCTTCGCTCTCGGCACGAATGCAGATTACAAAAACATTTACTCACACATTATTACATCGCATTATAACAAACAAAAAAAATACAGAAAAGAGAAAAGCAAAAACAAATATAAACAAAATCAACAAACACCAATAATAAACAACAAGAAAACAGCAAAAAATATAACAAAATATAAGTAAAGGCAAAACAACAGAAAACAAAGCAGCAGCAGTAACAACAACAACAATAATAAACAAATTCAATGCATTTTCTATTGTATAAAAAAGGAGCCAAGCAGAAATTAATTCTCTGAGCATATAAATTGTAAATGCATTCGAATGTTGTTGAAGTAGAAGAAAAAGAAGGGGGTGGAGGAGAAGAGAGCGCCAGACGAGTTGATATCAAGCAGCGTATGATGGAGAAGTAGCGGGCGGGGCGGGGCGGATAATACAATCCAATCAAACCTACCAACCAACCAAGCAACAACAAAACAAAAAAGAAAAAGGAAAAAAACACCGCAACAACTACAACTACTTAGCTAAATTTGTTAATTTATAAAATAACGAACTAAGCGTCGCAAGCAAGCAGCCTGAAGGATGATGGATGGATGGACGGACGGATGGACATACAAATGGAAGGGAATGGGAAATGGGGAATAGTGGAACGCAGTTGTGGGTTGGGTTTTTGACATGGCCGTACAGTTTGGATATGAGAAGCGAGAGGACAAAACAAAAGAAAAGAAAACAACAACAGCAGCAGAGCAAAAATGCAGGAGCGGTCCGGGGTTTTGTCAGCAGCAGCGCGGGGCAGTTCTGCGATTCAAATGAATTAAGAAATAAAAGTTAAAAAAAAAAAGAAAAATTAATATTACTGATTAAAATTAAAAAAAAGAAAAAAAAATATTATTTAAAAAAAAAACTACACAAAAAAAAAACAAAAACAAGAAAATTCATGCAGCAAATGTGCCTGTTTTCACTTTTACGCCCACATCATCTACAAAAATTTCATTTTGCTTTTTGCAAACGAAATAAAAAAAATATAATAACCCCAAATCATAATAATAAAAAACAAAAAACCAAGAAAGTTTACATTTTTTTAAACAGTTTCGTAGTAACAGTGAATGCAGGCACATAGGCCTGATCTAAAATTAAGTTCATATGTAACTTTAATAATAATAAAAACAAACAAAAACAAAACAATGTGCGTGTAAAACGGAAGTAACAACTGATAAAAAAAAATATACAACTAGTAGACGAAGAGAATGTCAGCAGCTAAGAGAATCGCACAAAACTTGATGTTGGCAATGCTTTTGACTTTCGAGAGAGAGAGCGGTTTTTGGCGTGAGAGAGCGCTTGCCTTTGCAACTACCTAATTGAGACCTAGGCTGCATGCAAGGAAGTCAAAACAACAGTTGAAATCTGACTGCCGAGTATTAGTCAAAAATGTTTGACACTTGAGCACACACACACACACGCATAGACTTACACATGTATGAGTAGGTCGAAATTGTATAAAAGTGGCTCAAAAACTTGGAGGCTTCCAGTGTCATATGCCATCTATCATGCCTAGGTGTGGGTGAGAGAGGAAGAGGGAGTAGGTAATTGTCATGGCTGCTGCTGTGTGCGAAAGAGGGAGGGGCGAGTGGTGCGACAGCTACTGCGATTCGACATGGAAAATCCATTATCACGAAGTGAATTTTTACTGAAAAATTTACATATACCCGCGAGCTGACTGCTGACTGCCCCCTCCCCCTGCCCACAAACATATATAGAAATGTGAAAATAAATCCAGAGTGCGTGTTTGGCTCTGCAAAGGATGCTGAATAAACAACGACAACAAGAGCAAGAAGAGGAAGCAGTAGAGGGAAGACAACAGTTGGAAAAAGAAGAAGAAGATAGCAAATCAGGTTTCTTTTTTGTCTATTCGATGGGGCATTATTAAGTGCATATTTTTGGGGCAAGTTTCTCGTCTAAACGTAGATTGTATTTAATTAAAGGCATAAATTTCGAGGCATAAAAACAAAAGTGAGAGACCCGAAAATATT
Source organism: Drosophila basisetae (assembly GCA_035041595.1). NCBI lineage: Eukaryota > Metazoa > Arthropoda > Insecta > Diptera > Drosophilidae > Drosophila > Drosophila basisetae. The sequence continues at coordinate 6,021,713 of JAWNLB010000123.1, read as the reverse complement.
AAAAATTTAAATGAACTGCTCAGTTTTTACGATTTTGTCCTTTAGTTTATGACTTTGGGTTTTGTGATGGAGATATGGGGAGGTAGGGATAGGTATATGGAGGGGTTGGGGGTGGGCGTCATTGGAGCTTGCCTAAACAAACGTTTTGTATTTTTATCGTCTGGTTTTTTGAGGGGGCAGGGTCTTTGGAGCGAGTATCTTTTACGATGCAAATTTGTTGCTATAAAATTGAAGAGTGTAGTTGTTGTATTCCCATATTCTGCCTAAATAAACTTTACAGACTACAACAACAACGATGATGTTGATGATGATGATGATGATGATGAGTTGCTCCTGCTGAGGATGTGTGCTGAGAGTCACTCTGTGTGTGCCACGTGCCGCTGCTACAAAAAAGGTTGAAAGGTCAGGCACTGCTAGCATTTTTGGGTTTGGGTTTTAGATTTTGGGTTGTGCTGAAATCAACGAAAATCGATTGCTGCTAAATACCCAAGTTGCCTGGGACTTAACTCAACACTGGGCATCAAATACATCACATACATATATACATCACTTATATATATATACACAAAGTTCAGCTCTATACGATTTATTTTATTTATTTTCTCGAGTTTTTTTCTTTCTTGTAAATCCCCAGTGTTTGGGGACTTTTTCTTTTTAACTTCGATGTATTTAAATTATTTTTTGTTGCATCTTTTTTTTCTCTTTCATTTCGCTTTTGCATAATGCGCTGCTTTTCTCGAGCGTGTTAGTTTTAGAGCTCATTTTATGGTCTCTGCAATATGAAAATAAAAGTAAAAGATACTTCAAATACTTTTTTAAAAGTGTTTTATTTAAATTTCAACTGGGGTTTGCCTGCATAGAGGGATGAAGGATTTTTTCTCAGAAGTCAGAAAAGATTAAGTTTAACCTGTGTCCAAACACTTTCTTGAAGAACTGTACATATGAACAGTGCACTGGAAGTGCTTTATATGCAAGTGCTATTTCTTAAGTTCTTTCCAAAAAGCGCAATGAGCTGGAGAGAGGAAGCGTGGGAGATAGAGTTCCAGTAATAGCTACTGGCTGGAATTCAGTACAATGCTTGATCGCAGTATGAAGAAGTTTTATATTTGCAGAATTATAAGATAAAATGTAGATAAACCCTTTTCTGTTAGTTCATTAATTGTATGTAATCACACAATATATAAAAGTAAACGATTTTTTTTATCGATAGAAAGAAATGCATCAAGGGATTTTAGCATGACCGTAAAAAGGTTTTGGTTATGCAGCAAGCAGCGCAATGCAAATGTCGACGTCTCTTTTAGCCGGCCTCCAAAATAGCGACTGCTGAGTGCAGCTGCAGCTATAGAGAACGCCAGAGAGATCGTGAACTTCCACGATGGAAGCTGCAAGTGTAAACATGCTAGATAAATATCATAGAACAGGCATGTGATTGTTATTATTGTGCTTTTGACGCAAGTGCGAGCAGCAGTCAAAATGAGCGCTTATATTGTTTCTGTTTTAGGTTCCAAATGTGCGACGCTTTTAAAAAAATATAAAACAATTTTTAACGCTTATCATAGGTTTAATTTTTATGTGTATAAAAAATGTTGAAGCGTAAAGTGAAAGATAATGAATTTATTATTACTGCGCCAATAAAATAAAGAACAAAGCAATAAATCTCAAACGTAGTTGAGTTACTTTTATGTTTTTACCGTTGTTTTATTTTTTTTTTTCGCGAAGTGAATAAAAGAATGATTTACACTTGGAACGGAGGAATATTAAACAACTGGAAGTTATTTTTTTTTTTAATTTTCCATGTATTAAATCTTATAAATAAATGAAATTTTTTTGGTACATGATATCAGGGAATTGCTTAAAATTCCTTTTATTTTTCAGTGAACCTGATTACACAAAATTACCTGCATGGTGTCAGTGCTGCATGAATAAGATTTATTACACAGCTCGGGGAATAACGGATAATGGCTAAGCCTGATGAACTATGAGCTATAAAGAGAGCTGTGCCAACTATTTGAACATTTTATGGATGAGTAGGCAAAAACACACATGGGTGCCATAAATACACCAATTTCAGAACAATGAAATTGCGGTATTTAGGCAGTTATTTGTCAGCCATAAAAAGGATGCTGCTTATTTTGTGCTCTGCTTTCAGTTTTTATTTTTGTTTTTGTTACACCTGTTCAATTATCTGCCCAAAAAGAAAAAAAAAATTGCTGCACGCCATTTTTATAGTCTGCAACTAAAAGAGAGAGGGGAGGAGGTGGGAAGAGGTGTGTATTGTGTTTTGTTTTGTTTTTGTGTTTACTGTGTGTTTTGTCGTTTTGTTGTTGTTGGTTGCCTTTTTGCTGCAGGCATTGACAGACTTCCTTCCGCTCCGCGTCTCCTCTTGTCCTACTCTTCGTGCTCCCCTTCTTGCCTGCTTTTGTGCGTGTTTCGCTCTTGTACGCTTTTCTATTGCCCGCTTCCTTTCGATATGTTCTCGCTCCCCCTCTCTCTTTCTCTATCTCTCTCTCTCTCTAACTAACTAACAAGCTGTATATTTCATGTTCGTCTTTAGCTTTTCTGTTTTTTTTTTGTGTTTCGTTTTTCTTTTTATTTCGCAGTGAATTTGGTTGTCTCGCACGTGAGCAGCATAATCAAATTTGCTCTGACGGCCACTCCCTATTGTGTATTAGTGTGTGTGTGTATGTGTGTGTGTTAGTATGTGTATTAGTGTGTGTGCCCAGCTGCTTAGCCTAATCTTATGTGGCAGGCGTCTTTAAAGAGCCTTTGCCTGCTGCCTGCCTGTCGATTTAATGTGCTGAGAAATCTCGGCTCTCGCTTTTTGCTCTTATTTGCATTAGCACCGCCCTCGCGCCCCAGAAAAAGGTGACAACACAAAATCTTCAATGTGCCAACAAAAACACACACACATCCACACGCACACCACCCACACACCACCTACACTCCCCCCACACACATCCCAAACACAATTATATAGCTGTGTTAAAGTTGAAACTTTGTCAGGCTGCAAAATGGACCACAACGCACGGTGGATTCAATTTCAATAATTTATGACATTAATTAATAACTCAAAAAGGTACAACAAAAACTGGTAAACAAAAAAATAAATTAAAATAAAAATAAAATAAAGGTAAGTTAAGTTAAGGCTAAGGATGTGTCCTTATATAGATAATGACTGAAGTCAACTTCGATACAAAATAAAAGTTCAAACTGTAATGAAAAACCTTTTGATTGATAAAGATCGGTTTAGTTATGACAAATTTATGGTATTTAAAAAAGGTCTCCAAATAAGATAGATTTCCGCAAATTTAAGGAAAGTAGTTTTGACAATGTTGTAGAATTTCCTCTGACCCTTTATGAATTTCGAGTAAAAATTGGCTAGTCAAATTTTAATTCTTAGACAAACATTAGCACAAAATGAAAAAATTGATTGATTGCAAAAATTGTTTCGTTCCAAAAATTGGAACGCTTTTCTTGAGGCAGAGTTCTAAATCTAAAAAGACTTTCTATTCCAAATTTGGTCTATTTATGCTATTGTGCAGTGTCTGTTATGACTATCAACTTCCCCCCAATCCGAATCCCCATGCAGCTCAACTAAATACATCTGCAGCCAATGCTTGTTTCACACTTTTTGGCTGAGAATGTTGCCTGAAGTTGGAAACGAAGTCGAAGCCGAAGCTGGAACTGTTGAAACTGTGAACTGTGTGGACTGTGGACACACTGTATGTGGCCTGCGCCTGTGCTTTCAAGTGGAAAATTACTTTCGCAGCTTTATGATGCGGAAATTATATGAAAATCATGGCGAATTTGCCTCTTACAAGGAATGCGTTGCGAGTCTACTTCTCCGCAGGACCTTTTTAATACGCGCGACACACAAACACACACACACACACACACACACACATACATATATCCGCATATATCCGCATACATCCGCATATCTGTACATCTGCATACTGCGTACGAGTCGCTCGGTGCTATCTGTGCGAGCCGATCAAGGCGCCACAGACACAGCCACAGTCACAGTCGCAGCCACGCCCCGTCGCATATAATGAAATGGGCAAACGGCCGTTGACAACCCACAGGAGCAGCACAGTACACTTCAAGAAATTAAACTAAACTCTAATTCAGAAGTCATTTTGGGTACTTTTTTGAAAATTATTATTTTTTTTTAAGAACGTTATAGAAACTTTCACAAAAGTCCTAGAAAACAAGGACTACAATTGGACAAGAAATATTATTATGCATCTTGGATTTTAGTTTGGAAGCTTTCTTAAAAGTAGTTAAGCAAAGTTCTCATGAAATCCTTGTTACATGATCTTGAACACGTTTCTAAAAGTAGTTGAAAAAAGATAAGAAAATATCTAGAAATATTTTTTAAGCTATTAAACTTCAATTGGCCATCTTGAAAATCTTACTGAGAGCACTTGAGAGCGGTAAGCTGATAACAAACTGGCTTTAAGATTTTTGATTCTAGAATGAAGAATGACTGACTTGATTATAAAATTGTATTGTTGAATTGAGGTTCTTTTCTATGTTGATTTTATGTATATGGATTATTGCTCCTTTTGTCAAGATATATTTTCTGAGTGTAGGAGCAGCAGCAGGAGCAAAAGCAGTAGCTGGAACTGAAGCTGGAGCAGCTGCTGACTGGCTCCATTTCCATTTGAATTAGCATAAAACGAGGCGGCTTACGTCTGTCTATTGTGCGCAGGGGTAGGGGGTGTGTGTGAAGGGGGGGCGGCTGAGTGGTGTATAGCGTATTTTTTATTCAGATATCATCTGTTGCTGCTGCTGCTCGTTGTTGCTGCTGCTTGTGTCTGTTGTTGCCGTGTGTTTGGCGTCGCGACTTCGTTATCTTTTTAACTTGGCGCTGTCGTTTATTTAACTGATAATGATTTGATGGCAGCTGGCTAAGCTTGCGACAAAGCCACGCCCCGTAAAAACCCCCTCGCCCCGCCCCGGAAAAAGAAAGCCAGCCTCGCCTCCTTGAATCCAACGCCATTTGCTGAGGTCAATTACACGCTTTCGATTAAATTTGCCATGGCTATTGTTTGTTGTTGTTGTTGCTGTTTTTGCTGTTATTGTTGTAGTTGTTGTTGTTGTTGTTGTTGTTGTTGCTGGGTGTTGACAAGGAACAGCTGCCCAACAACTATGTGGAGATCTGGAGATGCCCCCTTTCCCCACCAGTTCCCGTTCTATTTTGTCTTTTAGGTATGTGTTGCAAGCGGCTGGAGTTGGAGCTGGGGGCGTGGCGCGTGCTTGGCATGCTCAAGTGTTGCCATTGCCATTGCCATTGCATATCCGCATCGTTATCCTTGGCAGGGATACTGGGCTGTTGCTGTTGGGCAACTGCCTCCTGGAATGACACGAAAAGCTCTTTAGGAATCTAGGTTTTAGATTAAATGCCAATACACAAAATTGGTAAAAAGAAGCAGGCAGTAAACTAGAAAGGTGGTCACATTTCTTTTCCACAGAAATTCCTGTGCAGCTGCGAGTATTTAAAACAACAACAACAGCAACAAAAAGAAAACTTCAATTTGTGAATTGTTGTTTTGGTGTTTCAAGGGTTAGCTGAAAGTGGAAGTTTTTCCTTTAAATGGTATTTGGTGAAAAGGGTGCAAGTATTTGACATACATTAATGAAATTGGAATAGAATCACTGAAAGTATTTGTTATAATTTGTATTTATTGGAATAACTTTTCAATTTCAAACGTTTTTGTTCTTGAAGAGTTTCCTGGAGTCTTAGATATATTAGATTGAACATAATATAAAATACTGTTCAACCTCTGCACTGCGCAGATCCTCCTCCTAGCCCTTAAAGCAGAGTGTCAAACCGAAAGATAATTAAGTTCCCATTCTTTTTCTGGTTCCATTATTTATTCAAAGTACTTGAAGGTATAAGTGAGAACTTGTCAGAAGGGCGGTATTGACAGCAAATTCTCCGATACCACTGAAACACCCGTTGATAACAGCTGGCAATCAGCCAATATTTATCAACGTCGCACATATATACTATATAACTTAAGTGACTAGTCGAGTTCAGTTCGAGCCAGTTAGAGATATTTGTTCAGTCAGAAATCGAACAACTTACCCTTTCGATAGTAATCCGATTGAGTAATCCAAAATTGTGGGTGCGGACTTCAATCGTTGTCATGAGTGAACCGGTGTCGAGTGGTGGTCTTCGCTTCATTTACAACAGCTTGCTGCTGACGACGAGCGGACTGGCGATGCGCCATCTATCGATGGAACGGCAAACGTTCGCATTTGTCGCCTGTCTGGTGGGCGGGGCAGCAGCGCTGGTCGGACTCTGCCGTGCGCTCTTCGGGAGCAGCGCGTCGAGCACGGGACGCAGCAAGGCACGGGATGTGTGCCAAGGTATGCTGGAACTGGTACCGCTGCCCCTGATCAATATGCAGCTGTATGGACACCGGCTGGGTATGGGTAATGTGGTGTTGGCCCATGGCATACTATTGCTGCCGCCGCTGCTGCTCGACCTGCGCTGTTCGCTGGTCAAGGAGCGCAAGAATTGCGATCTAACGGAGACGTTGCGGGATCTCTCCATGCTGGGCAACATTGTTTCGCTGCTCTTTCTTGCCGCGCGGGAGCATAATTTTCTCTATATGCGCATGGGTCTCGTTATGCTGGTGGTCAAATATTATCCGGTTCTGGCGGATAGCGCACAGGAGGAGAGCGGCGAGGATCTGATTGTTTGCGGCAGTGCCTTGCTCTTCCATCAGCTCGGCCACGCTTTGGCCTGAACAATAATCATGTTGTTGTCTACATCTTTTGTGGTCAACCCTCGTCAAGGCACCTGCCCCGACTCCATCTACTCGTACTACCCTCCGCGTTGGGGTTTCTGTTGTAATTCTCAATTCCTTGAATTCACTTGGTTTTGTATTAAATTACCTTAAAGCACCTTTTCAATTGCTGTTCATGTTTTTCGTAATTGCCAGGGCATATTATAGAAACCCCCAACCAACCCCAGCCAGCTCCTAACTCAACTGAACCGCCAACTTGTATGGCTTGTCGGGTGTGTCATAAATAACTGTTATATATATATATATATATATATATATACATATATATTTATGTATATATATATCTGGAAATCAAATCATTTATCATATTAGTTGTCATACAATTTTGATTCAGTATTTTTGATAATAAAGCTGAATGCTCTAGTGGAGACCGCTCGACTAGTAGATACCCAGTTAATTATACGAGTATAGCAGACATTCAGTTAGTAGTTGGTTCAATGCGAAAATACTTTGTGAATTCCAAAATCTGTGTTTCTTTAGTGATGTCAATGAAACTTTTACAGTTCATTAAAAATATATCTGAACATTTTATATATCAATATAGAACGCTATAACTTTGAAATGAGAGTTATTTATAAATCTGTATGCAGTTGAGTAAGTACAAAAATATTTAAACAATTCGAAATATGTTGATGGACATGATTTGAAACATTATTGAGGAAACGTGAGCAGCTATCGATAAAATGAAATAAACTTGATTTGCTGTGGGATTTACGAACTTATTTTTCCAAATTTAAAGTATCTAATTCTTAAAGGGTCTGAGAATGGCTTGCTTATATAGATGGCTATTGCTGTTCTGCTGTGCTTTCTTCTGTCTTTTTCATATTATTGCACAACTTCAACGATTACAATGTTTTATGATTTACGTTCTGATTATGATCCCAATTCTGAATCGGTTTGACACCACGCATTTTCCCATTTTTAATGGATTTTGGGTAGAATAAGTGAATTCATTTCATAAACTAAGTGCTCTTCGTAGTATTATTAAAATTAAATAATTCAACAATTTCAGATGCACCAATAATCCATAGTAATTCAGCCCAGAAAATGCGCAGACCACATTTTTCAATCTGTTAAAGCACTTTAAGTTTTGTTATCTTTATAATTCAAAACCAAAATTAAATTTTGCCAGCAGGGAAAAGCTAATTGCGGAGACGACAGAATTGGACGCATAGAATGTATATTTTGTTTGGCACTAATTGAAGCAGATGTATATAAATGTAAATAAAGATATGTTGCGACTGTGGCGTTGTTAACAATATACATATATGTAGGTGTATATATGAATGCTGCCAAATGACAAACTCTAATTGCAAGTGGAACACATTTTAATGACTATATATATATAAACATAAATCTACACACACACACATACATATATATATATGCACATATATTTACATACATATTATTATATACTTTATATGTCCCGTTCCACAGCAACTTGACAAGTGAAGTGTGTGTGAATATTTCATTTTTTAGGTCACGCCCCAACACTGGACGTGCCAGGTAAAAATAAAAGAAAAAAAATAAGAGCAGGAAAAAATAGGTAAAAAAAATGGAAAGCAGAAAGAAATTTGGTTCGAATCCTTTTTGCCATCCTGTTGGAGGAAATTGCTGTCAGCATTTATTTCCGCAGCCTGATGAAAAATTCGAAAATAATTTGCGAACCATAATTAAAAGGCGACCAGCAGCAGAAATGTGCTGCTGGGGGCAACTGCGGGTCATAAAGAAAGTCCTGCCAGAAGGCAGCGAAAGGGGGGGTGGAGAGATGGGGAGCAGCAGGACTTTTTCCCTTGCTTGACGCTATGCTCTAGGGTCATAAACAATCCGCATAGACGCGTTTTCGATTTTCGCCTCAATTGGCAACATATGGTGAACAGACGTCGCAGCAGCAGCAGAAGCAGAAGCATCAGAAGCGGCAGCAGCAGCAGCAGCAGCAGCAGAAGGCGGTGACTCTACCCTCACCCCTCAACTAGCCCCATTTTGGGTGGGAGGTATTGTGGTAGCATTTGCATTTGTGACTGCGTATTGCGAAAATGCGAAAATTTAAAGTTTTCCTGATAAGAGGGTTGTAAAATCAGCAGAGCAGCAGCAAGCAGCAAAAAGAAATGGCGACGTTTGCCACGAAGCGACACGAAAAAGGCGGCAGACAAAAGGCGAACAAGAAAAATCGCTGTGGGTGGATGGGTGTATGGGAAATGGAAAATGGGGGGATGGGGTTGGGGTGGAGAGTTTCAACTTAGAAAGGAATATTCGCATTGTAGCGCAGCATTTGCCAGAAGGTGCCAACACATTTTATTGCGCCAAATACCCTTTCTCACAACGATGTCATCAACTATGTGAAAGAATTGCACCGTGAGAAAATGAAATAGTGATGGAAATTTATGCAGCAGATTTTTCTTTGGGCTATTACTTTCTAAAGATTGATTTACTTATTTATTTTAACAAAAATACATATATTATTTATATTTTTTATAATTTAATTGTGTACAAAAATTACACAACAATAAACTTCAATAATAACTTAAAAAAATATACAAAATAAAAGCACTTGACTTTAAGCCAGCGAGAATCATATTTATATAATACATTTATGTACAAAATAATATTACAATTAATAATAGTCAAGTGAACTATCGACAAGCGATTTTTATAGTGTATTATTGGCATCCCCTTGAAAAGTCTCTGTGAAAAGAGTCATTAAATTAAAAAAAACTCAATTACTTTAAATATTTGCATACAGATTGCCTTTTTGTGGGACTTATGCAGTTTGCAAAAATAATGCAATTTATCTGGGACAACCCAAGAGCCTAAGCTAATGATAGATGTATAGAAAAAGTCCTCTTTCAGCTTTAACTAAGAGCATAAAAAAAAGATGGATAATAAATTTCAAATACTATTATAAGACAAATTCTCTGCATTAAAAGTAACTTCATTTTCATCCTAAGCTAAAGATGTATATATATATATATATATATATACAGTTACTCGTCTTGCAACTTTAACTAAAAGTATAAATTAAAGATGGACAAATGTCTACTGGAAATAAACTTAAACTACACTTAAAAGTCATTTTCTTTTGTCATTTGCATAAAAAGTGACTTTATTTTGGGGTTTTTCTTACACGGCAGCCATAAAACTCAACTCGATTAAAACTTACCTCGAGAGTATTTTCCATTTCGGTGCTGGCACAAGAAAAAAAAAATAACAGAAACGAATAAGAAATGATGAAAAAGATTTGAACTTTTTCCTGCCTGTTATATTGTTCAACTTTTGCAGCCCTCACACCCCGACCACGACCCCGCCTTCCGTTTTCCACTTACGAGCAGTCAAGGGGTGGCAGGCACTTTGATATATATATATCGTACATGTCTCTATCTATAGAACGTCAACTTATTCGGCCCACACACACCCAACCCAACTCACACACACCCAGCACACCACCCACACCAACCATCCATCCACCCATCCAAATGCAATAAAACCAGCTGTCGATTTGTTTATATTATAAAAAATAATTAGTCTGTATTCAGCGTCGAAGTCGACGAATCTTCATATATGATATTGTATATATGGTATGTATATGTAAGTTATGCTTGTTTTTCTTTCTTTTTTCTTTTTTCTTTTCTCTTTTTTTAACAAGTTTCATTCTTTTCGTTTTTGTTGAGGGCGGGCGGGAAGAGGAAGATTTGAGGGTGATTAAAGTATAGGCTTGGTGTGATTACTACGCTTGTTAATAATTGGAATAATACGAAATACATAATAATGCAATACAATAAGTTGATTTTTTTTGTTATTTTGTTTTTTTGTTTTTTGTTGTATTTAATTCAATATGTTTTTTGTTTTTGTTTTTGGTTTTGTTTTATGCTGGATGAATGCGACTAAAAAGGCAATGAAGGAATGTTATCGTTAGTTAAATGAATAAATAAATAAATGCATGTTAATGTTTATAACTCGCTGATTGATGCAAAAATTTAGCTATTCATATATATGTATGCATGTATATGTATGTATGTGTATATGTATAAGTCAGAGAGAGAGACAGAGAGAATGAGAACCAGATAAAAGTCGCTGCAAAGTCTGTTGCATACTTTGAGGCGTGCTTTTCTTCTGCTGCTTCTCGCTTCTCACTTCTCGCTTCTTGGTGGCGTGCAGTTGCATAATGTATATATATATATATATGTATATATATATATATATATGTATATTGTTGCGTGTATTAGTTGATTCTTTAGTTTTATTTTTTGCTTCATAAAATTTGCATTTACCTTTTGTCTTATTCTTATATAATATCTCTGATAAATATATATAATATATAATATATATATATATATATATATATTTTGTTTAAATTTTATACGTTTTGTTTTTTTTTTTTGGTTTTTTGTAACATAGTTGATTTAGGCAAAAATGGCAACAAAATTGTATGTTTAACATTTGTCTACTAATTGCAGAAAAAAAACCGTTTATAGTCAGTGGTTCTTGTTCTTCTATATCGTGATTTTGTTCTTGTTGTTGTTGTCCGTTTTTCATTTGTTTAGTAGATGTATAACTTTGGCTAACTAACAATTAATTTAAACATTTTATAACTTATAATTGGCAATAAAGTGTTTGAATAAGCAAACATTTAACATTTAGCATACAATTTATCATTTAGGTTTTCTCATCTTTTGTCTCTTTTCGTTCCCCAAACAAATAACCCAAAATAAACAATAAATAGCTATGATATATATATATATGTATATATATAAATATCTATATATAATGTATATATGTATATATGATATATGTATGTATATAAATGTATCTCTGCATTATGTTTTTTTTCTTCTTTTTTTGCTTTGTAAAGTCGTAGTGATTGTGGCCTGATTAAGTACATATGTATTTTTATTTATTTATATAGCTGCATTAGGGGTAGTCACGTTGGCCCAATACTCTTTTGCTTTGCTCATTTATTGAGCGCTTCGACTAAAAAGCTTATCAAATATTCGTGTTTTATTTGTTAGAGTTAAAAAAAATGGAGTGAAACTATCGTGACTGACCCTAATAATTGAATAGGGGTAGTCATGCTGATAAAATCGTTTTCCTGTCATTCATTAAACTCTTAATTACTGCTTTGTGTTTTTTTTTACTTTACTTTACTTACCCTTTAAAAATTAGTAAGGGTAGTTAAATGTTTGTTTCCCTTATAGCATTTAAAACGGTTAAATTCTTTTCATATATTGACATTGACGACGTCGAAATGTGTGCAAGCCTCGTGAGTATCCCTTAAAATTGAGTAGGGGTAGTCATTATAATAATTTTATTTGTATTTTTTATGTATTGAACCAACGTGACTACTCCCAATGCGTAGATTTTGTATTATGCTAGCTGGCAACTTAAGATACTTAAAGCCCCGTTTGAACTTATGCGTGTATTAGTGAGTGAGTGAGTGAGTTTTGTGAGTTTTTTTTTTGAGTGTATGGCGTCGTCTTTATAGCATAGGTATAATTAGGTAGTTGGGTTAGATTAGAGTTGTTTTTTTTTGTTGTATTGTTTTGTTTTTTTTTTTCATTTCGTTTCGTTTCTTTTGCTTGTTTAAAATTGTGTGTTGTGGCAGCCGGCGCCAAGTAAAAGTTAATCAGTCGCTGTTTTTATTTTTTCTTTTTTTTTTTCTATCCATATGTCAGATTTGATGTGTTTGATATATATAGTTAATTCTTTGGCCTTTGTTAAATGCTTGGAATAGCTCTCGTTGCGCTGATTGGTGGGACAACAACTCTCCACTCTGAACTTGGTGGAACAAATTAGAAATCGCTGATCTCGCCCTCAGTCTCTGGATAGGTGCAGGAGAACGGTTGCAGCAGCCAGCTGCATAGTCCCTTATTGCTGCCGCCGTCCTGTCGCTGCCGCTTCTTGCCCTGGCCCCGTGGATAGTTGGCTCCGCCGGAGATGGTGATTCGATGTCGCTGCCCCTTCGACATGCCCGACGCAAAGCTGCTCTCATCCGAATCACGCACGGTGGCGACACTATGATAACCACTCTCAGCCCGCCGAGAGATGCCCGAATGCTTGGAGGTGCGTGGCGTGGAGGAATCATGTCCACTGTCGTAGGCCTCCGAGCTGGTGTTCAGCGGCAACAGTGGCAGACGCGATTGCGCTGGCAGCGGCAATATATTCGTGATCTCGTTCAGTTTGTGCTGCGCATCCTCGAGTGACCCCCGTCGGCCCATTGTTGTCCCAGCTGCTGTCATCGATTTCTCCTCCAGTTCACAGATATCATCGTGTTGCGGCGCAAAACGTTTCTCACTCTTCGGCAGACTAGGATCGGAGGCGCCATCCGGTTGACGCAACAACGCATAATCATCCATGCCGGCAATCTCCATGATGCCATTCAAGCTGGGCAACGAACCCTGGCTGGGACTATGCGATGGCTGCTTGGGTGGACTCGGCGTCAGGCGATAGGCAGGCTCACTGCACACACTGCTCTGACCCACATTGAAACGGAACGCTGGCTCACTGAACACACTGCCCAAATCCGTGCGATAGAGTGTCGTCGAAGGTGTCACCTCAGCCATCGCCAGCTGCGAGGTGAAGATCTCGTGCAGACGGGCCAGCTGATCGAATTGGTGTCTGTGGAGCAGGGAGAGACGGTAGCAAGAGACGCCAAATTGAGCACAAGTTGAAGTTAAATATATTAAATTGCTAGCTCTGATTGCACTCAGAAAAAAATCTAGTTGAATTTTGGGAATTTCATCTTAATAATTGAAAATGTTTCTAAAAATAACGAAAAAACAGCGTATAATTTTTAGAGTTGCTATTCTTATATTTAGAAATGATTTGTGGAAACAAGAAACACTTTGTAGTTTTCGGGGCGTTTCTAATTTTTAGACTTTTCTTACACTTATATTTAAATGAATGAACTTAAAATGTAAATTTTAAAATAAGTAAATTTTGAATCCGGACTAAGTTTGGCTCATAATGTAAATATATAAATATATTTATTCAGCAGCACAAATTTATTCACTTATTTCCGAATTTCTGTCAACAATTCCTAAAAACAACCTTCCCATCCTTAAAACAGTCAAAACTTTGCCAAAGTCAAACAGATTAAGCTAAATACATAAAAGTGTTGTACTTTTAAAGAATAAATCTCACCTGGCTCTCTCGCCGCACTCGCTGAACGATTCGCAGGCCATGTTGAAGCTGGAGACAAAGGACAGATTGTCGCAGTGGCTGAGCGTGGCCAGCGGATGCGGCTGTTCCTGTTCGCTGCGAGCCATTGTCCGGGCGATCTCCTCCTCCGTCACCTGCAGACCGCAATCGATGCTGCGCTGCGATGAGGGATGCTGCGAGGAGGCGCGACTCGCGGCCAGCTCTGCCTCCTGGAGCTGTTCGCGTGACACGTGCCGTGAGAGCATCCGTTGCAGATTGTCGTGGGAGATGTCCCGGGAGCCGAGTGGATCGTCGAGCAGCGGCAACGCTGGTGGCACCTCTGATGGCCCACTATCCTGATCATCGCCATCCGGCGGCACATCCTGACTGCAGTTTTCCATTCCCTGGGGCTGGACATCTACTAGTTGCTGCTCCGTCTGGTAACTGGCTCGCTCGGGCAAATCCAGCGATTTCTGCTTGAGTTGTGAGAGTTTTAAGTGCAGCGCCGTCGGCGACGGACAACTGCTGGTGCTCTGGAAGACTTGTGAAGTCTGATTCTCCACCCACTGGCGTATCATGGTCTTCTTGTGCGCATCCATAAAGCCATAGCCGGGCGTCTGAGCAGCTGCGGGCAGATTGCCCGCTGTGAGGGAACGACATGATTGCGATTTGGGTCCATCGACCCAAGTCTCGCACTGCTTTACATGGTTCACCTCGCGCATCAGGTGACGCGCCTCTGCCACTTTGGCGCGGGACACGCGCGGTCCATCGATCCACTGCTCCTCGGTGATCTTGCGCATGCCCGCCTCCAGCTGCTCGAGGGCTGCCCCCGGATTGGAGCCATGTGGCCGGCGCAGAGGCGAACCCTTCGGCGTCGGCATATTCGATGCCTTGGAGCACATGTGGCGAGGAATTGGTGAACCTGGCGGCGGCAGCATCATCTCATGTACCATCATCGTTGAGGCCGTGGAACAGGAAGCGGCAGCGATGGTGTTATTAGTGTTATTATGTCGCTTCAGGCTGCCAGTGTTGCTCAGCGAGGGCTGCAACTTTTTGGCTAAGGGAGTGGAGGAGAGAGAGAGAGAGATGGAGAGGGAGAAAGAGAGTGTTGGTTAAGGGAAGGAAATTCAGTTAATACTAAATAAAGATAAAGTTGACTAAATCAGTTTTAGTGCTTAATAGGTTGCTATAGATTATACGAGCATACGAGTATCTTCCTTCTTAGAAGATTGGAAAAACCGTTGGCACAAGTGTATAAGATCTCATGGGGATTACTTTGAAGGGGACAAAATAGATATTCATGAATAAATAAATAATATCTGAAAAAACACAAAATTCGCGATACTTTTTGAACACACCTCGTATCTTCCTTCTCTGACAGCTTAATGCTAAACAAAGTTGATAATGATGTAAAACCTTAATCCTTAAACGATCGTAAGCAAAAACTTGGCATACTCGGTTCTCAATTTTGGTTGTTTCTAGATTTGCCAACTGAGATAGATCAGCCAGAAAGAGACTATCCACAACTGGTGATTCATTTCTTACCGGCAAGGAGTTCTGGACATTGTAATTTATTCATAAATTTGAATCTAAACCACTTTGCGACCATTTAAATATGAGATGTTGGCGGTGCTGGAATTAAAGCTTGCAAGTTGTATGCCTTTTAAGATTTAAACTATTTCCTCTACTGATAAAATTCTTTACAAGTTCTTAACTAGAACCAGACAACTCTTACTCTCCTAGACTAATATTTAGTTCCCCCAAAAAAGCCCTAGAGAAAAGCCTTGCACTTAAGTTAGTAGACCATCTAGACAGAGTAATTTAGTCTACCAACGCCAGGGTGTAAATCTAATGAATTAAGGAATTTCAATTAAAATCTCATAAGCAATGCCTGTCAATAACAAATTGGCGAGTTATGCGGGGAGGGTGAAGCGGAGGGTTGCAATTGCGAAACTTACCCTTCTCGATGGCTGCCTTCTTCATCAGTGGACTGGCACAGTTCGATTTGGGTTGCGCAGTTGGTTTCTCGATGGGTTTATCTCCCTTCAGAGCCTTGCTCGGCACTCCACTCCGACTATCGGCTGTGGCACTCAGCGAGGGCAGATAAACGGGCGGATGTTCACCATCTGTGGCATCATCGTGGGGTCCCATATAGATGACAGTATCCGCTGATATTTCCGAACTCGATGGATCTGCGCCCGAGCCAGCCGAGGAGCCAGCACCCCCGGCGCCGCCAGGATTAAGACCCTGAGCCAGGCCGACAGCCAGTGGCATGGGTACACGATGTTTGCGACGACGCAAGCGATGAATGCGGGAGGCAATCTGTATCGTGGAGAGGGCATCCTGGTAGCACTGTTCGTGGAGAACATGGGCGACAATTGCCACATGGCAGGTGATGGGAGCCAAACAGTCCTTTAGCAGCGGCGTCAGCGGGTGGTCCTTGTGCGGCGGATGCCTCTGTCCGCTCAATATGGCCAACAGTATGTTGCCAATTCCCGAGAGCGGCAGACCACCGCTGCGATTCGCACAGCCGCCCAAGTCGATGATATGTAAACGGCTTCGACCGCCGGCAACTACACACCAAAGAAAGAAAGCACAATGAGAGTGTGAGAGAGAGGTGGAGTGAGAGTGGGGGGGCTGAGTGGTGTTGAGTGTGGGAGAGAGGGTGGGGATTGTGTAGAGTGTGTAGAGGGGGGTGCGAAAGCGAAATGTGACACTTTAATGGTCTGGCGTCTAGTGAAACATTTAGCGGGCCACTTGAGTGGCAACAACAACAATAACAACAACAACAGCAACAGCAACAACAATAAAGACGACGTCAACTACGTCTACAACTCAACGTACACAGTAAGAAATGAAAAGGTTTTGACTTGATTAAGCTGTTCGCTTTTTATATTATGTAAGCGCTTTATTTGCTACAATTTCAGGCAAAAGGCTGGAAAAAAGTGTTGCTTGTTGCAAAAAAGGTTGAAAAATTCTTGATTGGCGCATAAAAACTAATTGTGATACTTTTACTTTGAGCGTAAAACGAGTACACAGTAAAAAAATAATAGCTACATTGGTACAAAGTACTGCTATCTGAATAAGCCCCATTGAAAAATTCCAAATTTAAATACCATTTTGAGTCGAACTGCTGACCTTTCACATGTACTGTAAATTAAAAAGAAGACGATCTGATTGTTCCTATGAAAACTATGATATAGTAGTCTAATGTCCATAATTGCTTTGTTCTTAAGGCAGCTACTATTATAACAATCCGATCTAGTTAAAACTGTCTAGACAAATAGACAGACGGACAAGGCTGCATCGATTCTGCTAGTGAGCTAATGAAGAATATAAATTCCTTATTCATAAAACTATTAAAAATAAGTGAGGATCAAATACTTAAGTTACCACCATAAACTATATGCAATTAACAGTCCAAGAATGCTTTAATTCAATTAGAGGTCTTATAACTTTTGTAAATACAAAAATAATGAAACAAAGCTCAAAAAGCTTAAAGGAATTTGTGGCACAACTAAAGTTCAAATCCAGTTAGCAAAGTGTGCATTGACTGTAGGGTTTTTGTTCCAGTGTAAGAGTAGGGGTAGGGGGAGGGGGAGGTGTGGGAATAGTAAAGCTGTGGACTACTTACCACCCCCCTTGCGGGACAGGCTGTACTGGTAGACGTGCAGCGTAAAGATGAGGGCGGACTCCAGCGTCGTCGTTGTATTCGAATTGGAGTTGGAGTTTGAATTGCAGTTGGAGTTGGAGCTGTTGGAATTGCCAGAACCGGAACTTTTTAAGCGTCCGGCTAGCGCCGAGTCAAGAAAGAGGGCCGCACGTTCGGCGGTGGGTGCACGTAGTTCCGTTGGGCCGCCAAGGAAGTCGTCACGCAAATAAATCCCCGGGGAGTCGTCAGATTCTGTGTCATGGAGTGAATGAAAAGGGCATTAGCTTTTATGTGCGAATAAATGCCACTCCATGTAGTTAGCAGTCATTCGAGCAGCAGCAGCAGTAGCAGCAGCAGCAGCACCACCAGAAGCAGCAGGAGCATTCTTGGGGTGTTATTGCTCTGCCTCACAGGTTAACTTTATTCAAATTGGGGGCGTACCCCACGCAACCCAACAGCGCACCCCAACCCAACATTATCATCAGCTGGCCCAGGGGCAACATTACAATGCCCACGCCCACATTTATTACCCCGCCTCTGGCTGCTAACAGGTGGAAGTTTTCGTAATGCTTACCAGCCGCATGCGAGATGAGCAAATCCGTGGAGAGAGCATCCGGTTTGGTTGCACTGACGCCAACTGCACTAACGCGCACAGAGAAACGAGCTCCGCTCTTCTGTCGCCGCTCCTGTATGCCCTTGTAGAGCCAGGCAATCGCACAGGCCGCTGCTCCAAGTGCTCCAGTTCCCAGCTCCCCGAGCACCGTCTGCGGTTGCCCAGTGCCCGGATAGCCCATGGCCAGCAGGCATCCGTCGGAGCCCTCGAGCACAGCGGGTATTACCTCGCTCAAGGCGGCCGCACATACGTCCGACTGGAACACAAAACACAGAGTGGATGTTTACAATTATGCCATGGATTGATGGACATTAATAAGAAGTAAATATGGCCAGAATAAAGTTAGGCTTATATGTGAGATTTATGTAGAGCAATTCATACTCGTATATATACATTCTAAGAAGTGTAAATGGGAACATGGGTTAAGTTTAAACTAATATTTTTCAGTTTTTAAGGCATATTTTAGAATGGTCAATAAATGCTCTTAATTCATAGTTAGCTCAAGAGTTTAAACTTTAGTTAAGGATTGCTTGTATGCACTTATCATCTTCCAATTAAAAAAGATTCATTTTGATTACATTTCTGAGTTTTTTATATTATATTAAGTCTTATGTCTTGTCAGCAATAATTAAGAATGGTCAACGAATGATCGATAAATTCTTAATTCACGAGCTTTAGTTAGGTATTCATATTTATTTGAAGAATGCTTTTTTAAATGTTTTCAAGTATAAAGCCTTGAAAGCTATATTTAAGAATGGTCAAGGTATGTTCTATAAATTGTTATAAAATCATCATTTTAAACCCGTATTTTATCCCCATGCATTGAACAAGATTCCTCCTGTTTAAATATATTATTTTGTCTAAAGAATGCAATTCTAAATATCTTTGATTTTCGTATATTAAATTCATATTAATATGTTTAAGTATTATATTTAAGAACGATCAAGGGCTGCCCCAACTCACCTGTTTATCGTCCGCTGTGAACAAATTATCGAATGCAAACATTTTGGGCGCAGCGACCATCGGAGCCCGCTCCTGTGCTTGGGGCGCACAAACATTCTTGGGATCGGTGAGGGTCACCTGTCGCTTCTTCTTGTCCAGGGCCATGAAATCGTGCTCGGCACCCGGGTCCGCTCTGTCGGCGACGCGTAGCATGACTTTGACTTTGCCAACGCCGTAGCACTCGCGACTGGCGAGGCGCCTCGCCAGGCCCGGCGGCATGGGCGGCGGTGCACGTTGCAGGGCACCACAGAAGCCACCGTTGCGACTGCTGCCGGAACTGGAGCTCATTGCTCCACTTGGATGGTGTCGTGCACGGCTATCAGTTTCCATAGTTTTATGGAAGCTATGTGTTTTTTTTTTTTTCTATTTCTTGTGATGTTTAATGGAAGCACTTGAGTTTCCTTCTGGGCGAGAGACATAAAAACAGGGAGAACAGAGAGGAGCAGCAAGTTAATAAAGATTCGTCCCAGAGAAAGCTGTCCAGGACATCATCAACTGCTTTCGCTCGATACATTGTATTTGACTTATATGGCAGATAGAGACAGACGGAGAGAGAGTCCTTCGCAGTTGCATAACATAAATTGTGATTTTTTGGCCAAAAGGGTGCTGCTCTGGGCAGGGTCCTTTCGTTTACTATGGTAATGGCCATAACACTTTCTCTTTATGGTTATGGGGCATCTGTTTATTGGGCATATGCTTCACAGACACTCACAGACACTCACTCACATTCAAACTGGGAAGATTCACTGAGTTTTGGGGGACCAGTTTTATTCACTTGTAGCTTCTTCGTCGAGCAGTTTTTATCTATTTGCGGTGCTTTGGTTTTTATTTCACAGACATTTCGTTCGTTAGTTGAGAATTTTTCTTTTACTTTTTCTTCTCTTAGTTTGGGAATTATTTGAGTTAATCTATGTGTGTGGAGAGTGTTGTTTTTAAAGCATCTTTTTTTTCTTGAGTTTATAACTTGTTAGCTTGTAATTTTCTAAATTTTACAGCTTAGTTTAGTGATGTAATTTTAACTTTGCTAAAAATTGTTGGCCGTTTCTTTTATTGGCGTTTATTTAGTAATCATTTCGTTTCGGTTAGTTTTGTTGCTCCTGTTTTCATTGTGTTTTTTATTGTGTTATTTTCTTTGTCTTATTGTATTTTTTAAAGTTCTCCTAAGCTTTATTGTGCTAGTGGTGATTGCTGTTATTATATATATTTGAGATTTTACGACTTAGGGGTCAGATTCTAGACTGCATTTTACTATCATCATAAAAAAAATAACATGATATTTTAACATCAAGTTTCGTTGGGGGAAATAAATTTTATAAATAGACTTTTGAAAAGACAAATTATTACATGTTTGAAATGTATTTCTTTATGTTTTTGAAAGTATTAGCCTTTAATATTCTGAAATTAGGAGTTGAAACTTTAGATAATGATTCTTTTGACAGCTTTTTATGGTCTGGCAATTAAATATTATTCTTTTGATTTAGATTCATCATTTCATTTGATGATTGTAATTTTCAACAAAAATGTTCCATTAGTTGAATATTTTCTTATATGATTAATATACATTTCTTTTTTATTATCTGGTAATTAAGGAAGAATCTTTTTATTTAGTAATGATATTTTTAAGCAATCATATTTAATGTTGGGTTTTGTTGCTCTTGGGGTGTTTTTGGGGGATACGTGGGTAAGGGGGAGGGGTTACGCCTTCATTATGAACATGATGCAGATTCAAATAAGGAACGTGACATTTTTGCAACGTCTTTTCATTAATATTGTCCCTTTTTTGGGCTGGCACGTCTCCTTTGTGCGAATGACATGGCAACATCAACTTCATTTTTCAGATGTCGCGCACCTGCCACTTGCAACTTCTTTTAGGAGCGTTGTGCGTTGTGCCACCTTTCCGAGCTTTTTGCCTTATGGCTTTGGCTTTTCACACAAATCGATTGGCAATGCCTTCTAATTGTACGCAACAACAACAGCAACAACAATGGTTGTTGAGTGGAGGCTAAAGAATGCCATGGCATTGTATGGCTCGCAATATTAGCACAACACACACAGACACACGCACACTCTTACACAAACACACACACATAGCGCACACACAAACCCTTTATTTTTTATGACTGGCAATTTCTGGTTGTTGATTTCATCTTTGGCTGCGACGCTTTGGCTTCTTCGATTTTGTTGATATACATGATTTATTTTAGCTCAGTGGAGTTGTGGGCCTCTTAACGCAAAACACACATTTTCAATTCATTTTCAAACGCACACACAGACAACTCGCGACGCGCACGCCACCAGCGTACCGTCAACGTTGGCATTACAGTCGCAACTGAGTCAGGACGGCGTTCAACGCTTATTTTTCGAAGAGCCGCTCTCTCTTTAAGCATTGCATGGCATGCGCGGCAGCAGAGACACAGAGAGAGAGAGCGAGAGAGTGCGCCTCCGACTCACAGCTGGCAATGCTGTGGGACTTTCGTTTTGGGGTTGGACTTTCGCTTTTGGTTGCTAAGAGAGCGGTCGGCTTCGCGCTCTCTTTGCAAAAGTGCCGTTAGAAGGCGCAGGTAAACAAAATCAGCGAGGCTCAAAAAACAAAAGGAACAACGCAAATGATGTTTATATTGTAGACATCAAAATGCTAAAAAGAAAGAAAGAAAAAAGGACACACACACACACTCACACACAAGAGCAAGACAAGAGGAGTAGAAAGCACGCACACAGATACTCATGCTGATAGTTGAGGAGCTCAAGCGTCACTTAAGTGTTTGCGAGGGGGGTTGGGGGAGACCCAAAATGCAAACGATGTGTTTTAAGTTCGCTTACATTTGACAGCCAGAGTAGAAAGCCCCGTTTGGAGTGTCAGTGTGTGTGTGTGTGAGTGTGTCTGTGTGTGCTTAAAAGCATTGGGTGGACTTTGAACAGGATGCAGAACATCCATCTATATGGACATTGGTGGGTGTGGTGTGGGAACGGGGGGAGGGGGGGAGGCTAGAGCAGTTAAAAGTGTCGGCTTGCTGACTGACAATGTCTCAATTAAAATTGCAAACTGAAGTAAGCTCTTAACTATGCTGGCAACATGTTTACCATTCGTGCTAAAAATACATTTAGAATACTTTGATTAATGCATGTCAGCGTTATGTTTGAAACATTAAAAGCCTTAACTATATTTAAATCCTGTTCACAGTTTGAGAGTGATTGCTGTGCTTTTGCTGTTAGTTTGCGGTTGGCAATGCTGTTATAATTCCGTTACCGAATGCTTTGTATGGCAACGCTGCAAATTCAAATTCATTGTTGACAAAATTCATTTGGGAGTATGTGGAAAGTGTAAGGATTAAGGTGGGTCAGTGGAAGAACCATGTTTCACTTACTAAATTAAAACTATAATCATAACTTTTTTTTGATTTTGAATTGATAATTGAAAACCCCTTTCTTTACTGATAGGTTGTTAAACTTTTATTTCTCATTATCCATTCTGTTTTTTTTTATACATATACAATATAAACTTGAGTATCATTCATTTTTTTGTTGTTTTTTTTTTGTAGCTTTTTCACATCGTACACAACAACAATAGACTGAAATACATATGTTGCAAATACAAATTTGCCTAGTTGAAATGCATTTTACGATGAATTGTAAGTGTATCAGCTATATATATGTGTAAATATAACTGATCGCTAGCTAGATCGGAAGTGTGAGAAAATAATCGTATATATAACGCATAGGGGGAGGGGTGCTTAAATAACTATAAACTTAAGATTAGACAAACAAAATTGAAACAAACAGCCTATTGGAGAATGTTTAGAGGTAAACTTGAATTACATAAGAAACAACAACAATGATGAGTATGGTGTGGGGAAGGGGGGTCTGACGGGGTTAGCGGGATATTAATTGATGTTCGTTGATTCGTAAACTTTGTCACACATTAAGTCGTTTTTTTCGTCGTTTTTTTCGTACGATTTGCTTGAAACACAAAAAAAAGTTATTTTCAAAACAAAAAAACCATAAAGTGGGTTGGCGATTGGGGAGTGGCAAGGAGTGGTTCGCCTAGTGTGAGGGCGCGCCGTAGGAGCTGCTGGGCGCGGAGGGAGCTGGCGGAGCAGCGGGCGCACCGTATTCAGAGGGCGGGGCAATGCTGTTGGGATAGGGGCCAGTCTCCTCCTTCTGGGTCTTGTAGCGAATGAAATACACTTCCGGCTTGCTGGGCTGCGTCGGCGCCGGCGTTGGGATAATAATCTCTGGCTGCTCCTCCGGTTTCTTCACGAGCACATAGACCAAAGTCTTCTCCTCGTTCTGCGGGAACTGGGGAATGATGGGTGCCGTTGGGGCCGGTGGCGATGGTGCCTTAATGAACACAATCTTGTAGTGCTTTTGTGGGGGCGGCACATAAAGAGGTTTCCTAAAGCGACCGCAAAGAGAGAGAGAGAGAGAGAGAGAGAGAGAGAGAGAGAGAGAGAGAGAAAGGAGAAGGGTTTTTATATAAGTCCAAAAATCATTTATGCAAATGATTGAGAAATCAAAAATAAAAATAAACTTGTTTATCTGGCTAATAACGAGAGCTGTCACAATTTGCCGCCCACATTGGTCGGGCACAGTTTGTAAGCATTACAATTACCGTTAGCCTCTTATATAAAGTGGAGTACAGTGAGTACTCTCTATGTTAATTGCGTTCCTCTTTTTTCGGTGCAATAATTAGCTTGAAAATGAACAGCAACAAAATATATATATTTATATGTATGTGTTTGAAAAACTTAACTTAGGTAACATCTTAGTCACGCTTTGGCTATCTTCTTCCCCTTGGGCAATTAACATTGCCCGAACGACAACAATAACAAACAAATGACAAACGGTTGAAAAAAAATATAAACAATATAATAATAAAAGATACTCATTTGGAAGACACGCTTTTTGGACCTGCTCGGTATTAAATCATTTTTCCTAGTAACTGACAACGTGCGGCACATTAAAATTAAAACAAAAATTCCCTTCACTCCCATCGCAAATGATAATGCAAAATAAAAAAGGAAAAAACAAACTGCAAGGGTGGCAGTCATAATACGAGGAGGGAGGAGGAGGAGGAACCCTGAACTGGATTAGATGATTAACGTGCATGTTTTGCAACTCTATTTGCAACTCTTTGCCAGAGATGCCGAGTTGCACTTGTTAGCAAAGTACTAAAATTATGTTTGTTTTATTGTTGCATCGGTTTCGCCATCAATTGTGGGAGAATTTTTTACGAATATGCCTAGGATTATTTTATGAGCTCATTATTTGTGCCCATAACTGCATCTACACACGACACAAGATCATTGTGCAATTACACATAATGGCCATAAACAATATGTGGGAATTAACCGGAATAAGTTGCAAATTTGTGAAAATACATGGATTAGATCAAACCCATTTTGAAATCGTTACAAAGAAATTGCACATTTTATAAAAAGAAACTGAAAAGATCAACGCATTCAGAAAAGGGGTCAAAATATCATCAGATTGAAAAATGTCTTCACCTTTGGTAAATACAAAAAAATAGTCATACTTTTTTAAGCTTTGAATACTATTAATACCTCACGATAGTATTATAAGAGAATACCGCAAACGCCTTAAGCAACTTTGCAGTTTTAGCTGCTCTTTCGCAATTTAATCAATACGTTAACTGATTGGACATTTTGTAACACTTAAAATACTTACAAGTATGAATAGAAATAATCTTTAAGAGTTACAAAATGTCCAATAGACTTACATATATATTTAAACATATATCCTTTATATATAAGAATTCGCCTTGAGCCAACTCTAATAGTTGGTCTGTATTTCAACACCTCATTTTTTTTATATTTTTCATAGGCTGAAGAATTCCCACCAAACCAGCTAACAAAAATCCATAAACTTCTACAAGTATTATGCAAGTATCAAAAAAACCCACTTTGATGATAAAAAAAAAGATCATCAAGTTAATTAATTTGAAATGAAGGCGTATAAATAATTTTTAGCATTTTGACTAACCTGGGCGCCTGGTATTCGGGCTCTGGTGGCGGGACATGCACATAGACATGCTTGTGCACCACTGGCGGCTGCTGTGGTGGTCCATATTGTGGTGCAGGTGCGCCATAGCCGCCGCTGGGGCCACTCGGCTGATAGCTGCTCGATGGCGGAGCGCTGTACGTGTCACGAGGCGGCTCCGGGCGTGCGGCAACCAGCGCCAAGCTGGCCAAGACGAGCACTAACTGCAGACCAGAACATAAACAAGATACAAGATACATGAAGATGAATGAGTAACGGCAACACACACACAGAGAGACACACACACACGAAAACATACCACACAACTGGACTGCATAGTGCTGATTAAAGATCGTTTGATATCCGTTTTCAAATGTGATGTATACGATTTGAAAGTGCGACACTTTATTTCGTTTTTGATTTTGGTTTTTTTGGTGTTTTCGTTTCTTGTATTATTTTTGTGTAGACAGCTCGTTCGACGCGGAACCTCTTACACTTACTGCATGCCACAACGAATGTTGCAGTTTCTTTTATAGGCGCCGCTCAGTTCGGCGAGAAACACAAAATTAAGTAAAAATCAACAGCGACGGCGACGCAAGCAGCGCCAACAGCAGCAGCAGCAGCGGCAGCAGCAGCACCAGCCAGTTGGCAAAGAGCGCATAACCATGAAGAAATTGAAATGTATAAAACGGCAACAAAAACAATAACAACAAACTACAACAAACTACAACAACAAGAGTTAAAGAGCCACAGCAGCTGGCAAGTCATCTGGGTCTGGGGGAAACTGAGGCTTAAGCTGCTGCTCCTAGCTGCGACTGCGACGTCGACTGCGACTGCGACTGAAGCAGCAGCGGCAGCGACGTCGGCAGCGACGTCGGCAGCGTGGTTAGCCGTCTGCTGACCGTTTCTGATTTTTGTGGTTTTCCTCTTTAATTTAAACTGATTCAATACCCTCCTAAAACTTGCCATTAAACCAAATAATTGGCAACAGGCCAGCGCATCTGTAAGCCCAACTATTAACCGAATGCTTCAGTTAACAGCCGCATTATGTTAATGCTCTTGTCTGAGCGTATACCTGACATCATTGGGTCAGTGGGTTTAGTAGGACAGCGGATTCTTTGGCAGATTGATTTATGTAAGTCAGAAATATATCTATACTTATGTATTTCAACATTTATATATATTTAGATAATACAGAAAAATTTCTATACATCCATATTAAAATATTTATAAATATTTAGATAATACAGAAAAATACCTATACATCTATATTAAAATATTTAGAAATATTTATATAATACAGAAATATACCCAAACAGAATTTGTTTCAATTGTATGAATTAAAATTGTTTAAAAACTGTCCTATTTTCATTTCACATTAAATAAATAAATGAACACAAAATTTGTACACATACACTTATAATATATATGTATCATTTACCGACAGATCAATCATTTTTCGAGTTTTTTCTTTTTTTTTTAGCGGAAAAATTTGTATCAAAAAGGTAACAAATAATAATTACATAAATGTGTGTGTGGAATCAAAACAAAAAAGATTTCCTCAATAATAAAAACTGGTTGTCTAATCAGGTCAAACTTAATAGGCGAGTAATTAGAAATAATTTCAAATAATCAAATAATCGATTGTTATCGATTACAGCACTTAGGCATTGTATATATATTTAGTACTCTCTCTCTCTCTCTCGCTCTGTCTTTCTAAAGGGCATTTAAAATGCTGTGTAAGGTTTATATTATTTACATGTTACTTCTTGGTTTGGTTTTTGTTTGTCGTCGTCGTCGTTGTTGTTGTTGTTGTATTTGTTACATTATTGTTTTGATCATTTTGGAGGATCGCATCATCGTTGCCTGTTCGGATCGTGTGGCACGATTCACTTTCAATTTCATGGATGTGGATGTGGATGTGAATGATGCGGATTCACACACTGGAAAGAAGGGGCACTGGCAGAGGCACTGTGTTGCCACCGATCTGGACTCAACTGGAACTGGACTGTGCTTGGTCTTATTTCACATTTCTTCATCTCACACTCACCCACTCTGCCACACTCGCCACCCTCCCCCCACTCACACTCACACTCACACTCACACTCACTGTGCCTCTTTCGCTTTTGTTGTGTAGTTTTGTTGTGTTGTCCACAAAAGCTAATAATGAGCTTCACGGTCTTGTTGGGATACCATCACCATTACCATCACCATCACCATGTTCCCCATCTTCATTTCCATTTGTACAATTTTTTTTCTCTTCATTTTTTTTATGGGCCATAATGCAATAGTTGACTATGAATTTCTTTAATTTATTTTTTCTGGCTTATTCAATAATTTTGGGGTATGCCAATGACATTATTTGTTTTCTTTCCACAAGCAGAAAATAAAACAAAAATAAATATGAAATATGATTAGTAAAAAAAAAGAGACGCTTGTTGATTGTTGTTGCTCCCTTTTTTGGTTTGTTTGTTTAATGATTTGTTTTTACCTTTATTGGAGGCTTTTCTTTTCTGTTCACGTCACGATCGGGCAATCTGATCGCTCAGCCTTAGCTTGTTTCACAGTCGCTTTTTGTTGTTATTCCTCCCGAAGGTGTTTCTTGAGATGCGCCGCATCCATAAGCTGAGCGAGCTGAATCAGCGATCATTGACCACTCCTGCAATGTAGTAGCGGGAGAGGGAGTGTCTCCAAATTGCTGCCGGAATTTCATTGAAACTAGCCTCGAGGACTATACCTGCAATTGGAAGTTGCAACTGGTCTTCTTGGTGCAAAATCTGCAACTGTAACCGCAAAAGGAAAAGTAAAGCGCCAACTGTCACTTTCCACAGCAGCGTCATCATTTATAAAGTGCCGTCAGCCAAATGGTAAATGTTATTTGTCTATTTTTAAATGATGTTTTTTTTTTGTATCTTTTCCCATCTTTTTCAAGTTTTGTTGTTGACTTTGGTGTTCAGCGCGTTGCATTTCCTCAATTTCCACATAGCTCATCTCTCTAAAAAAAAAAAGCCCAACACCACAACATCATCATCTTCATAATGCGCTGATTGCTGCTGGTTGGCTGTCGAAAACAGGTGCAGGCTCAAGCCATAAAATATGGACACGATAATAAATTAAAGCGATTAATAATATTCAAATGGAATATTTTTGGAATGTTGACTTTACGCTGCGGAATTCTGCCTACAGAATTGACAGCTCGAACAGCTTAAGCACAGATCTGTAAAATGAACCTAGATATAGAGGTGGGAAGACAAACACAAATAATAGTTAATTGATGAGTAAATGGAAAATAGCTGGATAAATGTTGAAGATTACTAATTGATACGTAGATAGGATAGATGTAGATATGATAAAGATGATGGTCAGATAGATGTGGGTTGATAAATGGAAACACCGATATTTATAGCTGGAAGATATATTTTTTTTAATATAGGTAATAAATTTGATATTTCGTGTTTAGCTGGATAAATAAATGTTGAATATTACCAATAGACATGTATGATGGAATGATGGTAATATGGAGATACACAGACTTGTTGATGAAAAGACCTATATTACTAAGTGCATAGATTACATTCTTAATAAATGCACATAATATATATAGTAATATCTATTTTTATATATTATTCTATACGAGTATATATTTTTTTAAGAGTACTGTTATGTTCCACGCATATATTTATATTTGACGTTTATAATATTAATTATCGAACTTTGTTTTGCTGTTATGTGTGTGCCGCAGTTATATCAACGCGTACTTCCTTATTTGCAACTATATCAGTCATTCATCTATATTTATCTATGCTCTCTGTGATTATTGTGTCAAGCTCTATGATTCTGAGCTGTGCACCAAGCATGTCAAAATAAAGAAAAAGCCATATTTCATTCAAAATCTTTCTGCTTTCTCCATTACACACAACACGAGCCATGTGTGAGTGTGTGTGTGAGTGTGTGTGTGAGTGTGTGTGCGAGTGTGTGTGCAGTCGAGCCATCATCATTTCCATCGACACCATCGCTGAATCTCACATACTAATTATTATTAAGTATCTTGTCGACTTTATGTAACCAAAAAAAAAAAGAAAAAAGCCATTTAAATAATATTTTATTTACATAAAAAAACAAAAAGAAAAAAAAAACAATTAAAATGCGTTTACGCAAAGCTCACAAATATTTTAACGGAACTTTGAAGCATAGGCACTTGTTAAGGTACACTGACATACAATATAAAGACAGACGGACAGACAGAGTATCTGTATCTGTAACTGATGGGCTCGGCTCTGAGATACAAAACCGATTCGTTGGCCAACTGTCTCACAAATCTATATTATGGTGTGTGGTGGGTGCGTTTGTTGGCAATCGCCACTTGTTAATTTCAATTTGTCAAGAGTTGCACTTGAAGAAGAAAGTAAATTGTTGTCTTCACAAGGAGATCAACGTAAAACGTATCCACATTGCGATGTCGAGGTAGATGTAGTGTATCTGCACAGGTGATGTAAAGCTGATGTATTGCATAAGCGATATTTCCCATTTCCTTTTTTGAGTTTTGTCTTCTTCTTTTTTTGTCTTCTCGTGAAGCTATCAGCAGTTAACGATCTAATTAAGACGAGGGAAGGCCTTGCATTGAAAATGAATTTTATTGTTTTTGATCATAAGGTAATGTAACGATAAAGATAACGTAATTTAACAACAATTAAATGTACATTTGTAGCTGTAATTTTTAACGCATACGCAAACGGGGCTGCATCATGCATTGTATATATTCATATAAATAAATAAACACACACATATATATATATATATATATGTATATATATGTGTGTGTGTGTGTGTGTATATATATGAGTAAATGTATCTTTAAGTTTAAGTATATAGCGCCATTAAATGAAAAACAGCCGACGCTGAACTTGTAACTTGTGCCGCTTTGGAGGCCAGGCCACAAATAACACAAACCAAAAAGACACCAAAAACAACAACAAGAGAAACAGTATAGTATAAAATATCGTTATGGAAGCGTCGGCATTTTAATTTGTGGTAGTTGGTAGTAATATACTCGTAATTTATATTTATTTGCCCAGCCTTGGGGGCCATTAAAACTCCAGTTTTATGCTTTCAGGGACGTGGATTACATATATTTACAATTGACTCTTCTTCATTTTTCTTTTCCACAAAAAAAAAAATAAACAAAATTCACACGCAACAGAAAACAGTAAATTGACCATATACGTAGATTATACTATAAATATATAATATCTGGGATTACAAGTAACTCACACATATGCATCATATAGGTACATACATATATCTTTCTTTCTTTCTTTCTTTTTTTAATTTTTTGTATACTTTCTTTTTATTTTTTGATTAATCGTAAAAGTTTAAAAATTATTGTTCTAATATAGGAACTGTTAAGTCCTTTTGAGTTCAGGTTGCTTGCTCATTAAAACCGTTGAGATTTTTTTTTGGTTTTTTATTTTTTTTGTATGTTCCGGCATGTGAAACTCATTTGAAACGCAGCTTTTTTCAGGCACAAGAAAATCGGGTTTGTTTTACTTAAAAATGCTTAAATGGGTTCAGCTTGTTTGGTTTTGCATTTAATTCGCTTGAGAGTAAAAATGTTTACATTAATCAGCTTTAGTTATTATAAACTTTGGCGCTGCTCATATGAAAATTGGTTCGAACCTGAACCGTTAACCGAAATTAAGCGTTTGACTTTCCGAACCGGAACTGGAAATAGGACTCCACCAGGACTTTAAGATTGAAACCTGAAGTTTTTTTTTTTAAAGAACTATTTTTAAATTGATTAAACTTAAAAAGAGTTAAAAGCAGTTGCATTGCAAATGAAATTTGGCATTGCTTAAGATTAAAAAGAGTCCAAGATGGAAACCACAGCGGCTTAAAGATTAAAATCAGTTGCGTTTCAAATGGAATTTGGCATTCCTAGTATATTTTGGGGGTCGTCACGTATGGTTTAGTGTTAGTTAATGTTTGTATTTGTGGGTGCCTTGTCTTAGTAGCGCCCATAGCCGGCCTCCGTATCAAGTGCGCCCATTGCGCCCAATTTCTGGAGCCAGGCGGCGTTGGAGTTGGAGTTGCTGTTGCCAACACGCTGGACGGTCAGCGGATTGTTGGCCTCATTGTGCAGCCGCATTTGGTGTTGCTGCTGTTGTTGCTGTTGCTGTGGATCCTCATTGCTCAACTCCAAAATCTGCAAGCACAAACAAAACCAAAAAATACAAGAGTTAAACTTACTTAGTTGTTGTTTGGTGTTATGGCATTTGTTATTATTATTATTATCATTGTAGCGCAACGGGTTTCCTTCTTTTTTTTTAGATTGTGAGCGGAGCTGGCGAGGTTTGTTAGCTATTCCAAAAATCTGTTGAAATCTATTAGGCGTACACTCAGAAGAAAGATTGCGTTGAATTTAAAAAAAAAATCGGCCTTAAATAAAAATCACAATGAAAACCAGAAAGTTTTTTATAAAAAAACAAAATTTCTATAAGTGATTTATTTTGAAAAATGCAAAAATGTTGAAGAAATTCTTACTGAAATTCTGTAACATCGAAAGTGTTTTCAAATTAAATTATTTGAATTTATGAGCTATCTAAAATGTTTGTATGTGTGAGATTTAGTCAACAAGACATCTAAGAAAGCGAAAAACCCCTTTGCTTTTAGAACAACACTTTCTGAATAATAAGGAGAGTTGCGAGTTACTTGATGCCAAAAATATGCCGAATGTGCAAAAATGCGTGTCGATATTTTTTCTGAGTGTACATATTTTAACGACATATACGTGTGTGTGGGAAGCGCGAGCGGTCACAACTCTTATTTTTGTTGTTTTATGTTTTTGTTTTTTTGGCGTAGATCATTAAATCGAATGAACTTTATACGTATATGATCTGTAACGCCTGCTGCAAAAGTCGAGGGGGCCTCTGCTCTCGAAGCTGAGCTGCTGCTGTGAGCAGCTGACTGAAAATGTGTTAATGGGGGGTATTGTCGTGTAATTATCAGACCTCTTTTCTTAGCCGACTTCGGCTTAGCTGCCCACAGCCCCCCGCTGCTGCCTATCAGCTGCTCTTTTGTTTTGGCGAACGATGTGTGAACAAAAACAAAAAAAATTAAAAAAAAAAAAAAACCAAAATTAAAAGAAAGACAAACAAGAAAAACCTAAAACAATTTCGCGCCAAGTAATTATATTATTGCTAATTTAAAAGATTGTTTTTTTCCCCGATCTGTGTCTTTCTCTCGTTGTCGCTTGGGTTATTAATAACGCTTTTGGGCTGCTGCAAAGATTGCAGTTGTTGGCTCGAGCTGTTGTTAAGGAAGCAACAATTTTAGCTGTTATCGCATAGCATCTGCTTAGGAGGGGTTCAACACCGCCAGCCCACCGCCACCCCATGCTGCAACAAGATGTGGCAAGCGCGTCCTCACAATTTAGACAGTTTAATTTGAGAGTTGCCGTTAAGTGCAAAGTTATGTGATTGGATAAGGGTCTCTCGGACTGTGTCGTCGTCATCTTGTTTGTATTGTTTCCATCGACTGGGGGAAGATACAATGGCAGATTCGTAAATGATGCAACAGTCTGGGGGTTGCTTGATTTTAATGGTCCCGCCACACGATTTGGCAAATAAATGCTCTTAAATATCGCACTAAACGATTATATATCAATGGCCTAGTCATATAAAAATAATCATTATTATCAGTTGTATGCCATAAAATTAACTACATGTCTTGTATAGCTAAGGTCACAAACAGTGCTATTAATAAACATATAAATTTGTCCAATATTCGTTTTTGGTTAAATTTTTCACAAATTTACCATGAAGTTTTTTTCCCTGCTATTATTATTTGGGTTTAGTGTCGAGAAAAAATTCCATCAAGTCATTGGCGGCACAATTTTTATTTATTTTTTGTTGATTTTATTATTTCGCATGTCTGACCTTAGATTTGGTTTACAAATTTTTCAAATTAATACTTTATTATGATGTGTATTAATAATTATTTTCGTTTTGGTTTTGTTTATAATGATCAACTTATTGGCTAATAATTGTTTGGACCTAAGCAATTTGATGTGCCTAATGAGCCACTTGAGTGTTTTTTCGTATTACAAAATTAGGCATAAATATTATTCAATTTGGTAATATTGTTTTGCAGAATCCAAAAACAGGCGCAGATATTTCAGCTGTAAGCCTGTTTATTAATTTAATGATTCTCCCTCATGGTGCACACAAAATCCTTAATCCCTGATGGCACATGGGAGAAGAACAGTTTGACATTTACACTCTAAGATATATACAAACAACCACCCAAACAACCTTAACTTGAGATTTCATAACATAAGTGGGACGGAGGACAGAGGACAGAGGACAGCGGACAGCGGGCAGGCGGCAGGGAATTGTTGCTGTTGTTGTTGTTGATGCTGTTGTTTTTATTTCTCCCTTCGCTAAGTGAAGTTTTGTCACATGTCACAGGCTGAAGCTAATTAACAATAAGCTGGCGCTGTTTGGCAACTCATGATCTCAGGTTCAATGCATTATACGCTCAACTGCCAAGTGGAATTCTCTCCCTCTCCCTCTCCCTCTCTCTCTCTGTCTCTGTCTTTGTCTCTGTCTGTTGTTTTATTATTTTCTGCGTGACGTTGCCAAGTCAAAGTTAACCTTCGTCAGCAGGCACAGAAGGCTCCTGCCTCAGCCTCAGCCTCAGCCTCAGCGACGTCATCATCAGCGATTTGCTATTTGACATTTGGGTTTCCCGTCATTGCTTTTGCCACATATATTTCTTTTTTCATTTTCATTTTTATTTTCATTTCTTTATAGCCAATGCCCCTGGCATTGCCTTTTGTTGTTGCCCCCAGTCTATGTTGGCCAAAATATAAGGTTGTGCGCGTTTCACGTCAGCGGCTTATCGATTCGCTAAGGGCCCCGACATGACTCAGACTTGAAATTGGAATCGGAATCGGTTGCTCTCAAACTCCAAAAAAAAAAAAAAGAAACAGCCTCAGAGATATATAGAGCTACATTCTGTGACTCTTAGGAGAAGAGGGAAGAGAAATGGGAGGCACATAAATAACTAAACTTCATAGAAATGGAAAGAGATGGGAGCGATCTGGGTACCTAACACAGAACATAGGAAAACTGAATGTTTTGGGTTTGATAACAGAGTGAAATAAGTATATTTAAGCTGGAATGAAAATACTTCTAATTACTGACTGAAAGTCAGCACAAAGCTGTTAATAGACTGAAAATCAGAGTAATTGTCAGAGTCGAGAGAAACAAAACTGGAATAGACATTGAGACACTCAGTCAAACAAAAAGGAGATGCACAGAGATAAGGCCAAATATGAAAGCAAAAAGAGAGATCCCCCCTCAGATAGCCTCAGCCAAATAAACAGACTCAAGGACGGAACCAGCGCACAGACGTTGAGGCACTAGCAATCTCCGGTGGCCATCAAGGCCTCTAGAGACTACCACGTAGGTAGCAATTGTTCGGCAGAGAGTCCGGTAATTGTGCGATTGCCGTTTTATCTGATGCTACACATACTCATAATAAACTCAAGCACTTAGTTGCAATTGCAGTTGTTGCCGTTGTAAGTTGATGTTGCAGTCGGTAAAGAGTTTTGCAGCTGCATCTAAAATCGAGTGGCAAAAATGGATATGAAACTGCGGCACATCCACAAACATCCATTAAATTGGCCCCCGGTTGAGCAGCATTTTTCTACAGCGGTTGCGAAAAAGAACAGGAAACTGGGCATAAAAACACAAAAAAATATAATCACACGAACAAAAAAAAAATCCATAAGAAGCAGAAGGCAAAAATTGGTATATAAAATTGCGCAGGTTGGCAAAAGATGAGAGCTTGGAAATATTTGCTTGGCGATTGTAGCCGGGCAGGCTCTGCTTCTGCTGCTGCTGCTGCTGCTGTTGCTTCTT
The DNA here is from genome assembly GCA_035041595.1 of Drosophila basisetae. NCBI lineage: Eukaryota > Metazoa > Arthropoda > Insecta > Diptera > Drosophilidae > Drosophila > Drosophila basisetae. The sequence goes on along the minus strand of JAWNLB010000123.1, from coordinate 5,986,568 downwards.
TTGCTGGTGCTGCTGCAGACCGTTAAGATGACCAAAAATAAAAGCAACTACAACAATAATAACAACAACAACAACAACAACAAAACACCTTGCGAAATATGTAAAATATTTGTGAAACGGTTGCAGACGCACCAACAACAAGTTGATACTTGTAAGCATTGTGGTCAACAGCACTCAGTTGGAAGAGTTGGTGTTGGGGGCAGGTGTGCCTTTTGCGAGTAACCCTATCTAGACCCATTGGCCCAGGCCATTGGCAGTTGGCTGTTGGCCGTTTGGGAATGACGTAACAAGCGGGTAACCCGCTGATGACCACCAAACCAAAACTGACCAAAACAAAAACACGTCGCAAAATAAAACCTCAATAATTGGCGACATAATTGCAACTTAATACCAAGCTTTTGCCTGCCTGCCTCTCTTCGTTTAGTTAATTATATCGCAAACACCAACAAAAAAATAACAGAAAACATCGTTGGCTATATGACTGAGTGATACCCTGTAATCAACCTAAACGTATGTATTAAAAAGTGACCTTTAAGTATGCCCCAAATCAAGACCATTCATACAAGACTGTTCATTTTTGATGGGGTTGCTGAAACTGAAAAGTTGAAGTCTGTGTCTTCTTTATTAGAACATCTATATTAAATTTGCCACAATAAACTTTTGTGATTTGAATTTTCTAGCTTTTCTTAGGCAATCTAACAGTTTTGGCAGCTTAGTATAACTATGACATATTAAAGTCACATTTAAGTATATTAGTTGCAACCTTCTGCTAGTACCATAAATGTGCTACGCCTTCAACCATTCCGCATCATGGCCACAGGGTATAAATATACGTTAAGGGCACACATTAATACGTAAACAATGGCCTTTCAACAGGCTATATCCACTTAGTGACCAATCACAGGGGGCGAAAGAGAAAGGTAAAGAGAGGGGAGAGAGAGGGGAAGAGAGAGAGAGAGAAAGGGAGACGTACCTGCAGCATCAGTTCACGCAATTTATCCAATTCGTCGCCGTGCGACCTTGTCGGCAGGTATCGGCTCTCGCAAGGCTGCAGGGGCACCACCACCAGGAGCATCATCACCACCACCACCATCGCCAGTGGCAGCGACAATTGCAGCTTGTGTGACGAAGCCCGATTCCCAATTACACTCATGGTCATTATGTGGGCGTTGTAGTTGTTGTTCTAGTTGTTGTGGTTGTTGTTGTGGTTTACAGGTGCAGCGCCAAGCGGATTGTGGCTTTTTCCCTGTAAATATATAGGAAGAGGGCTTTGTAAGAGTTTTAAATAAGGCTTAAGGGATTTGTAGGCGTTGGAAAATTTAGTATAATTGTTGTACAGCTGCGTCATACTCTGTCGTCAGATGAATAATATTTAAAGTGTCATAAATTGGTCGGTAAGCGCTTAACAAATCACTTAAAATGTTGCACAGCCGAGTTATACTCTGTCATCAGTGTAATTATACATTCCAGACTCAATTGCGGTGTTTAAGTCATAAATTGTTGAAAGCCAAACCCATATTTGTGAGGAATACAATTTTGAGCATTGCTTGACCTCTTCAATAATACTGCAATCGAAACGCAATTTTTGCTTTAAATTTATGCAGAAATTCTTTCTTATTAAAATGGAATTTTGGATTGTATTTGAACTTTCCACTGCGACAACTTTGTCAAAACTAATCAAATTTTCATTAGCTATGTGGTTTGAATGGCGGTTTGACATTTTAACAAGTTCTAAAAAATTTCAAACACGTAGTAAAAACTCAGCCAAAAAATATCGCATTTAGGGACGTGTCAATTTTTACCACTACCAAACTTTGTGAAACCCATTATTAGATAACTTTCACATCTAAAATTAAGGACCCTAATTTGAACTGATAAAAAGGTTGTTTGCTGGCTTCAGGTCTAGAATTTTTTTATATACTTCGATATATTTAATATCTTAGCACAAAAACCAACTTTCAAATCGTTAACTATGCTTTGCTAATTGTGCACAAAAACCAAACAAACTAATTTAGTTTGATGGCAAAAGTGTATTAAAACGTTTTAGCATTAATTCAATTTGAGCTAACACTTTAAATGGAAATGAATGGAATGCAGTTTTATAATACGCCCGGACGCTGACTCACTGGCAGACGAAGAAGAAGACCAACCAAATAGAAAAAGTGTGTTTTAGTTGTAGTTGTTGTTTTTAGATTTGCGTCACGAGCCACACAGTTTATTATCTATTTTATTTTTCGATTTTTTCACGCTTCTGCACGATGTGCTGAACTAGGATAACAATGTAGGTTTAAGCCAAGCTGCGTGCAGACGTTTGTATTTATAGCCGAAAAAGGCGACAGCGGCTGAGATTTTAGTGGCACTTTTGGCCCTGATGACAGAATGGTGAAGCGCTGCTGTTGTCGCTGCCGCTTCTGCTGCTAGGATATAATGTGGTACACATGCGCTACACACACACACACACACACACACGCACGCACACACACACACAGATACAAATACCGAGTGAGTTAGTTAACATGGTTCTTTGGTTATGCGACTAACATTCTCTGACCATTCGGCCCAATGCCGAATTCTTTCATCTTTTACATTTCGCATTACGCTTCGAGGACAAATGTGCGCGCGCAGAACCAGAGCCAATAACAACAATTACAGCAATAACAAAAGCAACAACAATAACAGCGACAACAACAAGTTGAAGTGTAGCAGCAATAAGAATGCTTGACTAAGCATACCACTTAGTTTAAATAAACCCATACTAAATAGATAATATGCTGACCAGTAAATTTATCTGTCTTCCATCTGGACAAGTAACTCAAGGTTATGAGCATCGCTTTTGTGTCCTGTATTTTAGAACTTCACTTGTTTTTGCCAAGGATAACTCACCTTATTATTCAGAAACTATAAAAAAGAAATGGTTTTCGTGGTGTTTTTCATATGTGTACAAAGATCTTTGACATTAGTATTTTAAGACTACATATTTTAGATAATTTTCAAAAAAAAAACTTATAATTTTACTGCGATTCGAAGCCGTTCCCTTGGCTCACAAGTTGAGCAACTCCGCTAGAAGTAGCTACTCTAAGACAGGCTGCAGTTATCGCTAATATGAAAAGCCAAATAAGTAAGTTTCATTGCTTGCTTCTGAATTTTAGAAAGGGTTTTTTCTTAAAATGAGGGCCTGCACTTCTACACTTTAGAACTGCATTTCTTAATGGTGGAAAATATTTTTAAAAAAATATGTAAGACCATATTGTCGTTTTGGAGCAAGCCTATCTCATTTTTTTGCTCTAGTTCTAGGAAAAACACTTTTATGAGTCAGTTAAAGTCTCTGACTATTTTCTATGCTCATTCTTAGGATTATCTGCTTAGTTCTTACCTTCACCGAACTGTGATGAAAGACTTCAAAATTTCCGTTACAGGGTATAACAATGGCAAAATCACAGCATCAGGCATATCATTGTCATGGCAGTAATATATTGTATACTATATATATGTATACTATAATAATGTAAATGTGTACGTGTGCGATTTGACATCAGTATTGTCTGCTTGGTGGGCGTCATCCTGGCAGCCTTGCCCTACAACAGAATCGGGTGAAATGTTTTCGCTTAGCAAATCTCATGGTTTACTCTCATCTCAATTGCCGTGGTTGTTGTTGTTGCTGTTAACATTCTCGCTCTTATTCTCATTGTTGTTGTTTTTTTTTTGTTGTTGTTGTCATGGCTGCAAGTTGTTGACATTGCCGGGCGTCAATAATGTAACTCCAGTTCACTAACTAACTGGCCGACAAAACTGTGCTCATGATGTTGCCTGGCAATGTTACCATTTGTATACCACGCACGGACCCCACAAAAGACCCTAATCCCCCCTCCTCCATCATCAGCCGTAAATTTTTGATATAGCGCAGTTTTGTGTGGCCATTGCTGTGATTGAATACGTGGTATGCATCGCAAATTTTGAGAATTCCAAGGGTTTTTACGTGCAACTCTCGAAGTTAAGGAATATGCGGGATGTGCGTACGAATGAATATGTTATTTTATTTATGGATCGCATTGCCAACTAAACGCTTTATGCAACTGTAAAAAAGAAAACGCCACACAAAAACCCTACACATAATAATATTTACAAATTAACTGCCAGCTCGCTTGTGGTTGAAGTTGTTTTTTTTTGTTTTTTCTTGTGACTTCCGAATAATTATCTTGGTTTGTTTAAGACACAAAAGCTTTTTGCATCAAGCCGAATACAAGCGGAAGCTGGGAGCTAGCCAAATAAAAGCTCACTGCTATGGCACGCGCCTAAAGCATGCCAAAATACGAGCTAACGGTAGTTTAGCTTTGAACAGCGCCAATTTTAGTGGTTTGTGTCCTGGTTAATCTGATTTTCGGTGTACAAATTGAAATGAATTAAGTGATATTTAAAGATACGATTCTCAGAAGTACATATATACAATATAAGTGTATAGTATTTACGACTAAACTGTGCAAATATATGTTACATGCAAAGGGTAGCATCTCTGACCATGTAGAGTATACAATTGGTCATCAAGAGCCTGGTCGATTTAGCCATCCTGTTCTCAAAGGCTGTCACAGCTAGCGATACCAAATATAAGTTTCCGTACAACAAAAGTAGATTAAGTCTATTATTCCGTTTTCCTAATGTCGGTACAAATCGATTTTCAATACAAATAATATCCATAAAATTAATAAACTACATTAATTTAAACGAGTTTGGCTAGGAAGACAAAATCTTTTCCATTGCAATGAAAAAATGCAAAACAATGCTAAATTGTGGGAAATGCAACCTGATGTATTCAACACAACAATAATTATTGTATTTTCAACCATAATACAGCAATTAAGTTGAGATCTAGTTGAGTTTCTATCGAAATGAAATTCAAAACAATTTGGTTTTGCATATTTTTATTCAATTTATTCACTTTAATCGCTTGACATTTACAATTACATTTACAATACAACAACAGAATGAAGGTTGACAATTTGGAAGTATACGATTATTATGTGTGTGTGTGTGTGTATGTGTGCGTTTAGATGGGATATGGCTGGTAAAAAAGGTGCTTAACTTAAGATTTGCGCTTAACTAGAGGGAGTAACTACTACGAGTAATTTATTGGTTAGGGCTACTTAAGAACAACTAAAATACATTCAGTGGCATTCTACAAAACATCATTTTTTTGTTGTTATTTTTTTGCTAGTTATGCTTAGGGATTGCATCTGCAAACACAGCATGAAGGAAACAGGAACCAATCCATAAAAATGCCCTTGCAATCGTTATCGGGATCGTAGGCCAGCAATCGATGCCATTTGTATTTCTGCTCACAGCCGCATTCGCCCTCGCAGCGCGATGTCTGTGTATTGCTATGGAACGAGAACATACACATTAGCTAAATAATATTAATATATATATATATTGATATATTGATGCCTCACCTGCACACCTCCTGATGTATGGCCTGCTCAAAGTGCTGTGTATTCACTATGGCCCGTATTTTGCCCGCCGAATTCGAGGCCCAATAGGGAGTTACAATTTCGATTTTCGATTCGCATGCATCGAGTCGGCCTGTGCCCGATTCGCCCTGTGCTCGCGAGTTTCCCGGCAAATTGTTGCCTCTACTATTGCCACCAGCTCCTGCACCACCTCCCGAGGCGCCTCTGTTCCGATTGCTAGATCCACCCGCTGCCGCCTGTCGCTTTTTGCGCAACTCGCCGAAATAACTGTCACCCGCCTCGCCCGCCGTTGCCGCATAGGCGCCGGGCGGTATAAATATGTCCGGCTCGTCTATAAAGCGTCGCTTGCGCACCTTTGCCTGTCCACCGCCTCCTCCAGGTCCAGCGCCACCTCCGCCACCACCCTCCATGTTCATCTCAAAGTCACCGTACATGCGACGCATCAGCGCCTTGTTGTCGTCAATGAAACGCTCGATTTTTTCGCTATGGGAGAAGAGCAGAGATTTGTTTTTGAAGTCAACTGAGAAATATCAGAGATATATAATATAATGTGAATAATTGCATAAGGTTATCGAAATATAGTCGTAAAAGGGGATGAGTGGCATAGAAATGTTCTTCACCCAACTATTTTTAAACGGTGTTCTCATTGGGGTTTTTCTAGACTGGGCAATTTAGACTTGTGCATTCATTAATCAAAGTCCGCCTTTTGTTACAAATGTGACGAAAAACGTATTGGCAACATTGTCCCAACGAGATAAGTGCTTACTTACAATTTTCCTTATTGAACAATAAAAGCTATTGTTGCATTTGATTTTACCATTAAGCAATTATTATCTGGCAACGGAATTTAGTTATCCTTGGAATAATCAAAAATGAAATACACGTGTGAAGTGCTAAACTTAAACTTGTGAAATGACAAATACACTTGAGTTAATTATTAATTATATATGAATCATATTTTTTTAATGAAATATTTCCACAAATATGCATTCAGTTGTGTCTCTTATTAGTTATAGTTTTTGGTAAATGAATCATATTTTTTTTTTAAATCAAATACCACAAATAGTTCACGAAATACCACAAACTATTTTCCGGTTAATTTTTATATGCCGAATTTCTAAGAGTTCAAATCGGTATTAGCATATTTTTAGCATACTCACATGGGATAACTATTGCCGGCCGTTGGGCAGAAGAGCTGATGATATCGCTTGATGCAGGGCACGCCCTTGATCACATCGCCACGGACATCCAGACCGAGCGCCACCGAGAGCGCTGTCCACCAGATCTAGAGGGAGAGCACAGAAGATAATTGGCATTAGCATTATCGTGGACACGTGGTGGGGGGAGGGGTCATCATAACAATTAATAGCCGGGTGTGAAAATGACTCAAGTTAACAACATAAAGATTTCATTTCATTTCATTTCATTTGATATCATCAAATTCGCATCGCAACTCTTGCACAGCAGCATTCTACGCTTGCCATTCCCCCCGGCCCCCGTCGTATCTCTCAGAGTATTTCAGCCTCTGTTGGTGTGTGTGGATTTGAGTTGGCATGATTATCATCACACCTCTTAACGAAACGAACTCGCACGACCTTCGTGCGCCAAAAACAACATGAAGAGAGACACACACGCACACACGCACACACACACACACACGCAGAGATCGTCAAAGTTATTTCCGCAAATGAGCAAACTCGATCGATATACTTACTTATAATCTCCAATAGCAGTAAAGTAAACACGCGCATGTCCATTGGCATGGAATGGGAGGGGGGCGGGGGGTGGTTTAGGGGGTAGGGGGTTGCTTGTACTTACCGGAATCTGCAAGAATGAGCCATTATTTGATTTTGGATAGGAAAACAACGGCACTACGGGCACACTGCCATTCTTCAGATAGATGGGACCCTGTATGGGCGTCACAGTGGGCATCGGACTTTTATTGCTCGGTTTGTCTGTGAATGTTAAAAAAAATCGGAAAAAAACAATTGGAGCTGCAGTGAGTCACGACATTGGCAAGGACAAGAGGCGAATGCCGTTTTGACTTATCAGCATTAATCAGTGGATCAGTTTGGGTTTAACCCAAACTGAAATGTTAAAGAGTGTAAATAATTGCAATGCATGCCATACACAAATCGAACTGCAGTTGACATATAAATTATATGAAATGCATAAAACACATGCTTGGCATTTGTAATGCAAGCAAGTCTCCCAGTGGTAGTCCTCTTACCTCCCTCCTAGCCGGATCTTGATTAAACGTGCAGCAGTTGAGCTGCTGAACTTTCCCTTTCCCTTTTCATGCGTTTAGTTTTGGGGAAAGGATTTTTTTTTTTTTTGCACTTAAATGCGCATAGAATTTAAGTTTCGTTGAGTTGGTGTTTTTTTCTTCTTGTTTTTTTGATGTTGCTCTGTTTTTTACGTGTACTTCGCAACTGTTGCCGTTACATTACAAGTTGGACTCGTTTTTTTTCAGGTAGCTCACGTCTTGAAGTCTTCTCACATGCGCAAAAGGTGAAACCAACAAGATCTTGAACAATGCGACTATATACAAGTGCAAATATGTACTTGATATATATCTATATATATATATATATGTGTATATATATGTGTGAATGTGTGTTAGTGTGTGTGTGCTCTCGCGTGTGCACGTCTTCGGCGTCATTTAAGACAAGTTGAGAGCCCGTTTGTTGAATGGGGCCCGACTTCTTGCATAATGCCGCAGACTAAATAAATGCAGATATGCATATATATATATATATAAATATATATATTTATATATAATATATATCTGTGGCAACACACATCACCGTCATCTGTACAGCCAGGCACTTGAGCTTGAGGCCTAACCTGCCAGCTTGCCACAATTGAGAGATGAGTTGGAAAAAAAAGAAGGCGCCCCAAAAACAAAAACAAAAATGAAGTGAATTATCAAATGCGCTGACAGTTGATTTTTTGTAGTAACTGTCCCTAACTCTAACTGTGTTGCTGTTGTTGTTATTTAGCTGTAGCTGGCTCTATAACAACTGATACATAAATCGTGGTGCGTGTTAGTCAGCGACAACAGCTATAAAAGTCAAAATCACTCTGTGGCCATTACTGTCCAAAAAAAAAATAAATAAATAAACAGCGACCTTGTCGAGTCGGTTTGTAGACCTTTGACCTTGCTCCGTCTACTTGTGGTAGTTGTATTTATACCTGCTGCTTCTTCTTCGTGTGTTGCTGTTACTATTATTGTTGTTGTCTAACAGCAAAGTGCAGAAGTTGCTCTCAATTGGAAAGATACACAATAGCAACAAGCAAACACGTTGAAGTAGCAAATAAACGGGAAAAAACAGACAGCAACAACAACCAATAACATGATTGCAGACGTGGTTTATATTTAATGCTAGCTGATATTGAACAGCAGAAAGCAATTTGTGAAAATATATATATCACATCATTTGGCAATTATTCATGCATCTTTAATCGTATTTCCTGATTGTGTCTTTTGAAGTTCTATGCTCAACGTGAATAAGTTTCAGTCCTGCTTTTCAGCAGGGGGGATTTATTTTTATTTTTTACATATATATTTATACTTGAAGTAATTTGTTCTGATTTGACGTGCTCATTAGGATTATGCATTTAAATAAATTATTCTTATTTGTTTTGTTTTTGTCCACATAAATAACTTGCTCAATGCACGAACTAATCCGCAAATAGTTGTCGTCTAATAAAACAGACTTTTCATAACAATTTAATTTTTCAATTTATCAGCTTAAATTTATATTCAACTAAAAATTCTCACAAGACAAATAAGAGCAAAAAATGTTAAATGTATTTAAAACTATATTTTGAGCATTTTTTAATAGATTTTTTTCAGTATTTTACGCACCTTTGTCTTGCCCCTCGGCATCATAGTATTCGCCATCGTCATTCTCGTCCTCCTCTTCGCCCTCTTCCACATCGTAGTCGAGGACAGCATGCACCTGAGTCCTGGAACCTTGCCCGGCCTGGACACGCGTAAATCCAGGCGCACGTTCCGGATAATTATCGGGCAGCGGTGCAACGCCATAGGTGCTGGCTGGTGTCTCCGTCTTCCTGCCACGTTGAGCCTGACCCTGAGCCTGATTCTGAGTCAGGCCCTTGGGTGGATGTGGTGGTTGGTGTGGTTGCTGTTGTGGTGGGGGTGGCGGTTGTGGTTGGGAATTGGGTTGTGGTCCTGACGGTTGCTGCTGCCTGCTGCCAAAACCGGTAATACTAAAACTGCCGCTGTTCTTGCTAAATGTGGCACTGGCACTGGCCGCCCCATGAACATTATAGTATTGCTTTTGTCCGGTCGATTGTCCAGCCGGAAAACGCGTGTAGGAACCCTCGGCGGGACCACGACCAGCCGATTGTGTTAGCTGCAACGAGCTCTGACTTTGTGCAACGCTGCTCGAGCTCTGAAACGATACACTATTCTCATTTGTGTCCGTTTGTTGCTGCTGCTGTTGTTGTTGTTGCTGCTGTATGTGGTAGACAGAGTTGCGTGCGGCGCCAGTGGGTGGCAAGTAAGCGGTGCCCTGTTTGCGCCTATACGGATAACCCGACTGCTGTGGCGTCTCCTGCTGCTGCTGTTGCTGTGGCTGTTGCTGTTGCTGATGATGCAATGTGGGCGTGCCATAGGGATTATTTTTGTAATGATCCTGACCGGGCAACGACTGATGCGGCTGCTGCTGCTGATGATCCGCCGGCGAGTAGAGCAAATTATTTGTATTGCTCGCCAGCTGATGGATCGGATGCAGTGGCGCCAGTGTGACGCCCCAGGGCTGAGCCAGGGCACCAAATGGCAGCGAGAAATTGGCCAGTGCCATGTGTATGTAATGCTAAACTTTGCGAATTACGTCAAAAAATTGTCTAATTGAAAGATCTGCTTTTTTTTCTTCTTTGCTGTTCTTCGTCACTGCATGATACGAATGACTTAGGCAACGAACTTGCGAGTTAACCTACATATCATAAAAAAACACAACTAGAACCAGAAAAGCGCGCGCACTTTAAGGTGATTTATGCAAAAGCAAATTTAATACCCTAACCCCCCAAGACTATAGCACACACACACACACACACACTGCATAAACAAACACAAGCACACACACGTAGTCAAGTTATGTAGTATATATATATAGATATATGTGCAAATGTCGTGGTTGTTGTTGTTGTTGCGATTAAGGTGCCAGTGTATGTTGTGTTGTGTTAATAACTTGCGCGTCTGATTTTTTTTATATTTTTTTTGCTGGGCACACTCGCTTAACACACACTCAGCACACACAACAGAGCGCGACTCTTGTGCTAAATTACCATTCACGACAAGCTGACAATCGAGACTGAGCCGAGAACGGCGTGCGCCTTTAAAAAACTTAATGGGAAAAATATATTTCCAACCAGCCGCAATACTCAAAATACAAAAAAAAAAATAAAAATACAAATACAATCGACTTTAAAAACAGTTGCTCCAAGCTGCTCAAAAGAGTGAGTCGGCACTCAGCAACGTTCGTTTTTTTTCTTCTTTTTTTTTTGAATGGCAAATCGAAAAATAAAACAAAACCGGAAAAATATGCAAAGACAAATCAACGAACTGTGTTTGCTCTAACATATGGCAAATCAATTATTCTTAATGTGAATTGACAAATAAATATATCTCATTCTCATCGATATCAATCCTTAATGTTTTTCAGAAATATATTTGCCGTGCTTCCTTGATAAAAATGTTGGATTGTGTACTTCGATTTCAATTGATATTTTTCAACTTTTAAACTTAAAGTTCGTCGTAAAAATATATTTATTCCATCAAATTTGAGTCCAGAAATATTTAAGAAAATAATAAACTTGTAAAATATTTATTGTAGATGTATGTTTAAGGCTGAGAGTTTTCAACTGCACTAGTTCCTTGCCAAATACTTTTCAATTGAAAGTCAAAACCTAAAAACAAATTTAAAATAATTTTATTACTGTGGAATTTGCTTTACTTCAACTAAACCCTGGCTTAATTGATAGGAATTTGAAAGTATTGGGCATAGTGGGAGTTTTTTGATGATTTGTGACCTAGGCCAATGCTTGGGTCGACTCGATGCTTCATGTTTTGTGTCGATTTGGCGACTCGTTTGTTTCATTTTCGAAAAGCGCATATTAATCACCAAACAAAATCGTCGCCGTCGTCTTGAAGGCAATGAAAAGCAAAAGTATTTTTAAAGTGGGCTTTAAAAAAAAACAGGTTGTGAAGAGCCAAAGAGTAACACTTACTTAAGAGAGAGAGAGAGCGAGAGAGAGAGAGAGGGAGAGAGAGTAAATTCAACATTCTCTCGCTCTCTCTCTATATATCTCTCTATAGATCTTGAGCTCTTTCGCTCTCTTGAGAAAATTGTTTCTAATATCTGAGTTCTTTAGAGGGGGTTGCAGGTGTTTTTTCTTTCCAACTATGTCGCTGTAATGCCGAGTGCATTTGGCGATGAGCTGGCATCAATGATAATGATGATGATGATAGTGATGATGATAAGTTCTCACTCCTAGCCAGCTCAGATTGCGTATTCATGCCGACGTCACATCAGCACTTTGCATATCAACATCTCGGAACTGGAGCAGCTCTCTCGAACCCATTGCGATCGATCAGCTTCTGCTCTCCACTCAGCTATGAGGTATGAGCTTCGAGCTATGAGCTAGTAGCTGGTCACAAATCAAGACAACTTGTCAGTCAGTCAGCTAGTTTACGGAAACGGATGCAGCAGCTGACGTGCCCCATGATCTTATCTTTCACATGAATGTGTCAGGGAATTCCGCCCTAATGAGGCCCAAGCTCCTGCTTACCCATTTGGCACGAGTCTTATGTGATTCACAATATTTATTATTGATTTATTCAAGTCGCAAATATCTATAATTAATGTGAATTACTTTATGGAATGTTGGAACTTTATACTTAAAAAGGGTAGAATTATTCGCTTTATTTTTGCTTACACAGAGAATTATGCATTCCAAAAAAAGCCGAATATTGATTCAAGAACGGTACGTTTTAGAATACAAGAAATCTTAAATTCATATTTGTAGTCTCAGAAATAAATAAATTGTTGGTACAAGAAAACCAATAAAAATTTATTCAACATAATAAACAATCTACGAAAATGTTCTGCACTTAAGATTTATGAGTCTTTATTTACTTTTAATTATTTTCGCTCTTAAATAAAGAATATATTTCTGTAGTTTTTAACGTTAAGAATTTAGATTCCGCATAATTTATGTTGCAAGCGCTACGGCTTGGAATGTTTGAACTTTTACTTTTGAATGGTTTCAAACTATTCTTTAGCATGTGTGAATTAAAGACAAGCTACCCATATGCAAATGAGTACACCTAAACTGTAGCACATGGGTTGGCCGGTTCCCCGTTGACGGAGAGCTGACCACGCCATGGCCGTGGCTATGGCTAAATGGCTATAGACATGGCTAAAAGCAGGCTGTTTTGTTTTATGACGGACAACGCTGACCAAGCCCAACAAATATCGCACATTTGTTGCAACCAGGGTTGGTCTAATACAATTACAAACATACGTAAATAAATACCTTCGATATAAAATTGGGAGTGCTTCTGTGTTATTCGTCCGATCGTTAAGAATATGACATTCAAATTTGCACAATGGGAACATTTTACAATTGACAATTCATTTTTAAGCGCCACTTTAGATATTTTATGGTAAGACAAATATGCCTATATGGATTTGTCATCCTGATTAAGAATTTGTATATATTTATACATATATATATATATATATACCGCTTGCTCGTTATTTTTTTCTTATAAACAGTAAACAGACAATGGAGTATTCTTAGTTATTATCCATATCAATCATTCGCTAATGTTTATAGATCTAAACAAGTGGTAAATATTTGCCAGCCCTTCAAAATTGATTGGCAATGCACAGATCTACAAACAGATATACTTGTGTATATTATATGTATTTGTATATGTATGCATTATGAATTGTTATAAATTAGAGCCAAAGCTAGAACTTGTTTCCTTAAAGTAATCGCACACATAGTTTACCCCAGCAACAATAGAGTGACAAAAGACAAGCGCCAGTTTGTTTAAATTGCCTTTCCCTTTTTTTCTGTTTTTTACTCGGTTTTTATGCTTGAAACACTTCTTGGGTTCAACTTCTCAACTTATCTCAGCCACTCGACAATCAATGAGAGCGGACAAATTGAAAAAATCTACAAAAAATGACATATTCTGCTAGCGCCTGACGCGATTTTTGGTCACCCTCAGGCTTATTTTTTTACCCACTGAGATCGACGAACAAAAGCGTCGCCTGTCAAAAAATTAAATACAAGTATAACAATAAAGCCGCCTGCCTTATCGAAATTTGTGTGCTCTCGAGCATTTTGGCCTTAAGTCGTTAACAACAATTTAAACTGACAATCTTTTGTGCAGTCACAATCAAATAAAACGCCAAACATCAAGTGTTTTATGTCGATTCAAATTCAATTCCTATACATAAACCAAATCCCGAACCCCGAGACGAATGACACCAAAATATTTGTATGTATGAATGTGGGGGCAACCAATACTCTACCTGTGATCAGGCGATCATATATATATATATATATATTTATATTTAGTCGTTGATCGATTCGATCAGCATAAAAAACAACAACAAAACAATAACAGCAATAACAATACAAGAAAAAAATTGCTTTAATTAGAACCAATTTAAAGCGTGGACCAATTTATCAGAAGCATTTTTGAAAAGTAGTTGAAAACCAGTTGAGATCAACTTCAGCGCCATGTGCACACCACTCGAGGAAGACGGCGGGGTATGGATTTGGGGCGTGGCTGTTTTACGGGTATGTGCTTGACCGGAGGTCTATATACATATGTACACAGATATTCACTATAACTCAAAACCATTGCCATTATAACTTATTCGAACTGAACTGACATTACCATTTACGCATTTATTTTTCTTTGTCAATTGTCTGCGGCTGTGATATGGTTTATGGTTTATGGTTTATGGTTTATGGTTTATGGTTTATTATGCGAGTTGTGGAAACCCCAACACCAGGTTCAAGTGCACATACCACAATAGTGTTTGCTACATAAACGTTTATTTATTGTTTTTGTTACTACATCTGGTTGCGAGTATCGTTTCAGAAGTAACTAGAACATTATTTGCTTCCTCATTGGTTGTGTCTTTAAAAATGAAATTGCTTGGAATATCTGTGAAGTGCATTTGTTCTATAAAATAACCGATAATAAATTAATAATAATTAACTCTTTCTCACTCCCCCACTTGGCTTATTATTGAGCTTCATAGAACTTTTTAAGTAGCCCTCGTTAACTGTAGCCGCCGCCCAACACTTTCCGCTTAACATAAGACACCTGAGAACGAGTTAATTATTTTGCTTCTTGGCAAACAAAAATTTGACTCAAAAAAAAAATAAAAACAAATAAATAAAACCAGCCAAAAAAATTTTCCAATCATTAATTACCTTTCCATTTCTGGGTATGTTACCTTGTTCTGGGATTACGAACTGAATTTTATTGCCAGCTGAGAGCCAAGCAGCACTGGCCAGCGAGCACTACATACATAATACAAGAGAATGGTTGTCTAATTGGTAACTTAATACCTATCATATTTTGTTTTACTGGGCACACCCGGCCCAGCCTGGCCATTGCTCACCAAACTCTGGCTCTGGTTCTGGCTCGGATTGTGACTGTGACTGTGGCTGTGACTATGGCTGTGACTGTGGCTGTGTGTTGAGTGTGCCACAGTGTAAACCTCATAATCGCTGATCGCAAAGTTGTAGTCACCAAAGAGCGTTAGATGTGCGGCACTGGGTCCATCATAGGAGTGCGGCAAATTCGAGTAGGAGTCCGTGTTCACATTACAATTGCTCGATATAAGCAGATCGGCGCCGGCACCAAATATGGGACCACAACTGTGAAATATGTTTAATGATTAGATGATTTCATTTGGTGTTGAGTTGCGTATTTCCGTTCAGAATTAAATGTGTTATTCAAATTAACTATTTAACTGGTTAACGATTTTTCAGGTATTTTTTTTTAATAATGAATGAGAAATAATAGTTGATTGCAATGTTTAGCGTAGATTTTAAATATTGCGTTTTCAAATAGAAAATAAGTATTAATATGGAGCGCAAGTCATGATTAAAACGGAACTTCTTTGAAAATTGGTTTAGTTTTGGCAAAGTTATTAGGGTGTAAATAAATTGATCATTTACCACCGATCCTTTTCAACAATTTGAACTTTTATACGCAACTTCAATTGAGAGCCACTTACTCTGGATGGTAGCAGATGGCATAGGGTTTCTTCACAATATCAAATTTGACGGGCTGCTCTCCATTGGGTGGATTCAGCATGAAGAGAAATGCGCGCTCCGAATGCAAATAGCCACCCTTGCGACTGCTCTTGGCCCAGGCGACATCCGTGTAGCCGCCACTAATCTCGCCATGGGCACCTAAGCCAATAACCATGCAGGGGGCGACGCCATCGCAGTAGCGATGAAAGGAACTCGAACCGTACCCATGCGTCGAGGCGCGAAACACCAGACGCCAACTCTGCTTGGGTGCTCCCAGCCAGCCATTGAGGATGCCCTGCAGTGAGAGCTTATCGTTTCGCAATATTTGGGAGCCGGGAAACATGTTGACGGCGAGACGCGGCTGCAGTCGCTTATCGTTATCCACAAGTTTATTGGGATGCAAGGCGGCGTAACGATAACGTTCCAATGACAACTCCATAGGCACGGCGCCCGTTGGTTCGACCTCCTCGGCAAACACCTGACTATCGATGAGCAGCAGACGCACATGGCCCATCACGCCGCTCAGATGCTGACAGACGCGAGCACGCTCCTCCTCGGTCCAGTGAGCTGTCGGCTGTGTGACGCCCGCCTGATATTTGGCCCAGGCTAATACACAACGCCACACCTCCTCCTCCTCCAAACAGAACTGGAATACCACAATAAGCAGCAAGTCAGAACATAGAATAGTGAAATACCCTTGCAAATAGGATAGCTAAAGAAGGGTTTACGGACTATAGAATTGTTAGAGCTTTACTCACATAGTCGGAGGAAATGATTTTGATGAGCGCCTCCTTTGTGAGTGTGAGAAATGAATTGGTTTTCACGCACTCGCCGGCATTCTCTCCAATGTAGATGATGCAGCGTTCCATAAACGAAGCGGCGCACTTGGCACCTGCAAGATAAAAATTACAAATGCATTTAGCAGATATAAATTAATGCATTAATTCACCTAATTGTGCCCATTAAAAAGTCGCTCGTTTCGTATAAAATTTCTCTCATTTTATTGTGCAGCAGTTTTCCAGCTTACAATTAATTCACTTATATGATATTATTTAGTACTAGAATGGTGACGACATTTTAAGCTTATTCCTTGGTGGGATTGACGTTCTGTATGAGCGTTATGTTATCGCCCTTGAGCATGATGCGACCAAGATTCTTCCGCTGACGCGTCTTCACATAGACCTCCTCGGCATCGTCGAGCACCAGGTTCATGTACTCATCGAAGCCAACAATGTGGCCCTCGATGCGCAGCGAAATGTTCTCGTAGAGCCACACTTGGACACGCGATCGACTCTGCAGGTAACGGAAGATCAGGTTGATGGGCTGCACCATCACCTTTTGCACCTTGGGGTTGCCCTTAAACGACATTTTGTCGATTTGTTATGGAATTTCGCCGAAAATGTATTTGCCCAAAAACGTTTGCGTTTTTTCTTCTTCTCAATTGCCGGCGTCTTTTCGGTGGGAAAAAAAGAGTATTTTGCTATCGATACTAATGACAGAAAATTAAGTCACATCGAATGCCCGATAACAATGTAAACGGACGTCGATAGTTGGTTGCAGGCCGGTTGCGTCAGAAGGTCGTCGTTTGGAAAGTTTGCGAGTTTGCAAGTCCAAAAACAAAACAAAAACATGGCTCACGTTGACAAGAGTGAAATAATGGACCAGGTGAAGCAACAGATTGCCGTTGCAAATGCCCAAGAGCTGCTCTCACAAATGTCCACGAAATGCTTCGCGAAATGCATCAACAAACCAGGCACTTCCCTTGACGGATCTGAACAGGTAACCAAATAAATCCACATGTCTAATCAATAGTGCATGATTATTGAATGAAATATTTCTCGTGCTGTGTTAGAAATGCATTTCCCTGTGTATGGATCGCTTTATGGATTCGTGGAATCTTATCGCCCGGGCTTATGGTCAGAGGTTACAACGTGAGCAATCGAAAAATTGAGCAGCGTGTGCGGCGCTAAATGAGGCCAACAGCTGCATCATCAACTACTCCTTGTTGGTAGTTTGTTCCACTTAGTTATATTCGTTGTTGAAAATGATATGCGTAATAAACAAAAGTTTCATACATCTTTTCCCCATTTTGCCTAACAAATAAAACGTGCGAAAGCGATACTTTCAAAAACATCGAGACTGCCAGCATCGATAGTTTGGTATTTTTATAAAAAGCAACGTTGATCTTGCTAATATCGAAAGTTCCAATCAGCTGTTCAGGCAACGTGTTCAACTGAATGGCAAATTAATTGAAAATGAAAATCGGCAGAGCGCGCCAAAATCATATATTTTATATATAAATATAAAAAATGTAAAGTAACGCACCAGCTTTTTCGTGTATATCCATAACGGCTGTTAGAAATGTGCACGCATTATCCACAGAGAGTGTGGAAATGACGTGATCCTCACAAGCAGCTCTCAACTCAAATACACCCATATCTTGGGCCAAAGTTAACATCTCAAAGACGCGATAATCTTGCAGCATAAGCTGCATAGGAAGAAATCTGTTAACAATATGTTACAATTGTACAATTTATAACCAACCTTTGCTGTATAAACATATAAGATAAACTGTCGAAAGAGTTCAGCATTAATATGTGGCAATCGTATAGCAGTCGGTGTTCCAGTTCCAGGTGCTGCCGGCGACACTGTGCAGCCGGGAATGGGAATGCGACAGACCTCACCCCTCTTAGCCGTCTTGAAGCTCTTGCAGCTAGAATTAAACGAGTTATTTTGTTAAATAAGTGATTAAATCAATGCAACCAAGGCCCCCGGCTGATTGACTCTGTCACAAATGCCGACGCGCGGTTGCACTTGACATAAAAGGACAAGTCCAATCGGGTTGGAATGTGTGCGTGCTGGATATTTTCAATAACAAACTAACTGGAAAAGGCACGATTGAAAAGGGAAAACATATTTATTATTAAAAGTAATACGTTTTGGTTTGTTAGTCATAAATATATAACAATTTTATTTTAAATGCTATTAAGCGATTTATATTTGTTATACATTTTAAAGTATTTTTCCCAATAACTTGAATACAAGTTAAATAGCAATACGAGTATAAATTTATCTTTTGAATTGAAGTCGTGCTGGTTCGTGTCACGAGAGTATAAATACCCCGCGGCCAGCTCTATTTCTGTGGGTAATTTTGTTAACTAACCGCGCCATGAGAATGCTTCGATGTGCATAGATTTTCTCATCGTCGCGTCCGCATATGAAGACGACATCGGCGCTATCCTGATCCTCGCACAGCCGCTGCAAATCCTCAATTAGCTGTGGGAGGCCAGCGAGCGCCGGATCGCTGTGTGGAGAACGAGCGCTCATTGCCAGAGTACGGAATAACTGTTACTTTTTCTTTATTTTCTTTTGTTTTTTGTTTTTGTGAACGCTGAGTGCAAATATATTTGCTCTGTTTTTGTTTATGTTTGTACTTCCACGTTCCGTTTGGCAGTTCTTTGTATTTTTTGGAGCGTAGCCAAAGAGAGCGCGAGAACCGGTTTGAGGCCAAGAAATACACACACACATACAATCAGACACAAGAAAACCCACGCCACGAACTAAAATCGAGTCTGAAAGACAATTAGCCTGCTATTTGTGCGTTGATTTATTTTGGCAACAACATTCAAAATACAAACGATCCGTTTATTAAAAATAATTATAATTATGTACACTTATCAGCAGCTTAATTTAAGTTCGTTACACTTGTTTGTTGAAGAACTTTTAATTGGTGCGCACGCGTCGTTTGAGCGAATATCTCGCAGACCACGTTGTTGCTGAGACTGAAGAGGAAGCTGCACTGACGCTACTGAGACGAACGCTGTTCACTTTTGTTTGACTAACTAAGCCCTCTTTTTTTTACCACATTCTCCAGTTTTCGTATGCTTTCTCTTCGGTCTGTGCAAGAGAGGCCGAGAGAGAAAGGAAGAGAGCAGATAAAGAATTGCGCAACAGGCTTACAACAGGTAAATTATTTGCAATAACATATTTGAGAAATTTTCTTCTAAGATTGATTTTTATACTCTTGCAGCGAATATCACAATTTTGTGGCGAAGAAGGAGATTTCTCAGATCATATAATGTGTATGTGCCCATTAATATATAATATTAACATTTAGAGATACAAAAATATAAACTCAATAATAATACATTTCATATACTTTAAGAATGACTCAAAACAGCATTAGATATTTTATGCAAATCATCAAAACGATACTTTCAGGACGAATGAAATTTTCTTCAAGTTCGAAAATACTCCGCATAATAAGCATACTTTTAGACCACAATTAAAATCACACGAGAAGTGCAGATTAATTAACTAAAAAGTTTAAGGCACTTATATAGGCTAAACAGTAAATTATTTCGTTCGCAAAATTCAAAAGGTGTAAAGCATACTTTAAGGGTGATAAAAAAAATAATTTAGCAAAGCTTTGCACCAGTTAACTTCCTAGCAATGCAACATAAGCAATGCATAAACTGTTCGTAGTGAAGTATATCAGTTTCTTAGCGGAGTTTCGCACCTGTTCTCTTCTCAGCAAGCCTTGCATAGTAAGCAAATCATAGGTTTTGACGCGTTTTGTAAGCGTTTTTCACTCGATTTTACTTGTGGCCATAATATGTACCAGAAAGGCTTAAACTCGGCAAAATCCTGGCTGATTTTCAAAGGATATGGTGCGTTAGAATCGCAAATATCAACTATAGAACTGCATTCATGGGGTCATCTTGGAATAGGTAAAAAAACACGAATTTCTGGATTGCTCTGAAACTGTCAGCTATAAAATTTCCTTTTCGGATCCATAGTGATATAAGCACACAAAAATGTCATTTTGTATTTGTTTTTCAAATTTTTATTATGCATAATATTTACCGTTTGTTGTTTTTTTTTTTTAGTTTTTATATTTTGTCTTGACTTTACATATGTAATAATTTGTTTCGTTTGTTGTGATTTATTTTAATTATTTTTTTTGTTTTTTTGTTTTATTTTATTTGTTTCTGCACTACTTAAATATGAAACTTTGAAGTCAAATTTTTGTTGCTCTTTTCTAACTGTTTAATTTGATTAAACTTTTATAATCGCGTTTTGTGGCTGCCTCTGATTAACGTCAATCGTCCTTTTTGTTTTTGTTTTTTTGTTGCTCCACAATTTGTACATTTTATTTGCATTCTGAATGTCACAATAAATAAATAAATAATAGTACGTAATAATAATAATATGTTATAGTATTTGACAAGACGCGGATTTCTCTGTGTGTGTGTTTTTGTTTTATATATGTGTATATGTCTGTATGCTTATTTTTTTAATAACTAATGCCTTTAATTTTTGTTCTTCTTGGTGTTGTTTGTTGCTTAGCCTTTGCATATTGAATTCTCAATAAAATTGTAACAATATCAAAGGTTTCATTTTCCTTTTCCTTTCATTTTTTTTTATAAGCAGCTATTAATTTTACGTTTTTGTTTTGTTTTTGTTTTGTTTTTCAAACAGGGCAAAGTTCTTAGGCGGTTTTGTAAAATTTGATTATATATTTGTTTTATTAAAATGATTGTTGTTTTTGTTGTTGTTGTTCATACATATATATTTATACATATATATATATATATCTTCTTTGGGTTATTAGCAAAAAATTATACAAAAACTGCAAAATTTCTGTTCTGTCTTCTTGTTTAATTTTCATTTTTGTTGTATTTTTAATTTGGTAATTTGTAAAATTTGGCCATTAATATAAAAATTGCTGAAAACCGTTTTGATTAACCTTCATGTTTTTTGTTGTTTCATGTTGTTTTCGCTCTATAAAGATGGATTTTTAGGGGGAGAGGACGGGGGAATTTCTTGTAAAATGAAACTCAAAATCGAAATACGAAATAATTAAATGTACAATAATGTGTATGTTGTTTTGTATTCTTTTTATTTTTATTTTTAATTTTTATTTACTTTTGCATAGCAATTTGTAATTCAGTTGTTTTTTTGTTTTCTCTTGTTTTCTTTTTTTGCATATAATTTAAATAACTTTTCTTTTTTTTTTTAATTTTCATAACAATTATTTATGTTTTGTTGCTTAATTTCTCACAATTTAAGGTGTTAATCTTTAAATGTATGTATATAATATATTTGTATATGTAATTTTTGTTGTTTTTGCTTTTATTATTAAATTTTTTTATACAATTTTACAAGTTTTCCGCTGGCGACTCTTATGATCTAATTAAATTTTGGTTTGAAGTTCTCATTTTGTTTTGTTTGTTTTTAATTACGAAATTCAGTTAACGAACATTAAACAAAAATGGTTTCCTTATTTGTTTTTTTTTTTTTATGTTCTTTTAGAAAGTACAAAAACACACAGGCATAAATAATGTTTTTATTTTATGTATGAAATATATGTTTAACAAACGTTTATAGATTTTTGAAATCTCTGCGCGCTTTCGCTTGGCTCTTGGCTTGGCTTCATCTTCATCTTTATCTTTATCCTCAACTATCCTTATCAATCATCAATCATCACCAGCTGCTTTCTCTTTTCCCATAATTCACAAAGTGTTGGCAACGAAATCAAATAAAAGGACAATATACACATATCGTTTATCGATACATGCACACACATTTATCGAAAGTATCGAAAGAAATGATGTATTTACATAAAAAAACGAGTATTTTTCCATATTCACATGGTACAAAGACAAAAACTTTTCTGGTTACATTTCTAGATTAGCATTGTTTGTTGTTATTCTGCATTTGTTTTCTCTATAAACTAATTAACTAAATGCCTACAAAGCAAAGCTTACAAATTGAAACAGAAAACTACAATTAAATAAATTTCTTTTTGTTTTTCTTTTGTTTTGTTTTCAATTAGGCGCTACAATAAATATTAATGTTTATATGTATGTATGCGTAAATATGTATGTACTGTATGTTTTTGTAAATTGTATATGTATTTATACATATATATATAAATATATATATATATATATCATATAATGTATTTTAGTTGTTAGTTGTAATTTTATTGTATAAACTTGTTTAATTTAACGCGACAACTTGTTTCAGTGTTGTAAACTATTTTTGTAGTTATTACGTTTTGTTAAGATTTGTTTAGCAATTCGTATTTTTATTATCTTGTTTTATTTCCGTTTTTGTTAGTATTATTTCTTTTTTCTCAGTGGTGGGTTCATTTTGTGTGTATTCATCTCTTATTCATTCGCAACGCACTCGCTTTCTCTCTCTCTTTCTTAATGTTTTAGCTTCCAACTTAGAGTTAGAATTCAACTAAAAAACATAACTACAATTACCGTTATACTTACAATTTAAAGTAATTAAAAAATAATAAATTGAGTAGATTGTGGGGTGTGGGTGGAAAGGGCGCTTGAAGAATCCTTGCCGCTGTGCGGGTTACTGTAAAAAATTGTGTGTTCCGAATAATTTGCTAAAAATTTTGCAAGCCTCGCTTTGAGTTTATCTCTCTTTTTAAATGTCTTCGAAGATTACGCTTTTTTTCTTTTTGTTTGTTTTGCCTTAAGAAACTTACCAAGAAAATAAAATAAACACTAATTAGAATTAGATTAAGAATTAGAGTAAAAAATATCGAAATTACGTGTACAAATAATAATTACTACAAAATAAACACACACGCATAAATTGTGTTATTTTCTATTTTTTTTCAATCAAATTTACAAAATTAATTTGTTGTTTTTAAGTTGTTAAACTTTTGTTTTTTGTTTGTTTTTGTTTTTTTTTCATTTAAAGCTTTGGTTTCAATGTTGATAATTTCTGCAGCAAAGTTGAAGAAATAAGTATATATAAAAAAATGTTAACATACATGTTAATATACATATATATATATATACACACATATATATATATATAAATGTATATGTGTAGAATATATAGATGGAACAGCGAATTGGAAGCCTAACAAATTTTGTGGTTTTACGTGAGATCAAAACAAGCTAACAAATTTTTAAAAGGGATTTATCTTAAGGGGTTCCTCCTACTACTACTATTAAGAACTCCCTTCTGATCGATCGGGCGCTGCTGCTGCATTATGTGCGTTTAATCCTTGAGCATCGAATTTCATGTTTAGACTTAAGCTGAAAGCAAGCTTGCTAAATGTGTCTGTGTGTCTGTGTGTGTGTTAAATAGAGACGATTTTAACTCTTAATTCTAACGGCTAACTTTTTTTCGTTTTCGTTTTCTTTTTCTTTTTCTTTTGTTTTTTTTTTTTTGTTATTTGAAATTGCAATTGCGATCGAGGCAGGGGCGTGGCTGCAGGGGTGTGTGTGTGTTGGCTGCTGCTGCTTAGACAATCTCCTTTTTGATTTGTAATTCGCAGTTCGTTGTTGGTGTTGTTGTTGCTGCTGCTGCTGCTGCTGCTGCTGTTTTTGTTGCTGGCGGTGTTGGCGGCCTTTGTTTCTTGCTCGCTTTGGTTGCCATCATTACAATTGGCGTCGGCGTCGCTGCAGCCGCCGGTAGCGTAGTCGCAGTCGCCGTTGGCGCTGCGTCGCGTCGTTGTCGACGATGCTGCTGCTGCGTCGTATGTTGCTGCTGCGCATGTTGCTGGTGATGCTGCTGTTGTCGTTGCTGCAGCGGCATCTCATCATCATCCGAGTCAGCTGCATGCTTAACATCCTCCACATCCGCCTCGGCCTCCTCCTCCTCATCTTCCTCCTCTTCGTCTTCCTCCTCTTCCTCTGCGTCTGTTTCTGTTTCCACTTCAGGCTCCGCCTCTACCGCCTCCTCATCGTCCTTGGTGTTACTGCTTATCTTGGCCAGCGCTTGGCACGCATTCATTTGCGCCTTTTTCATTGAGGATGCATCGCTGCTGTTGCTGCTATCGAACAATTGTCCTGCTGTTGCCGCCGAATCGGGGGATTGGGGCGTGGTCGCTGTGGGCGGCGCTGCCAGTGCGCTGCTATGCGGCGCCAGCGCCTGTTGTGGCTCCGCCTCCTGTGAATCTCGTTGCTGTGACTCCTCGTGATCCTGCGATTCCTGCTGCTCATCCAGCTCCAGCTCCTCCTCCTCCTCCTGCTCCTGCTCCATTTCCTCCTCCTCCTCCTCGTCCAGCTCGTCTTCATTTTCACTGGAGTCGGTGCTTTTGGCATGTCCATTCAGCTGCTGCTTGCTGCTGCCATTGCTCTTGTTGCTGTTGCTGTTAATGTTGCTGTTGCCATTCTCCCGGTCCAGTTTTAGACGCTTGTCAGCTCGCTGCTGCTCTGGACTTGAGCTTCTTCGCAGTTTGATTGCCTGAGTTTTTTGCACTTTGTTGTTGTTGTTGTTGTTGTTGCTGTTGTTGTTGTTGTGGTTGTTGTTGTTATTGTTGTTGTTGGCCTCATTACTGTCACCCAGTAACAGTTGCTGCTGCCGCACGTGCTCCAACTCATCATCCTCCTCCTCCTCGTGCTCCGGTTCCTCCCCCTCCTCATCGAGCTCATCCACTCGTTCCACTCGCTCCACTTGCTCCACCAGCAATGGTTGCTTCGCTCGCAGCTCGAGTTGTCGCCGGCAACGCTGCAGTTGCTCGCCCAGCTCAACAATGTGCGCCTCCTGCTTATGGAACAGTTCACTCAACTGCAAATTGTTGTAGCGCAATTGTTGATTCTCCTGGAGCAGACGCTGCAGCAGTTGCAGCACACGTTCCCGATCCTTGGGTCGCGTGTCCCGCAACGCCTCCACTGCCAGCTCCCATGGTGGCAACATGGCGCTGCTGTCGGGCTCACCATTTAGACTATCATCGTCCGTATCCGTGGAGAGCTCAAATTCGCTGCCCAAATGCGTTTTACAACCATTTATGGGCAACTGTTGCTGCTGATGTTGCAGTTTCAGCTGCTGTTGCTGTTGCAGCTGCAACAGTTGCGAATGCTGTTGCTGCTGCTGTTTGGGTGAGCTGACCACATTGGAGGAGTGCGTGCTGAGGTTCAAACCGGCGCTGGAAGACTGCGTGGGCGAATAGCCCGCCGAGGGTGAGTGTGGCCTCTTATAATGATGCACTGCAGCAGCAACTGTTGCTACGGCTGCTGCTGGCAGCGGCACTGCAATTGCCGGCTGCGTCATCATCAGATTCTTGTTGATGCGTATGCGACTTGGTTCATTGTTGCTGTGCAACAGCAACTTCGCATGCTGATTGACGGTGGCAATGATGTGCTTGTTGGGCGATGATGCTGCTGCTGCTGTTGCTGTTGCTGCAGCAAGAATGGGTGCAATGGTAGCAACAGCAACTGTTGCTGGTACGGGTGATGTGCTTGAGGAGATTTCATTGCTGCTGCCCGCAGAGAACTCCTCGGCGGCTGCTGCTGCTGCTGCTACTGCTACTGCTGCTATTGGGTGGGGCGCTGGTGGTGTTGGTAGTGGTAGTGGTGCTGCTACAACAGCAACTGTTGCTGCACCAGCTGCTGGTGTTGCCACTTTGGGCATGGGTGAGCTGCTGTTGGAGCTATTACTATGATTGCTGTGATTGCTGCTGCTGCTGCTGTGGTTGCTGCTGTTGCTGCCATTCGAGGGCTCCGTTAGAGGCGTTGCTGCCCGCTCCTGTTTTATGTGCAACTGCAGCTCACGCTGCTGCTCCTGATCCCGATCCCGTTCCCGCTCCCTCTCCCGATCTCTGTCTCGCTCTCGCATTCGCTCGCGTTCCTTGCAGAGGATACTTTTGCGGGGTGCCAGCGCCACATTGGGCTGATAGGTGCGCTCGAAGCGTTCCCGATCTGTGCTGCGCACCACCCGTTCTGGGTTCTGCAGCTCTGGCGGCTCCTGGCACGCATACGGCAGCGAGGAGAGTGCATTGTAAGCATGCAGATAGGCAGCTGCTGGTGGCCCTTTGGCTGCACGCCATGGCTGGAAGGCGCTGCTCGCCAACGCATGTTGGCCGACAACGACTCGCTCCTGCTGCTCCCGCTCCCTTTCCCGCTCCCTTTCGCGCTCCCTTTCGCGGTGCTGTTGCAGGTGCTGCTGCTGCTGCTGTTGCATGCAATGGGCGTACATTATGTAGTGTTGTTGTTGCAAATCGAGTGCATGATAGTTGCCAACTGCTGCAACTGCTGCTACTGCTGCTGCCGAACCGGCAACTGTTACTGCTCCTGCTCCGGTTACTCCTGCTCCGGCTACTCCCATGCCTGCTCCTGTTCCTTGGGGCGCCTTGTGCTTCTTGCTTGGAATGTCCAACAGGTCGACGGCAGCGCGATGTGCATGCAGATGGGCATGGCTGTGGCCATGTGGATGTGGGGGATGTGGATGCGGCGGATGCGGATGCGGATGATGCTTGAGGCTGGCGGGCAGCGTCTGATGCGATGGCGGTGGCACGGCCTGTTGCGACGATGGTGGCGCCACCAAACCCAGCGGCACCAGCAACGCATCCTCCATCATCATTTCAGCCTGCTATTAGAGAAAGGAACACACAAAAAACACAGTGCAAATTAGTATTCCGAGAGAATAACATAAATAAAGAATTATATAATGGAAGAAGAAAATAATTGATAGAAGTCAATTTTCTTTCTCGGTTAAATATTCCCCGTTTTTTTTTAATATCATTAAAATTAAGCTAAAATAACTTAGTTACATGTAAAATACATGATTATTTGCGCAGTGTAATCCTGCCTGACTGGCAGTTAGTTGAAAATTGATCGGCCATAAAAATAGATGCTGGAAAACCAGTAGCAAACGGGCCAATAATTTGAATTGCCAGGCAACGTCGCCAGCATCGTTTGCGTCGAACTGCGGCTAATTATAAACAAACAAGTGCCCCGACAGGAGCACCACAGTGGTAGACTGAACCACCGATCTATCGGAGCCACCGATCCACCGATCCACCAAGCCAAATGCCCCGCAGCTATGGCGCCAATTGTCATTGAGACAGGCGGCCAACTAAGTGCCTCCAAATACACTGCAAAACAACTATTTTGGCCAGCTCAATTTTAAGGCATATTCTTTGATATATATTCTAGAAACTTAAACGTTTCAATTTGCAAGTGATACGATTCGACACAGAAAGCTCGATAAAGTAAACAACAGATTAAATTATATTCAAAATAAAAAAAAAAATATACATTTCAGGGGTATTTAAATTGGTTCAATATTTATTTTGGCAGTGCATAAATCCCAATAATGATTTTTATTTTATATGAAAACAAATATATTACTTTATATATATATATACTTTACTAAACCCTCACACTTCTAATCATTATTTTTCGATCAGTGTAGGTGTGTCGGGGTAACTGGCTAGCTTCTTTGACAGCATATTTTGCATTATCATTGAGCAACATTTTGCCGGAGACATGACGAGCCATGGAACTTGGAAACAGGAGGAGGAAGAGGCGGAGCAGGAGCAGGAGGAGGCGTTGGCCATGGCGACTTTGACTGA
Organism: Drosophila basisetae; assembly: GCA_035041595.1. Taxonomy (NCBI): domain Eukaryota; kingdom Metazoa; phylum Arthropoda; class Insecta; order Diptera; family Drosophilidae; genus Drosophila; species Drosophila basisetae. Next base: position 5,958,449 of record JAWNLB010000123.1, on the reverse strand, counting down.
GACTGCTGAGTCGGTTTTCTGCTTGTGATTCTTGTTTTTTTTTTTTTGGTTTCAGTTTGACTTGGCTCAGCTTTGCATTGGGTTGCGTGCTTGCCTAGCTGTTAAAATGATTGGCACCGCGGCCAATTATGGATACAACGACAACTGAGCTATAATGTGATTTGAAATGGAGGCGCCGTCGCCAGTTGCCAGTTGCCAGTTGCCAGTTGCCAACAGCTGCCAACATCCTCAGTAGCCTTAAACATCTGCGACTTTGAAGTCTGTTTTATGCTGCCGAAGGTGTCAAATGGCCACCAAAAGGAGGAGAAGGGGAGCAGAGTGTGCAGCGGGTGGTGGGTGTAAAGTTCTTGGCCGTAAACACAGTTTTACAAGGCAGTTAATCGGCCAGTTAAGCTGCTGCTGGTCGGTGCCATTAGCCAGCGATTTAGTCGCGGCTCATTAGCATAGCCAAACGCACAAAAACAAATATGGTATTGGCCAAGTCAAGACAAGTGGTCAAGAGCGAAAACCGATTACATTTATTCGACTGTCAAAGCAAAAGCAAATCTCAAATCAATGTCAGCTAATTGCAACACTGACGCTAATTTAAACTGACCATGGCGGACAGCTGTGAGATCCACCAGTAGGCGATGAAGAGCTAATATAATTGTATGCTTAGTTAGCTTTTATGGATTTATAAATAGACATCATCATTCAAGACTTAAGCTCCATAACTTGGCCGAAACTAAAGCGATTTTCATAAGCAAGACAGTTTTGATCATAATTTGACAGCTTGAATTAAAGTGACTTGATTAATTTAACCAATTTTACAGATGGCACTAGAATATTTGAAAAATATTAATTTAGTAACTTGTACTAACAAGAAAAACAAACCACAAAGTATGCAGCAGAAATGGCAGATCAGTGGAGCACTCAAGGAGCCAGAACAAAACCAGAGAAAAAGAGGAAAGTTTTATAGAAATGAGTAAAAAAAAAAACGATGCACTAACAATGCAAAAAACAAGGCAAACAAACAATGCAGTTAACTGAAAGCCTGACCGTAACTTGGCTTAAAAACGATGGGGGTAAACAAGTTGGCTAAAAGCGTTTCGCTGGCGACGGCGGCGGCGGCCGCATTTTGTTCAAAAATGTTGCCAACACAGAGATTAAGTAAACAGAAGAGGACAAAAGCTAAAAGATATAGACGCGTCGATAACAAAAACTGGAAGCCACTCAGAGAGAGAGAGAGAGGGAGAGAGGGAGTGAAAGCAACACACACACACACACACAAATTAACCATTAAACAGCAAAATCATAAAAATCAAGAGCCATAAAGAAGTCGTCGAAATGAGCGCCAGTCAACAGAGCAGCCAGCACAGACCCCAGTCAATAGTCAACAGCAGACAGCAAACATTACCCCACAGTTCGCAATCACCAATCGACAATCGCAGCAGGAGGAGCAGCAGGAGTAGAAGAAGCAGCAATAGTAGCAGGAGCAGGAGCAGAAGGAGAATCGAGCTGTTTAACTGTAAGCAGATGGCAGCCAGCGATAGATGAGGCGAAGCCGACAGCAAAAAACAGCACAGCTTGAGGCCTTTTACAGCTGGAAGAAGTTTGAGGGAGGGGCGGGGGGAGTGGCGAGGGAGGGAGCAGGTGGGGTTGTGAGGTTGGGCGCTAAGCTCAGCTACCGGCTAACCTACAGTTTTTTAGTCTTTCTTTCTTTTTGTTTTTGTTTTTTTTTTTGGCGCATGCCTCTCGTCGTCGTCGTCGACGTCTCGCTGACGGGGGCAGTGACAAATTGCTAAAGACTGTCCAAGCAAGGTGGAGGTGGAGGCGTAGCAGCAGGAGCAGATGGGGAGGGGGGAGGTGCGGGTGCGGGTGCGGGTGCAGATCGGTACAGTCAGAAAGCGGGTGCAGCAGCTGCTTAAGTCCAAGGTCTTTTGCCATAACTCAACACCCAAAGATGATGAGGAGCAGCGGGCAACGAGCAACAAGATCTGTGCACAACGATATTTGAATACCCTAGCAAAGATAGCGCGGTGAGGCATATTTGTTATATACAAGAGACAAGTCTGTTCATAGAAAATGTTTTCATAATTAGTAAATATATTTTCAAAGTATTAGGATCGGCTAATATCAAAATATAAGCAAAGAACTATGCTAAAATATGTATATTTTTAATACCAGTACAAATCTAAAGAAATCAATTCAATAACTCAATTAATTAAAACAAGAACTAAATATTTTAATTAGAGAAAGTATCTTAGGTATAGTATCTTATTACTAAGTATTTAGCAAATACAAAAAAAGAATCAGTTGAACCTTGTTGACATTGTGACAAGGTTTATAATTGAAGCGTGCATCAAAAAAATACTGCTTTATTTTTCTTGAGTGTAATTTTGGGCTGCTATCTCTATTGTTGCTGTTGTTGTTTTTGTATAGACACTGGCGACACACCTTAGCCAAGTTTATGACCAAGTTATGTTGTCCCCAATTGCAAGTGTAAAATAAAATAATTGCGCCCAAGCGGCGGCAAACGACGCCAAGCCAGATGAGCCAAAAAAAGACAACAGCAACAGCAACAACAAAATAAACAACAGCAACAAAAACAACATAAAAAACACAACAACAACTTAGCAAAGGAGAGCCTTGGCAGGCGACATGACTTTACTTGACGATAAGATCATGGCAAATATTGACGATGACGATGACGATGACGATGATCGAGAGGAGCTGAGGGGCAGCCGTGGGGTGCAGAGAGGGGACAGATGGAGACGTGGCTGGAGCCAAGCGATGGCGTTGACAATGAAGCTGATGTGTGTGTGTGTGTGTGTGTGTGTGTGAAGCGGGGCTTGGCAACAAGCAACAGCAGCCATTGATTTAGACTGGCAATTATGCAGCCAGAGAAAAGCGCTGCCTGCAACTTAGTTGTCGCATGTTGTTGCTGATGAGGCTGTGTGGCTCCAATGGAAATGGAGCAGCGACCCATATGCAACTTAGCTAACAGCCACAGACAGAGACAGAGACAGCAATAGAGTTGAAGACAAGAGTCCAAGTCCAAGTCCAAGTCAGCGTCGCTTTGCTGTCAGCTTCATCTGCATTTGCTGGCGTCCGTTAGCCCCCCGTTCAAGTCCCGCCCTCCCCTCAATCTTCCCCAACTTTTTTAGTCTGCGTCTGGCGCGGGCCGTAAACTTGTTTGCCAGTTGAATCGCATCGCATCGAATCGAATCGACATTGCCATCCCCCAAAGACGCGACATTTACAATTTAAATTCGTGTTGCTTTTGTTGTTGTTGTTGCTGTTTTTGCTGTTCTTGCTGATCTTGTCGGTGCACTCAGCGAGTGTAAAAGAGAGAGGGAGCTGCAGCGGTGTGCAACGGCTCAGCCAAGAATAAAAAAAGGAAGGCACAACTACAAGCTGCGCTGGCATGCAAAAAAAATGAGGCTCAAGCATGACTTAAAAATACCTCGTTTTATTTTTAGAACAGACGCGAAATAAATAAAAACGAATGTAAAATTAGTTGGCAGATAGTATCAGTATCTATGAGCATAATGTAAATCAATAGTGACTTTTAACATCATTTTTAATTAGCCTATAAGAGTGTCGAAGAAAATAAAAATATAAGTAAATACAATAAAAATAATATAAATAAAAAAAAAACAGTAATTAAAGTTAGCAGATTGTGCTGGCTATATCAATCAATACTGAATACTGAATTTTTGTATTATTTCTATTCTGGCTTTAAACTGTTAATCAAACTATGACTTTGATTACCTCGCTTCATATTTATAACCGTCTCGAGGCAACTAAAAATAATACCAAATAAAGTTAGCAGTTAATAGTAGATTATGCAGCTACTGGATGTTGGCATCATTTCAGTTCTGACTTTTAACTGTTTAAGATATATACGATACACATTTTTATAATAGTTAGTTATTTATAATAGATAGTTAGCCTAAACTGTATACATTTTCATACATAATGCATAGATAGCTAATTACAAATAACACCTACTCGGGCCTTAGTTAAATACATATTGATGATTTTATTATTATTATTTTAAAATTATTAAATACAGCAAAAATGCAACTATAAACTGAAGAAGCGGGGCTGTATATAGCATGTCTACTATAATTTAATGATCTATCTATGCAATTGTATATGTGGCGAGAACTTAATAGATAACCAAGAATATGTTCTAAAGATATGGTAAATACGAATTAGATAAGCAAAGATGATCTTTGCTAAGATTATGCAATGGCTAATGCTATGAATGAAATTTAATGAACACTTGCAGATCTTCCTAATTGGCCCAACCTGGGAGCGGTTTCAACTATTTTTTTTTTGTATTTGTTTTTTTTTTTGTGGTTGCTGTTGCCCTGTTCATTAGATGTTTTATGGCATCTGACTTTTGTTCCATTCCTCAGAACATAATAAGTTAATTTACGTAGTGCGCGAAGTAGAAGTCCGTCTAACTGCATTAATAGCCGATTTAATTATGGAGGCTAGGAAATGGCAGCTGAATAAAACTATAAAAAAAACTACAAAACCAAAATAGAAGGTGGCAGAGGAGGACGTGGTGGGGTGGAAGGGATATGTGTGGATTGTGTGAGGGAATTAAATGCATCGTTGGAGCAACGCACTTTGGATATGAATATAAAAAGAATTATTTAAATCAATTTTAATGAAGTCGAAAACAAATTCCATTGCAGTATTATTCTATGGCTCGCTGCCTGCATTTATTTGTTTATGTATTTGTTCTCTTTTTTAAGTGGGTTAGAGGAGGAGGAGGAGGAGGAGGAGGGGGGGGGGGGCATATATATATATATATATATATATATATTTATAAACGGTGGCAGCAATGACTAAAAAAACTGAATCCGCGCGTAAAATGAATAAAAAATAGATCAAAACAAATGCGTTATGTGCTTTGCTGAATTACAAAATTACACACACACCACACACACACAGTCACACACACACAGTCACACACACTAACCTTCCCCTTTAAGCTGCCCCTTTCCCCACTCATCGTTGTCGTTGTCTGCAATTTCACTGTCCAATTAGCGTGCGACGTTGTTTTGAATGATGATCGCCAGTCAGACAATGCCCTGGCAGCAGCAGCAGCAGCAGCAGCAACTGAATGTTCAAGCTAGAGTTACCCTCGAAACAGTACAAGCCCACCTCATATCTGTCCACTACACTCGAAGAAATTATCCAACAGCATTTTGTCTAATTTAAATCAGTACTCAGTCAGCTTTTATAATACAACACAAGTGATTGATCGGTGACAGTAGATTTATTTTCTATTAGCATTATTTAAATTGAGTTTGTTAATCTTAGTTATATTTATTTTTATTTTTAAGTGTTTGCTATGTGTACTTCTTGACTTAATGTTAATCTGATGCGTGGAATAATAATACGAAAAAAAAGAAAGACACAACAAACAAATTGCATTTGCCGCATTGCATTTTTATGACAGCTGCCGCGCAATATTTTTGAAATTTACGACTGTTCCCATTTAACCGCAGCCTTCTCCCTTCCCTCGGGGCATCTACCCCCTGCCTCAATCATATACCCCCGTTTGATCGCCCTAAGCTAAGGCCAAGTTTGCGCTAATCAAGCGTCTCCTTTGTTGCAACAAATTCTAGTTGCTGCTGCTGCTGGTTTGGCTGCTTTTGCTGCTGCAACGAAAATCAAATTTATTGTCATTAATCATGGATGCAGCGGCATCGATGCGGAGCTGCATTGTCATTATTATCATTGGCCATGGCTTTGACGGGCGGCAACTGTGTTTTCTTCGCTGCTTGCTGCACTTTTATTGATCGGCAAGCAACATGTTGCCGCAACATGGCAATTAAGGCTGGCCACTGCAAAAAGCTGCTGCACAATTCAGCTTCTAGGCGAAATTTATTTCGTTTGCCTCTCGCAACATTGCAGTTAATATACCCTCACATTAAAGGTATTATTACACAGCGCCATACGATTTGTTATCGTAAAAAGAAAAAATGAAAAAAAAAGAAAAACGAATAGAAAAACAAGCCATCAAAGTGTGCCGCCGTTTTTTATGCAACGGCTGCTTTACTTCGATACTGAGAAATTCACATTTGATTGCTGATGTTTAATTAATTATCTGTCATAGGCACTAACTGATTTTGATCCAATTGTAAATTTGCTAGTATGCTAGTAGTTCAATAGTTTAATACAAATACTTTTTACATTTGTTGCACATGACAATTGGCTTCTTTTTTATATCTTTCCATTCGTTTTATACAAATTTTATTCAAGTGTTTTTTTCGTATATTTTAAAATGTTATATTTTATTCAGTGTATTCACAATTTGGTCTTTGTTTTTTTTTTTTGTGAATGACATACTGAATGCTCTTTCCTCTTTTCATGTCATTATTAGTTACCAATTGTGTTGTTGTTATTGGGTTTTTTTCTTTTTAGCTGCAGCTGTCTTACATGGCCAAGATAAATGTTGACTTTGCCAGTTTGTGCAGCAACAGCAGCAGAAGCCTGGACGCCTTCATTATGGGCCATTTGTTTGCTGCATAATTGGCCAAGCCAATTGGGCCAGCTAAAATTTATGATTTGCCTTTCAGTGTCAGACAGAGAAAGAGAGAAAGAGAGATTCTCTAGAGAGGGCGGAGAGTTAAACGGTAAATTGCCAGGCTGTGGACTTTTGGTAACTTTTGATATAGTTGTTGCTCCTTCTTCTTCTTATTTTTTTTGTGCTCTAATGCAAAACATTTTTTTTTTTGGGGCGTTTGGCATAGAGATGTGGCAGCAGCCACGCCCACTGCCCATCAAATGTGGCAGGGGCGTCGCTAGAATTGCCCGTTGCTTTGGCCATGTCATGTCATTTAAATTAAAAACTTTAACCGCTCCAAGCAGTGATGGAGAAGGGGATGAGAGGGTTGGGGGCGGGAAAGCGGGCTGAGGTCTATGAAAACTAAGAAAATATAGGAGAAAGAAATGCATGCCACTCCCCCTTCCGCAGGGCAGAAAAGAGTCTGTCGGACAGGTCGCAAGAGTCTGTTGGGCCGAGATTAAGGGGATTCCATGTGCATATATCTATGGTATAGATTCTTGAGTTTTGACCAAGCCAAAGTTGTCAGAATATGTGAGAGGCACTTGACTGACAGAGACAGACAAAGACAGATTGAGAGAGACACTGACACTGAGGCAGCGAGAGAGAGAGAGAGAGAGAGCGAGAGAGCTGCTGTTCGAGTGTTTGTGCTATGTTTGTCAAACTGTCAGTTTGGCACGCGTTGGACACGAGATTCGAGAGACTTGAGACTAGAAAACTGAGTACTGAGCACTGAGCACTGAGCACTGAGCACTGAAGCTGCTCTTCAAGGTGTTTATTAAACTGTACAAAAATGGATATAATTTTTTTTCTATAGATGTGGCCTGTGCGAGCAAGAAAGTAAATAAATAAACCTTTGCTTTATCTAACTCTTGAAGATGTTTATTATACTATACAAAACCGAGTATTTTTCTTTCGTTTTGTTGTGCTTAATCTAAGTCTTGAATATGTTTAATAAACTGCAAAAAAAAGTATACTTTTTTTTTGTAATTATGGCCTGTGCAGGAAAGCAATAATACTAAATTTTTGCTATCATTTTTGAACGCAATCTAAGCATTGTTTTATTTTAATTGAGAAATAAATTTATTGTTTCTGTATATTTCCTAAATGTACCTAAGTAAATGAATGCTCTACGATATTTTCGATAGGGTATCTGTTAGTCAGTCTTCTATTTGTTGTACAAATACTCTTCGCCGTTGGCATTTAGCATGCATTGTTTTGAGTTAAAAAAAAAAAACACTGCAAACGCACAACAATTGACCGCTACTTGACCCCGTGCAAAATTCCCCCCTGCTCCGCCGCCCACACCCCCTCATCCTTGCCTCCCACTTCAGAGGAGAGGCAGCTGCTTGACTTGAAGAAGAGTTGGCAAACAGTTTTGGGGAGCGTAAACAGCTGAGTACAGTTAGAATTGTAAAACTTTGCACAAAAATGCCATAAAGCGAACAGCGATTTATGAAAATGTTCCAGCCGTGTGTCCTTCTTTAGAGATCAGCGATTTATTTGCAGGCAGTCAGGCTGGCAGCCAAACCATAGCTGCCCATAGATGGTCACTGAGTGGAACGCTCTTCTCTTTCCCCCCGCCAAAAAGACTTTATGAGCCAGCTGATCGCTGGCCATTATTTGAGGAGACGGGCCAAGCACAATTGCCGCCTGGCCAAAAAACAAAAGATACAGAAAAAAATCATGTGGGCTTTGGCATCTTAATTGTGAGGCGGCTTAATTAAAGCAAGATAGAACATAGCATTGAAAGAGAGAGAGAGAGAGGGAGAGAAAGAGAGGGAGGGAGTCAGAGAGAGAGAGAGAGAGAGAGCGGAAAGCGATGTGGAATCTGTTGCACAGCTCAGTGGAATAGCTGAATGCTTAAAGAAAATAGAAAAATCTCAACTTAAAGCTGATGCTGCGGGTTTTGTCTTTTGGGGCGTGACTGTGCCCAAGTTGTTGTTATTGTTGTCGTTGTTGCGTCATTGTGCGCCAAGCAACTGGAATCTCATTTTATGGCACGGACTGAAGTGTCATTGAACCCGCTGCTGCTGCAGCAAAACTGATGTCGCAATATAAAATCCCGCAGGCAACTGCAAAATAAAAACGCAAATCAAATAAGAAAACCAAAGCTTGCCGCTCTACCCGCAACTTCAGTCTCAACAACAGGCGATGCCAAAAAAAAGAAGAAAAATAAAACATTAAAGAGAAATTTGTCGCCACCCTCTTGGCTGACTTAGTCATTATAATAAGACAGTGTATGACGAGAGGGTCAACCTACAAAGCTATTCAAATTACATAGATATGTTGTGGGTGGAGTTAGATGCACACAAGTCCTTAAGGAGATGCAAATCTTTAGGGAACTCTTTGCGGGGTTGTATCAAAAGAGTTTTTTGCGTGCGGATATTTTAGGTGATAATTGAAATGTGTCTTCTTTATTTTATTATCTGATTTTGTAGATTAGCTGCGCCTTTTCAGTCTCATAAATATGAGCTGTGAGAAAACCATTTAACAAGAAATATAGAATCAATGATTGCCAGAGCTAATGCCAGGTTTCTTTATGATTAACGAATTCTATGCGGTTGCAATTAAAAATATATTTGAAATTATAAAAGTGTTTCAAAATTAAATATGAAATTCAATTCAAAGTTCAACTAAGGAAAAATTAATGGAAATAATAATAAGAATTAACCAGATTCAAATATTTGTGAAGACTTTGCTTCATATCTTTACATAGATTAACAATATTCAAAAGACATTTGAAATTGTAAAAGTGTTTTAAAACGAAACTTAAAATTGAGTTATTAAAAGATTAGCTTAATTAAGCCACTAAAAGAAATAAATAAAAATGTCTGCCTCAATTTGCTATACACCTCAAAATAGATTATTCTTCTAAGGAGAATCAATGTTAAGGGTGCTATTAGCTTCGTCTAAGCTATGCACATCATTTGATTGTTGCTGCTGCTGCGGCGTGCAACGAACCGAAAGTCAAGTTTAATTCATTAATAATAGGGTAACACAATCCAAGGCGGGAAGAACTGGATGGGGTTGCCAAGTCGGGGACCCGAAAGTATGCAATGCAATTAATATGCCGCTTGTTTGCCGTGGAGAAGGTTGCACCCAAAGTGCTGCCACAACGCTGCAAACAATAGTTAGAAAAACTCCCAGCTCCTCGCCTCCCCTCCCCCCGCATCCTCTCCTTTGCTCACTCCCACTCCCGCTCTCGTTTTGTTGGTTACCCTTGAACCGACATGCACAATGCACACTTAACAATATCCTTCGGCTCTAGCTGTTCCTTAGTGCCCTGCCACATGCCACATACCGCATGCTGCATGCAGCAACCAGCCAGAAATCCTTTAACCGCAACTTTTTCTGTTATTTCCCTCATGATACACGTATTTTATTCATTTTTTTTTTGTATTTTTTTGCGTTGCGCTGCTCAGTTGTCTAATTAAATTTTTCCGGGCGCATTTAAAGGCGGCAGCAAATGCTAAGCCGACTCACGCCACGCCCATTTATAGCCACAACTGCGCCCACCACGTCCACCACTTCAAGCAGCATTGTGGCTTGCAAAAATACGCGCAAAACATGCCGGCAAAAACAGAAAACAAAAAACAAAATGTGAAAAATAAACAGTCAACTGTGCTGCATTGTGCATTTCTTTTCAATTTGCATACCCTGTAATTAAGGCATGTGTAATATAAGTTTTCACATTTTTATTATATATATCATAAAGTGAACCCAATTTATTTTCTAACTATTCTCCACAATTTCGGGAACCAAATTGCTCCTTAAAACTTGCAAAAAGAAATAGCCTTTTAACAGGGTAACTGTTGGGCCTTGTTACATCTTTTCATTTTGCCTGCAATCCTGTTTTTCTTTTAATTTTTTTTTTCGTTTGCCTCTCCTGATTTTCTGCCGCATTTCGTGCTGTATCCTTGCGGGATTTGAAATGAAAGTTTGCAGCAGGCAAGCAAGTAGAAGATGCAAAATAAAAATATACAGAAAAAACAAATATGTAAAATGAAAAAGAAAAGTAATAAAGTCATTCAGATTTACCAGTGCTTGGGGTAGATATGGCGGCAGCTCCATCTCCATCTCCCTTTAACGCACGCTCCTACTCCAGCCCCCACACACCGCCCCTCCCCCTTGGAGCTGCAATATTTGCTATAGGCGCTGCTGCCACAGTTTGGGAGTCACAGGCACCTGGCAGCGTTCTATTTTCTACCCCAAGCTGATGTTAATGAACTCAACTGCATTAAACAAAATAAAAAAAAAATAAATTTAAAAATTGTTCCATGTTTTACTTACTTTTTTGCGCTACAAACTGGCAGCATTCACCGCCCCGTTCCCCGTTCCCCTTACCCCTCATCAACCCGTTCAAGTTGATTTTACTGCTGCCGTTTATGGAGTGGTTTATGCAATTTCGCTTCACATTTCTGGCACTTCATTTGGAGTTGAGTTCAGGCTGTCTCACTCTCTCTCTCTCTCTCTCTGCACTTCCCCTCTCTCTCACTCTCTCTCGTGAATTGGAGAAGTATCCTGGCTGTCCTGGCGCTCATTAGCACGGCTCAGTAGAGCAACAGTTCGCCTACCTCCACATCCACATCCCCATCCCCTTCCGGATCCGCACTCACAGTTCTATTTAAGCTACGGCTTCTGTGTTGCCGTAATTTGAGGCATGAATTTCGGTTTCAGTCATTTTTTATTTGTGCAGCAGTTGTGGTTATATTTCTTCTTTTTTTTTTTGTTGCTGTTTGTTTATTAAATGTTTTAATTGGGGCTTACAGCAATTCGAGTGTTCGGCTCTTCAGATCCCCAAGCATATCAGTTCGACAGTTGGTTTTTTTTATTTGTTTTTTTTTTGTTTTGTATATTGAGCTTGGCTTTTATAAATAGATTCGTATTTATATTTGTCTAATTGAAATAATATAACGTTGTTGCAGGTCTCAATTTGTGGCGTCAAATTTAAATAACAGCAACATGAACATTAAATGAAAACTTTTGCTAGTTTTTAAATCTTGTGTCAACGTTAGTTGTTTTTTATTTATCAGCTATTAACATGTATATAATTCTCTAAAGGTCTTTAAACTCATTTGACATTTAAACATTGTTGCTTTCGATTTGAAGCTCCATTAAGCTGCTTGGCTTAGCTTGGTTCCTTATGCCTCAAAGTCTCAAAGTCATTGCAAAACTACACTTTTCCAGCACATTACATTTTTCACTCTTAGTTTTCTTTCTGTTTTATGTTTTTTTTTTAGTTGAGGTACATTAACTTTAGTCTGTTAAGAATTTCGATTAAATTTCAAAACTTTGTGCAAATTTATTTTACTATTATGAAAAGTAGTTTTTAATTCGCTCATTTATTAAATGGCAACATTTAATTTTATGATTTGATCCATGATGCATAATCTTGATGTATAAGTACAATGATTTGTTTAATGTACATCATAGAATCAAGTGTCCGTTTGGGGAGTTGTTTTAGATGTTGTTGTTGTTTGTGTTGCTGTTGCTGTTAGTTGGTTGCATTGGTTGTTGCTGTTACTATTCGCATGCACAAATTAGTTTTAATTATAGCACAAATGTGAATGTCTGAATGAATGAAATTAATTTCTCAATTGCAGTTTGCCACGCATTTTATTGTCGGCGTTCGCAGCGCTTTGCCAGCTACAAAGACGTGCCAAGCCGCCGGCGCAAGAGGCAGGCAAAGGGTGAGGGGAAGGGGAAGGGGTGGTGATGGGGCGGCAAATGAAGAGCGCGGAGCGATCGTCGGCTTATTTGGTGTCTGTAATTTGAAACGCTTCTCTGACTCGGAAAAACTGCAACCGGCAGCAAAAGTTGCAGCCAGCAACAACAACTGAAGAGTGGCAACATTTGGCGGCGTCTCTGAGCGGTTCAGAGCCCAAAAGCGCCGCTAAATGTCTGCAGAAGTTTACAATTCCACACGCAGTTCTTGTACACAGTAAAAAAAAAATACCCGTTATGCATACAAACTCAATTTAAGCATGTGTGTTCCTTAAAAATATATTTCCAACGATATTTTTGATTTGGCAATAAATGGGTTAGGAACACTCAGAAAGAAGATTGGACTGAATTTTACAAAATTGTACTTAAACTCAAATCGCTATAAAAACTAGCAATCTTTGTAAAAATACTAATGTTTAAAGATAACAGCAACAGAAAAGCCAATTTTATAGTTCTCGTTGTACGCATCTGAAAAATACCCTGAAAATTGTACATATTTTGTCTAAATATTAGAAAAATTGAAAAGAAAATCACTGGTTTATGAAATATACTTTCTAATACTTTCTTATACTTTCTTATACCTTCTAATAAGATGGCGATAAGAGAATGACAAATTTCTTGAATTTAGTGCGACTTTTTCAGAGTTAAGAAGAATATTTTCCTGACTGAAGATTTTTGTCGCACTGTTCACTCAAGTCAAGAATATCTATACTTGATTTAAATATTTTTTGTATATTTTTTCAATGTAGTTTCTGCTGGAATTGCTACTGTTTTGCACTCGCTGCATTTGCGCTCGAATTGAGTAAAAAAATAGTCTATGAAGATGCGACGACGACCATTGTAAATTATGGTTATTTTATAATTGTAGAGTCGCGAATGTTAAAGTTTCAACTGCTGCTGCTGCTGCTACAGTTTGGACAAACGCATCCGCTGCAGGCAGCAGCAGCAGTAGCAGCAGCAACAAACGCGGCAGAGACGCAACGTCGCGCAGTAAATCCATCAAAGAGTTAATTGCCACGTTGCCGCGATTGCAGCTTCAACTGACAACAACTGCTGCTGCACAGTAACTGCAACTGCAACTGCAGTAGCCCAAATTGCGCTTGCGGCAAAGATGCGCCACAGACTGATTGACTGTGGGAGGCGGCGAGCAGCAGCAGCAGCAGCGTTACCAGCCAGACGGACAGACGGACAGAAGGAGAGCCATAACGAGGCAGGCAGTCAGCCATTCAGATATCTAAGCCAGTCTGGCTAGTCCAAAAACGGTAGTTGCACAGCCTAAAGCCAAATTCAGCCAGTTGAAATATGGCCCAAAAATATTGCAACGTTTAGTTGCGCTAGCCACTAAAGAGGAAGAGGCGGCATGTGCAGGGGCGGGGGGCACTTTAAGTGCTCACCAATTTGATTGAGCGATTGGCACGTGACAAATGTCGTGACTAAACGGACAGTTTGTAATCCATTTTAGTGGCTGCCCGATTTTGATCAACTACACCCCATTAATCCAAAGCAAACGTTTAACGTTTGCTACTTTTATGAGAGTTGAATATATTTATTTAACTAGTTGAAGATGCAAAATGATAATAATAATTATGCATTAATTGCATGGATCACTTCTAGATTAAAAGTAAATTTCATTTCATTTCATATTAACAGAGATATGTGAATTTTTTTATTTATATAAAAAGAATGAACTAGATTAATGCTAAATTTAATTTTTGAAATATGTCTGAGAATATACTTAACCTAAATTGGCATTAAATTGAAATGTTAGATATGAAAACTATGCTAAAAAGTCATTGCTACAAAAAACCGTTTAAGTTTTTATAGAGCTATAGCAGTGATAAGTTAAGATCCATTACTAAACTGCAACATTTTAAAATGGAAGTAATCACGCTTTAAGCATCGCTTCAGTTCTGACAAATATGTAATAGTTGAAATCATCAAAGCCTTTAATAGATTTTCTAAGCAGAATGCTATCGGTTTCAATGCTGACATTTTTGCACGCAGTCTTTACAACTTTTCTATGCATAACAATCATCGTCTATTCCCAGTTCCCTTTCTCATCAGCACAATTGTTGTTGTTGTTGTTGGTTTGGCTTGGCTTGGCTTGGTTTTTGCAGCGCCGTCACACGCTGCGTATGAGTTATGCCGCACAGCACTTGTGTGTGCCACACAGCACAGCACAGCACAGCACTTGAGTGTGGCATTTCATGCGTCAAATGGGGCATGGCATAGAAAATGTTTTCAACGCATCGCATTCGATTTGATTGCATTTTAGCATTTGCGCTTTGCTACCTCGTCGAATGCCAATTTTGACTTTTATGTTTTGGACTTTGCGCCCAGTCTGAGGGCGGGTCATAACGAGCAGATGGGAGGCGTGGCGTGCGCATTTTTGTTGCACCCTCTTTTTGGGGCGTCAGCGTCGGCCATAATTACAATAATAATTTTTAATGTTTATGGCCAAAACGAGCTGGCGCCAAGCTGCTGCTGTTGTTGCTACTGCTACTATTGCAATGGTCAATAGAAATTCACTAAATGGATTCATGCGTTGAGTGCACAATAGCATTGCCTTCCTTTCTGCCATTGAGCCTGCCCCACCATCCACTCAGGCGCCAGCTGTCCAGAGTCGGCTTTTGTTTTTCAGCTTTAGTTTTATTTTTTGTTCTTCGAGCTCGGCGCAAGTAATTGAAACCTTTTTTCGGTGCCACTACAAAGGACTCTTAACTTGTCCTCTTCTTCTTCTTGCTGTTGTTGTTGTTTTGCTTTTGTTTTTTTTCTTTTTTGCCTAGCACGTAATTCAAGCTGCGAGTGGTGGGCTTGGGGGCGTAGCGGGGCGTGGTTCATTGACAGCGCCAACTTTCCTTTGATGTTGCTGTTGCCCCGTTTTATAATTTAAATACTTAACTTTTTGCAAAAAGAGCGAAGCGCACTAAAGAGAAATGCATAGAGTGGGGGCGGTGTTGGGGGAGGGGAGGTGTGTTGCTTGTTTGAGGGGTAAATCAAACTAAATTATTTTTGCTTTTGTTGCTGTTGCTGTTGCTGCTGCTGCTACTGCGACTGTTGTTGTTGACTTTTTGTACGGACTGTAATGTCAAACGGCGCGCGGCCGCCTTTGAAGTGACCAACTGGAGGGCAACAAGGGGTAAACTGATATTTGATATGTGTGTGTGTGTTTGTGTGTGTGTGCTGGGTGCTGAGTGCAGACCAAACCATGTGTGATTAACAACAACTGTGGCTAAAAGGGTTCGAGTAGCTCTCAATACGCGCAAAAGTTCAATAACTTGGCCAAGCAGACGCGAGAGGCTGAGGACGGCAGAAGAGGATGAAGACAGGAGACGGGAGGGGGGATGGTACACAGAGCACACAGGTTCCGAAAAAATTACTCTTAAGCCAAGAGAACGCTGCGAGCCCAAAAAATTAAGACAGGAGTGAGAGGGACAGGCTGGAAAATATCCTGCAGCCAGCAATAAGATGCAGTTGTAAAGCAATAAAAAAATTATTTAATTTTTAAGTAGAAATTGCAAAAATATTAATTCCATTTGCTGCATTTAGGATATACGATTTTCAATATAAGAACGAATTTTTGTTATTTTCACTAGGCAATTTAATAAAAATTTGGATGAGTTATTGATCTAAGAAAGTCAAATTATTAAGCGTTGTTTTTATTCGCACTTATGAAATATTAATGCAACAAAAGACTTTTCTAGTTCGAAGTA
Organism: Drosophila basisetae; assembly: GCA_035041595.1. NCBI lineage: Eukaryota > Metazoa > Arthropoda > Insecta > Diptera > Drosophilidae > Drosophila > Drosophila basisetae. Next base: position 5,942,438 of record JAWNLB010000123.1, on the reverse strand, counting down.
GAATCTCTAATCATTTGGTCAGTCAAATTAGTAAGCTATGAAATCAGATAGGTTAAATCAACTGCGACTGATGCTGGTTTATGATATGTATTGAATCTGCTGCGTTTTACACACATTCAAGCAACCATTTATGAGATACCCTTTAAAAGCATTTTGAAAAATTCCAGGATATATGAAAACTAGGTGTGTCTGGGCGCAAAGGCCACGCCATAACTGGAATGTGGCTCAGTTGCTGCCACACCGAGGCAGACACAGGGACACACGGACACACTGAGACAGGCAGACAGACTAAGTCAGGCAGATAGACAGAGAGACAGACAGACAAACAGACTGAAACGTGTGCGTTCCGCAAAAGGGCGCAACGTTGCCGACGTTGCCGATTTCGCGACGTTTCCTTCCTTGTTGCTGAGTCAGACCTTGAAATGCCGCAGATGCCGTCTGTGAGGCAAGCCAAGCCAAGACACAGAACGCATAGTTGCTTCTTGTTGTCGTCGTTGTTGTTGTTGTTGCTGTTGTCGGCCACAGTTGTTGTCCCAAACAGCGCCGCCGTCTCCTCCAAGGCAAACCAGATTCAAACTGCTAAATCTGGTTTTCAGGCAACGTCCTCGAGAAAACAAAAATAACAGAAATAATAAAGAACCCAACGAATGTAAAATGGACAAGACAAAGTCACTCGTAAAGACCCAATCCAAAATGAATAAAAAAAAATTAATTTCAGAAAAGAAATCAGAAACATATAACAAGTCAAAATGATCTGAGAAAAGTGTGCGACTTTAAAATGACCTCGAAAAAAGGAGCTAAGGAAATATATACACGCTGCATCTATATATTAGTTGATATAATCGGAAGAACTCAAAAATATTTAAACCCATGCAGAAAACAGAAAAGGGTAGCTTCAGCAATTCTAGTTTATACCGACTATAAGATACCCCCCAAAAGAGCAAATACACTCATAGAAAGAGAGAAGGAAGGATATGTATAAAAGCTGCATCAATATATTGCTTGATATAATGGCAAGAAATATAATAAATCATTTCGACAATGCCTTCTACAATGCAACGACTTTAAGAAAAGCCAAGAGAGAGAGAGAAGGAAGTAATTTGATATAAGTTGGTTCCATAAATTTGTTGTAAATGCCAAGCACTCTTAAGAATCGCTAAAACGCTAAAACACAAAACAAAAGAAATTAGATTGATAGCGTCTATTATGGTGAGGCAAAGTCACATTTATATCTCATCACAATTAACAGATGCAGCTTTATATTTAGACAAGATGTGCACATTTGAAACAATTTCAAATGAGCTCTGGCAATATCAAGCTACACTTTCCATTTTGCAATTGAGGGTAGAAGGAACGAGTTCTAGCTGTTGGCCAGGGCTTAACGCTGCTTTGCGTGTCAGCAGAACTCGGATTCTAAATGCAGCAAGCAGCAGGCAGCACATCCAGCATCCATCTGCATCTTTCATCTGCTACATGTGCAGTTGCAGTTGCAGTTGCAGTTGTTGCAAGAACAACATCAACTTGTGTTGGTCATCTTGAAATAATAAATGCATTCGGCATTAGAGACTCTCATGCCAATTACAACAAAATGGTTTCAAGCCGCATTATTCTCAAGTTATGACAGACAGTAACGGTTAAACTCTGTGTGTGTGTGTGTGTGTGTGTGTGTGTGTGTGTGTGTGTTGAGTGTGTTGTGTTGTGCGTGAATTTATTGAGAATGTCACTAGTTAGCACTCACTAGCAGTGAGTTTTTAAACTGTTGCCCCTGCAGGGGTTTGTTGTCGGTTTGATTTGCACTTTATGTTTCTGTTTCATTTTCTGTTGCATCTTTCGCCCCCCAATTACAGTAAGTGTACCACTCGGGTGGGAGGCAGAGGGATGAGGAATGAGAGTGGGCAAATGTGGCATGCAAAGAGGCAGCTGCAACAACGAGTGAAACCAATCTGCACGAGAGTTTTTTCCAAATGTCCCAGCAGTGCGTGAAAATGAAAAATTATGAAAAATCATACATACATTCACACACACACATACAAACAGAATTAAACACAATCCCAACTCCCTTTTCCTCCCTTCTCTCAAACTCTTTTAAATTTCCCCACATTACACAGAGAAAACCGAGCAGAAAATTCTCTGAATTCAAATGTTTAGCTGTCTAATAAAGTACTAAAGTTTGAAATCCAATTAAATATCTTGAGAAGGTATGCATTTATCAATAAAATTAAATAAACATCATTTGATTATGGCATAAGAGAAATAAACTTGCAACTTGTGAGAAATTAAATACTATGTTTATCTATATTTACCTCTACGACTAAGACGACTCTGTTGCTAAAAATCAAACATATATTCGTGAATCAAGTACAAAACATATAAAAACTCTAAAGACAGTCAAAACCTCTAAGCCAATAATATTTATTCTCAAAGTAAGTGCGTTTATTCTAGACTAAAGTAAATTGAACCAGATATGTTCTGTTCATTTTTAAAAACACGTTCTTCGTTGCTTAAGATTTATCATTCTAGATGGAAAATGTCGTTAATTTGGCAATTTTGTTTTTAATATGCCATAGAATACACTGCGATTTCTCGCTGTGTACACTCTCAAATCCCTTCGCTCTCTCGTGTAAGCTTTAAGCCCCTTTTAGAATATATTTGTATCTCTATAAAGATATTGCAATTTATAAGTTGAGTTTAAAATTTGCTATTTATTATTATTTTGAATGCCATGAAACATGTATTCAGAGTAATCACTCTGCGTTTCTCTCTGTGCACACTCACACACACACAGATACACACATACGCTCAAATCCCTATGGTCTCTCGCTGGTGCAAGTCTCACTCCACTTTTGTGATACTCTACTCCAGGGCAGCGGCGAGTTGTCGAGTTCAACGTTCTTTGCACAACAACATTGTGTTTTGTGCGCTTTCCGCTTATTTTACTCTCTACCTGCAGCAACCCACTCATCTCCCGCGTCCCTCTCTTTCACACTCCTTCTCTCACTCCTTCTCTCTCCCTCTCGTTGGCTTTCGCTTGTGCGTTGGCACACGCGCTGCACCTTTAAGTGCCCCAATGCCGCCCGTTCCCCCACATGCCCTTTTTTTGTTGTTTTTTTTTTTGCTCCAGCGCAGGAAACCAACTCCAACTTCAACTTCAACTGCAAAACGAGATAGAGAGAGAGAGGGAGAGAGAGGGCGAGAAAGAGAGAGAGATGGAAAAAGATTGCAACGAACATCATAAAAGACAATTTTTTGTTTTATTTTCTTTCATTTCGTTTTTTTTTTGCTCATTGCCTTTTGCTGCTTTGCCGTCTTTGGCCGTATGCTTATGTATGTGGCATGGCATTTGTCTCTTTTTTTACTCGCTCTCTTCCTCTTTCCTCTGTTGCAGCTGCTGCTGTTGCAGTCTGCGTTGGCGTCTCGTCGCTGCCCTTTAACTCCCCCACCCTATTATTAGTTGTTGCCGTTAATAATCTAGTGGCACCTGATGCACACACAAAACACACTCACAACAACAAAAAGAACAACCACAACACGATAACTGCGACAACTTCAAAAGACCCATCGAGGCATGCAACAAACACGCACACAATCCATCTATCTATATATCTATCTATCCGTCTAACTATCATTATCACGTTCAACAACACTTCGAGAGCTGATCTTAATCTCTTGTGATACATAAATTATTTCTTTGTCTTTTTTATATTAAATATGGAATGCAATCTAAATATATGTTTTCATTACTTAAAGTTGACTTTATCTGACACAAAAGATAATTTCAAGGAACTCAAGAGTTTAGTCAGTTTTTACAAAACAAATAATAATCGTTAGATTTTCATTAAAACTCAATTTCGTTGCTAAAAAATAACTCAAAGCTGACAACGCAAATGGTATGTTAAAAAAAAACCTATCAGAACTTAAGTTTAATTCCGGTCAAGATTAAAATTCTTAAATTGAGTTGAATGTGTTAATAAACTGTCTGTTAATGGCCGAGAGAAACTGCGTAAATTTTGTGGCCAGTTAAAACTTAAAAGCTTCTCAAGAAAGAAAAAATATAATAAAAAAAAACCAAAATAAATATGTGAATAATATGAAAATGTATATTTTGTGGCTGCTAATTCAGTTTTAATGAGCTGCCAACTTGTCACTACAAATTACGCGAGTCTATTAATAAATAATAAATACATTTGCCACAAATGCCACACAAATGAAGACGACACACAACCAAAATGGAGCCCAAACAACTCAAAATCATCATCATATGGTTCTGGGTCACATTTCTCTTATATTTTTTTGTTGTTATTTTTGGCCAGACGAGTTTTTTTTTGTGTCTCTCCGTCTGGCCATGTGGGAGGCTGATTAGCATAGTGTTGGAGAAAAAAAAAATGAAATGAAATGGAATGAAATAAAAAATAGATAAAACCAAAAGCTAAATTCAAATTCGATAGATCAAAATCCATGGACACTTTTGCAGAGGTGTTTCCTACGATGTAGACTCCACACTGCTGCCTGCATTTTTCACACACATCATTTCGGTTTTTTACGATTCCAAAAAAAAAGACCAAAAGAAGCTCAACAGATTATTATTTGTGTATTGCTGAAGATTAAATACTCTTTACAAAGAGACGGCAATTGTGCGAATTGGATTCAATCTGGTCCGAGTGGAAAAAATCAAAGATTTTGTGATCAACTGATTCGATTGATCAAGATAATATCTAAAATGTATTTAAATACAAATTTTTAACAAATGCCATGAAAAATGCATAACACCCACTCAACAATTTATTTGAGTGCATTTATCATAGATCTGGGTCTGATATAGATTTGTGTGTCTTTTTGTGGCTGCATTTGTCTAAATTTATACAAAAAAATTTTATTTTTTGGGCGACATCAAGTGACCCACACGATGGCGATGATGATGAGCTACGAGACACTTAAAGTTGACAACACATTTTCTAATTTATTATTCAGCTCCGACATTTTTGGGCAGTAGGCGGCCCACCTCTCCTCCGGTTGCTTTCTCTCTCTCTCTCTCTCTCTCTTTCTTATGGGAACAAATAAGAGAATTGGGTCAGCAATCCAAGTTGAAGCACTTTTGTTTGTATTATTCTTCTTGTTTTTTTACGCTGCTATCATCTGGAAGATCCTTCTGCGAAATTTGCGCATCCGCCTACAAATCCAAATCAGCCCTGAAGCAACTTCTTCTCTCCCACCTCACTCTCCCACCCCCGACGATTCTCTAACGTTTCTCTGGCGCTGTAATTCAATCGGCAGATATGAATGAATGGCGGCGTCTATCCTCCAAAAATTCCTGGAAACCCAAGAAATCTTCGCTCTTCTTTGTGCGTGGCCATTTGGCATTGTTGTTGTCGTCGCTATCATCATTATTAGTATTTTTTTGTATTATTTATTATAAATATCATCTCTTCCTCTTCTAGTTGTTTATGTTTTGCTTGTTTTATGCTGTGCCAGCAGCAGCAGCAGCGAGACAAGAAATCCAATTCACAACAACAACAACAAACCACAAAATGCCGCTTCAGACGAGACGTAGAAAACAAAAGCCAAGCAACAACAACAATTCCGGGAATACCGCTCTGATTATGCCAACATTTAGCATTCAAATTCAAAATATTCACAGACAGACACAGACACAGACTTATATGGGGTATTGTCATTGCCATTGCCCCACACCGCTCACCCCTCACCCGACCCCACTCTCCATTCCAGCTTGGAATGCGGAGCAACATATAACCGAAATAGGATTGTTTGGCCGCTTCCAACGGTCCCAATGCTCATTGCTTCCAACGGGTATTACGCAATTTCTGAGTTTGATTGACATGCCCAAAGCAATTGAAGCTTAAATGCTCGCAGTGTTAGAAAACTGTGAAAAACTGTTAAGATACATATTCATATATATCTGTTTTCTTAAGTTTTTACAATTCTGTGTAGTTCTTGCAGCAAGTTTAAAAAAATTACTAATATTCATTAAGATAATATTCGCAACAATAACGTTCTCAAGCAAATGCTACCGAACATACATTAAGAAAGAGCATTTAAACGTCGTCAGCTTAGTTGAAAATTCGTTAAGCTTAAATGGCGAAAATATTCCCACAGTCTCAGTTTGCAGATTGTTTACACATTTTATTGACTGATCAAAATAAACTAAATAGGTAAATAAAAACAAGCTATCCAAATATAGTTAGCTCCAGTCTGCTGTTGCATAAACTAAAAAAAATAACAACTCTACGAATAATTTTAGAATATTTCTTGTGCATCTTTTTTCTGCAATGCGCTGCGCTGCGACATATTCCAAGGCGACGTGTTTGCCGCCAACTGTCAGTCGCTTCGTTGAGCTTTTCAAGCAAAGCTCATTTGCAAACGAGTGCGATGACAAAATGGAGACGGCAACAACAACAACAAAAACTTAACGATGAGAAGCGGCGGCACACAAAGTTGACAGCGGGCTTCGTTCGTCGTGTGACGAACGGACGAATGGACAACACCAGTGGACAACTTATGATGTTCATGCTGATAATGACGCTGTGCGTGGAGCTTTAAGCGCTAAGCGATGACTGCCAGTCGCCAGTCACCAGTCGCTGACACTGTTCATTCATCACACGTCCGACGACAATTATGTCTGGACTCTGTGTGTGGTCTTCTTCTTTTTCTATTGCTTCTTCTTTATCCTCTTCTTCTTCATCTTCCGCAACAGCGGGCAACGCATAAAAAGCGCTAACGTCGTCACATGCAGGCCGAACAGCAAGAAAAAAAGTGTGAATTAGAAAAGGCACTCAAGCTTAAATTGCGAGCGTTGATAAATAAAAAAAAACCAAGAAGAAAAAATAGAAGTTCGCACAGACCACACACAAAGTGCAATAGCAACAACAACCACAACAGCAACAATTGCTGCAATGCCGTCTGTCATTGTCATTAGCAACAGGCGGCAACAATGTGGCTGGCAACATGCGAGTTAGTTTATTACAATTAAACAGCAACATTATTGCCCACTGTCGCATCACTCACTCGCTCGCTCTCTGTCTGTTTCTCTCTCAGCTTGAAAGTGTGAGTAGCGCAACATTATTGCTTGGCTGCTTAACAATGTTGGCAAGCTTTGTTTGGCTGCGTTTCATCAATAAAAATAGCTTTTAATGCGCCGACGTCGACACAGTCGTCGCAGACAAACTGTCTGTGCAGCACACACGCATCCGTCAGCCATTATTTTTGTTGTTGGCGTGTAGGTCAAGATGAAGTCATGCTTGAAACATACGCCGATTGTCTTCTGGCAACAATTAGGTACCACAACCCCCCCCCCCCCCCCCCTCCCATTTCTCCTGCCCCTCCCCTTTCTATTTCATGCGTAGCCAAAAAACACTTTTGTGTCAACACCCACAAATTGTTGTTGATTTCTCTCTCAGCGGCAACAGCTGCTCCAATTCAAAAAAAAAGAATGCCAATGTTCCATTTTCATGCCCATTTCCAGGGCGTGGCAACTCTGTCTCTGTCTCTGGCGGCGCTGCCTTTGATGCTGATTCAAGTTGTCAGTTGCTGTCCACTTCCCCTTCCCCTTTCCCCATTTACTACACCCGCCTCTGCTTTGACCATGCAAGCACAAACTGAACGACATGTAAAACATATTACGAGAAAAAAAACAATGCATCAGAATGCTCGACTAGTCAATGCCCTGTAATTAAACGTAATTAAAAAGCCTTACACAAATAAAGCTGCAAAATATGCAGTTGAAAGAAGCTTTAGAAGTTGCAAGCTTTTGTAGTCGTGTTGAAAGACAAGAAAAAAAGGCAAGCTAAACAAAATAAATAACGGGAAGGGTGCGGTGGGGGGAAGCTGTACACAAAGGCAAAGGCGAATGGGCATCAGTTGGTCATTCACTCACCCAGTCCGCCCGTCAATTTGTCCGTCACTCAAATCAACTTCACTGCCCACAACTAACCAGCGGCACAAAAGCCCCCGCAGCCTCTTTGCCAAACGCCACACCCCATCCCACCTCCTCCACCTTTTCACAAGTATTTAGCATGCACAAAGCTTGCAAAAAAGCACAGACAAAAGAGCGACCTGTTTACTATGTGGGTGTGGGTGTGGGTGTCTGTGTCTGTATGTGTGTGTCGAGTGTTTATTGTGCTGGGTTTTGGGAATTAAATATGAATATGCTCTTCAGCAGCAAAATACACAGTGCATGTATAATCTCTGTAAGTTCAAATTTAAACTTACGACAAATAATTTAATTAACAATCCCTATTTATGTACAATTCATATCTTTGGAAATTCCAGTCGGCAAACAGTTTTGTTGCCGGCAACAATGTTGACAACAGAAATTAGCAAGACACACGAAGAAGAAAAAGAAAAATAAGAGAAGGCGTGACTAAAACAGCAACAAAAGCAGCAGAAGTTGTTTTTTTTGTGATGCGTTGCGTTTAATTGACGGGAAAAATGTTTGCTGGAAATGTTTACCCAGCCAAAAGAACGTGACGTGCAAGTAACAAAAACAAACCAAAACAAAAACAAAAGCAAAAGTAGCAACAATAAATGTTGACAGAGGATGGATGTTGCTAGCATTAAAGCTTACATTTAAATATACACAGTTAACTGTGTGTGTGTGTGTGTGTGTGAGAGAGACAGAGAGAGCTTAAGCAATAACAACAAGTGAGACAGCAACAGTTGCTGTTTGTTGTTTGCGCACTTGCCGCGTCTGTCTGTGCTTTTGTTACAATTGTTGTTGTTGTTGTTGTTTGCCATATTTGGCAGCCTGGCAATTAAAATTACATACATTTAAAGCTCGGTGTCTTTTGTCGGCCTTTTAAGAGCCCCGCAACACCAACAAGAACTACAACATCAAGAGACAAAAAGACGTTGCACGATTTGCCATTTAATTAATTTATTGCTGGCTCATGTACGTATATATCTATATATATATATATTTATATATAATTGCCAGCGGCACGATTGCTGATGGAAATGCTTCAAGTTGTTAGCTGCAATTGTTGTTTATATTGTTCATAGTGTTGTTGTTGTTGTCGTTGTGTGGGCGCTGCAGCCACTTTGCATGCGCTAAGTCTAACGGCAACAACAACAACTGCAACACATTGCCGCGCATCACACCCACAACTTGCAACCAACCAACCTGCCTCTTGGTGATAATTAATATATTTATTCCTTTTTTTTGTGCATGTTCATCCCAGTGTAAAACGATCACATTTTGCTTACCTGCAATGAGAGAAACAAATAGGAAATATTTTAGTATTTTCAAATATTTAAGAAGTATTGGTAACAAATAGAATTGCAAAGCAATTTTGTAAATTGTCCAAAAGAAATACAAATCGAGAAACTAAAATATATAATTTGTGTGCCACAAAACAACAACAACGACAGCCAATTCACTGTGTCAACTATGCTATAATGAACGAGTACCAGATACCCATTAATACATTATCGAAATAAATAAAAATTATAACAAAACAGTATAAAATAAAATAAAAATTTAAATCCAAGTAGCATACAAAATACATGGTATGCGAATATGCAATATCTTTACTGAAAAAAAAAACAAATAAAGCTAACTCAAAAATGTATATATAAGATTTTATATGATTTATATACATATATGATATTGAAATCCAAACAGAAAATAAGCAAAAAATGTAAACTCTTTATTAAAAAAAAACAAGGAAAAAAAGAATACAAATAAAAATAATCAACTTAAAAAACTATTATTCGCCAAGAAATAGAATTGCAGTTGGAAATACATAGGGAAAAATGAATGTACAGAATTTCCTACACTTTTTACGAAAAAATGAACTGTGCAGTAATTGGAGGGGCAGGGAGGGGGCACCGCAACCCACCCCTCTCCACACACCCTGCTAGAAAAGCACACGCCTCGAAAACAATCAGAACCAATTAACTGAAAATTGAACAATCGAGCTGAGGCT